>CM076573.1:251992540-253192540 GCA_034641835.2 Pinus albicaulis
CGCCTTGCATGCCATAGCTGCGCAGCCATCTACCTGCAACTGATAAAGGTTCTTGGTTTGAACCCCTATCTTTCGGGTCTCTCCAGTAGTCTTACTGCGCAGGAAGGCTTTTCCTTCGCTGAAGACCACATCATACCCCTTATCCTCCAACATCGCTACTGAAATCAGGTTCTTCTTCAATCCGAGTACATGCATGACATCCTTTAGTACAAAGGGTTTACCAGACTCCCTCTGAAAGGATACGGTACCGATACCAGTCGCACTGTATCTACCGTCATCGCCCATCTCGATGTGCATACCCAAATCTTTGTCCTCGAGATCTGAGAACAACTCCCGATCTCCCGTCATATGAAATGACGCACCGCTGTCCAAGAACCACACCGATCCCATCACACTTGAAACCAAGCATGCAATCAGTGAAACTTTGACAACCACCCCCACACTTCCCAGCTCATCTCTGCACTGAGTGAACTTCGTGAGGTATTTGGCGATGCTGTCGCCCTTCTCCATCTTGATGTTCCTGAGCTTATCTTTGAGCGCCAGCTTCCTTTGGTCGCTCTTACTCTGGAATAGATCCGTCAAAGCTTTCCACATTAAATATGGAGTAGCTTTTCCATGCAGGCTGGATACAATATGATCCTTGATGCCCTCCAACAGGATCCTTCGACACTTCGCCATCTTCTTTTTCCATGCATCGACTTCAGCTACATCAGTGGGCTTTTGGACATCCGTATCTATGAACTCCTTCAGACCATTATCTTCTAATACTGCTTCCATGCGATCCTTCCATGCAACATAATTCGAACTGCCTTTAAGAGCATATTCGAGTCGCAAACCGTTGAAAAACATTTTCAACACTGGCACCAAGAAAACAAAATTGCTGCAATATTTCGAATTCCACCTCAAAGCTCAGCTGCTCTAGATCTGTGAGAACAAATTATTTCTAGCACAGAGATCGACTGCAAGGGGCATTTACCAGACCTTTCACTTTCCGAAGAAAGATGAATCCGAAGGCTACCTGGCCCGCATGCAGAATCTTTCTACCGAAATAAGTTTGTAATCACTGTGATGATCAATCTCTGCTTCAATAGCTCCGATACCATGTAGAAATTTGCTGAATAATAAATAATTATCCACCAAGACTATCCTGGTCACATACTATTTGATCTTCATACACAACACATAATCTCTTCCACTCAACCAACTCAGATCATCACACATGCGGAAATAAAATCAAGCGATAACACATCAAATCATCATACACATTAACACAGTATGTATGGGGAAAGCTTATAGCTGAAAACCCTGCAGCTATTGTGTATATTATAATGGAGAAATCATGTAACAAACTTAGTACAATACTCCTCACAAGTACTCAGTACTATCTCATGAAGTTACACACAAACTAGCTTGGTTTTGAATAGGTTACTGGTTCAAAACTCACCGCCAATTTCCTTGCCTCTATTGCACAATCCAGGCCTGTCTATATAGAGATCCAAGGTTAGAATCTTCTTGGCTTGACTGCGCAATTGTCATGGAAAAATCCTCCAAGTGTGGTGCAAAACTCATGCACAACTGATGTCGCCACTGATAGCTAACTCCACCCTTCCATCTACCTCTTTCACTGGTCTCCACTGAACTGATCATGCACTGTAGTGAACTGATGTATTCTTGAGTTGAATAATGAGTTACTAATTAATGAATTAAATAATATTTAATTCACTCCACTCATAACTAATTGATTAGCTAATTAAACTAATCTCAACTAGTTCAACTAAAATAAACAGAACACAACTCCACTATATGTCTCATTAACTCCTCCAAACTTCTGCCACTGAAGTCCAACTGAAGTCAACCATGCATGATGCCATCAAACCCTTGGGAACCACGTGATTCCTCTGTCAGATGCATGAGCCACTTATGTAGCTCAAACTGAAGTGCTCCAAGAGAGTAAACTGTTGTTTATAGTCTAAATATTATTAAAGGTAAATAATATTTGACTTCCCTGTTTTAAGGAGAGGCAGTCTAAAAATAGACTTCGACCTCTTTGACCTCAAAAATAGAGTCTCATCTATTTTTACCAACATGACCAATGCTCCAAGAATCTCAAACTGGAATCCCCAAACCATGCTCCATATGTCTAAAAATAGACATAGTCTAAAAATAGATTTTGCGCCAGAATTTTCCTGCGGGCCCACTTAGTGAAGGTGACTTCATTTCACTAAGCTCCATCATCTTGCTGCATTTTCAACAGATCATGATACATAAGCGACCCCCACCAACTGTCGATAGACAGTGGCATCCACTACCTCCGCTGAAGTAGCATCCTCCTTCCTCCAACCACCAGGAAGAGGAGTGTCAACAGGCTTGCAGCCTTGCATGTTGAACCTCTCCAGAATCTCCCGGGCATACTTGCCCTGAGAAACAAGCAGTCCTCCGCTGCGTTGCCAAATCTCCAATCCCAAGAAATAATGAAGGATGCCCAAGTCCTTCATCTCAAACTCTCGTGCAAGATCCTCCTTGCATGAAAGTATCAACTGCTCATCGCCAGTCAAAATCAGATCATCTACATACAGTACGATGATCAACAGCTTCCCCTCCACCACAATCTGGTACAGGTTTGGATCCGCCTCACTCTTGGAGAATCCAAGCCCAATGAAGTAGCTGTCTATCCGAGTGTACCAAGCACGAGGTGCTTGCTTCAGCCCGTATAGTGCTCTCTTGAGTCAGCACACATGCGACTCACTGCTGAAGATCTCAAAACCTTCAGGCTGCTCTATGTACACCTCCTCCTCAATAACTCCATTGAGGAACGCAGTCTTCACATCCATCTGATGAATGTGCCACCCCATCTGCGCTGAGAGAGCAAGGATCGTTCGTATGGAAGAGTACCTTGCGACAGGTGCAAAAGTCTCCTCATAGTCAATCCCCTCGATCTGTGAGAAGCCACGGGCGACAAATCTCGCCTTGTACTTCTCCACACTCCCGTCAGCCGCCTGCTTCACTTTTTAGATCCATCGCGAACCTACAACTGATTTCCCAACCGGTCTTGGGACAATCTCCCATGCACTGTTCCTGATGATCGAATCATATTCTTCGATCATGGCATCAACCCATGCGGGTTCCTCCACAGCTTTCTCAAAAGAGGATGGCTCTGTCACAACACATTGACTCATAAGAGCCATGTATCCAGTGTACCGATCCGGTGACTGTCTCTGTCTGCGCTGTGCTGTAGGTGGTCCTACAACCTTCTCTGCATCCCGAGCCAGTCGCTCAGCTTCTGTAGTGCGCATGCGCCCTCTGATGGTTGGCGCTGCCTGGGTGGTTTCTTCCACCTCCTGAACCTCCTCTTGTGGCTGATCCACATCCGGATGCTCCTCCTTAGGAACTAACAGCTCCTCATCTGCATGCAAGTGTAGCTCCCTCTCAAGCGAACACTGCATGGCTTTCTCCTCCTGGAATTTTATATCCCGTCGCACAACAGTCTTGCGACTGTCTGGCACATACACCCGATAGTTGTGAGGTGTATCAGTATACCCCACAAATATTCCAACTTCAGCAGTTGGATCCAGCTTCCTTCTTGCATCCTTCGTCACATGCATGTAGACAGGAGATCCGAAAATCCGCAAATGGGAAATATCAGGCCTCTTGCCAGAATAAGCCTCCTCTCGTGTACTCATGCCAAGAACCTTGTGAGGACAACGGTTCTGCACATACACTGCTGTATTGCATGCCTCAGCCCACAAGTGAAGGGGTAGGCCCCGATCATGCAACATCGCCCGTGCAGCACCCACGATCGTTCTGTTCTTCCGCTCAGCCACCCCGTTCTGCTGTGGGTTATGGGGTGCGATGAGCTCTCTCCGAATCCCTTTTGCGCTGCAGAACTCCTTGAATTCAGCCAAGATGAATTCACCACCGTTATCACTCCTTAGATCAATCACCTTCTTCCCCGACTCCTTCTCGACCAGTGCTTTAAACTCACAGAACTTCGCGAATGTATCGCTCTTCTTCTGCATGAAGAAGATCCAGCACTTTCGAGAGAAATCATCAACAAAGATCACATAATACCCGTGCTTTGCTGTCGAAGCAACTGAGAAAGGACCACACACGTCTGTGTGAACTCTCTCAAGGATCGTCGTGGCGCGACTATCCTTCTCGTGAAAGGTGGCTTTCACATACTTCCCTAAAGTACACCCTTTGCACTGATCTGACTGCGCAAGAGTGCCCTTAGGAAGCCCAGTAGAAATCTGCTGCAGGATCTTCAAAGCTCCATGGTGAAGGTGGCCCAATCTCCTGTGCCACAGTTCGCCCTCATCATCCCGGCTCACCACTTCTCCCGCCTTGCATGCCATAGCTGCGCAGTCATCTACCTGCAACTGATAAAGGTTCCGAGTTCGAACCCCTATCTTCCGGGTCTCTCCAGTAGTCTTACTGCGCAGGAAGGCTTTTCCTTCGCTGAAGACCACATCATACCCCTTATCCTCCAACATCGCTACTGAAATCATGTTCTTCTTCAATCCAGGTACATGCATGACATCCTTTAAGACAAAGGGTTTACCAGACTCCCTCTGAAAGGATACGGTACCGATACCAGTCGCACTGTATCTACCGTCATCGCCCATCTCGATGTGCATACCCAAATCCTTGTCCTCCAGATCTGAGAACAACTCCCGATCTCCCGTCATATGAAATGACGCACCGCTGTCCAAGAACCACACCGATCCCAGCATACTTGAAACTAAGCATGCAATCAGTGAAAAGTCAAGCTCGAACTGTGAAGCCAAAGCTTCTCCATCTGCAGATCTTCCCGCTTGTTTGTTCTTCTTCTTCTTTGGACAATTGGTAGCATAATGTCCGTGATCATGGCAGTGAAAACACTTCACTTTCGCCATATCCTGCTTGCCCTTTGCACCAGAATGAGAGGTTTTATTACCCTTCCCCTTCTTTGCTTTGGCAACCAAAGTGCAGTTTTCTTCATCAGCTCCCTTTGATGAAGATCCATCTCGAGTAGTCCTCCTTATCTCCTCCTGCATGAGATCCGCCCAAAGGCGCTCCCATCCCGGCAGCTTCTCCCGGCCATTGACACTATCTTGATATGAGTGCCAAGCCTTCGGAAGACCAAGGAGAGCCAGGTCGACCATGTCCTCGTCTTCGACAGTCACCCCCACACTTCCCAGCTCATCTCTGCATTGAGTGAACTTCGTGAGGTATTTGGCGATACCGTCGCCCTTCTCCATCTTGATGTTCCTGAGCTTATCTTTGAGTGCCAGCTTCCTTTGGTCACTCTTACTCTGGAATAGATCCTTCAAAGCTTTCCACATTAAATATGGAGTAGCCTTTCCATGCAGGCTGGATACAATATGATCCTTGACGCCCTCCAACAGGATCCTTCGACACTTCGCCATCTTCTTTTTCCATGCATCGACTTCAGCTGCATCAGTGGGCTTTTGGACATCCGTATCTATGAACTCCTTCAGACCATTATCTTCTAATACTGCCTCCATGCGATCCTTCCATGCAACATAATTCGAACTGCCTTCAAGAGCATATTCGAGTTGCAAACCGTTGAAAGACATTTTTAACACTGGCACCAAGAAAACAAAACTGCTGCAAAATTTCGAATTCCACCTCAAAGCTCAACCGCTCTAGATCTGTGAGAACAAATTATTTCTAGCACAGAGATTGACTGCAAGGGGCGTTTACCAAACCTTTCACTTTCCGAATTCTCCATCTGCAGATCTTCCCGCTTGCTTGTTCTTCTTCTTCTTTGGACAATTTGTAGCATAATGTCCGTGATCATGGCAGTGAAAACACTTCACTTTAGCCATATCCTGCTTCTTGCCCTTTGCACCAGAATGAGAGGTTTTCTTACCCTTCCCTTTCTTTGCTTTGGCCACCAAAGCGCAGTTTTCTTCATCAGCTCCCTTTGATGAAGATCCATCTCAAGTAGTCCTCCTTATCTCCTCCTGCATGAGATCCGCCCAAAGGCGCTCCCATCCCGGCAGCTTCTCCCGACCATTGACACTATCTTGATATGAGTGCCAAGCCTTCGGAGGACCAAGGAGAGCCAGGTCGACCATGTCCTCGTCTTCGACAGTCACCCCCACACTTCCCAGCTCATCTCTGCACTGAGTGAACTTCGTGAGGTATTTGGCGATACTGTCGCCTTTCTCCATCTTGATGTTCCGGAGCTTATCTTTGAGTGCCAGCTTCCTTTGGTCACTCTTACTCTGGAATAGATCTGTCAAAGCTTTCCACATTAGAAATGGAGAGGCCTTTCCATGCAGGCTGGATACAATATGATCCTTGACGCCCTCCAACAGGATTCTTCGACACTTCGCCATCTTCTTTTGCCATGCATCGACTTCAGCAGGATCAGTGGGCTTTTGGACATCCGTATCTACGAACTCCTTGAGACCATTATCTTCTAATATTGCTTCCATGCGATCCTTCCATGCAACATAATTCGAACTGCCTTCAAGAGCATATTCGAGTCGCAAACCGTTGAAAGACATTTTCAACATTGGCACCAAGAAAACAAAACTGCTGCAAAATTTCGAATTCCACCTCAAAGCTCAACCGCTCTAGATCTGTGAGAACAAATTATTTCTAGCACAGAGATTGACTGCAAGGGGCGTTTACCAAACCTTTCACTTTCCGAAGAAAGATGAATCCGGAGGCTACTTGTCCCGCATGCAGACTCTGTCTACCGAAATAAGTTTGTAATCATTGTGATGATCAATCTGAACTTCAATAGCTCCGATACCATGTAGAAATTTGCTGAACAATAAATAATTATCCACCGAGACTATCCTGGTCACATACTATTTGATCTTCATACACAACACATAATCTCTTCCACTCAACCAACTCAGATCATCACACATGCGGAAAATAAATCAAGCGATAACACATCAAATCATCATACACATTAACACAGTATGTATGGGGAAAGCTTATAGCTGAAAACCCCGCAGCTATTGTGTATATTATAATGGATAAATCAAGTAACAAACTCAGTAAAATACTCCTCACAAGTACTCAGTACTTTCTCATACAGTTACTCACAATCTAGCTCAGTTTTGAACAGGTTACTAGTTCAAAACTCCCTGCCAATTGCCTTGCCTCTATTGCATGTTTCAATGCTATGGGATGCCCTCTTTATATAGATAAACCACCAGCCTGAACTGCGCAATCCTCATGGGCTTACTCCACCTATCTGTGTGTTGCAAATAGCAACAGTATAGTCACAACTGATAGCTAACTCCACCCTTTCATCTACCTCTTTCACTGGTCTCCACTGAACTGATCATACACTATAGTGAACTGATGTGTTCTTGAGTTGAATAATGAGTTACTAATTAATGAATTAAATAATATTTAATTCACTCCACTCATAACTAATTGATTATCTAGTTAAACTAATCTCAACCAGTTCAACTAAAATAAACAGAACACAACTCCACTAATTGTCTCATTAACTCCACCAAACTTCTGCCACTGAAGTCCTAACTGAAGTCAACCATGCATGATGCCATCAAACCCTAGGAATAGCGTAATTCCTCTGTCAGATGCATGAGCCACTTCTGTAGCTCGAACTGAAGTGCTCCAAGAGAGTAAACTGCTATTTAGAGTCCAAATATTATTAAGGGTAAATAATATTTGACTTCCCTATTTTTAGGAGAGGCAGTCTAAAAATAGACTTCGACCTCTTCGACCTAAAAATAGAGTCCCATCTATTTTTACCAACATGACCAATGCTCCAAGAATCTCAAACTGGAATCCCCGAACCATGCTCCATATGCCTAAAAATAGACATAGTCTAAAAATAGATTTTGCGCCAGAATTTGCCTGCGGGCCCACTTGGTGAAGGCGACTTCATTTCACCAAGCTCCATCATCTTGCTGAATTCTCAACATGATGGCCTTCTTCTTATTGAATGCTTGGAATGAAAACAAATCTTACCCACTTGCCAAAGGGCCTAGGCAGTGGCTCTAGGACCAGATGCAAGGATGTTTGTCCTTCAAGTTCTACCTTCTGACACAATTCAACTCTCTCTCTCTACTACAATGGACTAAGATTGTTGGGTGGCCAATAATTGAGTCCTCTTCTTCAGCTCCTACTCCTTGGGTCACACAAGACACTGGTGTTGCTTGGGAAACTTTGGCCAGCATAAATTTGTGATCACACATTGATCATCTCTTTGTGGGTTTATATAGGTGAGCTTTAAAACCTCCTTCCCTCCCTTGGTACATGATGGATGGTGACCCAAGGGAGGGGCATGATTCCATTGTGTGCTGAAATATGCTTTTGTGTGATCACACAATGCCTAAGGGGGCATTGGTACTATCCTTAGGCGGCTTTCACATAAGGAGAAACTGTCCTTTGCTTGCTTGTGGTCCTAGAAAGAGAATTTTTTCCACTTCCAGGAATGCGCGCTTATTGGGCTCTAGTGTGCACAGAAGGCACTCTTTTTTAAGGAAAAAGCACGCATTTGAGCATTTATGACTAGTTCAAATTCGATGTTCTCAAAACCTTAGACATTTTAAATACTTTTTGATTCCATAATGTATCCCTATCCTGTAAATCCTTAGGCTCGACATTAACTGATGTCGTTTTCTGCTGTATGATTTTCCAGTGTTAACACAGACCAAATGTACAAAAATAATGTGCCTCAAAGAAATTTCCTTTGAATGTACCTCCAAGAAAAGTCCTTAAACCCAAAACAATTCTTTGCAAAATCAGATCAAGAATTTTGTAAAATCAGACCAAATGTGAGAAAATATGATAAAATAATTAATGATTTCACGGCAATTTATATTTCCGTAAAATGTTTTTTTGGAGGGGCTCGGCAGTACTTTTCGACCGACGGAAAGTTAGGTAAAATTTCAATCAAACTATTTTTTCATTTGACTTAATGGGCTGTCGGGGCAAAAAACAGTTCGACTGAACTTTGTTTAAGAGTTTGGCCAAACTAACGCGTCACCAGTTACGCAGAGCCAAGCCCTGAATACGTTTCTGCAAATTTGGACTTATTAAACTCCATGAAACATTATGAATTAATTGTCATAACCAAGACAATAATTTTCAGAATTGAATCTACTTTCAGGAAATATAAAGTTTATGGAATTTCATAAATATTTGCTAATTTTAATTAATTTTGTAATAAAACAGATGCAAACAATTTCTGAAGGTCATTGTGATAAAATTTTGTAACTTCCAAAATACATTGTAAAAACATTTGAAAAAATTATGGTACATTACATTGGTCCGTCATCTCTAATGGGTAGCTTTTAGATTTCTAGTTTATAACTTAAATGTTAAGAAATTTCTTGTGTCGTGAAACATATTCAAAATATGCAGTTTTTTCATATTGGACCAGTTCAAAAAATTCTAGTAATTATGATATGCACCCATTGGCTTTATAAATATGAAGAAACCGAAGTAGACTCTGTCTGGATTATTGTAACACATTTTTTTCTCAAAAACACAAATTTTCAAAGAATACAAAATTGCGTATTAACATGACTTCTTATGAATCCGTTGATTGTTAAAAAACACACACTCAAAGGAACATTAAGTTGACATATCAAATTTGTATAAAAAATTCCGAAAAATAAGTAATAGAAAGCTAACAAAATTTCTGACAACTTTTATTTTTATCACAAAATGAAATTCTAAGCAGAAAAATTGTTTTAGCTTGCAGAAAGTTGAAGAACCGAAAAAAATGAAAGTTTTTTCTCAAAAAGGGCAAAAAGTGTAACCCAAATTCACATTTTCACCCTTATGCAAGGTTTGTATTGAAGTAGACACCTAATATGCATTATGATCTAAAAAAATTATCCCCAAGGGCAACTAAATAATTTAAGAATTCATGTTTTTATCAAGGAATGTAAATTTAGACAATGGAGCATACTAGATTTGGAGGAATATGCAGAAAAAGAGTATCCAATTAGTGAGATGTTGAACATGTAGAAAAAGAGTATCCAATTTTTGAGATGTTGAACTTTTGGGTGTGGAGAGTGATTATTGTTGAAAGGTTTTTGTTTCACCCGTGGTTGAATCCAGGTCTTGATGAGGGCTGTGGGGGGATCCCCCATTATTGCTACCACTCGGAAACTAAAATTATTTGGATTATGAGATGAAAATTTGCGTTATAAAATAATGTAATTTCATAGTCAATTTGGGCTATTCACTAGGGAGAAGAATATTTAACCATAGAAGTTATGTTAATTTAGTTTTTTTTTTCCCAACCCTCAATTTATATATGAGAAAATTGTGTTGTGGTTTGGCATTATTTTGTGTGCAAAGAAAACAAAAGAAGATATAGTATGAGAATGAATAGGAAATTACAACGGTTGTTTTTTTGTAGATTGTATCTTCTCATTTTGTTGGATAATATAAAACGAAGGACTAACTATTTCTCCCTCGACATACACAAATTTGGTGAACCACATCTAATTTTGTCTCTCTTTTTTTATACTTTTTTGTGTCAATATTTTTGCAATATTTTATGTGTTCCATTGTTCTATTGATTAATTTCCAGCATGAACAAGATTACAGACATTTGAGCGAAGATTGAAACCACATGGTGGATATTCCACCTGAATATCCTCTTGTACTAACTTAGAGAAACCCACTACTATTCCAAACCTTGTGTTGATTATGGATGATGTGTTGATCCCTCATTTTTGTCTCCTCGGTTAGGAGAACTAAGGGTCTACCTTTCTTGATAGAATATTTCAATTCCTTCATCCATTTTGCTGACCCCAATCTCTTTCAAATTTAAGAGATAACCCTCATTACTTATCTGTTGTATGATTAACTACTTGTCGAGGTGTTGCATTCCCTCTTTTACTTTTGGATCTAAAATTGCATGTGTTCTCATTTCCTTATCCTTGTCTACTTTTTTTTGCCTTAACTCTCTATTAGTATAATAACCAACCTTCAATTGGAGCCTTTCTAATTCTTTTTTCTACTCTTCCTCCCACTTCTCTTGAGCTCAAATTAGAAAGGAATACCCCAATTTCTATCTTTTAAGGGAGATGAGGTGTTCCTCTTCAAAGGAATATTCCACTTCTTTGTTGGTGTACTATTGGATCATTTTCTAATGGTGGCATTGATTTAATAATATTCAGCTTCATGCCTTATTCCTCATATTTTCACGTGTTCTTAAACATTGGTTTAGAGAGTTTTTCCTTCTTCAGTGAATGAATTTAGATCCTTGGAGTTGTTGTTTTTCTAATTTTGGTTTTACGAGGTCATTCCCATCCCTTGGAGTGGTTGTATTATGAAAATTTGGCCATTTCCCTTTGTTTCCATTCTCACTTGGCTGCTCTAGGGGAATTTTATATTGATTGGCTAAGGCTCTTTTCCTCTTCTTTCTATTGGAATTGTTTTCCTTCGTTCCCTTATTTTAACTACTCCTCTTTCTTCATTATATAGTGATTCGAATTGGATCACTATATTTTTTTTCATCCATCTTGATGAATTTAGAGTAGAAAAAGTGAAGGAATCATCTCATGGGACCGTCTACACCGACGAGATCTACTTTGGCCAAAACGAGGTCTGAAACCTTCCATGAGCATTTTGAGGCATCAAACAACGTTTTTTTCGGGTAATACTTCTTTTCTTTAGTTCCATGCCATGTTATGCTATTCTACACATAAAGATCTTTCCAACTATGCAAGAAGAGCATGAATAGGAAGTTGTTCCACTTAGAAGTTGACCTTCTTGTTTTCATCACCATTATTCGAGAGGATGTCACGTAAGCCTCCATTATTCATGTAAAAGGGGTTATCCATGTGTTTTTGATGTAAAATAATCTGGAAGTGTCTATATTTTAACTCTAGTTAAGAGTTGATGTACTCAAACTTAACCACTAGTAGGCTATCATGATGTGTTATAACTCGGCCATTAAGAGGAAGAGGCATTCCATTCTTTTGACATCATTTTTTTCCATAATTGAGAAAAGATAGCCAGGAGATATAGGAGATAGAGAACATAAAGATGACCTGTGAACTGTAGTAGCCCACAGGCCACATAAATTACTACTTTACACCTACACCCTTATTTTCTAGACAGAGAAAGAGAGGGAAGCGGCCTCACCTTCCAAATGGATTTTCTCCTAAAAGGGTTCTTAGAGAATATATTGTGTCTTATGTGTGTGTGATATTATTTTTTCATTATGTACTTTTCTGCATAATTTTCATTTGCATGGATGCACTAATTATAGTTAAATTTACAAATCTAGAGGTTTAATAAAACTATAATAGTGTATAAATTCATAATTTTTAATATAATTTTATTAGATATTTTGTGATTAAATCTCTAGTGGAATATCCATGACATTTTACGGATCATACAACTTCTTGCAAAGTGGCCATATTCATGGAAAAAAATTCATTTAGAAGGAATTCAATCATAATCAACCTCCTAAATATGGTACCAACTGTCTATATTTAGGGTTATTGGTGCTTGAAGCCCCTTATTTAGATATACCTCCATGCATATCCTTGTATAGGAGAAGATCCCCACTCGTGTCTAGTCTCAATCAATGTTTCCCAAATGCATTGTCAATATTTTTGAAAGTAGTATTAGTACAATAGTGCAAGGGAAAAGAATGGAGCTTTACCCAAATAGGGATGACATATTGGACACCACTTTCAAGCTTAAAATATGGGTTATATCGATCCATATAGAACACTTTGTCATTCACGAAGTAAGGTCTTCTTTGAAATATTAGGTTTGTATCATCCTTGTTCTTGAAAAGCAACGTAAAAAAACCTTTTCCACAAAGAGACAAAGTGAAAAAACCCTTGATAATGGGTTTCCAATATTTTTCATTCCACAACCTCACACAATGTTGGGAGGAACATATCCCCACAAATTAGCCTACCAAGCTATGTTCAACTAGTTACAAGGCTCACGCTTTTAACTGTGGCACAGAAACCACCACCTGTGAAATTTCTTCTAGCTTTTTAACAAAACAAGAAGGCTTTGGTTTTTGGTATCGCATCCTATTTCTGACTAATGAGTTAAAATAATAAATATTGAGAACATGGGATGGGAGAAAAGGTGGAGACCCACCTGATATTGCGATAAAGCCATAGAAAATGTGTTCTACCCACGAAATTCTCATAGTTGTAGGTCTATTTAGATGTAAAACAAATGGTTTAGTTAATGAGAGAAATATTCTATTTAAATACTTAATCTAATATGTGTAATTCCTTTAATTTTTAAAAATATTTTAGTGTTATTATTAAATAAAACATTTGAATTCTCATGCTAAGACATATATTTCAATATAAATTTCATATACATTAATATACTTAAAGTTGAGTATAAACAAAATATTTCAATAACCACTTGGAATAATATGTAATTGAAAAAAAAAATTACTTCTAAATAAAATGAAGGAATGTGTAATCCATTCAATTTGTAATATGGAGTAGTAAATAAAATTTAAAAAAATATTACAATGTGGATTTTAAATAAAATATTTCAATACAAATGTTCCGAAAAAATATGGGAGATATCTTATAGTTGCTTCTTGCAAAGAAAGCATCTTGAAGGGCTATGGATGCCTCTATTTGTAAGGTTCTGAGTTATCAATATTTTATCATGTGCAAAGAGCCGAATGAAGGAAATAACCTTTGTATTAGAATTGGTGTTCCATATTTCTTGGCAAATGTTGAGCTTCAAAGGAACACTAATATAAAAGAGAAAAGTTTCTTACCCTTCCTTCACTAAATAATTGGAAGCATTACAGTTGATTCAATCATCATCCTCCTTCGTAAAAGGCATAAAATCTATCATGCATTCGTAGATCCTGGAAACCAAGGATTGGAGATTTGGTGGAACATTCTGTAAGTTCCAATTCATCTAATTTTCATCTTATTCCCAAATGGATGTGTGAGCCAATGGAAATTTTCTTTGAGTGTAAAAATATTCTTGCAATGGAAGGAATTTAGGAAATCACTCAAGATGCCATCGGTCCATAATATTATCAATCCATAGATTAATATTATTACAATTCCTTAGATTCCAATATAAAACTTATAAGATGAGTGGGGAATATGAAAAAATAATTTATAGACCTAGGGGCAACCTCCTTTATCTAGATGGATTCTAGGCATTAGGCTCTTTCTCCTTGAACATAATTTCCCTTCAAGAGTACCATTTTCCACTAGTCTTCTTCCTATGGGAAAAATCTCCAAACTTGTTTTTCTCTTATTACCTTATTTATTAGTAATGGATCCTATGTTCCCAAACCACCATGATTTTAATGGGCCTTCACTAGAGTCCATTTAAGTAAATGAAATTTTTTGGAGCTTTCCCTACCACCTTATTGTATGAATCTATGAGTCTTTGTTGATAAAGCTGAAAGGATGCTCTAAAGATCTAGGAAAGCTGATAATTGGCATAAATATAGATCAAATAAAACTACATTGATAAGAACAATGTTCCAAACAATGTTGAGCCATCAAACTCACTAAGAGGCAAATTTAATTTTAATTTTTTGAGGACTCCTTCCCATTCTTGAGATGAATGTGATTTCACATATATTGGAATTCCTAGATGCTTGAATCCCTTCAATGATCCAACTATTTAAAAACCAAAAATTCTTCCAATTTGTCTTTGCATCCTTAATGATAGATTCTAGGTATAAATCTATGATTTTCCTAAGTTCCTTTGGCGTCTATAGGCTTCAAGAAACAAATTTATTTTAAAAAAAAACCTGTAGCTATTATTGTGGAGGCACCCCCAAAAAGATAATGTCACCAGTTTCCTTATTGGAAGGTAGGAAGTTTCATGTGAGTATTCAAGTTTCTTAGGAAGGCCTTCATAGTTTAAATTCAAATAAGATTAAAGTCCTTGTGATTTAGATTGTTTTTTCAAAAGCTTAATATAGGGTCAATTGGATATATATCACATTACTTATGACACATATAGACTTCAAAATTCCTTTTATTAACTACACAATGAGTTGCATTACGTCAATATTTTTTTTTGTTCTTACTAATGGATCGACTACTACTTTCTTCCATGTCTAGAGAGTTATGAGACATGCATTTCCTCTTTCCCTATTATTATTTGTTGTCATGGAAAAAATAGTAAGAAGAATGTTAAATGAAGAAAAAAGAGGGGAGTCTTACTGGGAGCAATTATAGTTGAGGACCTATTCATCATGCATATTTTTTTTGTGGATTGCATATTATTATTTTGTGATGGTTCTAGACTTATTTTTTGATGGTTCTAGACAAGATTTCACTCTATCAAAAAGGTGCTAATATTATTCGAGAAAGATATTTGTGTGAAGATGAGTATTAATAAATATAATTTCTGCTATTTGACTATCGAGGGATGAATATATAAATGTATAAAATAATTCTCCTTCCCAATATAACATTTTTTATGAAGAAATAAAGCATCTTAGTTTTCATTTAAAACCAGATGAATATAATGTTCACTCGCTTTGGGTGATAGAAAATATATATAAAATATTGAAAGGGTGGAGTCTCACATGTTTGTCTAGAGCTCAAAAATTGGTTCTTATAAAATAAGTCCTTAAGGCCATTCCAATTTTTTGGATATCTATCTCATGGATACAAAATTCATCTTGAATATAATTCATAAAATTTTCGATGGGTTTTTATGGTCGATGAAGAAACATATAGCTTAATTTATGGCTTTCTGGAATTTTTTCTATGAAGGCATGTAAATGTTTTTCTTAGAATGCATGGGAAGTTAATTTATGTTGGCTTAATTATAGCTCTTGTGGATATGGCATAACTTCTCTTAAAGCTTTTCTCTCGAGATTTCGCCATTGTTCCTAAGATTTGGTGTTGTACTAGAAGTATAAGTATGCAAGAAATTTTGGTAAACTTCCTTGAGTTTTCCTTCTCTATATATCATTGGAAATAATCTGGGGCTTATTTGGGATTAGATGGCCCTTTTTAATTAAGTTTATATCTAGGCCAGATAATTTTTCATCTCCCAAGTGTTGTTTATATCTGAATACTTGACGGGGAAATCCCTCAATTTCATTCATGGATGCATCCACGAATCTAGAATCTGAATGGACAAGGCATGTGGTCATCGAAAGTGGTCCATATTTACTTTGGACTAGATTTTATTTTTTAGTGAAATTTTTACACAAAGATATGGAATGGGGACGAACATTTGTGTCTCATATTCACAAGGCAACCATATTTATGGATGAAGATGAAGGTTTATCCAACATCTAGGGTTGGAACATAAATTACACCCTTGTGGAGGCTAGATGTATGTTGACTTGGATCTCTCACAATGAAAGAAAGTAATTAGGATATCTGGGGGTCTCAGGTGTGTTAATAATGGAAAAATGTATGATATCATAGTTTTCTTTAGAAATGGATATAACATGAAATTTTCACATAACTCTAAAGGGGATGACTCAATGGGTTCCACGATGATTCCATGTGGTAGTGGCCATGCCAAGCCTCAACACCACCCAACACCCACTACCAATTTTCCTTTTTTTAAATTTGAACACCACAATGGTGAAATATATAGGTGGCATGACCTCGATGTGGAGGAGGTCCCCTTTATGATGACTTATTGGGGTCACCTGGTGGATGATTTGAATCTGAATCTTATTTTTGTTGTGCTAATTTCATCTTTAGAATTATAAACAATTGTTTATCATTTGCTTCATGTGCATAGGTTTCCTTGTGGTATTTGTGAGTGTGAAATAGGTAATTGTGTCAAGTTTTATGTTAAATTCATGAGAATTTTAAGGTCAAAAAAAAATATTGAAAATCATCAATAAAATGTACAACAAACCATAAAATGATACATTAACACAATGTTTTGGTGAAGTATTTCACCCCTTCTGGCCTATGTCTCCTTGGTCCAGTTTCCATGGCTTAGGCCTTTGTATTAGCTCCAAATGAAAAAAAGTGTTTTTTGTAGTCCTCTACTGCTCCTGAAACCTACTCCAACATGCTCAAAATGTCCAAATCTTCTAGGATAGACTCTTTCTGAGCCCAAAATGGTTTAATTTTTCAAAAGTTGTGGTTCATTCAATTTTGGCCTGGGAAACCCCTCCAAAACTGGAGAGAACTTTAGTTAACTTCGACAAATTTGGAATTCTGCCAAAAATGGTGGACTACACCAAATCCGCCACTAAGATAACACTAATTTAATTAAGGATAAGTATAGTTTAATTAGAGATAAGCATATTTTAATGGTGGTTAGGCTCTAAACACAGTTAAGTTGGAGCACTCCGTCGTGGTCATAGCCCAAGATCACATGGGCCAGGGGTTGGCCCCGCCTTAACCACACCATAAAATAATATGAAACTTAAATATAACTTGAAACCCATGTTAGTTAGGAAACATTGGCATGGTATAGTGGTAATTTGTGTTGTTTTTGTGTGTGTGGGTGGGGGGGGGGCACGGGGGGCGGGGGGGGTCGCGGGGTCAACCCCAACCTCCGCTCGACCTCTGAAATAACATTTTTCCACTATAATATATGATTTTTGCCTTTGAAATAGCCATATTTCAGCCTTTGGGAGGAGGCAGGTGGCAGCCCCTAGTTGGACCATGTGTCCTCTTCCCATTGGCTCATTCCAACGACCAATATAATTGCAACAAATCACCCAACTCAACAACCAATCTTGAAGTGACACTTATCATAGTTTCATTAGACAAATTGAAGGAATATTATGGGAATATATATATATATATATATATATATATATATATATATATATATATATATATATATATATATATATATTTTACTAGGTTTCCCAGTCATCATTCTGTTAATTTTGCACTTTTTTTTTTCTAAATAAGGCTAATTTCTACTAATGTAACATAAAAATACAAGGAGGCTCGGGCCTCTGCAATCCTAGCCTATTCCGAAGGCACGTTTCTCAAAAATGAAAAAAATGACAAAATTGGGACTGCCCACGGAGGGGAAACCAGTCCAATAAGTAGTTTTATCATTTCCTATGGATAGGAAACCAGTGTTACACATAGGGAAATGATAATTGTTTACAGACCTCAAACAGATATTGTAACCAGAAATCACATAAATAGGCCCAAAAACCTTGGAACCAAAAACCAGAATCCAGAGAGAACCTGAATGCTTAGGTGTCATTTGGAGAGGGAGGTGTCTCTTCCACAATTAGACACCTGTACTCATCATTGTCATCTGCAAGCTTGTCGTGAGTGACGTTCTCTATGCTCTGGGCTTCCTTGGTATCATGGGCTTTGCTTCGTCTTCTAAGAGCATCTTTGTTGCCCTTCCAGTCTTCACTGCTGCTGTCGGAGCCTTTGCTTCAGCTGCTGGATGTAAGGTCACTCTTCACAACTGTAGAAGGAGCGCTTTGGTTGGAGAATTTCTAAATTTTCCTGGGATGACGGCTAGCTGCACTGGTAGGTTCCTCTTTGAAAAAAACAATGATATTTTTAGTGATTCACGGGCGTTCCAAGGTGCACAGAAAGTGAAATTGAGTAGAATGGGTGGAAGGTAGAGAGGCAGTCGTTCCCAGCTGAGGCAGCAGCAGGGTTGTGGTCATGGGAGTAGGCTGCAAAGAAGGAGAAAAGGGTCGGCTAGAGGTTCCAACCCAGCCACGCCCACTTCGAGTGGTCGGATAGTGTCTGTGGGAGAGCTCCAGAGAAGATGGAGTAGTATCAGAATGGGACGAAGGAGAGGAATGAGCAGCATGACCTCTGTTGCTACCTCGTCGGCATCACATGCGGTGACAGAGATGGGGCATGGTGCAGCAGTAGGGAGAGTGAGAGCTCTGAGCCAAAGAAGCAGTGGGATGATGGACCCAAGGAGACGAGGACGCAGAGGATGGGGTAAGATTATCCGCAGTGGTGAAATTCAGATGGCAAAGGAGATTCTGCGAGAAATGTAGGCCAGGAATCACTTCAATGCAGCCGAAGAGACTGTAGCGCTGCCCTGTAGGCATTCGGGAGCTTGGCTCTGAGACTCCAGGGGGAAAATTGTAGCTCAACGGCAAAGGCACGGGAGGAAGATGACTAGGTGAAGGAGGAAGACACCCAGGCGCATTCATTTTTAAGGTCCAGCTCTGGCATCGGCGAATGGGCTAAATTAAATTGTAAATGTGCGAGCGGTTGGATAAATTCAATGCTCACCACTGAGGCTTGTCGATGGCCATGTGTCTATGCCATTGGAAAACCCAAAATCCTGCCAACTGATCAACCATTACAATCACCCGCATCCGGGAAATTTTGCACAAATTTTAGATGTTTGTGAAAATGAATAATAGGCTCTAACTATCACATATGGATTCAATTTTCGATGAAATGAAGTCCACCAGATTCCTGGTGAAGAGTACTTCCATTTTTTTATCTTAACATTGAGCACCTGATCATTCCCCCCCACTAGAAGCCTTTTCAACCCCAGAAGATACTATCAATTGTTCAGCAGGTGAGGGTATAGTCCCCTCACCTTCTAAATCTCCATCCATTTGGCCTTAGAATTATTTTTTCCCTTGAGTCCCACTCGAAGGTATTCGACATTCTCTCTCCTTGAAGTTCTGGTTCTTCTGTCAAGTATGAGATCTTGCTGAAGTTCATCAAGATTTCTAGCGAGAAATCATCTATTGATGGTAGCTGAACATGCTCTCCTTGATCGTAAATCAATGGAGGCTCAAGAAATCCCAAATTCTCAACATTAACAACAGAGTATATTTGCATATAAGGAGGGAAATCTAGCTTAAATGCATTGTTATCAAACTTTTCCAGAATTTTAAAAGGACCGTAATGGATTGGCTTAATCTTTTTACCTTCCCCTTTTAGTCTCTCTTTTCTAATATATAACCAAACTTTGTCACCAACTTGGAATTTATGATCGACACAGTGCTTATCATGCCTTGCCTTGTATCTACTTTAACTCTTTTCAAGTTGTTCTTGTACTGTGTGATGTATCAACTGAATTTTCTCAGTGAACCGATTTGCTTTATCTATGTCTCTATGGTCATCAATAGAAACATATTTCCCAAATATGAAGTCCAATGGTGATCTTAGAAAGTATCCAAGACATGCCTCAATGGGGATGTGTTTGTGGAAGAATGGTTTTCCCTATTGTATTCATGTTGAATGTAATGCAGTTGCTCATCCCACAACTTGGGATGTTTTCTGCAATATCCTCTAAGAATATGAATGACTATCATGTTGACCACCTCGGTTTGACCATATGTTCGTGGATGAAATTTTGTACTCTTCTTCAACTTAGTGTCCATCATGTCCCACAAATTTGACCAAAATTTCCCAAAAAAACAAGAATCTCAATCACTTACAATAGAAGTAGGAAGACCAAAATGAACCCAAACATTTTGAAAGAAAAGGTGAGATATGTGTTTAGCTGTAATTTTCCTTTTACATGGAATCAATATACACATCTTTTTGAACCTATCTACAACTACATACAAGTAATCATGACCTTTCCTTGACAATGTAAGACCTCCTACAAAATCCATTGAGATACTCTCCCATAGACGTGAAGGTACTAGAAGTCGAGTGTACAATCCTACTTTCTTATTGCTAGGCTTTCTTGTTTCACGCAAAGAAAATCCTCTAATGAAATGAGATAATCTATCAAACATGTGTGGCCAATAAAAATACCTTTGGAGATTCACTATTGTCTTGCCTACACCCAAATTTCCAGTAATCAATGAAGTGTGAACCTCCCTTGTGATATTGTTTCTTTCTCCCTCTGGAATACATAACTTTCCCAAGTGATACAAAAAAATGTTATGTACATGGTAATCTAACTCTTCGATTTTTTTCCTTGACTCAATCTTTCATACACATATTGAAATTCATTATCATATGCATATTGCTCAATATAGCTTTCATGAAAAACATAATTGCGCTTGAGTATAATAGATTAATTTACAATAGGCCTAGAAATAATATCAACTACCTTATTCTAGATTCCCTTTTTATACCTAATAACCAAATAAAATTATTGTTGAAATACGATCCATCTAAATTGTCATGATTGTTGTAACTTTGATTGTGACTGTAACTACTTCAGTGTCAGGATGCAAATGCCAACACCTGCAACTGTTGCAACACAAATGTCTGAAAAAGGAAAATTTCTTTAAGACTCCCTCACTTATATCCTTTAGAATCAGAATGAAATGCCAACACCTACAACTGCTGCAATGCAAATATCTGAAAAAAGGCACATCCCTTCAAGACTCCTTCACTTCTATCCTTCAAAATCGGAATGCAAATGCCAACACCTGCAACTGCTGCAATGAAAATTTCTGAAAAAGGCACATCCCTTCAAGACTCCTTCACTTATTTCCTTTAGAATCAAGATGGAAAAACCCACATCTGCCTAAAGCTACAACCTGTAGCTAATCATACCTGTTTACAAATTTTGAAACACTTTCCAAGAGTTCATTGGTCAAGTTTACATGCCAAAATGGCCTAGGAAAATCGTCTCATTCAACTTGATTACAAAGAATGTAACAAGGATTACAACAAGGCTTAATGCGCAAAAATATGCCTCTCACTCTCCCTCACATAAGAGTGGCTAAAACAAGCCTTTTACAATTCTTCATAATCAACTTCACATCATGACTTTCATGGCAACTATGGCCTTTTACATGGCATTCAAAAATTTACATGCCAATTTTTCAATGTCAAAATATGATGGAAAATAAGGCCCTTTGCATGCCAATTACAAGCAATTTAATGTGCCAAACATGTGCATAAAGGGAAAATTACAAAGTTTTAGAATCCCCCTTTTACATAATATGTACATAAACAAAGAGCACCAATGGTGGGAAAATAAAAATTCCACCGTTTGACATATTATGTGCCAAATAACATGTGCACTTGGAACGTTAAAATAAGTTAAATCCCCCATTATAATAGTGAATCAAAGGACTATGGGCCAAAAAAAAAAACCCCCTCTTCAAACCTTCAGAAATTAGATAAATGGAACAGGAAAAAGGGCTACCATATTTGGAATATTCATCACTTATCATTTCTGGTTGAACAAAGCCATATTTCCCAGCAGATCAGATGGATTAATCCACCAGCAAATCTGATCACTCCACGCACCAGCATCATGTCGTTCACCACACTAGTAGAAAAATTACTATGTCCATCTGCATCCTCTTTTTTTAGTAATAGATGCACAAGTGAAGATTGTGTAATAGATTTGGTGTAATCGTTCCATGATTTTATCATTTGAATGTCGATTTTGTGGCATCAAATTCGGCGTGCCCAGTTTAGGTGTGATTTTTGGTAAAAACATTTATGAACATGTGTTGTGTAGGTAAATCCCCTCTACAGACAGAGACGACCCCTCTAGCCCTAGGGTGGGTCTAGCAACAAGAGCAAAAGCTAATGTGTTGGTTCCTAGTTAACGAATGAAATAGGTTGGGATATATTGTCCTACCTACATTCCAACGCGATTGTCATAGTTGTAGCAGTGGAAGCCTCTTGATCTTTGCCCCGATAGGTTGTGGTCCTTCAAAAATGGTACTCGGGTGCTTGCACAAATATCAAAGTACAAAAGAAACATACAAGACAATAATTGCATTCATAACTACCTAATCAGTCAAGGAAGATTAAACATAATGTGTAAGATAAATCATATCAACAAAAGATGGGAACCAAACATCAGTCATGTATATATTAATAGAAAGAAAGAGATTACAACCACAACCTTGATGTCATAGCCTCCTTCAGTGGGTTCAGTCAAAGTGTGTCTCGAAGATTCGTTGGGGAATTGGGATGAGGCAAGGACACAAGCCTAAGCTCTCTCTCGACAAAGGTCTCTTTCTCTACTCTATCTCACCAACTATATTAGACTATTGTAGCGAAATTTTCAGCAATTCCTCTTCAGCTAGCTGCATCAATGGGAGATAGGTTTATTTATAGAGGGAGAGCAGGAGGTTGGGATCCCTAAAATGGTGGAAGGGAGGCCTTATCCTTTTTGAGGTTCCCCCAAAAGGTGGGAAAAAGAGGCCAAAGGAAGGTGTTCATGGTTATGCAATCGAACAACCCAAGTTGACTCACTCACAAAGTAGTTAGCATGGAAACTTCACCTCTATATTTAAAAAACATTCCAAAAACAGTTTGGCATCGGTAGCTCACTGGGACAGAGCACCAATGGGCACGGGGCCCAGTGCTAATTTTCCTCATCGGCACGAGGCCATCATGGTCTGCCAGCGCCAACCTAAAAGCATGTGTTTTTTTTATCTTCTCTATGAATTTTCAACAGAGAAGGTGTTCTCCTCAAGGCAAGGGGTGTAGTGACACTTTTTGCAAGGCATGACACTTCATATAAGTCACAGAAATGATCCTCCAATGTGAAGAATGGGTATTGTAGGGATGGTAACAAAATGTTGTGTAATAGATGCCCCTAAAGCATGAGGTCTGAAAGAGAGGGAGGAGTGAAATGCTTTACGAGAATGCATTCGAACCAAACACCACTGTCAGAATACCTGCAAGTACAAATACAAATGATATCTCTGATACATGAACATGTGGCATGGGCACAACCATCCATAATAGAGTGCATAAAAATTGAGATCCGAGGTATGGACGCAGCCATCTAACAACAAGGACCAATAAATAGACATAGGCGGCCATCCAGTCAAAAGAGTCATGCATATAGTCATGATAAACCACAATATCTTGCAGCTTGGATCTTATCAGAAAAAACCTAGGGTCTTGCGCTCCATCTCGACCCAAACAAGTACAAATTCAAGCATGCAAATATGTGAGCTGAAGTCAAACATGCAAGAAATTCACCTGATTATCAGTCATTGATGAAAGCTGTTAACGAGCATGAGAGAAACCACCAATAATGACAATGGCTCTTAAGGTACAATAGGTACAATCCCCAGAATGTGAAGAGTGATTTGGCGTCGAACACCCATAGAATCACATGATCAAAGGCCAATGATGTGGACGTGTCGTCGAATGCGAAGAAATTTCCATTGAGGCATGCAAGCTCCAAGGTACCAGAAGGGAGTCTCTAGGTCAACTTCCTGGATAACGAGTTGAAGTCAAAAGGAAGTGACCCCGTCGAAGGAGGGCCATAATGCTTCCCACATCATTAACGCGAGACAAAGGAATAGGATGATAGTGAATCAGGACCAAACAAAGGATCAAAGGGAGGTTGAAAACTGTAAAGGCAAACGTCTCTTGAACATATCAGTGACACAACTCTAGATTTGGAAGTATTTGACATCAAGGGATATGAGGTCATGATAATATCGCAAAGAGTAGATGAGAGGTCAGAACAGATTACCAAACCCATGGAGGAAAAAATGATGAAATGAGATGTTCCCAACCTAACACGAATGCAAATGAGTGTCATGTTCAAGAGCGACATACTGCTGACATGACTGAGAACTTGTTCTATTTCCCCCCACCATTTCTGGCGAGTACCCCAACTATTTTTGAAAAAAAAACTTGAAGGGGATAGCATATGGTTGTCATGTAAGTTTTTCCTTTGGACAAATCCATCCTACTAAATTTTACAAGCCCTAGGAAGGAGGAACTCGGTCACGTCATGATGATGATTTCCGATGTCATTTAGGGTTTAACGAGTCTGACAAAGGAAGAACTCGACATCTTTTCATGTTTAGAGAGTTTGAAAAGAAGACGAAAAGAAAAATCCAACAGGTCCCTTTTCGTAAATAGTCCCTCATATCGAAAAAGGTAGAAAAATTTCTGAGAGAGCCTCTTAGTTTCAATAGGCTAAGGTATTCCTTTTTCGTAAATAATCCATCCAAGCCCGAAAAAGGGGTAAATGTATACTAGGTAGATATCGTTTTGCATCCATTTATTGAATTCAAAATGACAAGAGTCTCGCAAATATTTTAAGTTTTAGAGACTTAGAAAAGAGCTGAAATATGACTCCAGTAGTGTCTTTTTTTTGTTTTTATTGAGTCCAAAAAAGTATAAAATACAACTCGTTACTTCATCGCCATTACGTCAAAAACTTGTTGCTGCACAAGAGACACACGTAAAACCCATTTCTCGGAATAACATAGTGAAATAATCAAAAAATATGTTTTAAAACCTAATTATGGTTTTTAAAAGTTATAAAATGCCAAAAATGGTAAAAAATGAATTACTTTTCACTTTTACCTCTTGTGAGAAATTGTTACCCTTTTTGCACTGCGATTTTGCGGCGACAACATTGGGCAATCCGGAAGACCAATATCAAATCCGTCAGTTCTAGGTAAGAGCTAACATCATTCCCTAAATTCTTATTATATTTTAATTACCTGCAACCCCACATGTGTGAATTTATGGGGGAATTTACAAAAACTAGGGAGCAGCGATTGGTGCGGGTATCGGGCACGGACCTACGCCAATCGTCCTAAAATCTGAAGTAGGGTGCACCGATTGGCAAAATTGCTTCTAAAATAGTCACACCAACTACGACAGACAATTTTAGCTTGTAAATGTAGACAAGGAGGCCTAAATTAATGTTTTAGAAGCTTAGAATGTGGCTAATGACAGTCATATGAATGTTTTTGCAAGTGTGAAGTGGCAAAATGGTGATTGAATGGAAAGAACAAGAACACAGTGAAGAAGATGAAATTTCCATAGAAAACAAAAGATGCATGGAAGCTCTTATAGATTACGAGCTCAAGAAATTCTTCATGACACCATGTCTCAGAGCTCAACCAGAGCTGTTGTAGTACTTGATCAGTGTCTAGAACATTGATCAGGAAAAATTCATCATTCATGACCACAAACTTGAGATTGAAGTCTCAGATGTTTATTTCATAACTGGACTATCATAGAGGGGGGTGGTACCAATCGTGATTGGCACCCAACCCTTGATGGAAAACATGAGTATGGTTATAAATAGGGCGTGCCCAGGGGCAAGTAAAGTATCGAGAAGCAGAAAATTGGATATCCAAACTATTCCGGACTTGGCACTAAAGGTAGTGATGCACACCATGACATGAGCTGCAGGATTGTAGGTGCCACACAAGGCCACAAAGACACAACTTCTTCATGTCATAGATTGCATGACACTGACCCTCTACAACTGGGCAAAGGAAGTGACCATCAACATGAAGCATCAACTGACAAAGTGCAAGAAAACCAAGTTGAAGCAGTTTGTTTATGGGTCCATTCTAGTATCGTTCATCTTGGAACGACTACCAATTTTCTAGTGTCGTGAGGTGATAGTCCTGATACCACCAGCACAAGAGCCACGGATGGCCCATTGGGAAGCTATGATGCCAAGGTCAGGAGGTGGTCAACAGATGTCCTGGAGACCAGAGTTCTTTGAGTGGCTCTACCAACTACTAATTGTCATGGAGGATTGGCCCTACTCTAGCACAGATTTGACTGGCGATGCAGATCTCTGGCTCCCAGAAGGAGAGGATTGGGATGAAGTACTGGGTAAGATGAATTTTTTATTTTCATGAGTATTATGATTTTTTGTTATGCATGTTCTGACATTAAATCTGTGTAATTGCAGATATTGCTCAGAGAGACCTGTAGGTATGTCCCTGATAGCGAGGCGGATCCCTCGCGACTTTGATATTTCCCCTCATGGTGAGGGAGGCGAGGAGGAGGAAATCATATGCAATTTGGAGGGAATCTCCCATGGGATCCCAGATTATGCATGTTTTGATGATGTTCCTTGTGCATACCAGAGACATACTATAGGGGTGTCAAGCTGAGTTCACTGCTTCCTGAGGTGGCTTGTACGAGCGGTGACGTGCTATCATGAGCGTCACGCTGAGTAGACATCTAGGTTTTATTTCTGCATATTTTGAGAGACATGATGTCTTAGGATGTAAGCGAAACATGCATATTTTTTGAACTTATGATAAACACGGATGCAAACATTTGATATATATATATATATATATATATATATATATATATATATATACACACACACACACACACACACATCTATTTTCCTGTATGGATATTTTCATGTAATGATGACTTTTACAAATTACGCAAATTTCTATCTAATAAAATGTTAGCTACTGTGTCATTTAAATAGTCTGCATAAGAAGAAACGACCCAAAAGGTAGGGAACTACTCACAAAACACATCAAGCCAAAAGGTTTAATTTTTACGCAAGCTCGAAAATGAAAGTAAACTATGCTTGAAATTGGTTTCATTTTTACACAAGCTTGAAACAAAGGTAAAGTATACTTGAAAGGTGGGCATGCCCCCCAGCATTCTGACTCAAATCAAGGTACATGCCCCCCAGGCTTCAGTCCAGCTATAGTTAATGAAAATAAAATGGAGTGAAGGTTCAAATTACAAGATCAGAGAAAGACTCGACTAGGATCTTACGAGATCTTATCAAAGACTCGAAATGAACAGGAACATGTTTCATTGTTTTAACGAGGTTGACACATTAAAAGAACTATCCTCGTGACACCTTGTTTCATTTTTGAAGGAGCTTGACGCAGGAAAAATGAACAATGCTCTGATGACCTTGTTTCATGATGAATAATAGGTCATGGATTCCAAGAGGTTCACATCTAATGAGAGAAAAACATCTTGGAAATCATGATCGAATGCCCCTAGAAGATGGTACTTGATGGCACTTACACTGGATGAGGGAAACGAACAAGTGGCCACATAATTAACTCACGGCAGGGAAGATACAACTGGAAGATAAAGATCTAGCAGAGATGATGGTGGGTAAGCTGGCACCTCAGGACCAAAGAATGAATGAAAGATGATCAATGGTCATGATCCGACCTTCATGTGGAAAACAGATCACACGAAAGGGGGAAAAGACAAGTGCACCCATGGCATAAGCATAATCGCACCCCAAGAATAAATTGAAATACAAGGGGCCTGGGACAACCATCATGTCTATATATATGGTTCTCCCTCCCAAAGTAATTGAAAATTTTGGAAGGATCCCTAATGGTTGACTGGTTCCTCTGTTAAAGGTTAACAGATTCTGCATAACAAGCATAAGTGGTGGAGAACCAAACTCTTGCCAAGCAGTCAAAGATAGAATACTAACATATGTGCTTTCATCTATAATCATGCTAGGTACGACCATATCAAAGACCTGTACCGTCATCTCAAAAGTCACATAAGAAGGAAGGTGGTATCCTGCAAATCGACTCCAATCGAAGGAAGCGACCAAACTGCTTGGAGGGGGTACCATTAAACTAAGATGGTCATCCCCTAGTGTTACCAGAGCAAGAGGAGCATCTTCCTAGATCATAGACATGGGAGCAAAAAGAGCGATTTCTTGAGTCACAAGGGCAGGAATATCTTTCTCCAAGTCTAAAGAAACAAGAAGAATGTGAGGGGAATGAGATCCAATCTCGACAGACAAGACCTGATGAACCATAGGTGGGATCAGATCAATCGATTCCATGACCAATGGTTGGTTGGGAAAAGATTCGTGAATTTGAATTTCCAGGGGAATGGGATCAACTAAGGATGACTCATGACCAATCATTGAATCAACTAGTGGAGGAATCGAAGAAATCTTCTAGTAACCTACCACAAGGCAGGGTGAAGAAACACTAGGGTCATCCAACACTCTCGTTGCCTCATCCATGTATGGAAAAAGGTGAATGGGATGATGCGCTTCATCAACTTACAAGGATTCGTAATATTACCTTGTTTCTTATGAGTCTTATCATTGCTAGTCAAAGATGTGCCACCAATATTATTTCCATAAGTCAAAGGTAACAACGGACAGCCATCAGACAATACTTCAAGGACCTTGGGAATGCCAGGTCAGTCTCAAAGAAGGTGGTCACCATTGCACAACATGCAAGGGAATTTGAATTTCCATGGAAGGTTGGATGGTTTATCAAGGGAAGGTGTCTAAGGCGTGATAGCTACACAGTTGGCCTCTCTCTTATCTAACTTCTTCTTTTTTTCCTTCTTCTTCTTCTTCTTCTTAGCCACCTGGTTACTGGGATCCAGACTTTCACCAAACGAAGTAGAAGAGGAGGATGAATAAATAGTCTAATAAGGGGAGAATTCCTCCTTAGAATCAACATGATGTTGTCTAGCTGGAGGAAATGGTTCTAAAGAGGGCAGAATACTCGAGACCACAGAGGTCGATAATAACCAGACATGCAAACCAACATTTAACCTAGGAAGGGACAATGTTGCCATATAAGGAACACTAACATTCCCAAAAGCAAGACAAGGACCAGGATTCCCTTCAAAGGGGATTCCTTGGTTGGAAAACTCCTGAAACGTTGCCATTGGAAACAAACCTAAAACAAAATACTAAGGAAGATAGCTTTAACCAGGAATATTTCATGGGCATTTAATATTGTAAGACACTAAAACAAAACTTTGTCATTCCATATTTTAGGAGTCGAGAAACAGGTAAAAGGTGACTTAATCACTTTCAGGTTGAAACGAGCATGAAAGGACAAGAGATCGATGATATTTTCAATTTTTAAGGAGTCACGAAAAGATTAAAATGACTACTCAGGTAATCTAGGCAAGGGGGTGGACCAAGTTCCTGTGAACTGCCATATACACCTTGGTGATCAAATGAAAGATAAATTACCAAGGACTTGATGTACATGTGGGTAGTCTCCCTGAATGTTGTGTTTCGTGTATCATGGTTACAGGGCAGAAGACTTGGCTTCTTATGGATAAAGGATTTGAACCTATGAGGGTCTCCCTTTATATACGCAATGGTACGGGGAGCACAAGTCCATACTAGCACTATCTAAAGCTAGGTGGTGAACGACAGCTACTAGGTTTAACGAAACCGAAACACGTCACTAGCCTAGACCTCTAAAATATTCACGTTAGGCTTCAATGCTTCCTTAGATTAATTGAATTGATTTTAAGGTTGATATTGAATTAATGTTTCAATTTCAAGGCCTTACTGAATGTGCTCTCGAATGCCTAAATGCACACTATATGCGAAAGAACATCATTTCCGTTCGA
The DNA here is from genome assembly GCA_034641835.2 of Pinus albicaulis. Classification (NCBI taxonomy): domain Eukaryota; kingdom Viridiplantae; phylum Streptophyta; class Pinopsida; order Pinales; family Pinaceae; genus Pinus; species Pinus albicaulis. The sequence continues at coordinate 252,022,486 of CM076573.1, forward strand.
TGAATGCTAACTAAGAGAAGGAAAGAAATATTGAACAAAGTAGCAATCAATGAAAACACAAGAAGAATTTCACTAATTCATCTAATGCAATCAACCAAGAAAATGAAAAATCTTTCCTAGTTCACCAAGAGCTAGTTATGCAAAAGAAATTTTAATTTTCAATCCCAAAGAGATAATGAAATTTTTTTGTTTTTTAGAGGAATGAAGCACACAATGCATTATGCACTTAGAAAAAACCAAACACTATTTTTGAGCACTACGAATGTAGATATCTAAAATGAATAACTCAAACACAATACAAGCATAAAAACGCAATCAAAACAATGATGCACTCTCTCAAGAAAACAAGAGGCTTTCAAAATGATCCAAAAGAGAAATGTGATCTATGATAGAAGTGACAAAATGGAGAGTTAAATGGAAATGAAAGTGATCATCCAAGAAACCAAAGACACGAACAATTGAGAAATACTAACGCAATCGAGCAGCGAATTGAGATGACAGAGATCAAAGTGACTAGAAGTCAGCTCAGAGGGATCAATGAGGAGAAGGTCGAACAAACAACACAAGACACCTAGAAACCCTAGGGCTGCAAAAATTCACTGATAATAGAATGGACAAACAGCTAAGAAGACCAAGGCTACAATGTCAAAAAAACCTCAAAAGATCAATTTCAAAGAAAAGAATCAATCCAAAGTCAAGAACTACTGACAAAAACTCAGGAAGAAGGTAAAACAAAATCCTACAAGATTTGGCATGAGTGTCAGGCTATAATCTGTGCCTAACAAAGGTTGGCACTCCTGCAAGAAAAGAAATTAGCGCCAATTGGCGCGACTGTTCAAAGAAAAAAAGCACCAAGCTAGAAAACTATAGGAAAAGGATGAAACTAGTGAACAGAGGTCAGACTTGACACTCTGGAACTGAACAGGAGGATTCCAAATAGTTATGCAAGGCAAGCAAGGAAGAAAATAAATTAAATGACCAAAGTTGACTCGACGAGTGAAACTCTCAATGAACAACGAGACAACAAACTCACACTAATCCCCAGTAGATTTGCCAACTTTTTGCGTAGGTAAATCCCCTCTGTAGATAGAGGCGATCCCTCTAGCCCTAGGGTGGGTCTAGCAGCAAGACGACAACCTAATGTGTTGGTTCCTAGTTAAGGAATGAAATAGGTTGGGATAGATTGTCCTACCTATAGTCCAACGCGATTGTCATAGCTGTAGCAGTGGCGGCCTCTTGATCTTTGCCCTGACAGGTCATGGTCCTTCAACAATGGTAATCGGGTGCCTGCATAAATATCAAAGGAAAAAAGCAGCATACAAGACAATAATTACATTCATAACTAGCTAATCAGTCAAGGAATATTAAACATATTGCGTAAGATAAATCATATCAACACAAGATGGGAACCAGACATCAGTCATGTATATATTAATAGAAATAAAGAGATTACAACCAGAGCCTTGACATCAAAGCCTCCTTTAGCGGGTTAAGTCGAAGCACATCTTAAAGGTTTGTCAGGGAATTGGGATGAGGCAAGGACACAAGCCTAAGCTCTCTCTCAACAAGGGTCTCTTTCTCTACTCTATCTCACCAATTATATCAGGCTGTTGTAGCGAAATTTTTAGCAATTCCTCTTTAGCTAGTTGCATCAATGGGAGATAGCTTTATTTATAAAGGGGGAGGAGGGGGTTGGGATCCCTAAAATGGTGGAAGGGAGGCCTTATCCTTTGGGAGGTTCCCCCAAAAGGTGGGAACAAGAGGCCAAAGGAAGGTGTTCATGGCTATGCAATTGAATAACCCAAGTTGACTCGCTCATGAAGTAGTTAGCATGGAAACTTTGCCTCTATATTTAAAAAAAATTCCAAAAACAGCTTGTCATGGCTAGCTCACTGGGACAGAGAGCCAATGGACGTGGGGTGTAGTGTTAATTTTCCTTATCGGAGCGAGGCCATAACAGTCTGCCAGCGCCAACCCAAAAGCATGTGTTTTTGTTGATCTTCTCTAGGAATTGTCAACAGAGAAGGTGTTCTCCTCAAGGCAACGATGCAGTGACACTTTTTGCAAGGCATGACACTTCATACAAGTCACAGAAATGATCCTCCAATGTGCGGGATGGGGATTGCAGGGAGGGTGACAAAATGTTTTGTAACAACATGTGATGATTCCTTGATCTGTTGCCACTATTAGAAGTTTGAGATAAATCCTCTTAACAGGAGATTTATTTCTTCGTGTTGGAATTGCCTGGAATAAGGCAGTTGTTGAAGAATTTCTGATAATGGTCTCTACGTTGTGCCTTGGTCAATATTCCATTCTTCCACATCCAATTAACGATGAATCCTATGACCGGATTAGTCTCTACCTACGCAGTCTAACCTACCTATTGAAAGTGCCCATGATCATCCACATACCTGTCTGCATTTGTAAAAACATTCAAGATCCATGTGCTTTCCTTCAACAATACTCTTTGAAAGCAAAGTTAACTTCATGTTTGCCATTTATGATCAGCTATATATTAATTTATATTGATAGATTTTGGAAAGTTATAGTGTCTTGGCAAGAAGGCTGGTATGCCAAATTTAACTAGTTCATGTGTGGCTACATTACCTGTTTGTTGGTGCCTGTACTGCGTTACTCTAAACGCAAATGGAAGCACAAATATTCTTCATCCATCATCTGTGCTCAAAAGAGAATTGACTCATTCACCAAGCACAAACAAATGGAATTCCTCATGGCCCCAGTTAATACCACATTGAACCGAACTAAAGGGTGTATTCCCCAATACATTTAAATTTTCTTGACTTGTCTAGGCCCTCTCATATTATCTAAGTTGTGTAGTAATGACAACCTGCACGCCTCAACCTGACCTATCCAGTGGTGCTGCCTTATCTTTGGGAAGCCTTTCCATAATATGGAAAACAAAAAACTCATTTATGATCACTTTACAATTCAGTTACTTTTTGAAGGGTACACTCGTCAGATGCACAACCACATGTTCGGTTACCTTCCAAAGTGTACAATCCTCACTAATCCACAACCACAAAACCAAGGCCAAAGCCTTAGCAGTTGTGTCTTCTTGTATGATTCATAAGAATTAAAGACAATTTTTTAGAGAAATATCAGCGTAACCATGGCCATAGCCTCAGCAGGTTTGTCCTATTTTATGATTGATAGAGACATAACGAGAGTTTTTAACAGAAATCTCTTCCTTTGGTGATATGCTTGATCATTGCACTCACTGGGAGTGATTCAATTCTTAAAGAACTAGCACACCAATCTGAGCGCATATGCAAGTGATCCTTTGGTAAAAATTGGTGTGTTAGGTTCGATCCTTCAGTAAAAAAGTGTATTCAGCACTGAAAATTTTGAAAATAAGCAAAAATAGAGATTGCAGAAACCTCACGATTTTCTTACCAAACTAGCACCAAGCACTTTCTTCTCATAATCGTGCCTTTCGAATGGTGAATGGAGCCTCCTTCTTCATGAGCTCTTTCACCATATGTCTTCTTCACTTTTGGCGAATTTCAGAGTGCAACTTCCAACACTTCTTCTCCCAATGGCCACTGATTTTTCAGAAACTGTAGAGATTATGTCGTTTCCCATTCAACTGTTTCTTCATGATAGGTGGATTTTGAAGGCTCTCATTCTTCTTGGTCTCACTTCTTGTGGACACATCTGTCTTATTAACCCACACTTTCTTTGTGTGATTCTTAATTACATCACGATTAGAAGATCTATGGAAGCAATCATTTCTCTTATATGAAAAAGAATAATCTGAATGATTGTCATACCTTCTTGACTTGTCCTTGAACTGATGAGGACTAGGTGGCTTGAATCCCTTCTTGGAATCGAGTGATGAAGAGACGAATTTTGCTTCATCTACCTTCAAGCATCCTCCTTTCTCTTCATGTCCATAACCCAAGCCTGCAAATGGTTGTCTTGGTACAACCTCTAATGGTTGGGTGACTCCTTGGCCATTTATCCCAAGTCCACCTCCTCTATAACCCATCTTCATGAGGAACTTCACGCCAACATTATTTTCATATTGAGAGAGAACAAAACATGAAGTAACACCATATACCTCGGTTTGAGATGTAGCATTCATCGTCTCAACCTTCTGGAACTTAGGCGATAAATCCTCTTTGGATCGTAGCTTCTCTTGAAGCTCCTACTCATCCTTTTCAGTTGCCTACAATAGTATTCGTAATTCTGCATTGTCAGCTAGAATGTTGTCATTTATCTCTTGGAACGCTTGCATTCTTTCAACGTGCTTCACTCCTCTGCCCATCCTACAAATTAGTCACCTGATCTAATACCACTTAATCCATTCAAGCAGGTCAAGTAATACTCAAACCATCATGTACAATATGAAGATCTTTTAATCGACTATGGCTTATATAGGTTTAAATGAGAATTTTAGTCCATTGATTATAGTGCATAAACACATAAACATAAATAAATGAACTTAACATATCAAGAAGAACAAACATGTAAGTAAGAGAGAGACAACCAATTGGTAATGGAGTTCACTCCTCCATCTCTATGGGCTACATCTATGGATCTTCTTCAATTGGAATGCATATCTTCTATATTCCTTCTTCAAAGTAAGATTTCTTACATTTCAGCACTTTGGTCGAGTATTAGCTAAGCACTATAGCTCTCAATAGCTAAGCATTCTCTCCTTTCTTTCTCCCCCTTTCTCATGCCTTACATAAGGAATATATATAGTTTTTCCTCACCCACTGTCCAACAAAGAGAATTAATTACAAAACCCACAATTGTAGGGCCTAATTACAATGAAGGAAAAACAAGATCCATGAAAGTATGATCTCCAACTATCTTAGGCTCATAATTGGGAAAAGTCTTAAAACCACCTAAAGACTCTTCAACCATGCCCTTGATTCTCTCAACCTACAATTGAGAAAAATTAGAGAATTGGTGTGAGGTGGTTTCTCAGATTAAAAAAAAATTCCATAATTACATTAAATTAATAATATGTGAGACAAATTCACTCACAAATATTAATCATTTATATGGAATATCCAAAAAGGGAGAATGCAGTAATACATAAACACAATATTTGAAACAATAGAATATGTACGCATTAGATTATGAACAACACAGAAATATCCAGAATAGGTGAGCCATTTTATTATGTGGATATGGATAAGTACAACAATGCATGAAATAGAAGCACTCAAGCCAAAGAGATTGGCCTAGAATGACCTTGAAAACATGCCAACGTAGGCACTGTGTAACTGGAGCTGCTGGAAGCTGTATACTGCGATGTCCCTTCAGCTGATGGTGATCTTACAACTGCTGGCTAAAAGGGAAATGAAAATCTATGGTGCTCTGGAGCTCTGATGATTCCAATATTGTAGATATGGGCACTATGATTCATTTGAATGGAATGTATTAGTTTTGTTGTGCTAAGTATCAAAACATCAATTAAAATATGTGCATAAGATTCTCTGAAGTTTGCAGGTGAAACAACTGGTTTTATCTTAGTTAAAAATATTTGTGTGTGAGGTTAAAGCATGTAAAATTCTTATAAAACATTGTACAATAGTAAATAAAATAGAATTAAACATCACGTGTAACAGTACTCAGCAAATTTGATGAAGCAGTTCACCCCTCTTGGGCTACATCTGCTGGTTCAGCTCTGAATGGCATGTCCCTCATATATTATTGCTCAAAAATTCTAAGTACATGTGAATAAAAGCCTCAAATGGATGTGCTCTCTATAAAAACAGCTTAAGAATTATTTAATTAGTCAGGAATGACTATTCATTTGCAGAAAACAAAGACTAGATGCTCAATACACTGAAAACACCCTAGTGGCCCTAGTGGCTCCTTGACCTTTCCCAAAGCTAAACTTGCACAAGATGACCTGTGATGGCTCTAAAACCTATGCCAATGTGTTCAAAATTTTGATCATACCAAAAATTTACTATCCATGCATTAAAATTGGTCAAAAATCCAAGAATTTATGGCCAAAACAAGAATTTTCCCATTGTCCCTTAAAAAACTCCACTAAATGTGGAGCAACTCCAGTTAAGTTGACTAAAATTGGCTTTGTCTGCCAAAATTGGTGGCGTGCTCCATAAATTTTGGATCGTTAGAATATGGAATTAAGTTTTGGAGTTTGTAGTGGTCACATTTACCATCCGAAATCGTCGGACCAAACTCATCGTTTAAGCCGTTAACCGCATCCCACTGCATTAAGTGTTAGGCTTGCGTTGGCCACATGGATCTGATTTGATCGTGCGGATAAGATTTGAATAAACGCCAAAGGTTGAGCTCCCAGTTCTCCAGTTTCGAGTCATATGATGCGGGGGCTAGCCCCTTTTACCGTCGGTTGAATACAAACCAACCAAAAAAATACACCGCTGGCATATGATTAACATGAGACTGGTAGCTTGGTGTTCGAGCACTACTTCTGCAAGCAGAAGGTCTGCATTTCAATTCCTGTAGATTCAAACAAAATTTTTGATATGCTAACCTCCTCTAGCCTGGGGCCACGTGGCGGCCTCTGGGCCTGCCAAGTGGCATCTCTTGATTGGCCCATTTATGACAAAGTCAACTAGCCATCAAACCATAAGTTGCCACTTGTCGAAATACTATTCACCCTTACGAAATATTCTAGGGAATATTTTGGGGAATGTTCCAAGGAATATTCTTGGAATATTCCTAGGAATATTTTTTTTAATTTTTCAAATTTGTAGAGTCAAACTTGGTCAAACTCATTTTTTTGAAGTTTACTAGGATTTTCAAACCTTCATAACTTCTGCAAACGACCTCCATTTTGAAAATCATTCATGACACTATAATCACAGTGACGGGACATTTCTGGTCGCTCAGGTTGCAACTACCTCTGAGCACTTTCATTTTTTTGCATTTTTGAACTATGGACATAATCTCCTGATCACACCTCCCCACTCGGAAGCTTTTAAACCCCAAAAGCTCTCTGGACTACTGAACATGAAGATGAGAATACTGTGTCCCCACTCTTCCAATATTAATCCACTGAAATTTCCCTAATTTCATTAATTGGAGCTTTTCCTGAAGCAAAAAATGTTTCCTTCATTCCATTGACCAACTGTTGTTGACTTTGACATTGTCATGCTGCACATTTTTGAAACTTGCAGAACAACAACTTAACTTTGTAGTAAACATATTGTTTCTACATTGGTCTATCATCAAAGGAAACTAAAAATTACTTTCACCTTGCATCCCGTCCATATGGAAATTTTTTCCTCGGAATTAGCCTTGTACTTGTGTCGATTCCTGACCAAGTTTTCTCCCCATAGTACCATGCCTTTCTGAAACCAACAATGATCATTTCTGAACTTTGTGCCTTCTTTGCTAGGTTGTTATTCTCTCTCTTGTAACTTTTCACCTTCTTATACTGACACTTTTTTTCAGCACCGTTCGACACCAAAGACGATTTCTGCAACTGCTTATCATCTTCTTTCAAAGACAACTTGCTTTCAAACTGAAACAAATCTTTATTTACATCAGCATTTACATGAAAATGATTATATAAAACTTATGTTTTTTTAATCATCATCAATGTCAAGTTTTTACTTGCATTGACGAGCCTCTTCATCTGCCCTGCATTCACTAAAGAAGAGTCTATTTTTTTGTGATTTGCTCTCACAATGTACTCCTTGCCATCCTTGAATAAATTGTTAGTATGAATCTTTCGTCGGAAAAATACCACTTTAGCTACGCATAAAAAATAGCCCTAACATCAATTATGACGGCCAACATCTGTAAATATGCAGTTAGTTGATCCAAATAAAGCTGCACAAATCCAAATCTATGCATAAAAGACATTAAGTAGTGAAAATAAAATGTTGCTCCATGCATCCAATAGATAAGACAAGAACAATATATTTGAAAGAATTTTTGTATTAAAGGGGCACCTGAGAGGAAGACAAGAAAGGTGTTTCCAATTCTCCTCAATGGGATGGGTTCTTGAAAGTCCTCAGCATTTCAGATCTAAAACTCCTCTCTCTTGTTGGTGTAGAAAACCCAGACAAACATAGAACTCAAAGGGAGCTCACAAAGCAAATGATGGAAAATGTGACAATGATAATGGCTCAAAGTCAGACCAAGAGTATAGATCAGTGATGTAATGAAGAAGGTATATTGATGAGGAAAAACCCCTTCTATTTATAACAAAAATATAGAGTCAAGACCTTGGTATAGACAAATATTATTAATCAAATTCTAGAACCACAGAATATTTTATTATATTTGTTGGAGGAAAAGGTATTTGACTTGGGTCAAATCCCTTTATTTGTAAATAATAAATAAATAAATGATTTATTTATCATTTTAAGGAAGTGGTTGAATGATAATCAAATAAATAATGATTTATTTAATTATTTGTGGGTGATTTAGTCATATTTAACAAGGAATATTATTTAAATAAAATTTAAATAATTATTCCTAGAAAATAATAAGATAAATAGAGATTTATCTAATTAATTTCTTTTTTTTGGGTTAAACATGATGAGGAATAATAATTAAATTATTGTTTAATTAATTATTCCATGAGGAAAATCAAACAAATATAGATTTGTTTAATATTTCCTTTTGGGGTTTTCTGTTTAGACCATAAACAACCTAATAAATGTGGTTTATTAAGTTATTTTACATAGTGAAAGAAATTTTACTTAGGGTAAAATTGGTCTTACATGGTGTACTTGGGTCCATCTAATGATAATAGGTTAGATGACCAAAAAATGGTGTAACAGATTGCCCCCCAACATACGAGTGTTAGGAGAAAATCGTATGATCGAAGTACGTTGTAAGAACTCAATCACTAGACATCGAGAGGGAAGTTAGAGAGAGAAATGTAAGGTAGTCTAATGTGCTAAAGGACTAGACCCTGAGGAGACGAGACTTACAGGTGCAACAAGTCTCTATTTTATGAGATGGTACCTGTGATAAAGGTAGCGGGGGAGGCATACCTATGCCCACCGAGACAAAGTACAAAATAATAGTGTGTCCAGTAAACAAGGAACCAAACTATAAAGTACATGTTGGCATAAACACGAGCTAGAAAAATAGAATGATGAATCTCACATACATGTTGTGCCTGAGATAATAGCCAAGAATTATACAATAATATCTGAGTACATGAGATACAAATACAACCCAAATGCCCCCTATGAACGGGGAAGGGCTTGCAAAATCTGACTGATACATGCAAATCGAAAAGGCGCTGCAAGCGGCTAAGGCCGGCATCATCAAATATAGGGAGTTGTATCAAAGGCTGAAATGAAGAGGTCATCCGGGAATGTGGGGGGCTACTTACAGGGCCACCCCCTCATGAGGGTTGAGACATCTCACACACACCCAGGAATCACCAATTGCTGCTGCTGCATCATTGGACCATCAAGTATACAGATCTCGATCATGCGAAAAGGATATGGAGACAAGGTACACTACCCTCTAGACCTATCTTCTGGAGTGAATGAGCTGATGTCGACAGAAGGAGGTCTGCCATAGGTGAGGCAATAAGGGATCCCCAACTAAGCACGAGAGAAAATAGTAGAGCGACCAATAGAAAGACACTAATGATGATGATGAAATGGGGGATACTGAGTAGCGAATGGACGACTTCCCTTGTTAGAGCATAAAGGGCATGAATGGCTTGGTAGCGACTAACACAATATCATGAGGGATAGGGGACAATGGGACTGAAGGCCATAATGTGCGACACGAGAGGGGGACCAAGAAATGAAGGATGGAGGACTATAGCGGGATACAAAGGGACTCGGGATAGACTCCATGAATGCGATGATGACTCAACTCGGATGCTCTAAATAAGGGCGACTCAATGGTGCTGCCACACAGTAAAGGTCCAATGGGGGACCATAAAAACATGAGTACAATAGGGTATCTCATGATGAAAATCAACACGAACAAGGAAAATTAAGGCGGAAAAGTGGTGCCCCAAGTACAAGTGTTGTAAGTGAGGAAATTAAATTTGGAGGAGAGGTGAATAGACCCTTCATGGACAAAATGTGTCCTGGTGAAGTATCAAAACATGAAAATCTAACAGATACCCATTTGAGTGCTCGGGGAGAGATTTCCAATGGTGCAGATGGTGTGTCAAATGGGGTTACAGTTTGGGCGCAATGGGTGAAAGAAAAAGCAGGGGTTTCTCTTCTAATAAGGCATTTTCACTCCAAATACATTCATTTGCTTGTGTAGCTGTGGTGAATGTGGAGAGGAGAGAAGGCCCGAAATCTTGCGGCGAGCGTAGCAGACAAACCGACCGTTGGAATCGAGATCCATTAGTTGCAGGTAAGAGGCCTAATCCTACTCTTTTTTTTTGATGGATTAAAATTTCAAATTAGGGTCCCAAATCTCAAAAACAACCCCTACCTCATCTTTACGGTTGGGTCGCACTTTTTGTGGCAAAAAATGCGACCTAGGAAGTAGGTTTGGGCCTGAAAAGTGCGACATGTCCCAAGATTTGGCCAAAAAGTGCGACCTGTCAGAGGGAGGTGATTTTAATGCTGTTGTGGGCTGAGATTCAGGTTTTGTGTAATTGAATCAATTTTTTCCTATCTGTAGACTGACAAAGATGATGTTTTTGTGCAGATATGGCAGATATACGGATTAAGTGGAGAGAGAGAGACTTGAGTACATTACGGTCAGAAAACCAAGCGGATCAGGGTGTCCGTCGTGCATTGGCCAGGTTTAGGGTTCTGAAATTTGTGGAGAACCCTCTGATGAGAGCTGGGGAGCCCTTGTTGGCCCAAATTATCAGTTATTGGGATCCAGATAATGAGGTCTTTATAGTGCAGGGGCACAGGATTTAGCTGACAGTCTAGGATCTATATTTCCTGACTAGTCTCCCACCATTAGGGATGGTGGGAAATACATAGCCAGTGTTACCGTGGGGGCGTAGCATCATGGATTTTGTAGAGCGACATTGTCGACCACGTGTTTGGGTCAAAGGGACTCGGATATCGATTGGGGATCTAGATAGGTTGGAGACCTGTGCAGTGGTGGTAGTAGTGTTGTGGATCCTAGGCAGCCAGGTGCTCCATCACATCACTGGAGGGTAGATGATGATTGTATAAAGTGTGTTGAGTGGGACCTACTATGGGTGGGCCCAGACGATGTTGATGTCATTGAAAAAATAGTTGTCGCTTTGTAAGCGGCAAGTGAACCATGATTGTGCTTATGGGACTGTATTGTGCTCCTTCTTTTTTGAGAATATCCCGACCTTGTGACCTCATGTACAGCTACCTGATGGGGGTCCGAGAGAACCGAGGATGTGTCAGTGGGGACGACTACTATGTAGAGGAGGAGGAGGGGTGGTCGGACGAGTATTCCGACCAGAGTTCTTCGCCCATTGGGATTAGATGTCGTTGTACATAGACGACTATCCCTATAGTGGGATGAGTTATTGGGGAGATCCGAACTTGTCGCTTCCGCCTGGTCGAGTATGGGGGCCTGATGGTAAGTGAAAAGTAACTAATCTATTGTGTGCATTTTAAAGTTTGAGAATAGTATTTATGGTACTGATCCTCATACTTTTGGTATGTAGATATAGCTCCGATGAAACTGGCTGGATATATGAGACGACCTACAGTAGCAGGAACTACAGGTGCTAGTGGATCGAGAACAACACAGAAGGAGGATATGACTGTGATGTTGGAGGAAATTCATCGTAGATGTGAGGGGCTGCTGACTGGTGTTTCGGAGTGGGGTTGGCAGGACTTAGATGACCAGTACATAGAGCTATCTATTGGGATACCCTTGGAATGGCGAGGTATCATGCGGTGCATGGCGATGGCTGGTCAGACTGTGCATGATCTACGAGTTGCTGGAGCAGAGCCATTTGCTCGGGATCCTCCAGAGAGTGATTAGATGTAGGGAAAGTGGTGCCCCCCAGTGTGTATGTAGGGGCAAGTGGTGCCCCCCAGTTTTGAGTTTTATTTTTTGTAACATGCTATGGGCATGTCATATGTATCAGAGTAGATGGACTCTAAAAACATATTATATGATATATGTTATGCACATGCATTGTGTTGATGATGTGAAATTTTATTGTCTTGTGTGTGATAAATTCCAGTCTAGAACATGGTTTGCAATGCTATCGACATAGTGATTTTGAATTCTAGGTAAATGGTTGAAAGTAATGAATCTAAATTCATGTATCAAAAGTTTCACTCATAAATATCATCTAAACAGGATAGGGTTATGCACACGATAGATGCCATTGAGTTGTAAGACAAGAAGTAGAGAATCTAAACGAACGTGCAGATGGAGGATGCGATGAGACAAGGCATCGGCTAAGAGGCCACGTACTGCATCATACTCAGCCTGATTATTTGTGGAATTACCAATGTAGACCCCATTATAAAGAACAGGGTATGAAAGGGGGTAAATATGGCCCAAGCTACTGAGGCTAGATTCCGGGAATAGCAACTTGCCCCATCGGCATAGCCAATATAATGTGTGGAGGAGAGGTCCGGCGAAATAGTGTCACAAGACAAGAAATGGGAGGAGGAAGAATAATGATGGTAGCGTGAGTGTAGGTTAGACATAAAACGAAAACTATGGTTGTTAGTAGTCTAGTTATGATGGCTATGACTCATAGACCGACTAGAGGGTGATGTATGAGGGCTATGGGAGGAATAGCTGGAGCTCAGGCTGCGAAGAACATCATAGATACGGATGGTATCATCCTGGGTATGGGTGGGAAGGAAAAGGTCGAGGAAACCAAATGACGCTACAAAGCTACCTAAATCATCCGCATGGTAAGAAAGGCTCACATACGGATCGCCATGGGGGATGACAGAAGAACAAGTAAAAAGATGGTCAAAGGATGTGGAGCCCAAGAATGTTGCTTAAGGGGAATCAAGCAAAACAGACAGAGTGGATTCAGGGGGAATGTACTCCAGGGGTCACACGGATGATGATAGGTATAGGAGTGGGGCATCAGGTTCCGACATCTCAACATCAGGGGGAGGAATTTCAATGGTAGCAGGGGGATCCTCGAGTTGGCCGAACGCATATTGCGCAAGGATGGGAGAGGCAGACTGATTTTGTTCAACCTCGTACTCACGAATGACCTCTAGAGAGGCTCAGTAATGCGTGAGGTGAGGACAATGGTGAGAATAATGGCCATGGACACCACACTGAGCACAGGGCTTGTTGGTGTGAAGAATCTTTGGGTTCTTGGCTGCGTACGAGGAAGAAGCAGAGGATTCAGGGACCGTCGATTCAAGGAACGCAACTTTAACCATGGGTTTGATATGGGGCAACTCGGGACAAGTATGGGTGGCATGACCGACGCCATCACACAAAGCACAAGGCTTGGCGGGTAGAGGAGGGGTAGGTTTGGGTGGGGTGGCCTTGTCTTTGGATGCCCTCTTGCAAGCTTTTCCTTTCTTTCTGGTAGCTGTCATAGTAGGAAGATGGTCTTGTTGAGATGTTGGTGGCACTGTAGCGACAGAAGAAGATAAGGGAATCAGTTGACCTAGTGTCAAGGCAAGGTATGGTTTGGGGTGACCTGGCGGGGTGGCGGTTGGAGGGTCAAGGTACCAAACAGGAATTCCCAGGGTCAGGTTGGGGAGGGACAGGGTGGCCATGATGGGGATTGAATAGACTCTGGGAGGGGGAGCAAGAAAGGGTATCTGACCAGCGGGGTAATGGCCAGGAGGAATGGCGCCAAGATGATTGAGACTTGGGGGAACCGACCCAGGAGGATTTAGAGGCTCATGGGTATCAGTTGTAGGGGGTGGGCCAGAAGGAAGAGGTCCAGTTGGTAGGGGCGAAGGGCTAGGATCAGGTTGCAGTGGGCGAGGTTGAGGTTGCTGACTAGCCGAAGCGCGCCACTTGAGGTCGACCTGAGACAATTGCATCATGCAAACATTCTTCGTGTTGGGATCAGAGACAAGAGGAGGAGGAAGACCAAGGAAGGTGCCAAGAAAGGAGGAGTCTTTGTAAACACCAGGGGAGACACTCTTCAAATAATCGACGGTGTGCTTATTAACGACCGAAGAGATGATCGACTCAGGGGAGGTCTGAGATTTTGGGTCATGATATTTCAACTGGTGAATAGTGATTATCTTTCCATTATGAGGAAAAAAAATCTTGCGATGGACCACAGAAGGGACAATAGACATGGCATAGGTGTAGCTACACCCCAAAAGAATGTTATAATCAAGAGGGGCATCGATGACTTCAACGTCAATGCAAACCATCTTGCCTGCAAGGGTGATAGGGAAATTACGTAAGAGGCCAATGGGCTAGGAGGCATGGCCATCCCATGCACGAAGGGTGCTGGTGGAAGGGGCCATCTTAGGAGATCCAATTTGTTTCCAAACCAAAGTAGACATTACACAAGTAGATGCCCCCTAATCAATAATACATCGAGCTATGTTAGAGTTATGGATTTTGACTGGGATTTGGAAAGCGACGAAAGTAGGAAGGGGAGGATGATCTGACTGATGGGCGTTGAAAACAATCAATTGGTCATCAACAGGATCTACAACGCCCATGGCAGATAGTAGAGCCTTCCTTTGGAAAGTACATGACTAGAGGAGTTCCAATGTTGAAATGGCGGCAGGAGACTGCACCAAATCATCTACTACACTATACGAATGAGTAACTCGACCAGAAGCAGCATTTCGACGTAATGGGCCCTTAGGAACCTTTATAGGGACCTCAACTTTGGGTTGAGGAATTTGCAAAGGACAATTTGGTGTCGAAAGAGGCTCTGTAGGACCTGAAGAAAGTGACTCGGGGACAGACGGAGCGGGAGGCGTGGGGTACTGACGAGACTGAGTTTGAAGGTTAAGGTCGACGATAAGAGGTTGGTCAGAAGTCATCATGAGAATCTGGTAATTGGAGGAACCAGAAGGGGAAGGTTGAGTAGTTACCGGGGCATGAGGTGGTTGAGTAGCCACAAATCCTTGTTGAGGGAAAGGATCAGTAAACACGGTGGGTTGAGAAGTAGCCGCATTAGGAGGAATAGTATGGGAGGAGTGTTATCCCCGCATTGTAGCTTGAGCCTCCCACATCTACCGCATCTGTGGTAATAGGGAACAATCGTGAGTGTAATGACCATAAACACCGCAACACGAACAGGGCTTATTGGTGAAAAGAGGCTTGTTCGGCTTGGGCTGAGAGCCCTGTGGCTGGGTAGTAGTGTTAGAATCGATACTTGGAGGATTGGATCCACGATTACCAGGGAAAGATTGATTTTGATTTCCTTTCCTCTTTCACTGAGAAGAAGGAGGATTAGTTGCGCCCTATTATGCAAATACTTGCCCTGGAGGGGGTAGTAGTTGCTGGTGCGGGGGTTGAGAAGGCAAGGGAGTTAGAGGTCCAAATTCTGGAGGAGATGGGACACCAAGCTATGGGTCAGGATAAGGGTTAGGATGGGCAACATTGAGGTAAGCAAGGGGGTGGGCAAAAGGAGGAGGCATGCCATATCCTGGATACATGCTACCTGGAGGGGGGAAAGTGCTGTAGGTGTTGGCCCCTCTCGGAGGGAAACCATAGCCCATAGAAGGTTGAGCGTAGGTATGTGAAAGAGCTCCAACGATACCATCAGTAGAGTGAGATACCCCCAGGGAGTTAGTGCCACCGAGTTTGGGGAGGTCAGGAAGGACAGTATAAACATAACCAGATTGAGCATAGATAAGGTCATATTTCAAGGCTATTTGGAGGGTGGCTTCTTCTGTTTGAGGGAACTGAGATGCGACATCTTTGCTAATGGGAGGTAAGAGAGAGCGAAGGAACTAGTGCATATAAACCCGATCTTCAAAGGTGGGAGCTCGACATAAGCTCCTTCTTCGCAGCCATTCCTGGACATGAGAGGAAAGGTGGGTCGAAGAGGATTGACGGAAAGAAGTCAAAAGTTTTGTACCAGTGTCTTATTAGAGAGGGAGCTGAAAATAAGATAAAAAGGCTTGGGCAATGCTCGCAAAGGTGGTATGGGAAGAGGTGGCCTGATCAACATACCATCTAGAAGCTTCACCGGTAAGCGTGCTTTGGAACAATCTAAGACGGATGGAATCATCGGTAATGGAATTTGATGAACACCACATGTGGAAAGATTGGATATGGTTGGAGGGATCTTCACTAGCAAGGCCTTTGAACTTGTAAATGTCAGAGGGGAGCTTGGTTGGCATAGCAGGCCAACTAACATCGTGGCAGATAGGATCATTGATCAACTGATTGAAATCGGGGAGACTGAGCCAAGCCATATAAGGGAGCGAAGGGGCAGTCGAGGTAGTTCCCGTGGTTGTTCTGCTAGAAATAGACCCAGCAGTAGGACCAGGGTTGCTAGCATTAGGTCCTGAACTAGACATGGTGAAGGTAACAGGAGGAGAACCAGAAGAAGGGGGAGAACCCAAGGAAGCAGAAGAAAAGTCGGAGTGCGGACTCGGGGGAGGACTAAATCGATGACGACGGGAAGGAGTAAGTTGACCAACTAGAAACTAAAGGTGAAGGCCAAGAAGTCTCTGGGATAAACGCCTTGAAGGCGCAATGATGACAGGAAGAAGAAAAACCGACAAAGGCAGGAAGGTGCAAAATCAAGTGAGGTCAATGTCAAAACAAGGGCAGAGAGGTGCAGTGTCAATTGATTTTAAAGTCTTTTCCAGGTGGTGTTAACCAAGCTCTTCTTCACTTAGGGTTAGTGTGTGGCATGTGTTAATTTTAATTTTTAAACCCAGACGTTTTGAGAGTAAAAGAAAAAGTGTGCTGTGT
Source organism: Pinus albicaulis (assembly GCA_034641835.2). NCBI lineage: Eukaryota > Viridiplantae > Streptophyta > Pinopsida > Pinales > Pinaceae > Pinus > Pinus albicaulis. The sequence continues at coordinate 252,039,244 of CM076573.1, forward strand.
AACTAAAAATAAATCTGCAGAGAACAATAAATAAGACTGAAACAACAGAAAATTAACAACTAACAATGCATCGATCTAACCCAAGAAGGTGGTCTCTCAAAAATAGTCTAAAAGAGGGAAAATATATAATCAAAACACACTAAAAAGAGGCCAATAGATCTAAGGTCGGGAGGGACAGGGATCGAAAGGAGAAATTTGCTGAAAAGAGGTGCAGAGAATAGCAAAGAGGTAGAGGCAAGGTTGCTGCAACAAAGGGGGAAATCAGCTAAAGGTAGAAGGGGCAAGGAGGTGACCCTAGAGGTAAACCCAAACAAAACTATATGAGGTGATTTGAAAGGAAGAAGAGCTGATCTAGAGGGATCTGAAAATGAGGTATCAGATCTGAAAAGGGAAAGGCTAAAACTCTAAAAATTCAGACGTCGGAAATAGCTAAAACTCTTCCACAAAAAGTGGAGGGTACTAAAGCCCTAAGGGGTGAGATTCCCACTTAGTTGAGTATAAAAAATCAGAAATAGGTCTAAACGGGCGGAGACAGAGGCTAGAAAACCCTGACAGAAGCTTCAGACAAACCCAGAAAAATTGTTGGAAAAGTGCAGAAAAAAGTGCAAGTCGCAGGTTCTGACCTATTTTCAGTCCAGGTCACAGTTTTTAGGCAAAAAAATGTGTCCTCCAGTCCAGGTCACAATTGTTGGGCCAATAAGTGTGACTTGCAGATCTGATTCTCTTGGCTGCAGATTTCAGAAAAAGTTGTCGTCTCAGCTGCGAATGATGTCTGTCACCTGTGCAATAGGGCCAGAAACACACGGAAGTTAAAAATATGAGTGTTTGAGGGTTTTAGAGGTGAAAAGCACCATAAATACAGGAAAAAAAAAACTGAAGAGAAACCCTAGAATCTGAAATAGCTGGATATGCAAGAATAGATAAAACGACAGCGGTCGTAAAAGAAAACCCGTGTGGAGTCGCCAATTGTTAGTATGAATCTTTCATCCGAAAAATACCACTTTAACTATGCATAAAAAATAGCCTTAACATCAATTATGGCTGCCAATATCTTTAAATCTGCATTTAATTTATCCAAATAAAGCTGCACAAATCCAAATCTATGCGTAAAAGACATTAAGCAGTGAAAATAAAATGTTGCTCCATGCATCCAATAGATAAGACAAGAACAATATATTTGAAAGGATTTTTGTATTAAAGGGGCACCTGAGAGGAAAACAAGAAAGGTGTTTCCAATTCTCCTTAATGGGATGGGTTCTTGAAATTCCTCAGCATTTCAGATCTAAAACTTCTCTCTCTTGTTGGTGTAGAAAACCTAGACAAACATAGAACTCAAAGGGAGCTCACAAAGCAAATGATGGAAGATGTAACAATGATAATGGCTCAAAGTCAGAACAAGAGTATAGATCCAGAGTGATCTAATGCAATGAAAGGTGCTCAATGAATGGGAAAACCCTTCTATTTATAACAAATTATTAGGGCGGTCTAGAACCTTGTGCATGAATAAAATATTATTAATAAAATTCTAGAACCACCTTTGAGAAATATTTTATTATATTTGTTGGAGGGGAAAGGATTTTTGACTTGGGTCAATTCCTTTATTTATAAATAATAAATAAATAAATGATTTATTTATTATTTTAAGGAAATGGTGGAAATATAATTAAATAAATAATGATTTATTTAATTATTTATAAATGATTTAGTCAATTTTAACTAGGAATATTATTTAAATAAGGATTAAATAATTTTTCGTAGGAAATAATCAAATAAATAAGATTTATTTAATTGATTTTTGTTTTGGGTTAAATATGACCTGGAATAATAATTAAATTATTTTTTAATTAATTATTCCATGAGAAAAATCAAACAAATATAGATTTGTTTAATATTTCCTTTTGGGGTTTCCCATTTAGACCATAAACAACTTAATAAATGTGGTTTATTAAGTTATTTCAGATAGTGAAAGAAATTTTACTTAGGTTAAAATTGGTCTTATATGGTGTACTTGGGTCCATATAATGATAATAGGTTAGATGACTAAATAATAAGTGGAGTCGCCAATTGTTAGTATGAATCTTTCGTCGGAAAAAGACCACTTTAGCTACGCATAACAAATAGCCCTAACATCAATTATGGATGCCAATATCTTTAAATCTGTAGTTATTTGATCCAAATAAAGCTGCACAAATCCAGATCTATGCATAAAAGACATTATGCAGTGAAAATGAAATGTTGCTCCATGCATCCAATAGATAAGACAAGAACAATATATTTGAAAGAATTTTTATATTAAAGGGGCACCTGAGAGGAAAACAAGAAAGGTGTTTCCAATTATCCTCAATGGGATGGGTTCTTGAAAGTCCTCAACATTTCAAATCTAAAACTTCTCCCTCTTGTTGGTGTAGAAAACCCAAACAAACATAGAACTCAAAGGGAGCTCACAAAGCAAATGATGAAAAATGTGACAATGATAATGGCTCAAAGTCAGACCAAGAGTATAGATCCAGAGTGATCTAATGAAATGAAAGGTGCTCAATGAATGGGAAAACCCTTCTATTTATAACAAAATATTAGGGTGGTCTAGAACTTGGTGTATGAATAAAATATTATTAATCAAATTCTAGAACCACCTTTTAGGAATATTTTATTATATTTGTTGGAGGGGAAAGGATTTTTGACTTGGGTCAATTCCTTTATTTATAAATAATAAATAAATAAATGATTTATTTATTATTTTAAGGAAATGGTGGGAATATAATTAAATAAATAATGATTTATTTAATTATTTATAAATAATTTAGTCAAATTTAACTAGGAATATTATTTAAATAAGGATTAAATAACTTATTCCTAGGAAATAATCAAATAAATTAGGATTTATTTAATTGATTTCCTTGTTTTGGGTTAAATATGAATTTCTGTGAATAATAATTAAATTGATGTTTAACTAATTATTCCTTTGGGAGGGGAAATATAAACAAATATAGATTTGTTTATTATTTTCTTTTGGGGTTTTTTTGTTTAGACCATAAACAACTTAATAAAGGTGTTTTACTAAGTTATTTCACATAGTGAAAGCAATTTTATTTAGGGTAAAATTGGTCTTACATGGTGTACTTGGGTCCGTCTAATGATAATAGGTTAGATGAAAAAAAAATGGTGTAACATAAATGATACTTGTTCTCATGGAGATGGAATATAGCTTTCGTATGACACAAGTAAGGACTAACCAACACCACACCTATAATATCAACCGTGTTGTGAAACCAGCTCCAAAAATAGAAGAAAAGAGATATCAATGCCTTAGAAATAAGCCACTTCAAGGGGGCAACCTCCAATACATTACATAAATGAACAATTCTTGGATGATACAAATGACCAAAACCTCCTTCTATATATAGGAGTCCATGGGGCCAAAATATAATCCTAGCCGACCTAACAATAATAATGTAAGGGCACAATAATAACAATATTGGGGTTACAGGGGTACAACAATAACAATAAGGGGCCTACACTAATAACAATAAGGGACTAAACTAGTAATATAGGGACCTAACATGGCTCCTCTTCTTCAAAAAAGTGTTGTCTTAAATGCTTGAGTAGCTCTGTGTGCTTCTGTATAAAATTCTCATCCTCCCATGTAGAATCTTGAGTGGGTAAGTTCTTCCATTTGATGAGATACTCTAAAATTGATCTATTTTGTGGCTGTCAAGTTCTTGTTTCTGTGACTGCTTCAAGTTCCATCATCGTTTTTCCTTCCTCGTCAAGTTCTAGAAATACCGTTTGAACTGGAATTTTTTCCCCTATAACCTTCTTAAGCATGAAACATGGAAAACTAGATGCACTCACGAAGAAGCAGGAAGCTCCAATTTGTATGCCATAGTACCGATATTTTACAACACCCTTCTAAGGACCATAGTAATTTTGCGATAATTTATTATCCTTCTTAGCTTTCTCGATTGAAATTTGTTTATATGGTTTAAATAAAATACCCAAGATCCAACATCAAAACTTATCTCTTACGCGATTTTGATCTCGCTCTATTTTTCATTCGATTTTGTGCCAAATTTAGTTTATCCTTTGTTGGAGAGCTTTTTTTGACAAGACAGATATTCCAACGCTTGAACCTTCAAATTTTCTCCCAAATATGATGTGATGGCGCGGGATCATATCCATAAAGTGCCATAAATGGGGTCATCTTTGCCGGCATGGAAGGAAGTGTTATACCACCATTCAGCTAGAGGTAACCACTTGACCCATTATGTTTGTTTATCAGATACAAAACAACGAAGATATCCTTCCAAATATTTATTTACTATCTCAGTTTGACCATCGAATTGAGGATGATAAGATGAGCTATGAGCTAATTGAGTACCCAAACAAGAAAATAACTTCGTCCAAAAATTTCCAGTAAAAATGGGATCTCTATCGCTCACAATAACTCTTGGGTTTCCATGTAGCTTTTGAATTAAGTCCATAAATTTAGTAGCAAATGTACTTGCTTTAAATGGATGAGATAATGCACAAAAGTGTGCATACTTGGTAATTCTATCAACTACCACCATGATGACACTCTTTCCTTCACACTTGGGTAAAACTGTGATAAAATCCATTCAAAACTCCTCCTAACATTGACTTGGAATGGATAAAGGTTGTAACAGACCTGGGGTCTTAGCCGTCTCAACTTTATTTGATTGGAGAACAAAACATTCCGCCACAAACTTTTGAATATCATATTTAAGGCCATCCCAAAAAAAAATCCTTCTTGACCGTGTGGTATGTTTTTAAAAATCTTGAGTACCCTTCTAAGGGATAGGTGTGCAATTCCAAAATAATATTTTTTTTTACTTGGGAATTCCTACAAATATTTAAGCGATATTTGTACCATAATCAATCATTTTTCCGGCTAAATCTTTCATATGTACTGGAATCTTGCTACAACTTTTGAATGAGTTTCCACACCTCTTCATCATTCTTCCATTCATCCCTTTCTTTAGTTATCCACTCGGGTTGTACAATATAAATGACAAAAATAAATGCTTCCACATCCTCACCCTTTTTTTAGAGTGCGTCTGCAACAACATTTTTCTTCAATTTTTTTTGTATATGATTTCAAAGTCATAACCCAACATCTTTGTGACCCATTTTTGCTTCCCTTCTGAAGATATTCTTTTTTCCAAAAAGTATTTAAGACTATCATGATCAGTTTTTATCTTTAAGTGTCTTCCCATCAGGTAAGGTCACCATTTCTTTAGTGCATGTAGTATTTACAACATTTCCTTCTCATAAATAGGTGTTTGTAAATACTTTCCTTTGATTGGAATACTTTCAAAAGTAATGGGTCTTCCTTCTTGCATTAAAACAACACCAATTCCATTTCCTGAGGCATCACATTCCATAATAAAGGTTTTTGTGAATTTTTTTGTAGCTAAGACCGGTGCTAGGCAAATTGCTTCTTTAAGATGTTCAAAGGCCTTAGTTGCTTCAGGAGTCCATGAAAATACATCTTTATTCAATAATGTTGTTAGAGGTGCTTCTATTCTCCCATAATTCTTAACAAAATTGCGATAATACCCTGTTAACCCGAGAAATCCTCGCAACTGCTTTATGGTTGTGGGGACTTTCCATTCCTTAATGGCTTTAATTTTTTTAGGGTCTACCTTAACACCCTCGTGAGATACAATATGACCCAAATATGCCACCTCTTACACTCCAAAGAAACATTTGGATGTTTTTGCATATAATTGTTTCTCCTGCAATAGTTTGAGCACCCTGTCAACATGTTGAACATGATCCTTCCAAGACCTACTGTAGATTAGTATATCATCAAAAAATACTAGCATAAATTTTCTAACGAATGGCTTGAAACTAGAATTCATCAACCCTTGAAATGTAGAAGGTGTATTGGTAAGGCCAAAAAGAATGACCAAAAATTCATAATAACCCTCATGAGTTCGAAATGCTATTTTCGGAATATCTTCAGTCTTCATTCTAATTTGATGATATCCTTAACGAAGATCCAACTTGGTAAAATAAATTTCTCCATGTAATTCATCCAGTAATTCATCAATCACAGGAATGGGAAATTTATCTTTAATGGTGAGTTGATTGAGCTCCCTATAATCTAGACACATGTGCCATGATCCATCCTTCTTGTGTACCAATACTACAGGAGCAGAGAAAGAACTTTGACTAGGTTGAATTATACCAGCCTCTAACATTTCTGCAATCATACGTTCAATTTCGCTCTTTTGGACATAAGGATATCTATAAGGCCCGATGTTTGGAGGAACACTTCCTGGAATCAAATGAATAGCATGATCATGATCACGAATAGGTGGGAGTCCTTTGGGAGTTTCAAACACCTTGGAATGATTGTCCAAGACTTGTTGGAGATCTGCAGAAATAGATGATTTTGATGTTGGAACTTCTAGTGAGCATAATTGTGCAATTACGCCTCGTTGTTATTTATTTAGAAGCTTTTTCATGACATTAGAGCTTATTATCCTTCCTGGCTTCCCTTCAATACCCCGTAATTCGACTTCCTTTCCTTCTGAAAAAAATTTCAAGAAAACTTCTTGAAAATTAAAAGCTACCGTCCCCAAAGATTGTAACCATTGTACTCCTAGTACAACATCAACACCTCCCATAGGAATGGCAAGCATTGGACTAGTCAATACATATTCCCCCATGGTTAGCTTGATATTATGGCATTTTCCAGAGCAATTTATAGTCCCTCCATTTGCAACCATCACTTGACATTCTGGTGCTGGGTATAGGAAACAATTCAATTCCTTGGCTACCTTACAATGAATAAAATTATGGGTACTACCTGAATCAATCAACACTATTACCTTTTTCTTCTTGATATGTCTTTCTATCTTGAGAGTTTGAGGAGTGGTAATTCCTACCAATGCATTACACGATATGGTCAGACTCATTTATTCCTCTTCTAGGGTTGGTTGGTGGTGTATATCCTCTTCTTTTGAAGATTCTTGTTCATTTTCTTCTTCCTCTTCACAATCTATGTAAAATAATTTGTTCTCAGTACACTTATGACCTTTAATGTATTTTCTATCACAACTGTAGCAAATCCCTTTTTCTCTTTTTTCATCCAATTGTTGTGGTGTCAACTTTGTAGGTTGTGCAAATCTAGGATTAGCAACACTTACTTTATAGAAGTGAGTGGTAGGCTTCCTTGTCGCCATAATTTTACATTCAATTTTTCTGGCCAACCTGAATGCCTTCTCCAATGAATGAGGTTCCAAAACACGAACTTCATGTTGGATGTTATCCTTTAAAGTACCTATGAATATATCAATCCTATGTTCCTCTAAAATATCAGTTACCCTTATATTCAATTTTTGGAAGTCCTCTATGTGCTCCCCCACTAAACCCTTTTGTTTGAGATTTATCAATGGGCTAAAGAAGGTGTTTCTCTTCATATCCTCATAATGCGCTATCATTTCCTTCATAAAAATTGACCAAGTGAAAATTTTTTTACGGGAGCAAAGCCATCGATACCATACAAATGTATTTTGTTCTAAATGTAAAGTTGCAATGCGTACCTTTTGTGTGTTTTGCACATTATTGAGATCAAAATATTGCTCCATCTGTAGTATCCATGTTACAAGATCCTTTCCATCAAACTTCCTCATATCCATTTTTGGAATATGGTGGTTCTTCCCTCCAACAGTAGAGTTTATGAGATCACGATTAACATTTATTTTGTTCTCATCATGAGTTTCCTCTATTATATTTTCACCATTAGGAAACATTTCTTGTATCAACTTTGCCAAACCTTCAATGTCTACTTTTAGATAATTCTTCATGTTTTCCATGTTGTCTTTCATTTTTTCATCGATCTTAGCTTCCATGTTATCCATCTTAGCTTCCATTCCCACTTCCATGCCATCCATCTTAGCTTCCAAACCGTTCATCTTAGCTTCCACGCCTTTCTTCAAACCATTTATCTTAGTTTCCAAGCCTTTCTTCAAAACTTCCATTTCATTTTTTGTTGTTCTTTGCAAGAGAGAAATTTTTTGCACTTGCTCTTGTGATTTTGATATGTCATGTTTCCATTCTTCATATTCATGATTCATAGTAGAGCCTTCTAAAGGCTTAATGGGTGTTGAATTCTTTTTAGGGGCCATTTTAGAATCCAATACTGACATAATTGTGGATCCTCAATATCTGAAATTCAACCTTGTAGTAGCCCTCTGAAGCTTCTTTCAAATGCCATGGGTATGATCTGATTTCGATTCTTCAAGACAAAATTATGTCCAATATCCCACAATGACCCAATTTTGGACTGGTTCAGTAGAGCGAACTTGTATGACTTGCCACATGTCACTATTTCCTCCTTTGGATATGAAATTGATAGACCGAAAACTATAGTCTATGTACTTGTGGCCACTTTTTATATCATTCCAATCCGATGCTCAGAGAGAGAGCTATGAAGATTTTCCCACGATCACCTCTTTGAGATGAAATTCAAAATCCTCAAAAAGCCCTAACTTCCACAAATCATATCTCCGCAAATATTGTGAACCAATATCTGAAATTTTGCGAAGATCTTTCTCAGGATTTCAGCTTCGTACTCTAAAAATTTTAGCTTCTGAACCTTCGTAGAAAAAAACGTTATTACAAAAATACCACGATGACCTGTTTCGGTTAAATTTAGGAGCCTGCAAAATGAACTAACTTTCACAGATCATAACTCCGAAAATATCGTGAACCAAGCTCTGAAATTTTGGATGATGTTCCTCAAGATTCTGGCTTCGAACTCTAAAAATTTCAGATTCTCAACCTTCGTATAAAAAACGTTATAGGAAAAATGGCACGATGACCTATTTGGAGCAGCAAAACCCTAGAATCTCAAAGCTCTGATACCAAATGTTGTGAAACCAACTCTAGAAATAGAATAAAAGAGATATCAAAGCCTTATAAATAGCCACTTCGAGGGGGAAACCTCCAATACATTACATGAATGAAAAACTCTTGGATGATACAAATTACAAAACCTCCTTTCTATATATAGGAGTCCATGGGGCCACATTGTAATCCTAGTGGGGCCACAATGTAATCCTAGCTGACCTAACAATAATAATTTAAGGGCACAATAATAACAATATGGGGGTTACAGGAGTACAATAATAATAATAAAGGGGTTAGAATAATAACAATAAGGGACTATACTAGTAATATAGGGACCTAACAAACCAGAAAAACATCTAATTCAATTGTGTCAATAAAATGTGATGTTATCGCAAAGCACAACATGCACTTCTTTAAAACCTGTAAATTTGCATCCTTATAAATGCAACCAAGAGGATATGGTTTCGGATGTGGAATGGTATCAAGATTTAGTTTCTTGACTAAGTCTTCAAAAATAAGGTTCATTTATGACCCACTATCAAATAGTTTTTCAGCCTTGGTATGTTTGGAAATGACCCTCACATGAAACAGTTCAATTCTCTTCTCTTCACTTGGAGCTTCTATGTGACAGTTAGAAATACTAGAATTGGGTTTATTTACATTCTCTTTCCCCTTCAATTTCTTTAGTTCCATAGCTATGATTTTTGTTTCATCTCCTGATTTTGACCCTAGGTCTTGTTCACCTATTGCAACTGTCTTACATTTTTCCTTGGCTTTATCTTTCGCTTTAAAAATTTTTGGTTTCATCTCTGGATGAAGTTTCCAACAATGGTCCTCATCATGGCTTGTTTTAGAACATTATTTGCAAAAGAATTTTCCCTTCTCTTTTCTAGAATTTGCATTTCTCTTTTTCTTCCCTTTGCCTTCAAACTCACTTTCCTCATTCCCATCTAAATTTTGTTTACTCCTTGCCTCTAAACACGTGGCTTGAACACAAACCTCATCTAAGATTGTAGGGTTAAACATGAGAATGGTATGTCTTAGGTAAGTATGCAAACCTCCTATATACTTGAGTAAAGTGTCTTGACTATCCAAATATACTCCTAGTAAAAGAGCTCTTCTTCTAAATTCTTGAGTATAAACTTGAACATTTTGTCCTTTCAATTGTTTAAAATTTTTCCAGTCCATTATGGCTTTCTGCATGTGAGCTAATGGATAAAATTGTTGTTTTATTGCTGAAATGAAATCAGACCATGATAAGATAATCTTACCATATTTTTTTATCTCCTCCTTTGTCTTGGCTTCCCACCAAACAAGAGTTGCACCTTCCATTATCAATGAAGCTAATTGGATTTTGGTTTCATCATCCTGAAAATTTTGAATTCTCAAATAGACCTCTAATTTCCTAATCCAATTATCTAGCTTTTCTACATTAACTTCACCATCAAACATTGGAAATATAAACTTAACATCAAGTTTAAGAAAATGAATTTTGCTTGTGTTCCTGGCTTTGTGATAATGATGTAATGAAGATGATGTAGAGGTTGATGAAGATGAAGATGAGGGTGATGATGGAAACTTTCCACCGTCTCCATTTCCTCCATTACCCTTCTTGGATTTATCCTCATCATTATGGCCTCCTGACGATCCCTATCCTTCCTTGTGAATTTTGGACCCTTCTCCTTCAAGCGTCTCATTTCTTTCTTGGTAAAGAACTCTCACCATCTATGTCAAGTCAAGGAATTATTTTCTAAATACTCTGTCTTCCTCATTGGGATCAATTTATTCATGGATTTCTCCTTCTCTTGAAGTCATGCTTATGGCTTCTTCTGCTTCTCTTTGAGGTAAAATTTAAGGTGGAGATAATGGCATTCTTGTCGTCCTTCGCTGAGGATTACTTAAATTCTTTCCAATTGACCTTCTCCTCTCTTAAGCTTTAGCCTAGTAAGCATGAAAACTCACAACAATTGCTGCCCCAAGATGGCTCTACACATCTTGCAAGAGTTGTTATGAAAACTTTTAAAAAAATCCTTTTGCACAAATGTTAAATAGAGAAAATACTCTAGCTTAACCTAATGCTCAACCTGATCTCTGATACCAACTTGATCTGAATGGAATGTATTATTTTTGTTTTGCTAAGTATCCAAACAAAAATTAAAATGTGTGCAAAAGATTCTATGAAGTTTACAAGTGAAACAAATGGTTTTAGCTTAGTTAAAAAGATTTCTATGTGGTGTTAAAGCATGTAAATTTCTTATAAAAGACTGTAAAAATGTCAATAATATCAAAAAATGACTATCCATGCATCAAAACAGGTCAAAAATCCAAGAAGTTATGGAGAAAACAAGAATTTTCCCAGTGTCCCTTTAAAAACTCCACTAAATATGGAGAAACTCTAGTTAAGCCAACTAAAACTGGCTCTGTCCACTAAAATTGGTGGGGCATTCCATAAATTTCAGACAGTTAGAAGCTAGCATTAAATTTCAGAGTTGGTAGTGGTCACATTTACCATCTGAAACCGTCGGACCAAACCCACTGTTTAAGCTGTTAACGGCATCCCGCTGCATTAAGTGTTAGGCTTGCGCTGGCCACATGGCTCCGATTTGACTGCGCGGATAAGATTTTGATAATTTTTGAAGGTTGAACTCACAATTCTCCAGCTTTGAGTCATATGATGCGGGGGATGGCCCTTAGGGGCTAGCCCTTTTTACTGTCGGTTGAATACAAACCAACCAAAAAAATACATTGTAGGCAAATGGTTAACATGGGACCGGTAGCTTGGTGGTTGGGCTTTACTTCTTTAAGAGAAAGGTTTGTGGTTCAAATCCAATAGATTCAAGAAAAATTTTGATATGCCAACCTCCTCCAGCCTGGGGCCACGTGGTACCCGTTGATTGGCCCGTTTATGACAAAGTCAACCAGCCATCAAACCATAAGTTGCCACTTGTCGAAATACCATTTGCCCTTATGGAATATTATGGGGAATATTTTAGGGAATATTCTGAGGAATATTCCTAGAATATTCCCAAATTATTCCTTGGAATATTGTTTTTTTTTATTTTTCAAATTTGTAAAGTCAAACTTGGTCAAACTCATTTTTTTGGAGATTACTGGGCTTTTCAAACCTTCATAACTTCTCCATAAGACCTTCATTTTGCGAAAAATTCATGGCGCCAAAATCACAGCGACGAGACCTTTCCTCTCTCTTAGGTTACAACCACTTCTGAGCACTTTCATTTTTGAGCATTTTTTGAACTATGGACATGATCTCCTGATCAATGATGGAAACCCAAGATAACCCAGAAAGGAATTCCAAATCTAAGATCAAAAATTCACCCTTCTAGGGTTTGATCCCTTGATTGAGGGGTTATGAATATCTGAAGAATAAACTTATCTAATATGGCTACAATGTGCTATAGATCATATCTATGCTTTGAGGGTCGATCCCTCCTTCAGATCTTCAAGCTAGAAGCTTGAGATCTAGCTTCTTCTTCCTCCTCTCACTGAATGATATTTTTTAATACTCAACATCTGGAAAAAATGTGTTGTATGGTAGGGAGAGACTGATACTAGATGAAATATATGTCTACTATAGCTCAATAATTATGGAAATAATACATACAAAGTGAGGGGAAGATCCCTCACAGGAGTTCTAGATGAATTACTGGAAACTTCCCTCCTCCTTTGGATCTGAAGAAATGGACTGCGCAATCCTTCAAGGGACTACTGCTGCATGGAGGTGTGATATGTTTTCCCTGGTGCCTAATATATATCTGAAGTGCTAGAAGGCTGATATTGAAGCACAAAGTGAAAGGATGAACCCTTCACTGGTTCCTCAACTGAAATACTGAAGGACAACCCCCTCCTCTCAAACCCTGATGCATAAATGCGTTATTTCTGAAGATGTGTTTGCTGCATAAATTAGGAACAATGTGGCACCAATGCTTGATGATGAATGGAATCTCAGAATAACCTTCCCAAAGTAGGCACTCTAATTCACCCATGGCTAAGGGTGAGATTTCTGCTTAGAAACACCCTGTGTTAAACAGCACTGCAGACTTAGCTAAACAACATAAGCATGCATAGAAATGTCACACAAAAAATCTAGATCTAAACAGATCAAAAATCAATACTACAAATCCTTGCTTCTATTGTGCCTCCATCTTCATTATATAGATTGTGAGCCTTCCATAACCTAGGCCCACCTCATAATTGCGTTGCTTATGTGGCCACTAGCCTCCATGAAGACTGTGTTGTCTCTCCATGATCTCCATCATGCCTGCATTTAATTCCCACCCTCTTCACATGTGTGCATTAGATTCACCACTTCCTCCACTATCTCATCATAAGTGCTTTATGATCTTACTTTGAATGAACAATGATCCTAGTTGACCTCCTCGAAGATCGTCATGATTTTACATTAACAATCCATGATCTCCACTCTTCCTTCATTTAAGAAGCTGCTCCACTACTCCATAATGTAGATCAAGATCTAAAATATCCACATACACATGTCAAAAGTGGATTTTATTCATCTATGGGGTTTGTGGGTCCCTCCACCCTCTTACTTAATTAATTAATTATGAAAATTAAGAACTCTAATATTCCAATTATCTTGTGGAAAATTGGGAATATTATAGTCCTCCCAGACAAATGTTGCTTGTCTTCAAGAAACTGCAAAAGTGGATGCTATAGCAAAAATACTCCCTTGAAATTGCATCCTCATATGGAAGGCATCCCCATCTATCACAATGTGTCATGCATGTCCAGCTCCAAATCTACCTCTCTACTAGAATGTCTAGAATCGCCTCCAACTAAAAAGTTAGATACCCATCCTCATCAATGAATTTTCAAGTGGAAACTGTCAGACCAGGACAAAGTTACACAAAAGGCAAGAATTTCCCTCCTGTTCTGCATTTTTGCAGACTGTCATTGTGCATTCAGTTTATTTTTTACTACTCGTGGCATTCAGGTTTTTTACTGCTCCTAGTATTCAGTTTTTTACTACTCCTGGCATTCAGTTTCTTACTGCTCCTGACATTCTGCAATTCTGGAATAATTTTGCATTCTAGTTTTTGGAAAATTATGCCTCATTTTTTCTGCACACCACTATCCAATTTTAGCTCAATTTCTCAACTCAAGTTCTCTGCACATTTAATTTTTACTGTCCAAACCTCTTTTTTATAGTTCACTCCACTCCGCTCACCTGACCCCACTCACCTCACACATGCACTCTCGCGCTTCCCCTCGCCTCACATCCCTCCCTCATAGTCGCATGTCACCCCCGGCCCTCCCCTCACATCCTCGTCACCCCCCTCACCTCCTCCCCTCAGCACTACCTCACCCCCTCCCCTCGGCCCTCGACCTTCCCTCACCACCTCCCCTCAGTGCTTGGCTCTCTCCTCATGTCCCTCACTGCCCTCCCTCACCACCCTCCCCTCATGGCCCTCCCTCACAGCCCTCCCCTCACATCCCTCACAACCCTCGCTTATGACCCTCCCCTCACGACCCTCCCTCACGGCCCTCCCCTCACATCCCTCGGCCCTCCCTCACCGCCCTCCCCTCTCATCCCTCACTTCCCCCCCCCCCCCTCAGCCCCTCGCCCCTCCCTTCCCATCCCCCACCCCTCTCACACAGTCCCTCGGTTGCCTTCCCTTCCATTCCCTCCCATCTGTTTAATTTCTTTCTTTTTTTTCCTTATTACAGCAAGTATCCCCCCACAGAAAAGACCTCCCCTAGTAAAAAATTTCCCCAGAAAACACCTCCCCCGGAAAATACCTCCCCCAAAAAACACCTCCGCCAGAAAATACCTCCCCTAGAAAATAAGTCCCCTCTATTTTTCCCCAAATTTTCTTTACAAAAAAAATTAAAAAAAAATTTGCAGAATTTAAACTAGAATTGAGTTTTTACCGTGACATCAATTTTTTTTTCTTCAAAAGAATGCATTCTCTCATATCCATTGTGGGAGTTGTTATCTACAACAAAGAGAAATATCCTGAATGGTCTCGGAAAATCAAACACACTCTCATTTTTAGTGAGTTGTGGAGAGGAATTTGTGAAGGATAAGGAGACAACCCACCAACAAAGCCCACTTCAGACAAAGAGATCGCTATTTGGGAAAACAAGAACTGCAAGGCCTATGCCTTAATTGTAGCTTCCTTAAATTAGGAGGTGATTCGTCATATTACACCATTTTCAAATGCCTATGAAGCCTTGAGAAAGCTAAAAGAACTCTATGACTCACATTCAGAACTTGAAATTGTTCAATTAATGATTAAGTTGTTCAGTCTTGAATTGAGAAATGATGACCCTCTTTCTTTAGCATCAGAATTCAGATCTATCATGCATGACATTAAGAACACTGGTGTAGAAGTTGACATACCTCTCATAGCATATGTTAAGGCATTTTATCCCACTTACTCACATTATCTTGAGTCATTGAAAGCAAGTGGAAACCTCATGAAATTCACCTTTGATTCCCTTGAGAAAAATTTTGTAGAAAGAGAGAAGCCTTTTGAAAAGATGATAGCCCCTATGTCTTCTAAATAGGCTGTATGCTTAGCATCGGAAGGAAGAGTTGTCCAAAGAGGAAGAGGAAGAAGAAATTTTAGAGGAAGGGGGGCAGACAAACTCAAACTGAAAAATATGATCTTCATTGCATACGTTGCAATAAATACTGGCATGATGCATCTACATGTAAGTTGCCTTGGGATAAAATTGAGTAGCAAAGAAATCAAGAAAAAGGTAAAAATCATGACAGAGACAAAGGTAAAGCACATGAATCTGCTCATTATGTTGTAGCACATTGTAACAATGGAGTAACCAAATACTTGTTTGATGTTTCATTTACTTCTTGGAGAAATGATTGGTTGTTAGATTCAGGAGAAACATGTCACATGAAATCTAGAAAATATTTTTTTGAAGAATTTATTGACAAAGTTGATGGAGCAATATACTTTGCAGATAAATCCAAACTCAAGCCATCATGGCTTGGCACAATCAGGCTTAAGTTTCCTAGTCTTCCAGATCATATTCTACATGAGGTTCTATACCTCCCTAAGTTGAGGATAAACTTGCTATCCTTGGTCCACATCCGCCATCAAGTACACTCCATTCACATGTTTGATGGCAAGGTTGAGGTCAGAAAAGCATCAGATCACTCACTTGTCATGGAGGGAATAGAAGAAGGAAGACTCTTGAAGTTGCAAGGTTCCTCTACTCATGCACAAAAATTTGCATTCAGTTCACATCATGATGAAGGTACATTCCCATCAAGTCATTTATGGCATGCTAGATTTGGAAACTTAAACTATGACAACATTCGATTGTTGAATAAAAATGGTGTTACTGGATTGCCTACAATTCCTAGGAAACTTAAGCAATGTGATGCTTGTTTTCTAGGAAAGCATAGCAAACAACCATTTCATGATTCACATTCTAGAGCACATAGAAAAATTGAGCTTATTCATTCAAATTTATGTGGCCCTATGCCTATTGCTTCTGCAAATGGAAATAAATATATGATGACATTTATTGATGATTACACCAGAATGTGTTGGGTTTACTTATTGAAGAAAAAATCCGATGCTTTTCAAACATTCAGGAATTTTCATGCATGGATTGAAAATGATGCACAAACTCATATTGGCTCTTTGTGCACTGATAATGGAAAAGAATACACTTCAAACTAATTTGAAAATTATCTTTGTCAACATGGGATTAAAAATCAAACAACTATGCCCTATAATACCCAAAAGAACGATGTAGCTGAAAGAATGAAGAGGACAATTTTAAATATGGTTCACTCCATGATGTTTTGGGCTGATGCAGTTCTATTTGTTGTATACATAAAAAATAGGTTTCCTTAAAATTCAATCAGAAACAAAACTCCTTATGAAATGTGGCATGGCCACATTCCTTCGGTAAAGCATTTCAGTGTCTTTGGTTCCACCTGTTATGCTTTGATACCCAAGGTAGAAAGGAATAAAATTAGTACTAGAAGTCAAAAATGTATCTTCTTGGGGTATTCCAATACCTCAAAAGGATATTGTCTCTATGATGAAGTCAATAATAAGTTTGTAGTAGCAAGATATGTCATATTCCTTGAATCTTCCAAGACTGACAATGTTGTTGAGCGACAACTTGATTGCCTGGATATATTTACACATGAAAAGTCTTTTCAAGTATTTGATAATCAGATTCCACATCTTGAAGGGGGGATTCCTATACTGAATCAATCCGTGGAATCATTTTCCGAAGCACTCTCTCCCCCACATGAAGAACCAACCACAAATGACACCTTGAATGATGTGATTGACATAATTAAGAGATTTAATCTTGATTCAATTCCAACTCAGTCAAATGAGTAGCCTGGGCCATCTTAGAAAGGTCCCCCAAAATGGCTGACAAAGACACTAGAAAACATTCATCCCGATGAGGTTGGAAAGATAGGAACAAGAAGTTACACCTTACAAAATGAAGGTGGCATAGATATTTTTGATTCACCTATTGATGTGGATATTTCTTATAACTGTGAATTGAATTTTTCTACATATCATGAACCAAATTCCTTCAAAGAAGTCGCTTCTCATGTTGAATGGAATGAAGCGATGCAGAAATAGTATGATGCCTTGATAAATAATGGCACTTGGAAGTTGGTTGATCCTCCTCTGGGAACCAAACCAATTGGATGTAAGTGGGTCTACAAGAACAAGTACAAAGCAGATGGCTCACTTGAAAATCACAAATCCAGGCTTGTGGAAAACGGTTTTGCACAGAAAGAAGGGGTCGATTATGAAGAAAATTTTCCCCCACAGCAAAATGGGCCACCATTCGGACACTCTTTTCCCTAGAAACTCAGAAGGGATGGAAAGTCCATCAAATGGATATAAAACCGCCTTTTTGAATGGAGATCTAAAGGAGGATTTTTTTATGTCCCAGCCAGAAGGACTTGTTGTGAAGGGACAAGAACACAAAGTATGAAAAATTATAAAATCCTTGTATGGCCTCAAGCAAGCACTAATAGCCTAGTATGAGAAATTAACTGAGCATCTTCTGAAACTTGACTTCAAACATTTTGATCTTGATGATGCAACTTTGTTTGTTAAGAAAGTTGGAAAAATAGTTGTATATCTTCTAGTGTATGTAGATGATATTTTGATGGTAGGGAACAATGAGAGTTATATTGCATCCATAAAGAAAGAATTGAAGAAAGGTTTTGAAATGATTGATTTGGGCTATGTTCATTACTATCTGGGCATTGAAGTAACTCAACATCCTAAATTTATATTTCTTTCTCAAAAGAAGTACATTGGAGATCTTTTGAACAAGTTTGGCATGGATGAATGCAATCCCTTAACCACTCCAATGGAAAAAATATTGAAGTTCACATCCATTGAAGGGAAGGAATTCGAATATGCAACGAAGTATAGATAGCTTGTATGAAGTCTTATCTACCTGACTACCACCATACCAGACATCTCATTTTCAGTTGGAATCCTCTCCAGTTTTTTGCAAAAACCTTGCGAAGGACATTGGTCTACTGCAAAAAGAGTTCTACAGTAATTGAAGGGGACTCAAGGCTTTGGACTCAAATATAAACAAGTAGGCCATTTCATCTTCATCGAATACTCTAATTCAGTCTTTGATGGGGACAAAGAAACTGGGGTGTCTACTTCAGGTTATACCATGAGTCTTAGATTAGGAGGTGTCTCATGGAGATCACGCAAATAGTCAGTTCTAGAAGATTCCACAATCGAGGTAGAATATGTGGTAGCAGCTAAAGAAACAAAGGAAATTGTGTGGCTGAGGAAAATCCCAGAAATTTTTCAGATGAAACAAATGCATTCAACACCAATCATGATCAACGACACTTCTGCAATAAAGTTGGAAAAGAATCTGAAGTTCCATGATATAAAAAATCACATCAATACAAAATACCATCTAATTCGACATCATGTTGAGGCCAAAACTGTCCATCTATGTCATTGTTCGAGAAATGAGCAGACCACGGGCATCTTCCCCAAAGCACTTGGAAGATAAAAGGTTGAAAATTTCAGAATGATGCTTGGACTCACCAGCATCCCTTCATATTAAAGGGGGGAATATTGACACATAATCCTAAGGGATTGGGTGAGATTGTATATTATTGTAATTTAGTAAATAAGGAAGTCCAAGAGACATTGGGAAGTGAATCCCAATATTCTCACCTCCATGTATAAGTACACACACAATCTCCATCTAATGCATATTAGTTTTGCGGAGTTACCTCTTGGTCTGACAAAAACCATATGATGTTGAAATATATCCTCTATACATGAGATACATGAAATGAAGTTGTTTCTTCTAAAATTGGAAAGTCCCAACTCATGAAATATCTCTCCAACCCATGATACATAGAGTAGATTGCATCTGTCAATGCTTTCATCATTGGCCCTGTTAGCCCTGTAGGCTCCAAACATAATATCAACATAGTGAAAAACAAGAAGTACAGACATAGGGATAAGCATGAACAATGTCAAACCATATTCTCCCAATAACAACCAGTGTAGAAAAGCCTCCTACTTCCATGCTAAATCATCATGAAAACAAGTAAGAGAGCCATACTCTCTCAAAAGAAGCCACCAAAACAATTCTTCTTGTTGCCATGCCAAATGAGCATCAATATAAATGTGATAGCCATACTCTCTCAATAGAATCCACCGTAATAGTGCCTCTTGTTGCCACACCACATCATCATTGTACCAAATGTAGTGGCCATATTCTCTCAACAGAAGCCACCATAGTAAGGCATCTTGTTGCCCCATCACATCGTAATTATACCAAGTACAATGACCATAATCCCCCAACATAAGCCAATGTTGTAAGGCCTCCTGTTGCCATCCTCCATCAATTTCATGCAATGTATGGGAAGAAATCAGCCCATACTCTCCCAATAGATAACCAAAGAAAAAATGATTTTTTCTGCTTCCTTACATCATCATGATGCAAGTCATAGAGCAACAACATACTAATGGACATGTTGAATGTCTCACTGGAACAATACAAATAAGCTCCATCATGCCACATCATGTGAGAGTTATGCAATGTCCCAAACCCAAGTACATACATGAACATGAGATATATCCCAAACATAAATACATGTAAATACATGAGACATATCCCAAAAGAAAAAGAAAATATAGGTACATAAGATACATCATGAGGTGTCTAAACTCTTTTATCAATAACCAGTGCAGCCATGCCTCCTAATATTGCATGTCATCAGTGATATATATGGCATGGAACTTGGAAATGTGAGATGTTGGGTAATATCCATACTCACCCAAAAGCAACCAGCACAGCCATGCTTCTAGTTGCCTGGTATCATAGATCTGTGGGAAGGTAGCCAACCTCCTGCTCTTCATCCAGATCCATTCATCCCAATGTGGATGCTGAATCATGCCAAGCTCAATATTGGTATCCTCCCAATATAGAATACCAACATGCTCCAATGGATTAGCTTTGGACTCCATGAAACATTGAAGTTCACCTCCATTGCGGTCTCTCCATGAGATCCTCTCATCAAAGTCCGATTGGAACCCATAAGGCTCCATACATGCTGTAGGTAGAGATCCCTCTTTGAGATGTGATATGTTCATTAAGGAAACTTCATCTTGACAATGGAAAGTATTCTCCTTCACAAGATGTCTACCATCTATCATCTATCCCTCCAGTGCTGCATGAGTGAAGCTACCTTCTGGATGCTCCAAGAATAATGGGGCCCTCTCATTAGTAATGCTACTAAGTGACAACGATGTAGATCTTCATGGTGATACATGTGTTGTCTCATGGCCACATACAATGCTAAACTCATGGTTTGGCACTGTACTGAATAGGATCTTTCTCCTCCCATATTTTGCAACTCCACACTTCAACACAAAGTGTTGGGTTCATCTCAACCATGACTAACTGGGATAGCAATACATCTTCTCCTTGATCAAATCAAGGGTCCTTTGTGTAGTGATAATTTGCTACTCCAAATTAGCAAGGTTCTTTAATCCTTGGTTATGCACTTGCCCTGATGGCATGGTCTCACATATATTAATATGAGGTAAATAACATGAGATGAAATTATATGAAAAAATTGGATAAGTTGAACATCTGGAATATCTTGCACATCCACAAGAGTTCCTCCAACCGGTGCAATAGTCTCTCCAACTGCTGGTAATGATGATGGTTGCTCTTCTACAATTGTAATAGCACTGGTATCTATCTCCTCCTCATGCATCTCATGAATCATGCATGGGGATCTAGATTTCAAGAACTCTAGACCATCTTGCAAATATGCAAGTGATCCTCCTCTTGATGTTAGTGCATCTGCAGCTAGGAGTGGTACAGGCTCCTCCTCCTAAGTGATAATGAGGACACCTTCCTTGGGCTCTTCATGCACTATATCCTCAATGATAGGAGATGTCACTATGTGAGATGTCTCTGATTTCTTTCCACCATAACTCTTCTTCAGTATTTGAATAAAGTCTGTATAAAATACACTCTCATGTGTGACAAGTGATTGAACCACCAATCTCTTTCTTCACCTTCTAGGTGTAGAGCTGCAATGTCCACAACCTCTCTTTCTTCTATAGAATATTGCAGAAAGAAGGTAGAAAATTCTCCCCTCCAAGCCTTCAATGTGATTTTGGAAATCCATAAAATGTATGAAAGAAGAATCTATGCCTCTTTCTTCTATTGCTGCTTCTGGATCTTTGTTGTTCTTTGAGCTGCAAGAACTGTTGGAGAGAGAGATTCTCCTTCAAAGCTCTAGGATGTGATTTGTATTTAGACAGATATTTACTTAGGTTCTCATGCCCCAAGTCTCCTTCATATCCATACCAATCCTCTTTCTTATCAAAAAAGTGGATCTAGTGGAATAATGTGAAGCTCTTTGCTTCTCTGGTTGCTTCTCATGCTGATAGGAAGTGTTGGGACCTTCCTCATCAAATCTTCTTCTTGGATCCTTCATTTTCCTTTCTCTCTTCATTTTATTGACCTTCTTGGAGAGATATTGCAGGTATCCAAAGAGAAGAGTGGAAAATATGCAATCCTCCTTCATTATAGATCTATACTATCTACTTCTTATTTTCATGCAAAAGATGAAATGTCCATAAACTGAGCCAAAGATCATGCTCTAATACCACTATAATATCCCAAAGGGGAGAATGCAGTAATACATAAACACAATATTTGAAACAAAAAAATATGTACACATAAGATTATGAACAACACATAAATATCCATAATAGGTGAGCCATTTTATTATGTGGAGATGTATAAGTACAACAATGCATAATATAAAAGCACCAAAGCCAAAGAGATTGGCCTAGAATGACCCTGAAAACATGCCAAAGTAGGCACTACGTAACTGGAGCTACTGGAAGCTATATATTGTGTTGTCCCTTTATATGATAGTGATCTTACATCTATTAACTGAAAGGGAAATGTAGATCTATGGTGCTCTAGAGCTCCGATGATGCCAAGATTTCAGATCTCGGCACTATGATGGAAACCCAAGATAACCCATAAAGGAATTCTAGATCTAAGAAGATCAGAAATTCACCATCCTAGGGTTTGACCACTTGATTGCTGGGTTATACAGATCTGAAGCACAAACTGATGTAAGATGGCTGAAATGTGCTACAGTTCATATCTACATTTTGTGGGTTGATCCCTCGTTCATATCTTCAAGCTAGAAGCTTGAGATCCAGCTTCTTCTTCCTCCTCTCACTGAATGTTGATGTTAAATACTCAACAACTGGAAAAAATGCAAAGTATGGGAGGGACAGACTGATGCATGTTGCAAGATATGTCTACTCAACTCAAGAATTATGGAAATAATACATATAAAGTGAGGGGAAGATCCCTCATAGGATTTCCAGCTGAAGTACTGGAAACTTCCCTCCTCCTTTGGATCTACAGGAATGAACTGCGCAATCCTTGAAGGGGTTGTTACTGCATGGAGGTGTGATATGTTTGGCATGATGCCTGATAAATATTTGAAGTGCTAGAAGGCTGATCTTGAAGCAAAAAGTGAAAGGATGAACCCTTCGCTCGTTCGTCAGCTGAAATACTGAAGGACAACCCCCTCATCTCAAACCTTGATACAGAAATGCATTATTTCTGAATATGTATGGGTTTTAGAAAGAAGGAACAATGTGGCACCAATGCCTGATGATGAATGGTAGCTCACAATAAACTTTCAAGAGTAGGCACTCGAATTCCCCTATGGGTAAGGGTGGCATTTCCACTCAGAAACACCCTATGCTAAACAACACAACAGACAATCAAGTGGAACATCTTGCTGCAGTTTTATCTCATGTTGAATTCCCCTTTTGGGAGGTAACCCATTTGGTTCCTCAAACATCTCGCCATGCTGACTTACCACATCAAACAAGTCATATTTTAATTTTTTGTCACAAACTTCAAAATATTCATAATCCATATCTTCTTTTTCTTTATCATGAGAAGCACAAAACTTTTACTTGCATTTACTAGTCTCATCATCTTCCTTGCATTAACCAATGAAATGTTTAGCTTTTTGTGATGAGCTCTCACAATATACTCCACTCCATCATTAAGCAAATGATATTTGTTCTCATGGAAATAAAATACCACTTTCCTGTCATACAAATATAGGCTTCCCAAGATATTTCCTAAAATGTCAAGCGAAACCACATCTAACTCAACTTCATCAATAAGATTTACAGTAATGGAAAAATTGAATATACATTTCCTTGTAACCTATAAATTTGTGTTCTTGACTATCTGGCCCAAAGAACATGGCTTATGGTGAGGTACAGTTTCAAAGTTAAGCTTTTTGTCCATGTATTCTAAGATTAAGTTCGCTTGTGACCCTCTATCAAATAATGCATCAACCTTTGTATGGTTTAAGATCACCCTAACATAGAACAACTCTATCCATTTTTCGTCATTTGGAGTGTTGTTGTGACAATTTGATGAACTAGTACTTCCTATGGATTCCTTTCCCTTTGTGACCATGGCTGTAATATTGATCTCATCACCGGAATCTGATCCAAGATCTTGTTGTGTGGTAGCAGTCATATTTTGTTTCCCCTTATTGTTTAGTTTCTTAGGAATTAGTTTGGGATGTAGTTTCCAACAGTGGGCTTCATCATGCCCATCTTTGGAAAAATGTTTGCATGTAGTTTTCTCCCCTTATTTCTTAACACTTGCGTTCTTCTTTCCCTTACATTTTCATCCCTTCTATTTCTCCTAACCCTTGAATGGCTTCTTCTTACTACCCTCTTCTTGAATGTTTATTCCCCCTTATTCAAGGTGTGTGGATTACACACAAACCTCATCTAATTTACTCAGATTGAAAATAACGATAATATGTTTTAAAAAGGAATGTAAACCCCTAATGTATTTTAATAGAGTGTCTTGGGAATTCAAGTTTACACATAACAACAAAGCCATTTTCCTAAAATCTTGCGTATAATATTTAATTGTTTGACCCTTGAGTTTCCTAAAGTTTTTCGAACTCATAATGGTTTTTTTCATGTAAGCTAAAAGATAAAACCGTCTCTTAATTGAAGAAATAAACTCAACCCAAGAAATGGATATCTTACCATGGATTCACATTTCCTCTTGAGTCTTTGCTTCCCACCAGACTAGTGCTGCTCCTTCTAGCCTCAATGAAGCCAGCTGTATCTTTATGTCATCTTCTTGAAGGTTCTCAATTTTGCAATGAACCTCCAATTGACGAATCCAATTGTCCAACTTCTTTGCATTTACCTCACCATTTTACATGGGAAGTTCAAACTTAATGTCCAATTTGAGTAAGGCAGTTTTTCCTTTTGGGATTTCTGAGTGAGTATGGGTGTTTTTTTTTGTGGAAGTGGAAGATGATGTTGATGGTAATAATGAGGATGATGATGAATATGGTGGAGATGAAGGAGGATTTCCTCCACTACCATTTGAATCCTTCTCTTCATCCTTTTTGTCTTCTGAGTTACCCTATCCATGTGGAGACTTAGAATTCCCTCCAAACATCCTGGTGCTTGTTGGGCCGAAAATAAGGTACGTTTTCACCCTACCTTTACCTCGAATTGTTATAAACATTTAGGAATTTTTCCTCATCTTAAGATTAAAGGAAAGGAAGATTAATGTAAAATTGGGAAAAATGAACAAACAGTAAAAGGGATGTTTAACAATGGGAATTTTACTTATTGTATATTTATTCATAGGGAAAAAAAGCATCTGAATCAACGATAACCAGAAGAAAGTTGATAGGAAGAGACTAACGGAATCATAATGACTCCCATGGGCCAGCGGAAGACGGAAAGGCATATCCACGTCCGAAGAACTCAAATGACAGACACGAGCAGCAGGCTGTCATTTGGAAAATACTGTTACCTCTGATTTAAGTCACCTTTAAAAGGCCGAATACGAATGAGATAGATATAGCTGAATAGGGATTTTCTTCTGTAATATGCATATCAGACAGGACTGTCTAGTTGTATTCATGTGTTAACCTTCAACTTAATAAATAATTTCGATGTTTTTAATAGTCATTCTCTGAGTTTTCCTTAGCGGTATACTTCTGGTGGTTTGGGGCTAGCCCTAGGTGTTTCTGCGCTAATCTATGTGCTATACGTTCAATTACAGAATTTACATTTTAGTCATCGAATGCTTTTCATGAGATATCATATAATTGGTTGAATTATGAACATAGAACACTACAACTTTCTCTTTCATTAGAATAGTTTATCCTTCATGCTTTCTGGCTTACATTCCATGTTTTCGTAGCTATTAGATGCTTCCATCAATTCCCAATACTTTTATATTCATTTCTTTAAGCTTTAGCACGACTACTGTTCAATTCTGTATATAGCTAAGAATTTGATCTTTCCATCGTTACTGTAACGTGTCTAGTTGTTAATTGATTCAGAAAGATATCAAATATTTAGTTTACAAAGAGAATTCCATTGCAAAATTAGATAAGAAATTGTTGTTCAATTTATTGAAGTTGTTGTTCAATTCAGTAGGACTGTTGTTAAATTAATCACTGTGATGTTCAATCGTAGGTTGTTCTTTTCTGTGCTTACTTAGACAGAATAGTTAAATGACATTTTAAAATTCCATTCCCCTTTAAATTGATTGAACTTCAAGAATTAGATAATCCTCTTCATGGTAATATAGAGTAGCTATTCTTGATATCACTTGCATATACTGTGCTCACACTCTTGAAATAAAAATACTTGCCCTGGGTTGACAATTGAATGAGAAGCATTGAAGTTGCCTGTAATAGTCACCTTTGTAACCCAACATTTTTGGTGTCATTGCCGGGGAGAGTGTTTAAGAGTGATGTCCTTCATTTATTTTTCTCTTTTTCTGCAAAGAATTGGGTATTAAAAATGAGAGGTAAGAACCTACGTACCGGAAAGCAAAATGCTTTCTCTCTAGCCCACTTCTCAGCAATTGTGTAGAGGCTAGTAGAATAGGTGCTCTTGTTTTATGACTAGGAAGAAAAAGATAGAAACAAATCAAAATAATCTACTTAAGTCTATGAAACCCAAAGGACTAGTGATCCTTGGTAGAACGACATATATAGACAAAATCATTAAGAAATTTGAATCCCAGGCATCCGTAGGACCCAGAACCATTTCTATTCAAAGTTCTACTATACTCCCTGAAGCGACAGCCTCACCATCTACATCCCATGCCGAGATTCACGGTGAGATAGAAGGGTTTGAACAAACCCTTTATACTGCTGATCACGTAAGTGTTGACCCTCCAAGAGAGGGAGGTTCTTGCAATTTACAAGAAGGGGAAGGAGAAACTAGCGGTGCAATATAGGTAAGAACTCTAGAGCCTAGATCCCCTGAGAGATTGATCGAGACAGAGACACTCGGTATCAGAGATCGGGGAAGCGATATAAGACTTCCTCCGCATTCACTCCCTAATCTCGCTAAGATTATTCTTCCAGAACAAGAAATCCTTGAATATTACTGGCATATCTTTGATCAAATGGCAAACAATCAGAACTAGAATCAGAGGCAGAAATCAACATTGGAGTATCACATTGTTGATCATGCTACAAATTCCACTATGAAATCCATTCCCTTACAAAACATCCTCACCTTCCACGGGTTGACCTCGAAATATCCTCATGCATTTCTGTTTGAATTCGATGTCTTATGTAGGGGGTATGACTACACCACTGACCCTCAGAAACTGAAATTATTTCTCTCTACTTTGAAGGGGACATCATTACGTTGGTTCATGGGGCTCAGTGGAGGAACCGTTAATAAATGGGACCAAATGAAGAACACTTTCCTTAATAAATATCAAAATTATTGCCGGACTTGAGGATCAAAATATGAAATCTTCAATATGTCTACAAAAGACAATGAGACATTAGAAGAATACATTGAAATATTTCAATATAATTTACAAAGGTCTCCATATACTACACTATCCAAAGACATCTTAAAAGCAATAATGATTAAGGGAATGAAAGAAGAATGGGTTGAAACACTTAACATAATGGGAAAAGGGAACATCTACCAAGAAGAATATGATGATATTATTTCGATGTGTATCAAGTGCTCTCGGGATAGTATGCGAAATAGGCCAATTGGACGAGACTCAACTTAAAAATATCCTAAGCAATCCGGTGGCAACGTAACGAGAGAAGATTTTGGTAATCTCTTAGAAGATTTTAAAACTGACATCTTGGGCACTTTGACAACATAGCTTGATGTCCTACAAGACAAGCAGAAGCAAGCTATAACAAAACAAAACTTGGTCATCTTTTGCCCATGCTGCCGAAAGAAGCACAACCAAAGGGAATTCCCATTAGACATGGTTCCGACATGTGTTATTTGCACTAAGGACCATGCCATGGACCATTGCCTTTCACTTCCAGGGCTGAAGGTAGTTTTCAAAGAAGCAGAAGAAGAGACATAACCAGTCTACCTAATGAACCAGCGTCGATAATGGTAAGCATGACCAGGTATGCCTCAAGACCTGCCTCAGTTCATTTCTTCTCTGCAGTTTAACTAGCAAAACCTAGCAACAGCTTGGCAGAGTCAACCACATTTTTCTACTTGGCCATCTCAATAGTTTCCTATGCCACCTTGGCCAACACAACCCTCTTCAGGGAATAATTGGCCAAGTTTTCCTTCTTCTCCGCCTTATTGGAAAAACACTCCCTATAAAACCCAGTGTCCAATCTCCCCTTCACAAACCACAAATTGGCCTCAGAATTGGTAGCGAACTCTAGGAATGACAAACCTACCAATGGGGAAAGGGTTTCAAAATCAACCCACACTACCAGCTCCATACCCTTCCCAACACAACCCTCAGCCTATCATATGACCTCAATTGCCGGCTCAACCCAATCCAAACCCCAACAATAGGCTAGTTCAACTAATTCAAATTGTAGAAAATCCAAACCCCAAAACTGAACAGAATAAATTTAATGAACTAAGTCTAAGATCAGGACATATTATCTCACCAGGAGAAGACGTAACCCCACAATTTGAATCTGGAACTTCAACAGAGCCTAGAAAAACAAATATGACTGAAACATAAGTAGATCAAGGAAAGGAAAAAATTAATCAAGGGAATCCTAAAAATCTTAGGATTTCTCCCCCTCCATTCCCTAAGAGGTTAACGCTACCTAAACCGATAGTCTCTCCAGATTTTGATATCTTAGGAGAATTAAAGAACCTTTGCATTAAAGTTCCTCTTTTGCAGGCCATACAAGATATTCCCATCTACGCCAAGAAAACTCAAGAACTGTGTGGGAAGAAGCAAGTAAAGAGAGAAAAAATTGTACCCACTGTTCATGTGGTGGGAGCACTATCTGACTTACTGTTGGGTAAGGAAACACCCGTGAAATATGAGGATCCAGGGAATCCCATAGTAAATGTGAAAATCTCAGCCCACTTGTTTCCAAACACATTGGTTGACTTAGGGGTGGACATTAACATCTTAACTACAGGGACCTACGAAAAGCTAGGCATATCAGCTTTAGAACCCACAACTACTTTGTTGGAACTTGCTGATAGATCTTTTATTAGACCAAAAGGAATATTACAGGAAATCCTAGTTTCTGTGGACTCATGGGAATATCCAGCTGACTTTTTAGTTATTAACCCAAACAATAGGATGGACAGACACCCATTGATACTTGGGCGACCTTGGTTGGCAACAGCTGATGCTTAGATAGGCTGCCGGAAAGGCAGCATGACCATTGCTAGAGGAGATTCCATAAAAAATATTATCATTAACCCGCCCACCAAACCACGTATACCCACGGTTAACATTCACAAGCATCCACATACATATTAGGAACAAAATATTCGTCCGCCTCTGACATTAGTTGAGGTTCTTGAATTTAAGGATCAAATTGAAGATGACGTAATCAATAATTTCATGAACTAACCATCTATGTCTAAAAAATTGAAATGCCAAATGTTAAAAATAGTTCTTGAAGATGAAACACAAGAAGATTCCTTAGCAAACCTTGATGATCAACATATACCCACAACCAGTGTATGCAACATCATACCCATTGAAATTCAGCCACGGAAAATTTAAAATATCAATGGAAATCTGGATAGTAACCAAAAAAAGGCTCATAAAGGTTCTACAGAAGTATCAGGGAGCGTTTTCTTGGGACTACCCAGACATGAAGGGTATAGACCCTCAGCTATGCACCCATCACATCTATAGTGACAAGGAATCTTGGCCTATTCAGCAACCTCAGCGGAGGCTAAATCAACATCTAAAAGACATTGTAAAATATGAGTTGCAAAAGCTCCTGGATGTAAATTTCATTTATCCTATCTCATACATCAAATGGGTCTCCCCTCTAGTAGTCATTCCTAAAAAGAATGGGAAATGGAGAATCTGTGTGGATTATAGAGAACTGAATAAAGTAACACATAAGACCACTTCCCCCTTCCTTTTATTGACCAAGTCCTCAAAACATTGGCAGGAAAATGGTTCTTTTCCTTTCTTGACGGGTTCAACGGTTATAGTCAAATCCATATAGCCCCGGAAGACCAAGATAAAACAACCTTTACTTGCCCATGGGGCATATTTGCCTACCGGGTACTACCATTTGGATTATGAAATGCTCCAGCAACCTTATAAAGATCCATACTCATCATTTTTTATGATTTAATAAATGAGAGACTTGAAATTTACATGGATGACTTCACCCCATATGGAGATGACTTTGATCAAGCATTAGAAATGCTAGAAAAGGTATTGGAATGATGTATTGCTACTAGGTTATGTTTAAGCAATGAAAAATGCCACATGATGATGGCCGAAGGAGTAATCCTAGGACACTACATCTATGCAGCTAGAATACAGGTAGACTTGGCAAAAATAGACGTAATAAATTTATTAGCCACACCTTGTACGCATATAGAGGTACGCAGTTTTCTTGGATACGCAGGGTATTATCGCAGGTTTATAAAAAAAAATTCACAAATTGCTGCACCCTTGTATGCATTAACTGGAAATGTTGAATTTCATTGGTCTGATAAATGTGACACTACTTTCACATACATGAGAGGCTGGTCTTGACGACACTGATTCTACATGGTCCTAACCGGAAGCTGCCCTTTCACATTTCTTCGGATGTATCCAACACAGTGATAGGGGCAGTTCTTGGTCAAGAAGAAGACAAAAAGCCCTATGGTATTTATTATATCAGCAAAAACTCACTCATACTGAATTAAACTATACAGTGACTGAAAAAGAGTTCTTGGCTGCCATTTATGCTATCAATAAATTTAGGCATTATATAACTAGCTATTAAGTACTCTTGTATACTGATCATTCTACCATTATATATCTATCTAATAAACCAATCACAAATGGGAGGATAACTCGTTGGTTGCTGCTTTTGCAGGAATTCGATATAACCATCAAAGACTGACCAGGGAAGGACAATGTGGCTGTAGATTTCCTATCCAGGGTTTTGAAGACAGATGACACACTAGCAGTGGACGATCAGTTTCCTTACGAACATCTGTTCGTTGTAGCAGTAAAAATTCCATGGTACGGAGATGTAGCAAACTAATTGGCAATAGGAAAGATGCCCAGACATTTAACATCAAGGGAACAGAAACTAATTGTACAGTGTAGTGCTAGGTTCTCCTAGATTGGTGGATAACTCTTTCATACAGGGGCCAACATGCATATATGCAAATGCATCTGTGAAGACAATATTTATGACATCCTACGGGCTTGTCATGATGAACAGGGCACAAAGTATTACAAATGTCTTATTATTGGCCTACGATTTTTAAAGATGAAAAAAATATGTCCAAACCTGTGATAGTTGCCAAAGAATGGGCCGCCCAGTCCAAGCTGATGAAATGCCACTACAACCACAATTGGTAGTAGAACTGTTCAAACGATGGGCATTGGACTAGGTTGGACAATTCAACCTACCATCGAATCAGAAAATCTACATAATAGTTGCCACAGATTACGTAACAAAGTGGGTAGAAATGGTGGCCTTATCAAGAGTCACGGAAGAATCTGTAATTAACTTCCTTTTTGAGCTATTTGTGAAATATGGTTTACCACGGGAAGTGATAACTGATGGAGGGGCACATTTTGTGGGTAATAAAATTATAGCCATCCTGAAGAATCACCATATCATCAATAGAGTCATGTCTCTTTACCACCCGTAGGCGAACGGGCAAGTCGAAAGTACCAACAAATTCCTTGAGACAATTCTTACTAAAACAGTATTAGCATATCGCCGGTACTGGGCTACTAGACTACCAGAGGCCTTGTGGGCTTACCGCACAACATGGTGAAACACCACTAAATATTCTTCGTATCATCTAGTATTTGGGAGAGAACCTATTTTTCCTATTGAATTCGAAGTAAAGACTCGAAGGACAACCTAGGAGGTAGGGCTAGACTTGACGGAGGCCCAAATTAAAAGACTTTGACAAATAAATGAACTAGATGAAATACGACTACTGGCTCTATAGCGTAGAGCAATCATACAACAAAAATGAGCTAAGTGGCATGAAAACCTCATAAAAAAGAAGACGTTCTAGAAAGGAGATTGGGCACTTCTCTATGACTCCAGATTCCAAGATTTTCTAGGGAAGTTGCAAACAAGGTGGCTTGCTCCATACGAAATTCAAGAAGTACACAACAACGGTACCCTCACATTGACCACCATAGATGGGTCCAGTTCTACATTTCTAGTCAACATGCACAGAGTGTGCCGCTATCACAAACCTCTTACAAAAGAGTCTTTCTTCCAGCAAGTACATAACGATCCTACTATCCAAATTCTAGCAGTAGGGGGTGACAACCCCACAAATTTAAGTACATAAGAGCGTGTTGTTTATTTTTGTAAATATTGTATATAATTTCCCTAAATTTTTTTTTAATTTTGTTGTACATTCTTTATATTCACAATGATACCCTTTTCCTTCATCACCCTTTGCGTTTTTCTTTGTTGTTCAAATCCGTGAACGACTGTTGTTCAATCCAATTGAACAAATGTTGTTCAGATGGATTGAAAAACCATTTCCTTGCGCATTTTTACATCTTACATTCAAACCTTTCAATGGCTATTGTTCAATCCAATTGAAAAATTGTTGTTCGATCGGATTGAATAGCCTTGATTTTTTCATTTTTACTTTTTCTCTTCAAACCTTTGAATGAATGTTGTTCAATCCAATTGAACAGTTGCTGTTCAATCGGATTGAACAACCATGTTTTCTTAAGTTTTTACTTTTTTTGTTCAAATCTTTGAACGACTGTTGTTCAATCCAATTGAACAACTGCTATTTAATCAGATTGACAAAATATTTGAACAACTGTTGTTCAATCCAATTGAACAGTAGTTGTTCAATCGGATTGAACAACCGTGTTTTTTCACGTTTTTACTTTTGTTGTTCAAATATTTGAATGGCTGCTGTTCAATCCAATTGAAAATCCATGTTTTTTTTCTTTTTTATTTACTATTGTTCAAATATTTGAACGGTTTCTATTCAATCCAATTGAACAATTGTTTTTCAATCGGATTGAACAATCATTTCCTTTGGCATGTTTATTTACTGTTGTTCAATCGGATTGAATAGCTGATTTTTTCCCTCTTTAAGCATGATTCTTCTTTCCTTTTTTTATGACCTCTCCTCATCCCACACCCGAGTTATAAAACACATTTCTGAGTGGAAATTGGCACCTGAAGAGGATAAAAGAACAATATTACTAATATGATGATCCTTTGAAACTTTAATGGAAATATCTACTCCAGAAGCTGACATGGTACATATATGCAATGAACAGCTAAGACATCTCCTATTCAAAGATGCTATCACACAATACATAGTCTTATAACATTATATCTTTCTACACTCTTGAGTAGTATTTCCCTTTGACATAAGGTTTTAGGAATAAGGGGTATTAATTGTATTGCCATTCTTTTTTTACTTCTCACACCATCCCAAACACTTAAGGAGTTAGTGAGCCTCCCTTCATGTATAAAGAACAAATATTATGCTTACATAAAAATTTTAAGAGAGAATAAGGGGTCTCATCATGAGCTAGCCTACCATGATCATAAGGGTTTAGCAGGTGACATGCCCACAATGGCTAACACACAAGGGTAATGACCTTCTCAACTGCTTAAAGGACAGGAGGTCTCATCATGAGCCGGCCTGATCACTTTGTTACAATTCCAGTGAATGGAACTGTGACTATCTGGCTACCACACCCGCATAGTGGTCTCTTCATAAAACAAAATGCCTACTTTTCAAAAAGAAGTACTATGTATATATGCATTTTTTTAAGAGAGAATAGGGGGTCTCATCACGAGCTAGCCTACCATGATCATAAGAGTTTACCATGTGACATGCCCACAATGGCCAACACACCAAGGTAATGACCTTCTCAACTTCTTGAAGGACAAGAGGTCTCATCACAAGTCGACCTAATCACTCTATTATGACTCAGGTGAGTGGCACCTTGACTATCTGGCCACCACACCAGCACGGCGATCTTTCCATAAAATTGGAAAAATAACTACTTTTACATAAAGGGTTCTGGTTCATTCTTCAGGTTAAAATAGCAACCTTGTTGAGGCTATGAATGCCTACCGGCAGAAGTGGCTCTGCTTGTGGTATGAAAGTATGTTCCAATGATAGCTAATTACTCTTACATATACCTTATCTCCTATTTTCCTCCATTCCCAATATAAATCCACTACTCTAATTAGTGATAATGCTATTTTACCACATAAGTAACTATAAATGAACTATTCTTTTATGTTTGAATTCTGGGATCATGCAACCAATAATTATCTATTACAGTCATGCTTCTATCACGCCATACCATTAAATAAAGACATCATATCATAATAATTGTTGTACTGCTTTCTTCCCTTCTTCGGTCACTTTCGCATGACATACACTTATGATAAGTTCCAATTATGACCTTTACACTGCACACATTCATAATTGTTACAATCACTCCTCTTTCCTTGAGCTCTAAGGCCACAGACACCGTTCTCGCGTATAGACTCTGATTATTGACCCTGGACATTTTCCCCCATATGCATTCATGATTGATGAAATCTCTCTTGTACTTAAGGACGTGGATGCCCTTATTTTGAGAGAGGGGATGTAAATATCCATAAATATTAAGAATGTGAATTCCCTGCACAAATTCTGTTGGATACGTTGATAAGACCAAAATATAATTTCAATTACGATATGAAGTTACCTACATTTACGACAGAAGGCTCTAATTTATTTTTCTCTTGCATGCAGTGTTTATTCTAACCAATAGGGCCAAAAGGAAACACATACAAAAGGAGAAATTAGCTCAGGAAAACGCATCAGCCATGGGAGGAAACTCTCTCCGGAATGAACCTAAGACCTTCCCAATCTCAGACATAGCTCGTACCATTCTCGAGCAAGCTGGCTAGCTGCCATACTTACACCATTTGCAAGGGTTTGAAACAGAGATAGAAATTGAATTCCTACAGAACCTATAGGAGGGAAATACCAGGTTCAGGGGAAGGATTATAACAGTCACAGAGGATATCATTACTAAAGTCTCTGGAATACCAACAGAGGGAGAAAGATGGACCGAAAATCACCTTCTTCTACGAAAGGCAATCGTAGCGTACCAGGATCTAGTAGACAACAACCGAGGCAGGAATTGGTAGCATTCATCCAGAGATTCATCACATGCGATGGACAAAAAGACATGGTAAAACCTCGTCAACTCAAATTGTTAGCTTTTCTTAAACAAAATATTTCAATTAATCTACCTTCTTTCTTAAATTATGTATTACATGACACTGGTGTTTGAATGAGAAAGGCTAAAAACCCCCAAGCAGTCATCAGCCACCATGTTTTAATCAAGTTAATCATCATGCATGAGCTAGGAAAACAACAGAAATCCTGGGACAACTTTGTTAACCCTAGCATGTAGGCACCTGAGGAAATCCCTATCGAGACCGAAATTGATCTCCCTAGAATGAACATACCTAGAGGAATCAGAGGGAAAAGGACTCGTGCTTCAACTTCAGAACAAAGCAAGTGAAGACGGTCTGAAAGTCTGCAATTACAAAAAGAAACCTCAGAATTGCCAGAGGAGGTAGGGCCATTCCACTCACCACCTTTAAGCCCTCAAAACATACCCTTACAAGACTATGAGAAAGATATGGCTTGAGTCCTCGAGGAAATGAGGGAATCCCACGAAACTAGAAGCCCACCTGAATAAGAAGAAGAGCAAGAGGAACCTTTAAACCAATCTACCACTGCTAGCAGCTCGGGTTGCACCGAGATATTAACCCACCAAGATGAATCACAGGCTTTTAGGGCCTTGTCTCCTCTCAAGAGTGATGGGGTGAATAAGGAAGAGCAGGCAGAAGGGGTAGCTGAATCTAAAAACCAGTCAGGAGACACCATCCACTTAGAACAAAATGCAAGCATGGAAACGGTCCCCGTAACACCTGAAGGGAATAATATCTCACCCAGTCGGGACATTAATGCAAAAGTAAATTCTGGAGTACAGGTAGAAAATACCATCACTGACAACCTTGAAATGGTCACCAACACTCCTGGAAATGAGGTTGCTACTCCTCCATCCCCTACTAAAACTAGGCCAGAAGAGGATTTAGCTGAAAATAAGTTAGAGAAAATGAGCAGGACCTCCAAATGGTTAAGGAAAATTATAAAACATTTGAGGAAGCAGTTGACAAAAGTAAGAAAGGATCGGAAGCCTAAGAAAGAATTAACCACCATAGAAACCCAAACAAAGTTTTCCACCAATTTGATAGACATTGCTGAGGTTGAGATATAGACTAACTTAGCAAACACGACTGAGATTTAGGTACAGACAGACCTAGTGGACACTACTAAAGCCTCTGTGTAGACTAGGCTAGAATTTATAGAAGAACAGGAAACCCAAATGGAGGAAGCCCCTACCTATGCACCTCTAGTAGAAAAGGATGCCAATAAAAAACTGCATAATGAATTAATTCAAACACAACATGAGTTAGCGCAATGCAAAAATTAAGTAGTGCCTGCACAAGAGTATAGGGCACTGTTAAAGAAATTCACAGACCTTTTTCCAATAGAGGTTGAGACATTTTCTCAACTCAGAGAAGAACAGGAAAAGGTAAAGAAAGCACAGGATGAGGTGGAACAAGCCAAGAAACAAACCACTATGGTTTTCTCTCTATACTCTGATATGCTAACATACAGGGCACCAACCACTAGCTATTCCCTATTTATAGAACGGTATTTCTTACTGAAGATCAAGGCCATTAGGGTAGGGAAGCCCATGATTTTTAAAACCATAGAGGAATTGTTCCATTGCTGCAATGATCAGAATGAGCAAGTGCAACACCTTTTGTGTGAACTATAAATGCACAACTTCTTCCTAGAGGAGGACAGGAACTGTAATCCCATCCCCTTTATAGGAGATATCTAGTTCCAGGCTTTCCTTTCTTTTTCTAAGAGATAGATTTGGTGGGCTAAAGACTATAACATTTTCCAGAAGAGGGAACATGGCCTAGACCTGTTGGTTATAGGAGAGCCTACTAGACCCTTGCAGTTGTTCACCCAACATAATAATTTCATGCAAAGAAAGGGAGTAAGGACTAGACTGGGGCCTATCCATAAGGATATTATACAGCATGGGCGAGATTATTTCAAATACATTCAGGAAGCCATTAATAATGGATGGCTTACATGAATAATGTCAAAAACAGAGAGCCATTTGGATACAAAAACTTCAAAGCGACTGCCTACAGATTCCTTTTATATGGCAATTTGATCTTCAACATGGGCCCTACATGGATAGGATGCATGTACATATGCCCTCTCATCTGGTACGCCCCCCCTCGAGGGCTACGATCATGATTACGAACTGCCAGAAGGTCACACAAATGTTTCCTTTGCAAAAATTAGACAGAGACATGGCTTTAGAGCATACAAAGAAGAAGTCTACCCTACCTATTCTCTAAACCAGTTACACCTCAATCATTTGTTTGCACAAGGACCTGCAAATAGGTAAGCAGGAGAGTATGTTGGGCCAAAAATAAGGTATATTTTCACCCTACCTTTACCTCAAATTGTTATACACATTTAGGAATTTTCCTCATCTTAACAGTAAAGGAAGGGAATATTAATGTAAAATCAAGACAAATGAACTAACGATAAAAGGGATGTTTAACAATGGGAATTTGACTTATTGTATATTTATTCAAAGGGAATAAAGCACCTAAATCGAAGATAACCAGAAGACAGCTGATAGGTAGAGACTAACGGAATCATAATGACTCCCATGGGCCAGCGGAAGACGGAAAGGCATATCCATGCCCGAATAATGCAAATGATAGCCACAAGCAGCAGGTTGTCATTTGTAAAAGACCATTACCTCTGATTGAAATCACCTTTAAAAGGCTAAAGACGAACGAGATAGATAGAGCTGAATAGGGATTTTCTTTTGTAATAGACATATCAGGACAGGACTATCCAGTTTTATTCTTGTGTTAACCTTCAACTCAATAAATAAATTCGGTGTTTTGAATAGTCATTCTCTGAGCTTTCCTTAGTGGTAGACTTTTGGTGGTTTGGGCCCAGCCTTGGGAGTTTTTGCGTTAATCTCTGTGCTATATGTTCAATTACAGAATTTACGTTTCAGTCATCAAATTTTTTTCCTGAGATATCATTTAATTGGTTGAATTACGAACATAGGACACTATAGCTTTCTATTTCATTAGGATAGTTTATTTTTCACACGTTCTGGCTTACATTCCATGTTTTCGTAACTGTTAGATGCTTCCATCATTTCCCAATACTTTTATATTTGATTTATTAAGCTTTAACATGAATGTTGTTCAATTTTTTATATATCTAAGAATTGGATCTTTCCATCATTACTATAAGGTGTCTAGTTGTTAATTGATTTAGAAGGATGTTAGTTATTTATTTTTGTAATATTCCTTTTTCGGGAATTTTTGCAATATGGTCCTCAAGGACGCTGTATAAGGAAGCTCATGAAAAACTAAGTTGAAAGGGGCCTTGGATCCCATTTTTATCTCATTAAAAACTTCTCTTCTAGAAATGGAGGCCAAAGAAATGACTCTAGATGGGTTATTCAGGTCTCCCCAAACTAGGTCCGTTAGAGAACGCTCAAAGAGAGAGCCTACAAAAATATATGAACACAATCATGAAACTCTGCAAATATGA
The DNA here is from genome assembly GCA_034641835.2 of Pinus albicaulis. Classification (NCBI taxonomy): domain Eukaryota; kingdom Viridiplantae; phylum Streptophyta; class Pinopsida; order Pinales; family Pinaceae; genus Pinus; species Pinus albicaulis. Next base: position 252,077,889 of record CM076573.1, read on the forward strand.
ATACATAATAAGAGGGAAATGTTATGTAGCCAACATTTTATCATTATATCAGCAATAATATACAATAAAATCACGAGGGACAAGCCACTCAAGCTATTGGAACCAATCTCCAATGATCAAACTATGAAATACATGAGTTGCTACAACTGCACAAAATGCCGGAAAGCAGTGACTGCGTAGTCTCTATGAGAGTAGCAGCTATTGAATACATACAAAATGATAATGAGGCTGAAGGATACAAATAAATTCCCAAGAATAGAAGAATGGGCTTCAATACAATATTTCTAGCCAATCTAGGAGAGATTGCTAGAAATGCTGGAAAATGTACAATGTGACAAATAACTTGCCACTGTAACTAAATCAGAATAAGAATGAGGCTGTCACGGATCTGAAATAATCATGCCCTCCTCTGATAATGTCTTCAAGCAAAGGGCTGATCCCTTTTACTAAAAAACACTCCTCCTGATGAGATCAAATGACCCTCCTAGCAACTGCCTGCATAAAATAACGCAGTTCCAGCCCTAGACTGCGCTGTGAGAGATGGTGAATGGTTGGCCTAGTGCCAAATATCTAAAAAAATTCCGGGAGTCTCCTCTTCTACTCCTCCAAAGAATATACATGATCTTTACCGAAGAACAAGCCGAACAATGACTCTATGAGTTCCTCTATTGCTGCACCCAACAACACTGTTTTCCTCCCAATAGGAAAATGTAGCAGTTGAAGGAGGAAGCTTGGCCAAATGCAAAAATGAGGAAATGGAGCTCAAAATCCTCTCCTTCCTTGAGGAAGAGGCAGGGATTTGCGACCAAGAACACCCTTGTGCTCAAGAACACTACAACCCTGCTAAACATCCCGGGTATACAAGTCTAAGCATAACATACGAAAATGATAAACCAATAGCATAATGAAAATGGACTGCCATTTCCTCCTTATAAAGAAAATGAACTCCTCTCACCATGGGTCCCATCCACACTTGCCACCTAGCTCATGCAATTGGAGCCTCCTCTAAAACTGCGCTGCCTTATCATGGAGATTCCTCCTCTTAGACAACGCTATTGACTTAGTCAAAGATGACTAAATCAAAGTGATCTTGATCATATTCACACCCTTAGGTGTTTAATCCAGTTGCTTATTCACCCTCCTTTCACCCAAGGAGTGTTATTTCTCCATCTAAGGGGTTAAGGGGTCTCCTTACCCATTTTATTCATCAAAATAAAAATATGCAAACTATAATGTTTCTTTTAGCTTCAGGCTAAAATTTGGGAACATTACAATCCTCCCCTCCCACATGTTGCTTTTCCTCAAGAAACTGCATAGAGACAACAAAAATCCTCCACCTTTTGTTTTGTGGCCTCCTCTTCAACAATCTCCGCCACTGCTCAAAATATCCTGCAACAAATATGTCCTCCAATGCTTCCTCCCAAGTATGCAAACCGGAATGGTGCACATCATGGAGAGATAGAAGGTGTAGGTGGAAACCTTCTTGCTATGATATGGCCTCCTCAAGGTAGGAGTGATGACATGCATGGGAAAAAAATTTCCCCAATGATGACCCTCTCATCCATGTTATCATCCAAATAGAAATCTCAACCCCTGGTTTGTGCCATGTGTTGGGGCTGAATGGAGAGTTGGGATTTTGATTCCCAAGGTGTTTCTCCCTCCATTTTTGGTACATAGGGGCTGCCTCTGTCCTTGGGCTAAAATGGTATGGCCTCCAAGAATGGCCCAAGCTCCCCCATCAAGAAAATCAGCCATGAGATGCCCCCCCAAGTTCTCCAAGTGGTTTTTCCCACAAGAAGAGAAAAGTAGTAGTGTGGCAATCATGGTTTGCACATGGTGTCTCCTGCAATATAAATCATGTGTAATGGGGAGAGTCATGTTCCCAATGGGCTATCCCAATATATACAACACTTTCTTGGTAGTGCTCCCTGTGAATGTACAAATAGCAACAATACAAGGAGGCAATATGCAATGAGAGCAAGTTGTCATAAGACAACTAGAGAGTGGGTCACTGCTCCATTCATGGGACCAACGCAGTGCACCTCTTACCCGAATCAAAACTAAAAACAACAAGTTCTTTCCCAGCCACTTGGTTTCTACCACGAACATCTCATAAGATGGAAACATGAAAGTACAAATCGGTGCCAAGGGTGCACACCAAGAAGTATGTGGCTTCCCCCACAAACCATCATGAAAATAGCCACTCCCATTGCTGCAATGGGCCACAAGTAAATCATAATAAGGAGCATAAGGATATGTGATCATCCTTATCTCATCAAGATGCCCATATAAAGTAAAGAAAGGTAAATCAAAATGAGAGTATATACCTTCTTTACCATGTGCTTTGGTCCTTGAGCCGAAATTGCTCATCTGAATGCTCTCCCTCACCTCCAATGAGTAGGGAAATGGTTGTGCCAACCACTCTAAAACCATTTGGGCTATGAATCTCTCCATATTTTGATATAGATCATGCTATATTCCCTCCCAAGTGAACTCCTCTAGCAAAGCAAGATATGCATCAAAGTGCATAGCTATAAAGCCCTCATGTGCTGCATGCAATAGTTTCTCCTTGAGACTAGAAGCTCTAGTCAAGAAGACCCTGCCATTGGTATAGATGACCATCCCATCAATCATGTACCTATAATCTCCATCTAGTTCATCCAAAATCATCCATGCACCTATATCCTTGGAGTGCTCGACCAAGAGTTGAGTCCTCCAACCTGGATCTATCCTCCTCAAAGACAGTGCTGGTGATCTACAATGTGGTGCTCTCCTCATGCTTCTGCCTGCTACTTTGACATCCCCCATGCCAAATTCATCCTTCAAAATTTTTCCATTCCCATCATGCAGTTGCTCATGCTCAAATAGTGATGGTTTCCTTTGGAAGTTGGCCTCCCATGAGAAGCTGTCATCCCCAAAGAATCTCCCAAGTTGGGTCAAAGTAAGCATGAGTGGCCTACATCCACTCCTATGTATGAAATAGTCCTCCCTCAAAGGAAGTATCCTTTTCCTCTCCAAATATATGGAGCATTCATCCTGCATCATGAATATTCCATCCTCCATCCCTGCAGCAAACTCTGTCAGTGCAGTATAACTGATGAGGGTGGGTGATAATGAAAATGAGAGAGTGTCTCCCTCCTCCTTGAATTTATCCCAAAATCTGCACTTTGTTGGACTGCTCCAATGTCTTCACCCATCCGGAATCCAAGAGTGGTGAATCAAGTGACAATATGCCCCTCATCAACTCTAGATCAGGTGGCCTCCGAGGTGGAATGCCTCCATATAGTGAGACATCAAGTTTCGAAGTGGACTGTGCGTATGAGTGGACTGATTGGTCCCTCTCTTCACTATGCACTACCATCTCCTCCTCTGGTGAAGAAGCTTTATGGAATAGATAAGGGTGTATCAACCCTTGATGCTGATCCTTCCCTTCCTCTTCCATCTCACAATCCCCAAAAATTGTTACATAGGGCTCCAGAATTGTGCCTTGGTTTCCACATGTTGAAACATTTGGAACTCCTCACAAAGCTAGAAGGGCTCCTCTAATAGATGTAGTGGTTCCCTTTTCATCTCCATGTGGTGATGGATCTCCTTCCAATGGGACAGTGCTATTAGATCACTTATGCTCATCCTCCCCATCAATAATTTAGATTACCTCATCATCAAGGAGAGACCCTAGATCTTAGTCATCTCTTGAAGGAAGTACCTTCATGACTTCACAAATGGAAGGGGGCCCTTCACACAATGGGTATCTTTCCCTTAGCAAGCCATCATACATGTTTACATCCCCTTCAGAGATATGGAATGGATTTTGTTTCAAGTTCCCTCCAGTGCATGCAAAGTGTTTGATGTTTTGATACATAGGATTTCACAGTGATTTTCATCAAATTTCCTTACCAACCCTTTAGTGAGTCCATCATATGATTCTACATTTGCATGATAACATGAAATAGAATTTTCAAACCACCAACCATGAGCCATACCTTTGAGTTGCAGTGATGCTCCTCCAATGGCCTCATCTTCTTCCTCCATTCTCCCTACAGTGCAAGTGGGAAATGAACTGGGCTGTGGATCTACATGTGTGTCTAAATGCTCACACCCAACATGGTCAAAACTAGGGCTTGCTTCATCCACAAACCCTCTCAGAAAATCTCTCTAGTTTTCCCTTTCTATCTCCTCAAGGTCTTCAATGATACCCTCCATGGTCTGGAAAAGAATAAGGGAGACCTCCTCTTCCGTCATTCCTCTTTTATTGTTTCCTCTGTAAATCTTCTCTTATTGGATAGAAGCTCCTCTTTATGATAGCATTAAATATTGTGCAAAGTCTGAGCCAATATTGACGTTCTAATACCACTGTAATATTCCTTTTTCAGGAATTTCTGTAATATGGTCCTCAAGGACACTATATAAGGAAGCTCATGCAAAAATAAGTTGAAAGGGGCCTTGGATCCCCTTTTTAACTCATTAAAAACTTCTCTTCTAGAATTGGAGGCCAAATAAATGACTCTAGATGGGTTATTCAGGTCTCCCCAAACTAGGTCCATTAGAGAATGCTCAAAGAGAGAGCCTGCAGCAATATATGAACACAATCATGAAAATCTGAAAATTTGAATACATAATAAGAGGGAAATGTTATGCAGCAACATTATATCATTATATCAGCAATAATATACAATGAAATCATGAGGGACAAGCCACTCAAGCTATTGGAACGAATCTCCAATTATCAAACTATGAAATACATGAGTTGCTGCAACTGCACAAAATGTCAGAAAGAAGTGACTGTGCAGTATCTATGAGAGTAGAAGCTGTTGAATACATAAAAAATGATAATGAGGCTGAAGGATACAAATAAATTCCCAAGAATATAAGAATGGGCTCCAATACAAGATTTCTAGCCAATCTAGGAGAGATTGCTAGAAATGTCGGAAAATATACAATGTGACAAATAACTTGTCACTGTAACTAAATCAAAATAAGAATGAGGCAGTAGAAAATCTGAAATAATCATTCCCTCCTCTGATAATTTCCTCAAGCAAAGGGCTGATCCCTTTTACTCAAAAACACTCCTCCTGATGAGATCAAATGACCCTCCCAACAACTGCCTGCATAAAATAACACAGTTCCAGCCCTAGAATGCATTGTGAGAGATGGTGAATGGTTGGCCTGGTGCCAAAGATCTGAAATTATTCCCGAGAGTCTCCTCTGTTTCTCCTCCAAAGAATATATAGGATATTTACCAAAGAACAGGCCAAAGAATGACTCTATGAGTTCCTCTGTTGCTGCACCCAGCAACACAACGTTTTCTGCCCAACAGGAAAACGTAGTAGCTGTCGGAGGAAGCTTCGCCAAATGCTAGAATGAGGAAATGGAGCTCAAAACCCTCTCCTTCCTTGAGGAAGAGGTAGGGATTCTCGACTAGGAACACCCTTGTGCTTAAGAACACTACAACCCTGCTAAACATCTTGGGTGTGCAAGTCTAAGCATACCATACGAAAATGATAAAACAATAGAATAATGAAAATGGACTACCATCTCCTCCTTATAAAGCAAATGAACTCCTCTCACCATGGGTCCCATCCACACTTTCCACCTAGCTCATGCAAGTGCAGCCTCTTCTAAACTGCGTTGCCTTGTCATGGAGATTCCTCCTCTTGGACAACATTGTTGACTTAGTCAAAGATGACTAAATCAAAGTGATCCTGATCATATTCACACCCTTAGGTGCTTAATCCAGTTGCTTATTCACCCTCCTTTCACACAAGGAGTGTTATTTATCCATTTATGGGGTTAAGGGGTCTGCTTACCCATATTATTTATCAAAATAAAAATATGAAAACCATAATGTTCCTTTTAGCTTGAGGGTAAAGTTTGGGAACATTACAATTTTACAAAGAGAATTCCATTGCAAAATTGTATAAGCAATTTTTGTTCAATTTATTGAAGTTGTTCAATTCAATAGGAATGTTGTTCAATTAAATAGTGTGTTGTTCAATCATAGGTTTCTCTTTTCTGCGCTTACTTAGACATAATAGTTAAACAAAATTTTACAATTCCATTCCCCTTTTAATTGTTTGAACTTCAAGAATTATATAATCCTCTTCATGGTAATATAGAGTAGATGTTCTTGATATCACTTGCATATATTGTGCTCACACTCTTGAAATAAAATGACTTGCCCTGGGTTGACAATTGAATGAGAATCCTCGAAGTTTCCTATAACAGTCACCTTTGTAACCCACTAGTGCTCCTCTCTTCAAGGAGGACCCTAACCATGTCAGTTATGTCATAAAATCCTTCTTGAATGCTTTCTCTTCTGAAATACCTTCAATCTGTCCTACACCTAACATGATGGCTATGGATTCAAGCTCATCCTCTGGTACTGCTTGTACCTCCTCAATCACAACTAGAGATATAACTTGAGGTGCTTCAAATGCAACTGTGAGTGAGACTTTGGGTGGATATGGTGGCCTTGTGGCTCTCCCTCTTCTGGTCCTAACCCCAGGACTAGAAACTAATATTTTCCCTTTTCCTCTCTCCAACTTTAACCTTGTAAGAATCAAAAATTTGCAACCATTAAAACCCTACTTGCACAAAATGTAAGAAAACAACCTTTTCTTTGATACCACCTTGATATGAATATGAATGTTAGTTTTTTTGTGCTAATTTCATGTTCATAATTGTAAACAATTGATAATAATTTGCTTCATGTGCATAGGTTTCCTTATGGTGTTTTTGAGTGTTAAACAAGTAATTGTGCCAAGATTTATGTTAAATTCAAGATCATTTGAACAATAAAACAAAATACTGAATAATAGCAATAAAATGTACAACAAACCATCAAATGATACATTAACATAGTGTTTTGACGAAGGAGTTCACCCTTCCTGGGATACATCTCCTTGGTCCATCTTCCATGGCTTAGGCCTCTATATTAGCTCAAAATGGAAAAAAGTGTTGTTTAGATTCCTCTACTACTTTTGAAACCCGCTCCAACATGCTCAGAATGTCCAAATCTACTATAATAGACTCTTTCTGAGCCAAAAATGGTCGAATTTTACAAAATTTATGGTTCATTAAATTTGGCCTAAGAAACTCCTCCAAAATTGGGGAGAACTCAATTTAACTTCGACAAATTTGGAGTTCTGAAAATAATGGTGGACTCCGCCAACTCCGTCGCCAAGATAACACTGGTTTAATTAAGGATAAGTGCATTTTAATTAGAGATAAGCATATTTTTAGTGGTGGTTAGGCACTGAACGCGGTTAAGTTGTAGTACACCGTCGTGGTCATAGCTTGAGATCACATGGGCGGGGGGCTGGCCTCTGCCTTACCCCCACCATACAATAATATGAAACTTAAATATAACTTGAAACTCATGTTAATTAAGAAACATTGGCATGGTATAGTGGTAAGTTGTGTTGTTTATGTGGGGGAGGTAATGGGGTCGACCCCGACCTCCGCTCGACCTCTAAAATAAAATTTTACCACTATAATATATGATTTCTACCTTTGACATAGCCATATTTCGACCTTTGGGAGGAGGCACGTGGTGGCCCCTAGTTGAACCACGTGTCCTCTTCCCATTGGCTCATTCCAACAGCCTATATAAATGCAACAAATCACCCAACTCAGCAACCAATCCTAAAGTGACACTTTTCATACTTTCATTAGACAAATGAAAGGAATATTCCAGTAATATTCTTTGTTTTTGCACACTAGGCTGCCCAATCATCATTTTTTCAATTCTGCACAAATTTTAGCTGTTGGTGAAAATGAACATCAAGCTCTAACTTTCACATACGGAGTTGGTTTTCGATGAAACGAGGTGTGTCGAAATCCTGGAAATGAGAAATTCGCAGTCATTCACGTTCCAAATGTTTATCAACACTTCCATTTTTTTTAGCTGAATACTGAGAACCTGATTAGTGGCCACGTGACCTTACAATCACTAATCACTCACTGCCATGTCCAATATGAAATAAAAAATGGAATGGGTGATGGAAGTGAAATAGTGAAGACATATACTATGAAAATTTCTGATTTATCAAGGCCATTAACTCACTAGAATTCCTTAAATATTAAGTGTTTTACTTTACATGTTGTGATTGCGGATTATACAGGATGGATAGTTCATGGGGGATCATGTACTTGCAAATTTTAATGTATTAAGGGGTGGGTGGCGATGTGGAAGGTCCAATCTATTGAACCAACAGATTATGTGGATGGTGTAGATCTATCACAAGATGACCTTGTCCAATACGAAAATCGGGTATGTACCCTCTGCAAAACACCTTTTATTGCTGGAACATGCATACCAAAATTGACATGGCAAGCACCACAATGAGCTAGTAGTGGTCACATGGATGACATGAGGGGGTTTTAGGTGACATTGGGATACCTCTAATGACATGGAAGAGCCGCATGTGCTACACATGGATGCCACATGGGAATCCCTTGTTGATGTGGTATTATCTAGTTGGTTAAACTTCAAATGGGTATAATTTTAATTCCATGAGTCATATTAGGATAAAATTTATGTCAACATAAATATTTCGCTGAGTTTAATCTGATTGTAGTAATTTTTTTGAGTTTTTAAAAAGTTGGAAGAATAGGTTTTTTATAAACCCATCTTCACAATAGACTTTGGAGGTAGAATTGAATTATCTAGTAACACCTCTGACATTTTGGCTTAGTACAAGGAAATGCGAGGGACTATTATAGGTACCAATTTTGGGAAGTTGGGGGGCCATAATCATTCATAGTCATTGATTAGTGAGATGTGAGTTGATGCTAATCCAAACCATGCCCCCACTCCCCTTACCTGGTTAAATGTCGGCGATGATGTGGGTACCCTCAATCAACCTCAATCATTGATACTCAATAATATCTCGGTAGGGATAGGATAACCCATTGATCTATAATTAGATATTAACCTTCGCATCCTTTATATATGGAACATACCTCAGCAACTCCAAAAAAAAATTTGGTAGTAACATCCAAGGTAAGTTTCCATAGCTTGTGTTCATGGAACTCCTAAATTTTGTTGTCATAGTACCTTTGAGAGAGGTACTTCTCATTGAAATAATTTTTAAATTTCTATATGATAGTTCCTTTTATCTAATTCCCTTGAAATTTCTCAAATGTTCCCACGATATATTATATTTTTCTTTTAAAAATGACTACCCTATCCTTCATACTATTATATTAGTCATGGAATCTCAAGTATTTCTTCAATCTCAACAAAAATGCTTCTACCTCTTTTGCCTTCTTTGTCTCTCCATCAAAAGTAAGGGGATTTTGTTTTTTTATTCATCTAACATTGAGATCTTCTCACGTCTCCTTCACTAGTAGTGTATTTTTGTTGTGGCACAATACTACTAGTCATGGTTGCTTAACTCTCTTTCCAATTTACTAATTGGGGTTTCTCCTATTAGTATTTATTCACTTGATTTCCTATAATTTCTTCTCAAATCACTACCCTCTTGGCTATTGGTTTCCAATCCCTTCTTCTAGATCTCCTATGGGGTTTACTTGGATTTTCTCCTACCTAGATAGATGGAAGAAACTTTGTTCGACAAAAATAATAATGAGAGGGAGCGGGCGAGGGTGGGATTGAGTCAGTATTATGGAAATAAAAAAATAATTTTTACAAATAAAACTTATTCATAGATTTTCATAAGAGACATTTAATAAGATCATGCACATGAAAAATAAAAACAATCATCACATCTACACATTTGGACTTTAGGTGGAAAACCCCCCCTCTACGGAAGAAAACTACCAAATTGTTTGTTGATTCTTCTTTATTATCTATTGCTTCAAAATATTCTCATTTAAATTACAGCATCTAGCCACCACTAGCAATGGAGCACCCACCCCTTCATTTAAATGAGAAAAGTTGTCCACAACCAACTTAGAGCACCCACTCCTACAATATAAAGTCAATATGCACTTAGATTGAAGCCCAAATTTCAAGTAGAAACAATTCTACACCAAGATAACGAAATTTAGAACTCAAAATACTATTGCATAAAAAAAAACATCATCAAATGAGGACACTCATGCAACTTCAATTTCACCCTCCAAATGAGAGAACAATTCTCTCCACACACACTCTACAAACTGGTCTTCTATCTTTGCGTACAATTCTGAAACACTGCTAAAGAATAATGTTTGCAGCACACTGCAATTATGAAGTTGTGAACTAACTGCTACAATCATTATTTTTTGAAATTACTCTGCATGCACACTCACTCACTTACATTGCTAGAGAACCCAACCAAATGAGCAACCTTTCTCCACATATTTGTAATATATGAGATTAATTAATTCTTTAGGTGATGGAGCTCACCCAAAACTTGTTCACATGCTACATATTTTATTGATCTATACTTTTTAACCAAATCAAGCCACTCATTCCACTATAATTTTAATAATTTTAACTTTGATCACCATCTAGAGGCCCCACAACTTGTCTGAACCTTTTTCTAGAAAATTCTGAAAATAAACTTTACCGAAAGAAAAATAATTATGAATGAGTGCATAAAATCTAGAGAAACGTTGTCAATTATTTCGGTCGCATGGACAGGCCTACTCAAATTCGACTGGTCGCACACACAACACTGCCAACTAGTGTCTAGGAAGTTTTAGTCTCTCCCATAAACCTTTATCCATGCGAATGGGGCAGATCGTAAGGTAAAAATTGTAACAAATCTTTCTGGGATAATGTAAGCCTAGAAATTAGCCTTCCAGGCCCAACATGACATCAAGAAATTTGTTTCATAAATTCAAAAAGACTCCACACACATCATCAAATAGACCTCTAGCATACATGTAACTCACTTTAGATGAGGCGTTATTACCTCATGACACATCTTCTATAGACCATTTGAGACTATGAAAACAATTTTCATTAGCATGACATCCCGTAACAAGTATACAATAGACTCAAAGTGATATATAGACTCATGATTACATAACTTCAATAGGTGACATCAATGGCAACACAAACATGCCAACAAACACCACCTTTGCCAATGATGTCAACCTGTAGCTTCTAAAAAATAAATATGACATTTACATATAGAAATATGAAGTTGAGCACATACAAAACTCACTCTCTCTCCCCCTTTGACATCAATGGCAAGGGATTTTACATGGAAAGAGAAAATACATAACAACAATTTGATACAATAGCCAAAATTGAAGTACTCCCCCTGAAGAGGTGCAAAAAATGCTCCCCATGAGATTTTGAATATTCTCTCCCTGAATATATTTGCTATCACACCATCTTGAAGAACAAATGTATAAGAAGAATTAATTAATATTGAAATGAAGAAAGAAGAAGAAAGAAAACAATTCATAATGCCTTGAAAAACATGAAAACAACCAATCACCACCCATTCTCCAAATTTTGCAGGTAAAAGTTCTCTTGGCAGCAACCATATGCCAACAACCAACTTCATGAAAAACTCCTCAATTCCTTTGAAAAAGCACAACGTCCATCTTCTCTCTAAGATATTCAAATTTCTCCTTTGGTAATGTCTTAGTGAAGATATCTGCAATTTTTTTCATTTGAAGCAATATATTCCAACTTCACAACCTTGTTGACCACTTTTTCTCTTAGAAAATGAGATTTTATTGGTATTTTCTTGGTCTTGGAGTGAATAACTATATTTTTGGAGATGCTTATTTCACTTTTGTTGTCTACCATGATGGGAAGAGGCTCCTCATACTCAGCATGCATGTATTTAAGAGTTTTATTCTTCGATAAAATGTGTGTGAAACAAGTGGTTACTGCTATATATTTATCTTCAACAATGGAAAAAGAGATAGAACTTTGTTTCTTTCTTTACCAAGAGACAAAAAATTCTCAAAAAAAGTGAGTTAGTCTTGAAATATTTTTCTTTTCACCAATAATACCAGCCTAATTAGCATCAGTAAAAGTAATCAAATGAAATTTTTTACCTTTGGGATACCAAAATCCATAGTCAAGAGTGACTTGAAAGGTACTTGAAGATCCTCTTTACAACATTAAGATGAGTTTCCTTGGGATTATCTTGAAATATTAGGACCAAACCTACAACTTGCATAATATCGAGTCTAGAAGTATTTAGGTACAATAAGCTGCCAAATATGGAACAACACATGGATTGATTTCCTTTAGGTGATTCATCATCTTTACTCAATTTACAACCAGTTACCATAGGAGTGCATACTAGTTTGAAATATTACACACCAAATTGTTTTAATTTCTCCCTAAGAAACTTACATTGAGAAATGAAAATCCCTTTATCATCTTGAATAATTTGCAAACCAAGAAAGAAATTAAGCTCACCCAACATTGACATCTCAAATTATTTTTTCATTTCTTGTGAAAATTATTTTCCCATCTCCTCCAAATCGTTCCCATATCTACATACACAACAATTATTTTTAAATAATCACCTTCAAATTTGATATAAAAATTTTTGTCTGTGGATCCCTTTTTGAAGACTTTTTGTTGTAGTTGTTTGCCTATATTTGCATACCATGCCCTTGGATCTTGCTTCAAGACATAAAGGGAATTTTTCAACCTGCATAATTGATTCTTGTCATCACCCAATAAGAAACCTTCAAGATGATCTATATAAACTTCCTCTTCTAGATCACCATTCAACAAGGTTGATTTTACATGCAGTTGATAAACTTTAATTTTCTTGTAGCATGAAAAGGCCAAAAACCTTATTATTTCATCGAATCTAGCTACAGGTGCAAAATTTTCATTAAAATCAATACCTTATACCTAACTATACTCCTTCCACACAATTCTTGCTTTGTTCCTTACCACTTTTCCTTCTTCATTAAGCTTGTTCTTGAACACCGGCTTGGTTCCAATACTGTTTTTTGCCTTTGGCCTTGGCACAAGATCCCATGTATTGTTATTCTCAATCTGATCTAACTATTCATTCATTTATTTGACCCAATTTTGATCTTCTTTAACCTCATTTAATCTTTTGAGCTCTATTTGAGATAATAGTGCGAAATGTGCTTGTTTGGAGCTATCCAACAACTTCCTCCTTGTTTTCACTCCAATATATTTTATTCCTAGAAATTGACTTTCATGGTGCTTCTTTTGGATGTGATTTGGTATATACTTCTTTGTAGTGGAGGCCTTTCTCTCTTCTTCCTCTTCTTCATAAATTTCTTGGTCCTCATATTCTATGAAATAATTATCAACTACAACATCTATGGAATGATTATATTCAGGAAAATATTCATCAACAACAATATCAATACCTTCAATTACATTTTTTGTTCTCTTGTTGAAACATTTTTATCCCTTCCTCTTGAAGGAATATCCAAGGAATATGCCTGCATCAGCTCTTGATTCGAACATTCCAAGTTTGTCTTCCATCCTCTTGATGTAGCACTTTCTCCCAAATATTTTAAAGTGGTCAAATTTTTTTGGTATTTCTTTACATAACTCATATGGATTTTTGTTACTGTTAGGCCTAAGATGAACTTTATTGGCCTTTAGGGAATGGAGTTGAAATTTATGAAAATGAAAATGAAAAATTTTATTTTAGAGAGACAAGGTGTCATTTCCTTTTGTAATATTTGGAGTGATAAGTGAATTTTATTCAAGGAAGGTAATTGTTGTAGTGTTTTGGGAGAGAATGAGTAGAAATTGAAGCTAAATTTCAAAATTCATTGAAGTGAATTTATTATTGAAAAAGGGTCCAAACAAGTAAAATATTGTAATTGCAAATTTTCTCTTGGGTGTAAGAGCTTGTTGTAACCTGTATAATAAAAAAATTGGTTTTTGGTGATTGTGTCCTATATTCGACCGAAATTGAATAAGGGGATCTTAGTTATTGTGATGCAACATGGTTATTCATGTTCCTTATGTTTTATGTCTAGTTTTGACACTATTTTTAAAATTTTACACATGGAGTACATAACAAATTAATGAGAATTCATGCACATAATAAAACATACAAACAATCCATAAGCTACAAACTCAAGTTGCACCCACATAATCAAAGATATCAAATTAACAACATTGACATTCTATAAATTATTCCACATCATTCAATCAAATCAATAAAGTAAATGAAGCTACAAACTCAAGCATTCCAAAAGAAGTCTACATCGACATAAACAACAATTTTTGTGTAACTTGCAACTAATTTTTTTTTTGTAAGTGAGCTTGTAATAAAATTCAAATTGAGTTGAATTGTAAGGGTGCATTCTCGATTGAAACCGACACCCAATTTTTGAACTGATAGTGAATCAATTATCTTCAACTAAGTCAATTAAGTGATTATATTCATGTGAACTTGTCATTATATTGTGTAGTATTTGACACCGTTCTTCTGATCAATCAAGTGAGTGAGTTGAAAAAATGCATATTTCACAACATCAAGTGAGATTGAAACTTATTGAAGCAATTGTAATCAAGTGAGCGTGAAATAAAGTCAGTTTGAAGTTGATTAAATCATTCAAAAAGTTCAAGAGAGAATGAAGTTAATTGAATCAACAATCAAGCAAGTGAGCGAGTTCAACTCTAAATCAAGCAAACATAATATTAAAATGACAATCAAGCAAGTGAACGTCTACAACAAGAGAGTGTGAGTTCTAGTGAGCATGAAACAACCAAAACAAGTTTCACCAAGCCAAAGATCAAGCAACTTCCAAATAAAGCTAGTGTGTCAAAATGGGAAAAGGTGGTAAACGTATTCAAAGTGTAGAGATGGAAATCGAAGAGTTGAAGGGGTGCAATAATGAGCTACATAATACAATTGATTTACTGGAATGGAAGCTGAAGCAAAATCAAAACTTAATTGATCAAATGACCAACACATTAGAAGCAACAAAAGACTTTCAAATTGAGCTTGAGATGAAAGAAAAACACATTCATGCACTTCAAATAAAAGTAAGTGAAAAACAAGATCTACATGATGCATAGTGTACAAATAAGGTAGATGCAAGTTGCAACACCAAATACCTCATCCAAACATCAGATGAAAGTTGTGATACAAGTGACCTTATTCAACATAGTGATGAAT
Source organism: Pinus albicaulis (assembly GCA_034641835.2). Taxonomy (NCBI): domain Eukaryota; kingdom Viridiplantae; phylum Streptophyta; class Pinopsida; order Pinales; family Pinaceae; genus Pinus; species Pinus albicaulis. The sequence continues at coordinate 252,092,942 of CM076573.1, forward strand.
ATTGCGACACAAGTGATCTTATACAACTAGTTGTACTACTTAATGATGCAATGAGTAGTACCAAAGATCAAATTGATCAGTTTGATGCAACATGTCACACCAATCAACTATTAATAATTGATGCCTAGTGTGATACAGAAGATTTAATAAACCAAGGAAAGAATGTTAGAAGTAGTAGCAAGTGTGAAGAACAACGACAAGATGATATTTCCAACAAAATTGATCATACATTGGGAGGAAATCTCTTTCAACAAAGATCGACATGGCCTAGGTTACACCAAAGACAACAATTTTTATGTTCCAGATTACTCAAAACTAGTGCAGTTTGTAAGTGCGGGCTTTCTAGACAACTCATAATAAGTGTAACCATTGTAAGCAAAATGGCCATAAGGAGAGTACATGTTTTGACCTCCATCCTTGTCACCATTGTGGCAAGAAAAATCATTCATCAGAAATATGTTAAGAGAAATCACCCACCCAAAGTGAATATCAATTATGCATGGACTGATCCTTGGAAGTGGTCGTCTATAGTTAAACAATTGTCTATGTGCTACCGATGGATTCAGTCTCACATGAAGACAAATTTTCCAGTACAACGAAGATGTTGAAAATCTCCTACACCTGAAGGGGCAGAGCTCCAAAATGAAATGATGATGATTGTCTCTCCTTTCAGCTAACAAAGGGGGGAAATGATAATGAAATTGAAGGTGGCTATTAGACTAAAAGTTTTGACAACATAAAAAAAAGCAGCCAGTGAGCATCAAAAAATTCGCCAGTGGGCGGTCAACAACAATAGCAGTGCTAAGTAGTTTTCGAGAACAGTGAGCAATTTTCAACACCAGGAGTGAGTAGTTTTCAATGGCATTAGAAAAATCAGTAGTGATTTGTTTTTAATATCATCAACATCATCATCCAATTGGTGATTGCCATCAAAAAATTCACCAGTGGGAATTCTCAATATTTCTTTCAGTGGACAAAGGATGTTGATTGCAAGCAAAGGAAAAATGGATCCTTTTGTAGCTTGGCACGTGATGGAGTTTTCAAGAAAAATTTAGAGATGAACTAGACTTGCAGTTGATGCATGTTTTCTTTAGATTGATTTTTTTTTGGCATCCAGCATTGGTAGTTTTTCAGTTTTTCTTTGACGATCAAATCAACAGTTTCAGCATGAGGACTTGGAGATGGTTCTAGGTTCTTACTTTGGACTTATAATTTAAGGGGGGAATTTTAGCCTCACTCTCATGTGAGAAAAACAATTCAAAGTCCAAAAATAATTAAATTATTAAAATCATGAAAATTTAGAATTTATTCCTAATTTTATACATTGAGTTTGTTCCTCTCAATTAGGATTCAGTTTATGCCTAGTTGGTTGAGAGATTCTCTCCAACTATTTAGGCTCCTAGATTAGTGTGTTGTTGAGATTTTTCTTCAACCAAATTTTCCAATATAGACACACTATCTTGAGAAACATTCTCCTCTTGTATTTATATTTGTATTATACATGTTATTTAAATAATGAGAGAATGAGAGGAATGCAGATAGGCTGAGGCATTTTCTGCCATCTATGGTTTATGTATAGTTATGCTGTTTATTTTATTAGTGTTTTATTAGTTGATTAAATCCCTTCATCCATTTTGGCATATGAAGCCCGAGGAGCTTGTTTGAAACCATAAAGATACTTCCTAAGGCAACAAATAAGGCTAGAGTCATTTTGGATAAATCGAGGAGGTTGTTCCATGTAGATTTTTTCATGCAAGTCCCCATATAATAAGGTGGATTTAACATCCGTCTGATGGAATTCCCATTTAAAGGAGGTAGAAAGGGAAATAACAAGGTGGATATAATTAATTTTTGCAACACGGGAGAATGTTTCAATATAGTCAATGCCTTGAACTTGTGAAAATCCTTTAGCAACGAGATGAGATTTATGTTTATCCACTTTTCCATCTGGTCCAAAATTTGTTCTGTAAACCCATTTGCATCTGACAAATTTTCTTCCCTTTGGAAGAGGAACAAGATCCCAAATATCATTGGCCAAGAAGGAACGATATTATTCATTCATAGCTGCATCACAATCTGGATGACTTGAAGCTTCTTCAAAGGTATCTGGATCATGATTTTCTATAACTGGAGCCAATAAGGAAGAGGCTCTATTGAACTGAGAACATGTACAATGTTTATTTGCAGGGTCACCTTTGAGAGAACCTATTATATTCCGAGTAGAGCATACCCATTTTGGAAGCTGTGGATATGAAGGAAGATCACGAGGAGGTGGAGGAGGATTTTCATCCTCGCTATCATCATCCGAAGCAGAGGGAATTATTTCAGAATTATAAGCGATAGAGAGAGGTGGCACATATGTCCAATCAAGCTTGCAGGCCAAAGGTGGCACACCCACCAAACTAAGCTCACAGGGCGATATATTTTCATGAAATTTTACATCTCTTCTAATAATTAAATTTTTGGATTTGGGTTGAAGACGTCTATATCCTTTTAAAGCCTTTGGGTTCAAGACTTTATGTGGGTAGAAACATAAAGCCTTAGAACCTAAGAGTGAAAAAATAATTTTTGTTGGATATTCTGAATGGCCCAAGCTTCACTTCCAAAAACACGAAAGTGACTCACGCCTAGTTTTATTGAGCTCCAAGCTTCTTCTGGAGTGATATTCCTTAAAACCTTAGTAGGAGTACGTTTTACTATGTAATTGGCATAGTTAATTGCTTCTACCCAAAAATTAAGATTAAGTTCTTTAGATTAAAGCATACAATTAGACATTTATTTTAGAGTTTGATTCTTCCTTTCAACTACACCCTTTTTTTTGTGGAGTATACAGAACATAATGTTGCAATTGAATGCCATGATCAATGAAAAAGTTGATAAATTTGTTGTTAACATATTTTCCTCCAATGTCAAATCTTAACTTAAGAATATGATGTCGAGATTGTTTCTCAAGAAAGGCCTTAAAGGCCAAGAACATGTTAAAAAATTTACTCTTGAGTTTTAAGAAGTATACCCAAGTGCGTCTAGAAAAATCATCATTGAAAGTTAAGAAGTACTTGTAGCCAGAGAAAGAAACAATTGGAAGTTGACCACATAAATCACTGTTCACAAGGTGCAAAGGGGTTGAAGCGTCCCAAGAGGCACTTTTGTCAAAAATATCTTGCTGATGTTTTTGGAGCACACACCCAGAACAAACACCATCTCGTCAACATACCATAGGAAGACTTGTCACCATATTTAGTTTATATAGAGTTTGAAGAGTGATAGTTTAAGTGACCAAATCACTCATGAAAAAGTTTTCTCACTTCATTATAATGAGCAAAAAAAATGGACGGAAGACATGATAAACCAAAGTTTTCAAACTTATACAATCTTGTGGAATCATCAGCAATGCGAGAAACTAAAATATGTCTAGGATCTGTTAGGTCCTTAATTACAACATCATGAAGTGAGAATTCTATAGTTTCCCCTTCACCTTAATTATTTATCTGATAAACATTGTAGGAGAAGGTAGGAACACATAATACATCATTAAAGTGACCATTATCTAGATGAATGGTTCCAAACGCTACAACACTAAGAGATCTATCATCACCAACATAAAAAATTTTGGTGTTAAAATCATTTAAAGAAGAAAACATGGATTTATTTTTGGTCATGTGGTAAGAGGCTCCAGAATCAATGAGGCGCTCATTAGAATGAGAATAAGAATATAAATTCAATTCATAATCAGATCTTGATGCTTGAAAGCCAGATGCAAAAAGTGCCATTCCTGAAGATGATGTTGAAGAGTTCTCCAAATGGATGTTGTTCTTCTTCATTTCTGCTTCCAAGGCTTCCATCTTCTCAAAACATTTTGACTCTACGTGTCGATCACGGTTACAAAAGTTGCAATGTCTATCTGTCTTCTTCCCTTTGTTTTTATTTTCCTTATCAATTTGTTGAGTTTCGTTTTTAGTTTGTAGTGAGATCATTTAAGACCCTTGTTTGGTTTAGGACCATTATTTTTAGGATGTTTATTGTTAGGATTCTTTGGATTTGGTTGTTGTTGAGCTACTAAGGCTTTCTTAGAAGAGTTTATAGTATTAATAAGACCAAGGTGTAAGATTTTTTATTGTTCTCTTATCAAAGAGTCGCAAAAGGCATCAAAAGATGGGGAGTTGTAGGTTGTTCCTTGAGAAATGAGGGCTTCTATAGTGGAATGGAAGGTGGAAACATGTTAGGAATCTATAATTTTAGCAGATTGGTGAGACTAAAACTACAGAAGCAATATCATTTCAACCAACTTTGGGATTCTAGGATCTAGCCCTCCTGAATCTGGAGAGGGATCTCTCCAATAAGCGCATTAGGACTTCAACTCTTGGTCCCGGGGTATAGTTTATATGAATGAAAGCGAAGGGGGCGGGGTTTATAATATACAAGACTTTAATCGCATCGGAACCTTTGATGCGATCTTTTTGATCAACCCATTTGTTTCTCCGATGCAATTGCGCGATTGGCCCTTTTCAATCAACCCATTCAAATATTCAACACGTGACTCGGATTTTTTAGTTAAAACTTTGGACATGGGGGTTTTGGGTTTTTACAAAGAAAAAGATCGATCGAGAATGATTTATTCAATGGTTTAAGTGCCAAGGCAGGACCACGGATATATATAAAATAATATGATCGGAGGATAGGGCTTAATCCCAATCAGAATTTCGGAGGATGTCAAAACAACTGTTGCGTTGAGTTTGTGCGATGCGATCAGGGAGGTTTATATAAAGAGTTGATCACATCGGGATTTAATAGGAACATAAGACTTGCGCACCATCGAAAGTTTCCGATGCGATTAGCGCTATATCGGTTAGGTGCTTGGTTTTTATGACAAGGGCACATGTGGGGAAGTGGTTAGGACTTAGCCCAAAGGGGCTTAAGTCCATAGTTAAATTCTTATATTTTTTATGAAAATTTTCATGGTTTTCAAAGTAATTTGAGGGTTTCGAAATAGTTAAAAAATGAGTTTTTAACTATGGAAAGTGATTTTCATGAGGGGAAGAAGAGAAATCATGAAAACAAAGGAGTTTTTATGGAGAAAAAGGGGAAGCAAATGAAGGTTTGAGAAGGGGAAAATGAAGGTTTTTCAACAGTTTCTTCTCATGAATCTAGCAGAATTTTCAGAGTATAAAATGGAAATAGTAAATGAATATTTGGACAGAGGCATGAGTCCTTCAAGGAGTCTTCAAGAGCCAACAATTTTTAGTAATAAAATTTGTTCCTTGGAGGCTCAAAAAGTCTTAGCCACCTTTTGCTATAATCAAATATTATAGGTGGCTAATAGTGGCTCCACTTGGGGATGATGCCTTCTTGAAGGCATCAAGAACTTCAGACTTGCATTCTCTGGGATGCTGATCAGTTGCCTCATCTATTATTCTTTGGGAGGCTGACCTGTGCCTGATCCATTGGGCTGCTCTTCCTTTGGTGAGATGATCTTCTTTGAAAACATATTAGCAGCTATGAAAATAATGGATTTTTCATCTACAAGCTTTCTACCTACCCAATCCTACTGATCTAGAATTTTTTCTTCATCAGAGTGCACTTGTATTGGAAAACTCTTTTTACAACATTTTATTCTTTTGAAAGCAGGAAATCTAATCTATTTGTACTCCTTATTTCTCCACGGACTCAGATTAAACAGTTGAGTCCAGATGATTCTCTACCTATTCTATCAATCTGTTAGGATTAAACAGTCTAATAGATTTTTTATTCTCTAAATTCTACAACAAAAATTTAAAAAGCATTCAAGTCAGGATTAAACAGTCTAACTTGATGCTGGTCCATGGCATGAAAGACAAGCTGCACATAGACATTTATTTTGCAGAAAATTTAAATCATATGGAAGGCTTAAGATCTGAAAATTCAAAGTACTGCCTTCTCTTTTTACAGCTCTGTTTTAACCTTTTCTTGAGCTATTTTTTCTTCATTCTCTGGTTCAGATTTTGAGTTGATTAGAACCAGATCTTTACATCTCTTGACTCATAAATTGAGGCATATTTAAGTCATTCTATTTTTGAAAACTTAGGTTTAGATTTTGATCTTGTTTGAACCTTTAATTTCTATCCTAATCTAACTACTGATAAGCCAAGATTTAAACAATTTGGCAAATCAAATTCACTATCCTATCAACAGAAAATTTAAAGCTAATTAGTCAAGATTAGGTTGTTTGACTAACTAGAAGTGTGTTTTTCAGTAGTGGTATTAAGCTTGCACACTTTCATATTTGTTTCTCTTTTTTTTGGTATGGAGCTATACCTTTCTTATTTTCACAATCTACCCTCTTTTCTTTCTTTCTTTGTTTTTGTATTTTTGAATTTTTGATTTTTCTTCAAAGCAGAAAAAAACAACTAACTACATGCTCAAAACTGAGCTTTATTTATATTCCTATATAACCTACTCTAACTTGGAATATTTACATTTTTTAGGTGATACAATAATGCCAATGTAGCCAGTCAAGCAATAGCAAAAAAGGGGAGAAGAACTGACTGCTCATCAAAGACAACCATAGGGTGCTCTGCATGTGGATTTTCAAAACTGAGGCCACCAGCAACGGCGACCATTTCTGATGTATTTGTCTCTTGCATAGGATTAACACTGGAGGGGCTAAGCCAATCAGGGCCTCCATGTATTCTGCCATAGGATCAATCAGAACATGATATAAACTTTCTTCTTTAAGGCCTGCCATGGCTGGTAGGTTGTCTGTATCCTGGGCAGCTTCAATCACTGCATCTATAGTGTGGCCCTTGTAATCACACTCCTCTCTTTTCCGGCTGGGAGTGTTTGGCACATGAGCATCCACCAGGAATACCTCTCCTTCCACTGGATCAGGACAAATATGTCTATGGGAAAGAAGGTCTTCCTCATCTTCACTGTAGCTTGAACTGGAGGGCTCATCATATATGGCGGGGCTGTCCTCTTCTGACCCTAACTGGTTCTGCTGGAGTGAACTGAACTCTGTGATAAAATTAACATATTCTTGAGTAGGGGTTGCTTTGATTACCTTACCCCTTTCAGGTGAAGGCTCTGGATATTCATCTTGCTCAAGATTTTCTTCATGTCTTTCTTCCTTGTCCTCTGTGCTAAAAAGCTACTGGCCTCCATCTTCTTTGAAATTATTACTGATGATCTGATATATAACAGAGAAAATTTTCAAGGAATCTTCATCTGTTATCATGATTTCAACGCTTTCTTCATCAGTATCATAGATATCCTGCATTGGCTCATCATTGTCTTGGAGTTGATGGTCACGATCCTCCTCCCCTGAATCTAGTGATGATGGCCCTACAAGCTCAGTTTCCCTTTGGAAAAAATCATCATCAGACAAACCATCATTAGATAAATCACAATTATAAGCAACGTTATCCATCAAACCTTCTGGAAACTCAGCCAGTCTTTTTTAAGCACAAGGTATAGGTCTCTCCCAATCATTATTTATGGTTTCAACCCAATATTCTTCCTCTTCTATTTTCAGCAAGGTATTGGCCATCTCTATCATTCTTTGTAGCTTGCTTCCTAAAGAGATCTGCCCTTTCTACTCTGTTTGGTCCTTCCTTGCTGCTTTCAATCCTTCCTCCCTACACTTTATGTTGTATTCAACAGTAATTTCTATGCTCTGAATTTCCTCCAGGCTCGAAGGCTCTCTTTCTCTTATACGGAATTCCACCTCGGGTTCAAAAGAACTAGGATAGTGTAGTAGAGCCCCTCCTAAAGGCGGTTTTACATCAGAAGGTATCGCATTGTACACCTTATTGAACCTGGCTAAAGACGCTTGTAGTGTCTCCGCCAATTGTCTTCTCAAATTCTGATATTCTTGTAGGATGAGGAAGACATTTACCAGGATTGCCCATCTATCAAGGAAAACTAGTGCAAATTGATGAAAGCTAAAGATGCTTGCAGCTGGAAGGCTTTTAAACCAACTCTTTGAATCTCCTTGTAATGACAAGGCGAACATTCTAATATGCACATCATCTTCTTCTATTTAATATAAGTCAAGTACATCCTCGAGCTTTTGGACATGCTGGTCAGCAGTGATTTTTGAATTTTCTTCATTAAAAAGGGGCAGCTTGTCTATAAGTTCTGCAGGAAGGGGCTGAAATATAAGGGGTAAAACCAAGGGCTTATGTATTTCTATAACCTTTGTGGGTGTGGGTAGAGTGAGGGGAGGCTCATGGCTATTTGAAACATCTTTAGAAGTGGGAGATATAACATGAGGCTCTTGTCCCACCAGATTTTTCACAGGAGTACAGGTCTGCTCATGGTCTGAAGACTGAGGTCTGAGTTTTTTCCCATAATCAATGTGGGTTCCATCTTTGTACACTTGATTAGGCTTAAAGCAGGACAGAAAATAGTGATAGACTAAAACAATGAATTCTTTAAACCAGATCTAACCCATATGTTCTACCCTTCTATGCAGCCTGGCCATCTTTCAAGTTCTTCCTTCAGTGGAGTTTTTGAGAGTTATGGAGTGTGGAGTCGCCAGGTGGAAAAAATATTAAGCTCGTAAGGAGGTAAAGTGTTTTATGGTTCCACCACCATTTGTTTCTTGTAGAGCTGCAAGGTTTTCAGGGACTGAATTAGCTCTCAAGGGTGATCTGAAAACAGTTAATAATTTAATCCTAGGAGACTTCCTAAGGATAACTTTCTGGGTTATCAACTATTTCAAGTGAATCAGGGTCAGGATGGGCTCTAGTGTGAATCTTTCTAGGAGCTGCTTATATGCTATGTTTTTCAGACCCAAATAAACAAGAAAAGTTCAACCAGGGGTGACAATCTTTGAGAGTTTAACTAGTCTGTTTACACAAATTTTAATCCTATAGTCCTCTAACTAAGTTTGAATGATATTATAATGATAAGGGTTCTTCCCAGTGGAGTCTTAAGGTCTATTAAGGATTGTGGAGTCGCCAAGTGGAAATTTTTAGCTCTTTTTAGAGGTAAAAGGTTTTATGGTCCACCACCATGTTTATTGGATACCAATCTAAACAAAGATCTTGGGCCTTTTGAGTGCCTAAGGGTGTGTAAGATAAAATGCACTTAATTCCCCAACGGAGTTGCCATAAATGTTAGGAATCAGTAATTTTAGCAGATTTGTGAGACTAAAACTGCAGAAGCAACATCATTTCAACCAACTTTGGGATTCTAGGATCTATCCCTCCTGAATCCGGAGAGGGATATCTCCAATAAGCGCATTAGGACTTCAACACTTGGTCCCGGGGTGTAGTTTATATGAATGAAAGCGAAGGGGGCGGGGTTTATAATATACGGGACTTTAATCGCATCAGAACCTTTGATGTGGTCTTTTTGGTCAACCCATTTGTTTCTCCGATGCAATTGCACGATCGGCCCTTTTCAATCAACCCATTCAAATATTCAACACGTGACTCGGATTTTTTAATTAAAACTTTGGACATGCGGGTTTTTGGTTTTTATAAAGAAAAAGATCGATTGGGAATGATTTATTCAATGGTTTAAGCACCGAGGTAGGCCCACAGATATAGATAAAATAATATGATCAGAGGATAGGGCTTAATCGCAATCAGAATTTCATAGGATGTCAAAACAACTATTGCGTTGAGTTTGTGCGATGCGATCAGGAAGGTTTATATAAAGAGTTGATCGCATCAGGATTTAATAGGAACATAAGACTTGTGCACCATCAAAATTTTCCGATGCGATCAGTGCTATATGGGTTTGGTGCTTGGTTTTGATGACAAGGGCACATGTGGGGAAGTGGTTAGGACTTAGCCCAAAGGGGCTTAAGTCCATAGTTAGAGACTTGTATTTTTTATGAAATTTTTCATGGTTTTAAAAGTAATTTGAGGGTTTCAGAATAGTTAAAAAATGATTTTTTAACTATGGAAAGTGATTTTCATGAGGGGAAGAAGATAAATCATGAAAACAAAGGAGTTTTTATGGAGAAAAAGGGGAAGAAAATGAAGGTTTGAGAAGGGGAAAATGAAGTTTTTTTAGCAATTTCTTCTCATGAATTCAACAGAATTTTCAGAGTATAAAATGGAAATAGTAAATGAAGATTTGGACAAAGGCATGAGGCCTTCAAGGAGTCTTCAAGAGCCAACCATTTTTAGTAATAAAATTTGTTCCTTGGAGGCTCAAAAAGTCTTAGCCACCTTTTTCTATAATCAAATATTATAGGTGGCTAACAGAAACAAATATAGAGTATGAAGGGCCTAGCTTAGAAAGAATGGAATTGATAATACTACCATCTTCCTTTTTGACCTTACAACCTTCTAAAAGAATTCTAAGGGTCTTGAATTTGGAAAAAAGTTCTTCAATAGAGGAGAAATTATTGGGGTCCAAAGTAAGAAACACATTTTCAAGTTGTTGGCCTCTGATTTCATTTTGAATGCAAAAAACAATATTTAGTTTTTTCATAGCTTCAGAAGGTGATTCAATTTATTGGATATGAAATGTACGATCTTGAGCAATGGACATTCCTATCAACCATCATGCTTGATCTTGTTTATTCTCCCATTTAGCATGTTTATCTTTAGTAGGTTTAGATTCTAGTCATGAGGCTATTCTACAAAGCCCTTTACTTCTAAGTAAGTTTACCATAACCATTGTAAATAAATGTTGTTGTTAAGAATAACTGGTCATGAACTTTCTATTTTTAAGAAATAAAGTTGTAAAGCTTGAAACTAACTGCTCCAATGGAAATATCTTGAAAAATTACGTCAGTAAAAAAAAACATCTTTGAAAACAGCTTCCGGATGAAGAAGTTATGTTTTTTTGAAGAAAAGTTGTAGTAGATTTTGAGTAGTCACGTGATAGGTTGAAAGTTGATGATGAAGTTCTACTTTAAAAAAAAAAAAAAAATTTCCCCCTTTTACAAATTTAATATAATAAGCTCACTTTTTTTCTTTTTAATACTACTTTATGTGACCCACTTTTATAAATAAGTGAGAGTCACTTTTACAATGTTACTCTATGAACTAATGACCAAGTAGACTGCAACTTAAATAAAATATAAAGTGACTTTCGACAGTAAGTGACTCACTTTTTATTTTGGGTGAGAAACACTATAATTACATAAAGTAACTTTAAAACATAAGTTAGATGTGTTTTCATTTTTAACTTGACAAAATAAATTTTATAAAAGGTAACTTGACAAATATTTTTTTAGAAAAAGTAGCTCAACAAAGAGACTTGAACTCAAGACCTCTATTCTCATAAAGTAAGTTTAGACCAAGTGACCTAGTAAAAATATTTAGTAATTGTTAGAAATGAGGAAGGGTTTTTTTTTTTTGGGTACGTGTTATTTCCAACAAAAATTAACCACACAAACAATAAAACAAAAAAATACAACCCTTCTGGTTTAATGTTATATTTATTTTTAGTCCACCCAGCAACTATATATTTTTCTCGCTATTTCTGATTTCCCAAGATCGCATAAAGTCGTGGGGAAAGAGCACACGTAGGAGAAAAATCTCGTCTTTCTGTTTTTGGTTTATCACTCAAAGTGTAGAACAAAGAACATATGCAGAGAAGAGGATATAGATCTGGTAATTAAAAAATGACTATAAACTGAAATAAACAAATGGATAAATACTTATAACTGCAAAAAAAAAACTTTATACCTCCAGATCTAAAATGATATAGCTAGGGTACTCGGAAACCTTTTCACATGAAACAAAAGGGGTTCCTCACTGTAATAGGGGATCCAGACACAAAAGTGTAGTTCTCTGAGTCTGAAAGTGGCCAAAAATAGTATATCTGGAAAATGGTAGTTGCATGCAGTCAAAACAGGCTTTAGATTTGGATCAACAAGAGATGCAGCCCACAAAAAAAGCTCTGATACCATGTAGGAATTTACAGGGTAAGTTCCTTAGATGCAACATCAAATTTCACCACTCACAAACATATCACAGATCATTACACTAGTATTTGACGTGGTTAAAGCCCTCGAAGAGGGAAACAATCCATGGTATGTGCCAACACGACCAATTCAGGAAATTTATTAATATAAATATATAAAATTTACATAATATTCTCTCATAAATGGTCCCTAGACAAATGACCCTCCATTCTCTTTAAATAAATATCATGGACCAATCAAGGTTTAACCCACGGATCAAGTGTTGGTAATACCGAGGAGAGAATGAACCATTGTATCACTACATATCATGATCGTCGAATTGTAAGTTACAAAAGTACATAGTAAAGAAACACACTTTACATAACTCTATGCTAGACCAAGTTATACTTAACTATTTCATATGTGTCTGGATATCCTAACATGGTTGTGTCATTTTTCCTAACTAATTCTCCAATAAAATTCACAAGGATGATGAATAAAATATTGCAAAAATTCAGAAATTATTTTATGCTCAAACATATAGATGACTTCCTCATATTTAACAAGACTAAGGAAGAAAAATTACAACACATTTAGTGGGTCTTGTTAGTGTCATTTTTTGCATCTTGCTTCCAGTGATAAAATAGAATCTTATTGTAATATTCCCAATTTTCCATCAATTAATTGGAATATTAGATTTCTTACATTTCTTTCTTACTAACTAAATAAAAGGGTGGAGGGACCCATAAACCCCATAGATGAATAAAATCCACTTTTGTTGTGTGAATGTGCATTAATTAGGTAGTATATCATCAATATGGAGTAGTGTAGCATATTATTAATGGAGGAAGAGTGGAGATCATGGAGAATAATGAGGAAGATGATGGAGATAGTGGAGGAGTAAAATTAAAATCATAGAACATTAATGATGCAGTGATGGAGGAAGTGAAGCATTAAATGCACACATGATGGAGAGAGTGCATATTAATTGCAGAGATCATGGAGAGATAGCGCAATTTTCATGGAGACTAGTGGCCACATGCGCAATGTAGTTATGAGGTGGGCCAAGGCTAGGGAAGGCTCACAACCATATAAGGAAGATGAGGGTAGTAAAGAAAATCAGTCTAGAATTGATATTAAATTGTAGTTTGAAAATTATTTTCACTCTTCAGCTATTTAACTAAGTCTGTTGTGTTGTTTAGTGCACGGGTGTTCCTAAGGGGGAATCCCACCCTTACCCACGGGGGTATTCGAGTGCCTACTCTGGGAAGGTTATTTTGAGCATCTATTCATCATCCGACATTTGTGCCACATTCATCCCCTCTCTTCTACATATACAACTTCAGGAATTAAGCATTCATGTCTTAGGGTTTGAGAGGACGAATGTAGTTCTTAGAATTTTAGATAAGAAACCCATGGAGGGTTCATCCTTTCATATGGTGCTTCCATTTCATTATTATAGGAGCAAAATCTTGATATCCAGCATTAGGCCATCAATTTATACCTCCATGCAGCAACAGTTCCTCCAAGAATTGTATAGTCTAGCCAGGTATATCTAGTGGAGGAAGGAAGTTCCAAGTATTTCAGCTTGGAATCCTATGAGGGATCATCCCCTCACTTTGGAGAGATTATTTCCATTAGTTGTGAGCTATATTCCATCACCTAGTAGCAGGCTACAACTTCAACCTCCTTGATAGTGCAGTCCATTCCAACAGTTGTATAGTTTGCAACTGCAACTTGAGTCGAGGAAGAAGGAGCTAGATCTCAAGTTTCTAGCTTGAAAATCTAGAGAAGGGATCAAACCTTCATGTATTGAGTTGATTGGGTGCTATTTCAGTATTTATATCATCAATTCAGTCCCATATCAGCAGTTACCTAGGAGGAGCGCGTAAGTTAGCCAACAGGGTTGCAGTTAGGAACCCAAAAAGGGCGAAAAATCCAAATTTAAAATCTGGCCAAACCATTTCTGGGTTTTTCTAGTTTTTTTGAGTGGAATCCATGGTTAAAAACCTGGATCATTATGATCACTCCAACATCATCTTTCACATGGTTTTTATTCCTAGTAGTAGTAGTTTCCAGCAGCATCAGCAATAACAACACAACATTTCTAGTGGTAGTTTTCATTAGTGTGTTTCAGCCACTTCTTGTTGGCTTGAGTGCATCTTCTTTGGAGCACTATGTACTTTATATTTCTTATTGTTTATAATGATATGACTCAGCTGTTTCTACTCATGGTTATAATTTCTCAATGTTGCAACATATTTCCGACATTTTCTACATTTTAATGTTATATTCCTATTTTTCTTATTTGGAATGCTATAGATGTTCTATGTTCCTATCTTTTCCATTTTGGAATATTATAGTGGTATCAGATCATGATATTTGGCTCAGCTTGTGGGCACTACATCTTATGACATCAGAACAAGAAGTGAAAAGTAGAGATTTATAATGGCAGAGGGATTAAGTTTTGCCACACTTCTCTTTAGATTTGTGCAGGATCTCTCCAAGGAGGTCAAATAAATGAGAATGGAGAGGCAAAAATAGTCCTCAAGAAGGTTTCAGAATGAGGAAGGTCCAAGCACTTCCTATTAGCAACATAAACAACTAGCAAAACAAAGAGCTCCACAACATTCTACCATGTCCACTTTCATTGAAGAGGAAGGTGAATGACATGGATATGGAGGAAAATTGGAGCTTGAGACTCTAAGTAATTATATTGTAGAGTAAAAATATCAAAAAAGAGCATTCAAGGATAATCTAACTCTCCAACAGTTTTTCTAGAGCAAAGAAGAATGGATATCCCACAGCAGCAATAGAAGAAAAAGGAACATACAGAATAGATTCTTCTGCCTACATTTGATGGATCATCCACAAGCACAAAAAAGGCTTGGAGGAATAAGTTAGATGCATTTTTCCAGCTACACCCAATAGTGGAAAAAGAGGTTGTTGAGATTGTAGCACTGCACCTTGAGGGTGAAGCAAAGGATTGGTGGTTCAGCCATATGAAACATGCAAGAGTGACTGCTTATGAAAACTTCACTCAAAGGGTGATAAAGAAGTTTGATAGAAGAAAACCATAGACACTTTTCATGGAGATATTTCCCAACCTTGAGGAAGTATGTGAGAAGAAAAGGGAAGATGTCAACGCTATCACTCCGGAAGAGGAGCAACCACCACCACCAGCAGCTACAGAAGTACTTGCATCAGTAGAATGAGCAATTGCATCTTTCCAAGATGGTCTTGAGATCTTGACATTGGGAGTCCCATTCATGATTCAAGAGATGCATGAGGAAGAGGGTCCATATTCTAGCACTGGTACAGTAGTAGAGGAGTAGCCATCACCATTACTAATAGTTGGAGAAGCCATTGCACTAATTGGAGGAACTCTTGTAGTTGTACAAGATGTTCCCAAGTATCAACTTATCCAAGGTTTGAAAACATTTCAATCCCATATTATTTCAATACCTAAACTTGAGATTTGTGGGATCATGCCATCAAGGAAATTGCATGACCAAGGGTTAGAGCACCTCGCTGATTTGGATCACAAAACTATCACTGTGCAGAGGACCCTTGATTTTTTCAAGGAAGAGATGTATAACCATCCTAGTTTTACATTGTTGAGTTGCACAAAACACTTTTTGTTGGAGTGTATAGTTTCGGAGGATAGGATGAGCATAGTCCTAATAAGTCCAATGTGGCACTGTGAGTTCATCATTGTTTATGGGGAGGGCCATGAGATGGAGATCAATAACACTATCATTAAGGAGAAGTGATTAGTTGGGGGCCCAATCATTCTTGGATAATTCCAATGACTGCTTCACTTATGAAGAATTAGATGGGTAGATGGAAGATGATAGATATATTCTGATGGATAACATATTATATTATCATGATAGAGCCTTCTTGATGAGAATCTCACAACTTAAAGAGAATTTTCTGCCTACAACATACTTGGAACCTCATGGGTTATACTGGGTCATCAATGAGAGGTTCTCATGAAGAAACCTCAAAGGGGATGCACTTGATCATATCATGGAGTGCACATATTATCATCAGATTGGTGAGGATGGTATTCTCCATTGGATGGATACAAAGCTGGAGTATGATAGGGTTCATCACCCATAGTTGGATGGATGGGTGAGCATGATGAGCAAGTGGTTGAAAGGATACTTGCAGATCTATGATAGGGGGCAAAAATAAGTAAGGCTGCGTTGGTTGCTTTTGGGTGAGTATGGCTACTACCCAACATTTCACATTTGTATGATTCATTCCTTGCATAGTATTGGTGTGATGCCACAACAGGAGGCATGGCTACGTTAGTTACCCTTGAGAGAGTTTTTCCATCGCATGATATATCCTATGCGAATGGGTGTGTTATTTTTTCAGACATGGCATGGCACTCACATGATGTGGAAGAAGGGAGCTTGGTTATGTTGGGTTGATGTGACATTATACATGTCAATCAGTATGTTTTTGATCCATGGATTACATGATGATGATGTGAGGTGCAACAAGAGTCATTGTTGCTTTGGTTACTCTTGGGAGAGTATGGACTGACTTTCTCCCATATCTTGCATGATGAGGAGGGAGGATGGAAACAGGAGGCCTTATGGCGTTGGCTTATGTGAGGAGAGTATGGCCACCATAATTGGTATGATGATGGGGTGGTAAGGCAACAAGAGGCATTGTTCCGGTGGCTATTATTGAGAGAGTATGGTTCGACATTTCACCTGTCAACCCATATGTCTTTGTTTCCTATTTTTCACAGTGTTGAGAAGATGCTTGGAGAAAGCAGGGCCAACAAGGCCAATGATGGGAGCATGGAGAGGTACATCCTACTCCATGTAGCATGGGTTGGAGAGATAGTTCATGATTTGGGCCTTTCCTTTGGGGGGGAGGAACCACTTCACTTCATATATCTCATGTAGAGAAGAGGCTCTGGAACAACAGATGGTTTCCACTTGGAGGTCCATTGATGAGGAGAGGCATATAGATATACAGTTGGAAGTCATTCTAGAAATTCTAGAGAGGTAGCTATGGAGCTGGGAATTCATTACAAAGTGGAGCATATGGGGATACCTTCCATATGAGGATGCCATTTGGAGGGAGGAGGATTGATGTAGAATTTATTTTTGCAATTACTTGAGGACAAGAAACATTTTTGCAGGGAGGACTATAATATTCCCAATTTTCCATCAGTTAATTGGAATATTAGAGTTATTAATTTTCTTGATTAGTAAGTAAATAAAAGGTTGGAGGGACCCATAAACCCCATATATGAATAAATTCCACTTTTGTTGTGTGAATGTGGGTTAATTAGATAGTAGATCAACATTATGGAGTAGTGGAGAAGACTATTGATGGAGGAAGAGTAGACATCATGGAGAATAATGAGGAAGATGATGGAGATAGTGGAGGAGTAAAAGTAAAATCATAGAGCATTAATGATGCAGTGATGGAGGAAGTGGTGCATTAAATGCACACATGATGGAGACAGTGGAGATTAATTGCAGAGATCATGAAGATCATGGAGAGACAGCATAGTATTCATGGAGACTGGTGGTCACATGTGCAATGCACTTATGAGCTGGGCCAAGGCTAGGTAAGGCTCAAAACCATATAAGGAAGATGAAGGGAGCAAAGTAAATGAGTCTGGAATTTGATATTGTATTTTCATTTGACAATCCTTTGCACACTTCAACTGTTTAGCTAAGACTGTTGTGCTGTTTAGCACATGGGCGCTCCCAAGCGGGAATCCCACCCTTACCCATGGGGGAATTTGAGTGCCTACACTAGGAAGGTTATTTTGGGTGCTATTCATCATTTGTCACTGGTGCGACATTCAACCTCTCTATTCTGCATATACAGCTTCAAGAATTACGCATTCATGTCTTAGGGTTTGAGAGCAGGAAGGTAGTTCTTAGCATTTCAACTAAGAAAACAGTGGAGGGTTCATCCTTTCATATTGTGCTTCCATTTTAGTCTACCAGGAGAAAAATTGTGATATCCAACATCAGGCCAACAATTTATACCTCCATGCAGCAGCAGTTCCTCCAGGAATTTCGTAGTCCAGCCAAGTAGATCTAGTGGAGGAAGGAAGTTCCAAGTATTTCAGCTTGGAATCCTATGAGGGATCATCCCCTCACTTTGAGGAGATTATTTCCATCAGATGTGAGATATATTCCATCACCTAGCAGCAAGCTACAACTTCAACCACCTTGACAGTGCATTCTATTCCAACAGTTGTGCAGTTTGTAGCTGCAACTTGAATCGAGGAAGGAGGAGCTAGATATCAAGTTTTTAGCTTGAGAATCTAGAGAAGGGATCATCTCTTCATATATTGAGCTGATTGGGTGCTATTTTAGTAGTTATATCATCAATTCAGCTCCATCTCAGTATTTAGCCAGGAGGAGTACATAAGTCATCCAGTAGGAGTGCAGTTGGCAACCCAAAAAGGCCGAAAATCCAAAATTAAAATCTGGCCAAACCATTTCTGGGTTTCTCTGGGTTTTTTGAGTAGAATCCATGGGTAAAATCCTAGATAATTTAGAGCAATCCAGAAGCCTCCCACACATGGTTTTTATTCCCAGTAGCAGTGGTTTCCAACAATAGCAGCACAACATTTCTATTGCTAGTTTCATTACTGTATTTCAGCCACTTCTTGTTGGCTTGAGTGAATATTATTTGGAGCACTGTCTACTTTATATTTTTTGTTGTTTATAATGATATTACTCAATTGTTTCTGCTCATGGTTATAATGTCTTGATGTTGCAACATATTTCTGTCATTTTCCAGATTTTTGTGTTATATTCATGTTTTTCTTATTTGGAATGCTATAAATGTTCTATATTCCTGTCTTTTCCATTTTGTAATATTACAATTATCATGTCTTCTTAGGGTCCCATTTTCAAATTTTTGTCATTCCATTAGGTCATCATTCAAAAATTTGGTCACTGGATGCAGATCTAGGTTTGATTTTACTCCCAAAATTTTACAAGCTTCTGGCTTATTTCACCTCTTTATTGAGTGTACCATCATTCATGATATGTGATCTTCATTATGGTTTCATTCAATTCATAGTCTCCATTAGGTCTTAGGTTTTTGTTGTAGCTGAAACAACACCACCCATAATTTTTGGCATATTCAAAATTTCGAGTCCCACTCTGATCGCTTCGCCCATTAAGGTTTTGACCTAGACTTCAGTTAGTTAATATCCCCATGAAAAATTACCTACCAAACCCTATGGATGTGCCCATTCATATGATGCGCAATACACCCAATTGTCTTGTTGTCTCATGAATGTAGTAGGGTTTGTGGGGTTTGTTGCTGTAAAGAGAATTGAGAGTTATTCCATGGATTCAATGTTAGGTTTCCCATAGTAGTCATCACCAATCATTGGGGGCACCAAGATCAGACAGATAAGGCTTTCGTCTTGCTTGCATTATTCTGGTCATGCTAGGGTTCAGGAGAAACCCTAATTTCTCGAGAAAGTTATCCCATTCTCATTTTACCTAATTCATATTCACCTGGGGCATATTCTGATAGGCATTGCATGAAATAATGATAAAATCACCGAATATAATTTTCCCTTGGGTTCATTATTGGTTTTCCTAATCTCAACATGTGCATGAAGGTTTTCAAGGTTTTAGTGAGGCATTACAAGTCCTACGCACCCGCAGGCCCCTTTTCTCTGGCATGTGCATCAAAACGAAGTGGGGACATCTTGTGTTGATGATTAGGGCAAGACTTTAATTTCATTAGGGTATAGAAAAGGTTGGCTCTCCTTTGCACCTCTAAAACCATAAATTATTATGATTAATAATATGACCATGCCTTGAATTAACCATCAGTATCTATAAATATTTTCACATAGTGCTTCAAATCACTTTCTCTAAAATCACATCATCACCGTGGGAAACAAAAAATATTAAATTCACGATTTGTGGCTCCATTAAATTTGAAAATTTGAATTCGATTTTCAAAGTGGAGCATGAGCTGATCCATCCATGCAATTTATAACAAATTAATTTGGATTATTTTCTGGTTCATGCTCCTAGAGTGAATCAATCTTTGTCTTTTTATCTATAAATTGATCCCACATGAAAAGTATGAATTTGGTAAACCAATTTGTTTGTTTCATCATATTTCCAGGACACCAAGATAATGTGGCTTGGATCCACATCCACTGAGGCAACACTTGTACTCGAGGAAAGAAAGACATAGGTCGCAAATTCCCATAGGTCGCAAAGTTGCGAAATCACAATGTCGCAGAGTCGCATAGGTTGAAAAGTCGCAAAGTCATATAGGTCACAAAATTGCAAAGTTGCATAGGTCACAAAATCGCAAAGTCACATAGGTCACAAGGTCGCAAAGTCGCAAAGTTGCATGGATCACAAGGTCGCAAAGTCACATAGGTCACAAAGTCATAAAAGACACAAAGTCGCATAGGTCACAAAGTTAGAAAGTCACATAGGTCGCAAGGTCACAAAGTAGCATAGGTCACAAAGTCACAAATTCGCATAGGTTGCAAAGTCTCAATGTCACATAGATCGCAAAGTACCAAAGTTGCATAGGTCACAAAGTCGCAAAGTTGCATAGGCTGCAAAGTTGCAAAGTTGCATAGGTTGCAAGGTCACAAAGTCGTAAAGTCGCAAAGTTGCATAGGTCGCAAAGTCACAAAGTCACAAGGTCCCAACGTCGCAAGGTCGCAAAGTCACAAAGTCAAAATGTTGCAATGTCTCATAAGTCAGAAAGTCACATAGGTCGCAAAGTCGCAAAGTCACATATGTCACAATGTCGTATAGGTCACAAGGTCGCAGTGTTGCAAGGTTGCAAAGTCGCAAAGTCACATAGGTCGCAAAGTCCCATACATCACAAAGTCATATAGGTCGCAAAGTCGCATAGGCCGTAAAGTCGCATAGGTCACAAAGTCTCATAGGTAGCAAATTTGCAAAGTCACATAAGTCACAAGGTCACAAAGTCGCATAGGTCACAAAGTCTCATAGGTAGCAAATTTGCAAAGTCACATAAGTCACAAGGTCACAAAGTCGCATAGGTCACAAATTCGCAAAGTCGCATAGGTTGCAAATTTGCAAAGTTGCATAGGTTGAAACGTTGCAAAGTCGTAAAGTCACATAGGTCGCAAAGTTGCTAAGTCTCAACGTCACAAAGTCGCATAGGTCACAAAGTCACATTGATCTCAAAGTGGCAAAGTCGCAAAGTTGCAAAGTCACATAGGTTGCAAGGTTGCAAGGTCGCAAAGTCGCATATGTCCCAAAGTCGCATAGTTGAATAGTCACATAGGTCGCAAAGTTGTAGAGGTTGCAAACTCCCAGAGTCACAATGTTACAAAGTTGCAAAGTCACAGAGTCACATAGGTCACAAAGTCACATAGGTCGCAAAGTCACATAGGTCATAAGGTCGCAAGGTCGCAAACTCACAATCTCCCTTAAGTCACAATCAAACTTAGGTCGGAATATCTCTTAGGTCGCAACCTCCCCTAAGTTGCAATCTCCCTTAAGTAGCAATCTCCCTTAGGTCGCAACTTCCACTAGGTCACAATCTCCCTTAGGTCGCAAATTCCCCTGGGTCGCAATCTCCCTTAGTTCGCAATCTCCCTCAGGTCGGTAATCTCCCTTAGGTCACAACTTCCACTCAGTCGCAAGTAAACCCAAGAGTCGGTGAAGACCAAAGGTCACCAGAAATGCAAGAGCCACCTCGACCTATATGCACATCTTCTAGCGATTTTGTAAAGGACTTTTGAGTGGTGGACTTTTGGGAGAGACACATTTATTTTTTTGAATGTATGCCTCTTGATGAATACAAATAAGTGTTATTGGATCTCACTATTGAATCCAATGGAAGTATCCTATGTGGTTATGCTATGAATATGGTCTCTTCGAATGAATGAATGCTTCCTTTAAATATTGGTGCACATTTCTACTCATGTATTCCATTATTTTATGAGCTTCCTTGCAACACGTGGATGGTATGTGATTTTCTAACTTAAATATATGTTGATGAACTACGTTGTCGATATTTGATTTAAAAATTTATTAGGATATTCATATATGATAAATGAAACACTTAGCCATTATGAAATATTTCTCATTTGTTAAGTGAATATTTTTATAAGTATGGTCTTCGTAATTTTTTGCTAACAATTCTTTTCATAAGTTTCATGCTTTAAATTCTACTTTTCTATTCATGGTATTATGTTTCACAGGGAATTCGTCAATAACTGACTTGTATTTGTTTAACATCCATGCATTATCCATCTCAATGAGTCCCCTCTCTGTTCAAAAAAAATCTTCACCAACTTAATCGCAATCGGGCCTACATACTGTGTTAGAGTCGGTCCTTACAGCCCTCCGTCAGAGATCATTTCACTTTTTGCATATCATTTTTAGGTGTCCCGCTCGTTTCACTTTGTTGCATTTCGCTAGGGGCATGCCATTGACTGATGAGAGGGTCTGGTTTTCTTGTGTTTCCTCATGCTTGTACTTGCAGGGCTAATTAAATTTCCTCAAAAATCACGGATGTTCAGGTCACGTCATTCATGGTCATAAATGATTGTTTCTGTCAAAAAGAGTCTTTAGTCCTAGAGTCTAGGGTTTTTCAGTCTTTTGATACATGTGATAAAAGCCCGCAGACCATGAGGTTCGTTTGGAAAAGGTTCCTATTTCATATTTTTATTCTCAACAACATTTGAGGACATTTCTAGTCCAAAACTCTGTTTTGGAACTAGAAATTGTCAAATTTCATTTTTGTAATAATTGTGTATTTGTTCCACCATAAGAAGTTCAAAAGCAGCCTCTGATCTTTGCCAAAGCCAAAATGCCAAAATCCCTGCAAGAACCAAGACATTTAATCAGTCCAAGACTCAGAAAAAGTAATGAAGAGCCAAAAGAAAACATTGTATTAAGTGATAAAGTGCCAAATTCCCAAACATTACAAAGTGGGTTATGGAGCAAATTAAAATCAAATTTGATTTTTATGAGATATTTTTCACAAATTTCCCAAAGCAAAACCGAGTTGGAGTGTTGAAGTCAAGTTTGAAGTGTTTTCAAAGCCGTGGACTGGAGGTGGAAGTGCACGCTACGCACAGAGGAGGCGCGCTACGCACAAGAGGCGCGGGATGCACTGGGCTTCACAGGCCTGTGCAAATTAGCACGCGCGCTACGCACATACCGCGCGTAGCGCACTGGGTGAGCGCGCGACGCATATAATCTCAGAGCCAAAAAAATTTCGCTCCTTCGTCCAGATTCATGCCAAATTGCCTCCAACTGCTTGCAACATACATTTTGCAAACATTCTCAAGTCAAAGACAACAGTCGCAGACGGATTCAGTTTATGAGCAGGAGTATGACAGTGATTCCACAGTAGAGGGTAATGTGCCACGGAGGTCTCACAAAAGTGGAAAAAGTGGTAAGCATCTCAGGGAGGAGCCTACTTCTTTGGCTCAATTGCAGGCTTGCCTGCTTGCAATGGATTTTTTTCAGCATCAGTCATGTTTCCAATACTGTGAGATGATTTCACAAACCCAGCATCATCGTGAACTAGCTCGTCTATTTTTTCTACATTTACATGATGGTTGTGTAAACCTTGCAGGAGTAGATCTCATTTTGTCACCAGAGACTATTGCTCGGGCCACCGGGATACCAAATATAGGAGAGGAATGGAACAAACGACAGCAGCTAGAGAAATCCTACTATGAGCCATACATCAAACCTGAGTTTATGAGGCAGCTGAGCAAGGTATTTCCTTTCAGATTCCTGAAGGATGAGTTTGCACCTTTGATGAAACTCATCATTTGATATTTCAGTTGCGAGGGCAGATTCTCGCGTCTCAATATGTACCATGTCCGTTTGTTGATGCATTTCACGAGGGTACGTATGATGAGCATTCCATACTTCATCTATCGCAACATAGAGAGGATGAAAATTTTTGTACAAAAGAAGTCCCCAGCACAGCAGCATGGAAGCATATATCATTACGCGCTGATCAAAATCATGGTGATACATCAGTTAACATAGCAGGGCATCACTTGGGAGGATTTCATCTCCTGTGACTTCTTCACAGCGCCGCAGCCGCCTCCCGAGGTAGTTCATGATGAGGGAGAGCCTTCACATCAGTCGGACATCCCTGAGATCGAGCATATCAGTGCTCCATTGTGTGTGACATACCAGCGAGGCCACGGGGCCTTATTTGCAGCTACACGACAAGTACTATCTCCACCCGGGGTGGAAGGGGTCTCGTTGACTTCATCAGCAGCGCGAGTATTATCTCCACCAAGGGTGGAAGGGGTCTCGCATTCTTCTTCAAAGACAGTACAGATCCAAGACAGGGCAAGAAGGCAAGAGACCCATGCATGATGAGGGCCCATCGAAGGCCGAGACATCGATTTCCCCACATTCATCGATGTTGATGCGAGCTCTCCTAGCTCGAAGCTGAAAGAGATCATCCAGGAGAAAAAGGCCGAGAATGACACGCTGAAAGAGAAATTTCAGAGAGCTCAGTGGGTGATAAACTACCTGGAGCAGTGTAACAAATAGCTAGAGGACCAACACACACTTTTAGAGCTGCGGCGAATCCGTGAAGATCGACAATTGGCTCGGAAGAGACCTGGTGACATGACACCAATTGAGCGAGAGACATGCCTCACACATGTTAAAATTCATCTGGAGAAGTTGTTGGCAAAGGAAAATAGAGATAAAGACATGCTCCGTCACATGAAAGGTCATTATTGGCCTCGCATGCATGTCTACAAAGCAAAAATGAAGATTCTGAAGAGGAGGTTGAGCAGAGCACTAAAACGGCGGAAGAGGCCTGATCCACTCCGGATTTTGGCCGAGGCTTCATTGGCTGGGCATGATACATGATGGAGGGTCTTTGCTCTGAATTTGAGAAAATGTGGAGAAATTTTTGTCATTTTGAAAAATTTTGGTCTCAAAACAGATTTTTCAGCCATACGAGTAGCGCGTCGATGCGCTCGCTTATGATTGGTACACTTGCGGGAGGAAAAATTTATATTTTTTGATTTTTCATGGTAAGTTATGCATGCTCCAATGACCAAATCATTTCACCAAGTTCTCGATGATCAAAAGGGCCAAACACCATGAAAATCACCGTTCGCCACCTTTTTTAGCAACAGAAGCCACTTGTGGGAGAATGAAGTTTTGGAGGGGAAAATGAGCTCCAAATTGGGAAATTCCACTTGGGTTGGATAGCCAACATCCAGGGCTTTCCAACAAAATATCATGAGCTTTATTTTGATGCCAGGAAGTGCCCCAAAAGCAGGCTGAAAGACGCGCTATGCATATAGCTCAGGCGCGCTACGCATAGAGATTTTTGGTCCATTTTTCATCTTCCAAATTTCGGTGGATTTCCCGCGCTGGACCCGCTCGCTTGTGGATGTAATTTCAGGAGTTATCTGATGTAATTATATGGTTGGCATGTAACTTGGACTCACTTACCTATTCTAGATGATTCACTCCTAAAAAAGTAAAAATCAAATGTAAGAATCAGTTTCCTTCCTTTTAGAGGCAAGTTGTTTGGCTGCCTATATTCTAGCTCCTTGTTTAGAATTAGTTGGAACTGCTCCTAGAAGGAGGAATTCGATCCCTAGAGACATGGGAAGGGGTTAGGATAGTCTATATGATGTAATTTCTGGGACATTCTACAGGTTGGACTCTTGGGAAAAGTTTGGCACACTATTGTACATATTTTTCATATTTTGGCTAAGGAAAGATCAGAGGTTTTGCAGCACCTGTTGGGATTCTTGTGGCTTTCAGTTCTTGATGGTGTTTTCTCTCGTTTTATTGTAATTTATTTCATGTTTAATGTATGACATTCCCTTCTTATGCTTCTGAAACTAAATGAATGATTAAATGAGGTTGAATCCATTGTTTACAGTGCTCTGCCTTTAAATTTGTTTAGTTTTACATGTTTTCGCCTGTTTGGAGAGGATCCATGTTCTCCCTTGCCCTCTTCAGCTCCTTGTCGTTCTGATCCATCCATACACATAATCAAAAGCATCAAGACTACTGCCTACCTCACCCCAACTTGAATTCTGCAAAGATCTGGCCTTATCCCCGGACCCAAAATTGTTTTTCCCATTTTTTTCAACAAAAACCCAAAAAATAAAAATCAAACTTTCCTATCTATTTACTAGCCTAAAATTAGTTCCCTTTTTAAGTCATCTCGCACCCTATTGCTCATTTTTCCGAGATAGACCTGGAGAGAGCCCTCTCCTGTCCTTGTAGGGCTAGCTACGAGGCTGAGCGTGGTTTGATGTAGCCTTGAGTTTTACCTTATTTCAGCCTAAGGTAGATTTGAGCGCTAACATAGTGGTGACCATACTGGGGAATCATCTCAATGGTTTGCTTGTTGATGTGTTTGTTTCATGAGTCATAGACGGAGTCTGAAGTCACGCCAGGTAGCTTTCGAAATGCTTTTTCCATGCATAAGCGGAAGTAGATAAACGCTGCTTCAGTCGATCTCCGGTTAGCTTGTGAATGTAGCACTTGATTTGCAAATCACCCCAGTATACTTATTCGTTCTAGACCTTTGGATGATTGAGTCTAGAAGTCGATAGGTTGAAAATAATCTATTGTGTCCTTTGATTTTTTCTTGAATAGATCAATACACTGGCTTCAAAGAGGCATACCAGATCAAATCCTGATCCAAATCTGCCTCCAGTATATGAAAACCCCAACCTAATCCCAAGAATTTTCCATCGAGAAGCTCCCATTATTCCTTTGGTCAAATCTCACTCATACCCCACTGTTTTTGAATACATTGAAGATATTGAGTTTGACGAACGTTTCGAGTTATCATTGTTTGAAACCAAATCCGAAAGTGCCACTGGTTCTACCGTCATCAATCCTGAGTTCATCAAGTATCTAGAAGTTGAGCAAGCAAATAGATCTATCGATAATTATATTCTGAATCTTCAAAACTCCATTGTGGCAACCAACATTCCCGAATTCATTGAATCTGCTTCACAAACTCTTGGGCCATCTGAAATTGCATCCGGTTCATGGATTCCCACTGAACCTCCCTTTATTCCTACCATTCCCATACAGCCTGAGATCTCTGATCAGCAATCAGCGGTAGTTTCTCCCCCATCTCCACCGCATACACCTCGTTCATCTACTGCTCCCATTCCACCTTTTTATCCGAGACAGCAGATTATAAATCCGCCAAGAGCCATGGCTGCGAGGTTTGCACCTCTTGTTTTACCTGCCAATTTGGATCCTATGCCTGCTGACTATCAGAGTAAGATTCCTATATTTGATGGCACTCCACAGAGTATATCCGCTCAGCAGCATATTATCAGAATGACAGATTTATTGGACCTGCATGAAATAGATGAAGAAAATGTGTCCATGAGGTTGTTCGCCCAGAATTTTGGAGGTGAGGTTCGTAAATGGTTCAGAGCTCTACAACCTGCAAGTATCAATACATTACAAGAGCTTCAGACACAATTCTTAGATCGATGGGAGATGAAAAAAGATCCGCTGCAGATTACTTCTGAGTATACCAGCATCAAGCGTAATCCTGGTGAGTCTGTTTAGGATTATATTATCAGATTCAATACAGTTTATAATGCAATTCCAGATGACTTAAGACCGTCTAGAAAGTCAGCTCTCCTTAAATTCCCGGATGGTTTAGATCCGGAGATGGCTTATTCACTACGAGACAGAGATCTGCCTACCTTAGAAGATATGCAGAAGATTGTTGTTAGTGTTGAGGCGAATCTGAATGATAAGAGAGCCCGGTTGAAAGTAGAGAAAAGAGTGACTATAAAAGAAGAAGCTTCCACATCTGCATCAGAACAGCACTTGCTTCGTGAGATGGAAAAAATGTTCAAAATAATGACGCTTGACAAGCCAGAAACGCAGATTTGTAATCCCAACTACCATGGCCAGCAGCAGCCACAGTTCAGAATTAAGCAGCGTGAACAGAGAGCACAAGAGCCAGCAGCCCAGCAGCAGATTAAAACTCCTCTTTTAGAGAATTTTGTGAGTCAAGATTCAGACGATGATGATGATGTAGTGGGTGAGCAAAACCACTTATTTACTCCCGACGATATGCCCATTTACATCACTGAGGATGAAGAATATGGAGAAAGTTCAGCTGCACAGAAAGATGAGGATTTCATTTTAGCAAATGATGCAGATCTGGAGGAAGAATCAGATGAATACCAAAGAGGATATTTGAATGCTTTTTCCACTTAGCAGAAGCAGTACTCATTGCAAAATAGAGATGTTCCCATAAACCCAATTCAGAAAAGAAAAGAGGCTTCAGCACCAAAGATGGATTCACCCATACCACAGAAGAAAGAAAAAGAGACAATTGATCCCGCAGCTAGTAAACCATCATCAGCAGAAAAGGAAAATCAGTCAAGTATAATGAAGGATAAGACTGAAAGGAAAGAAGTTCCGGTCAAAGAAGTTGAAAGAGTTTCAGCCTTTAGTTTAGAAAATGAAATTTCCAAATTAAAGGTATCTATTCCTTTGACAGAAATTATGAAGAACAACAGCTATCGAGGTCAAGTCTCCAAAATTCTGAATTTTGATCCAATGTTTGACACGGTAAATATAGAATATGATCAGCCTGAATTGATATTCGGGCCTGCTTTAGATGGTGAGTCCCCTGACAGTGATGTTCCTCCCTTTTATATCAGTTTGAGGTTGCATGAATATGTATTGCACAATGCCATGTTCGATTCTGGTGCTTCGCACAATCTTATGCCAAAGGCGATCATGGAAAAGTTGGGTTTAGATATTACAAGGAAATATCATGATTTGTACTCATTTGATTCCAGCCGCGTGAGATGTATCGGACTCATCAAAGATTTGGTTGTAAGTTTAGATCAAATTCCGGCGAAGAATGTCTTGATGGATGTGGTCGTGGCGGACATTCCTCCTCGATTTGGGATGCTCCTTTCTAGATCTTGGGGGGAAAATTTGAAAGGTACACTACAGTTAGATTTTTCCTATGCTACAATTCCAGTCTTCGGTCAAATGAGAAAGTTATATCGAGAGCAGAAGATGAAATACATGATAACAAGCAAGGAAAAACCAATCAATCATCCTGTAAATTATGTACATACCGACTTAGAGTCGTTTGTTTTGTTTGATGATAGTTTTAATGATATAGATATTCAGTTAGTGCAGGCAGAAGATATACCAGAAATCACTGAAAAATTTAGAGAAGTTCTGCAAAAAGAAAGACAAGAAAAGCAAGATACTCTTGAGCAATCAGCTAAAGACAATGGGCAGCAAACAGGAAAAACAGAGCTGACGCAATTTCAGCACTTAGAGGAGGATAAGGATGGTCTTTGGACCATGGATTTTGATGGCACAGTGGGTAGTGATGGTGCTGGAATTGGTGTTTGGATTCGTAGTCCGTTTTCTGCTCCGAATAAGGTTCCAAGCAATGTGAGAGTATGTTCCTACAAACTAGCATTTGACTGTTCTAACAATGAAGCGGAGTATGAGGCTCTGATTGCTAGCCTTAAGATTCTAAGAAAGCTGAAAGCAAAAAGAATTGCAGTCTATGGTGATTCAGAGTTGGTGATAAAGCAGGTAAAGGGTGAGTTTCAAGCCAAACATCGTCGCATGAGGGCTTACCGTAATGCAGTTTTAGACATTTTGAAGTTATTTTCTGATCATACCTTGACATGTGTGCCTCGCATACAAAATGGTGTTGTTGATGGACTTGCTAAGGCAGCAAGCAATTTAAAAATCCCAATGAATTCTAGCAACAAGTTTGAGATACATGTGAAGCATCGTCCCACCATTCCAGACAATCAGCGATGTTGGCAAGTTTTTCAGGATGACGAGGAGATTAGTGATTTTCTGCAAAATAAGGGTAAGTTTAAAGACACCTCCATAGATACAGAATATGATGATGGTAATGATGATATACAAATAAATCAAATGGAAGTGCTGCAACTTAAAGATAACATCATTCCTAAAGGATTGATTCCTTTAGAGGAACTCTTTGATCAAGACGATGTAGCCCGCAAATCGACATTGAGGCCGACTGAAAAAGGTGTTGAAGAGGTAAACATTGGGACAGTTGAAAATCCCAAGATGGTAAAGTTATCCAAGTCATTGTCACCGATGGTAAGAGCAGAGTATGTGAGATTGTTGTCTTCATTTGCTGATGCTTTTGCATGGGATTACTCAGAATTAAAAACATATGACACTAATATCATTCAGCATACTATCCCTATCAAACCAAATCAGAAGCCTTTCCGTCAGAAGTTGAGGAGAATCAATCCGAAGCTGCTACCGTCAATTGAAAAAGAGGTAAACAGGTTGTATAAGTCAGGAATCATTGTGCCTATAAGATTTTCTGATTGGATATCAAATTTGGTGTCCGTGAGAAAGAAGACAGGTGAGATCCGTTTATGTATTGATTTCAGAAATTTGAATAAGGTATCATTAAAAGACAATTATCCGCTGCCAAAAATGGACCATATATTGCAGCGAGTAGTTGGAGCATCAAGGATGTCACTACTCGACGGCTATTCAGGTTATAACCAAATTTTAGTGCATGAAGATGATCGTGACAAGACTGCGTTCACCACTCCATGGGGAACGTTTCATTATGCAAAGATGCCATTTGGTTTGAAGAATGCAGGTGCCACTTTTCAGCGTGCAATGGACATGGCTTTCACCAACGAGAAAGATGTATTTTTGGTTGTTTACCTTGATGATTTAACTGTGTTTTCAAATTCTGATGAAGAACATTTATATCATTTGAAAGTTGTTTTCCAGAAGTGCAGAAAATATGGCATTTCGCTGAATCCAAAAAAGAGTCTTTTTGCCATGGATGAAGGCAAGCTCCTTGGCCACATCATATCGAAAGAAGACATTCGTGTTGACCCTGCACGTGTTGAAGCCATCTAGCATATTAAACAGCCTCGGAATAAGAAAGAAATACAGTCATTTAATGGTAAAATGAATTTTCTGCGTCTTTTCATTCCAAATCTTGCTGAGCATCTTAGAGAAATCACGAACATGCTGAAAAAGGACAGTCAGGTAAAATGGACAAAAGAGGTGGTGAAATCATTCAATTTGGTAAAGTTAGCTCTTTATTCAGCCCCTATTTTAATCAGCCCGGACTACACACAGGACTTCATTTTGTTTTCGTTTGCTTCTTAGCACACTTTGGCAGCTGTTTTAATGCAAAAAAGGGATGGAGTTGAGAAGCCCATTGCCTTTTTCAGTCGAATTATAAGGGACGGAGCGTTGAAATACAACATTATTGAGAAACAAGCACTTTCTCTTGTAAAGGCTTTGAAATATTTCCGTGTGTATATACTGCATTCCCACATTATAGCATACGTTCCTAACGCAACAGTTAAATATGTTTTGGTACAGGCAGATCCAGAAGGAAGGCGGGGTAAGTGGATCGCTGCGTTGTTAGAATATGATGTGGAGATTAAACCAACCAAGCTGATCAAAGGACAAGGACTCGCCAAGCTTATGGCTGAAACAAATCTACATGCTCTAGATATAAATTTGATCGCTGCCATGTCCGATGAAGATGAGGAGAGTACATCATTTCAGGTATCTGATATTTTTGTTTCTTCCCCTTGGTATGCTGACATTTTATACGTACTTCAGAATTTATCTCCACCACCCAGCATGCCTAGAAATAAGAGTAGAACCTTGAAGTTGAGGGCTGCAAAGTTTTGCGTACTGAATTCTGCATTATATTGGAAAGACCCTGGTGGAATGTTATTGAATTGTTTGGTAGAGGAGGAAGCCAAAAGAGTTTTGGAGGACTTTCATAGAGGAGACTGCGGGGGCCATTTGTTTTGGAAAACCACAGTGAATAAGATTCTAAGGGTAGGTTACTATTGGCCTTCTTTGTTTTCTGATGTATATAAGGCTGTTAAGAATTGTCACGAATGCCAAATTTTCGAAGGGAAGCAGAAACTACAGCCTTTGCCTTTCAAACCAATTGAAGTCAGTGCGCCATTTCAGCAGTGGGGATTGGATTTCATTGGGGAAATCCATCCGGCATCATCAGGTCAGCATAGATGGATATTGACAGCAACGGATTACTTCACGAAGTGGATCGAGGCCATTCCCACTCGACAAGCCACGGATGCGGTAATTATCTCTTTTCTTGAAAACAATATTCTGTCACGTTTTGGGTGTCCTAGTAAGATAATCACAGATAATGCAACGGCCTTCAAGTCAAAGAGGATGGTTGAATTTTTCTATAATTACAACATTAGCTTGGGACATTCGACTGCCTACCATCCTCAAGGAAATGGCTTGGCGGAATCGTCAAATAAGTCTTTGGTAAAAATCATTAAGAAATTTCTGGAAATAAATAAAAAGGGCTGGCACAAGAAATTAGTGAATGCACTTTGGGCTGATAGGGTAAGTCAGAAAAAATCTATCGGCATGTCTCCTTTCGAGTTGGTGTATGGGGTAGACACAGTTTTTCCCACTTCTCTTGCTGTCCCAGTAGCCAAATTGCTTCAGGAAGCCGGTAGTGAGGAAGATCCCATGCAACAAAGGATTAATCAGATGATTCATTTACAGCAGACACGGGAGGAGGTATTTCAAAATACATTCAAGTTGCAGGAACGCATAAAGAAGATCTACGACAGGAAGGCAAAAGAAGATAAGTTTCGGCTGGATGAGGTGGTTTTGAAGTGGGATGCTCGAAATGAAGATAAGGGAAAGCACGGAAAATTTGAAAACCTATGGAAGGGTCATTTTAAGATAGCAGCGTATCGTGGTCAGAACGCCTTTCTTCTCAAGGAAATGAACGGGGATGATTTTCCGGGAGGGCCGATCAATGGTCGGCTACTCAAGCGATACCACTTCTGAGTATTTTCTGCTGATTTCATCATCATTGTATATATCATTTTTATTCTGTTTTATTGCAAGTGTGTATTGATCTCTCATCTTCGGTCTGGGGCCCGGAGTGAAGGCTATAATTCTGGAGATGGAGGTTAGTTGGTTTGAGGTTTGTCAAGTCAGTTTTATTTGTCCTTTCAGTTTGAAAATCGAGTCAGTTTCAGTCAGTTTTCAGTCAAGTTTTCAGTCAATAAATATGTCAAAAGTTTTGTGTTATCTGTTGAAATAATGATTCCATCGCCCAATGGATGAAGACACTGTCTGACTCCTCCAGAGATCTGCCATTCTTGGCATCTCCTTGGAGCCACCATCCCCATTGGAGCCAATGTTAGAGTCGGTCCTTACAGCCCTCCGTCAGAGATCATTTCGCTTTTTGCATATCATTTTTAGGTGTCCCGCTCGTTTCACTTTGTTGCATTTCGCTAGGGGCATGCCATTGACTGACGAGAGGGTCTGGTTGTCTTGTGTTTCCTCATGCTTGTACTTGCAGGGCTAATTAAATTTCCTTAAAAATCACGGAAGTTCAGGTCACATCATTCATGGTCATAAATGATTGTTTCCGTCAAAAAGAGTCTTTAGTCCTAGAGTCTAGGGTTTTTCAGTCTTTTGATACATGTGATAAAAGCCCGCAGGCCATCAGGTTCGTTTGGAAAAGGTTCCTATTTCATATTTTTATTCTCAACAACATTTGAGGACATTTCTAGTCCAAAACTCTGTTTTGGAACTAGAAATTGTCAAATTTCATTTTTGTAATAATTGTGTATTTGTTCCACCATAAGAAGTTCAAAAGCAGCCTCTGATCTTTGCCAAAGCCAAAATGCCAAAATCCCTGCAAGAACCAAGACATTTCATCAGTCCAAGACTCATAAAAAGTAATGAAGAGCCAAAAGACATCATTGTATTAAGTGATAAAGTGCCAAATTCCCAAACATTACAAAGTGGGTTATGGAGCAAATTAAAATCAAATTTGATTTTTATGAGATATTTTTCTACACATATAAGCCATGGAAGACAACTCATTTGCACAAATTCCCAAGGCAGAGTTCGAATTGGTGAGTTGAGGGGCGAAAACTTGTTTTTCAAAGCCGTGGACCGGAGGTGGAAGTGCGCGCTACGCACAGAGGAGGCGCGCTACGCACAAGAGGCGCGCGACGCACTGGGCTTCACCGGCCTGTGTAAATTTACAGGCGCGCTACGCACATACAGCGCGCAGCACACTGGGTAAGCGTGCTACGCGTATAATCTCAGAGCCAAAAAAATTTCGCTCCTTCGTCCAGATTCATGCCAAATTGCCTCCAACTGCTTGCAACATACATTTTGCAAACATTCTGGTTTCAGCACAATGTCAGAGACGGATTCAGTTTATGAACAGGAGTATGACAGTGATTCCACAGCAGAGATTAATGTGCCACGGAGGTCTCACAAAAGTGGCAAAAGTGGTAAGCATCTCAGGGAGGAGCCTACTTCTTTGGCTCAATTGCAGGCTTGCCCGCTTGCAATGGATTGTTTTCAGCAGCAGTCATGTTTCCAATACTGTGAGATGATTTCACAAACCCAGCATCATCATGAGCTAGCTCGTCTATTTGTTCTACATTTACATGATGGCCGTGTAAACCTTGCCGGAGTAGATTTCATTCTGTCACCAGAGACTATTGCTCAGGCCACCGGGATACCAAATATAGGAGAGGAATGGAACAAACGACAACAGTTAGAGAAATCCTACTATGAGACATACATCAAACCTAGGTTTATGAGGCAGCTGAGCAGGGTATTTCCATTCAGATTCCTGAAGGATGAGTTTGCACCATTGATGAAACTCATCATTCGATTTTTCAGTTGCGAGGGCAGATTCTCGCGCCTCTATGCGTACCATGTCCGTTTGTTGATGCATTTCATGAGGGTATGTATGATGAGCATTCCATACTTCATGTATCGCAACATATAGAGGATGAAAATTTTTGTACAGAAGAAGACCCCAGCATAGCAGCATAGAAGTATATATCATTACGCGCTGATCAAAATCATGGTGGTACATCAGTTGACACAGCAGGGCATTACTTGGGAGGATTTCATCTCCCGTGACTTCTTCACAGCGCCACAGCTACCTCCCGAGGTAGTTCATGATGAGGGAGAGCCTTCACATCAGCTGGAAATTCCTGAGATCGAGCATATCAGTGCTCCATTGTATGTGACATACCAGCGAGGCCACAGGGCCTTATTTGCAGCTACACGACGAGTACTATCTCCACCCGGGGTGGAAGGGGTCTCGTTGACTTCATCAGCAGCACGAGTATTATCTCCACCAAGGGTGGAAGGGGTCTCGCCTTCTTCTTCAGCACAGGTACAGATCCAGGACAGAGGCAAGAGGCCTATGCACGATGAGGGCCCATCAGGCGGTCGAGACACTGATTTCACATTCATCGATGTTGATGCGAGCTCTCCTAGCTCGAAACTGAAAGAGATCATCCAGGAGAAAAAGGCTGAGAATGACACGCTGAAAGAGAAATTTCAGAGGGATCAGTGGGTGATAAAATACCTGGAGCAGCGTAACAAATAGCTAGAGGATGAGCACACACTTTTAGAGCTGCGGCGAATCCGTGAGGATCGACAATTGGCCCGAAAGAGACCTGGTGATATGACACCGGCTGATCGAGATTCTTGCCTCACGCATGTTAACATTCATCTGGAGAAATTTTTGGCAAAGGCCAATAGAGACAAAGACATGCTTCGTCACATGAAAGGTCATTATTGGGCCCGCATGCACGTCTGCAAAGCAAAAATGAAGATTCTGAAGAGGAGGTTGAGCAAAGCACTAAAACGGCGGAAGAGGCCTGATCCACTTCGGATTTTGGCCGAGGCTTCATTGGTTGGGCATGATACATGATGGAGGGTCTTCACTCCGAATTTGAGAAAATTTGAAGAAGTTTTTGTCATTTTGGAAAATTTTGGTCTCAAAACAGATTTTTCAGCCCAACGCGTAGCGCGTCGACGTGCTCGCTTATGATTGGGACACTTGCTGGAAGAAAAATTTATATTTTTGGGTTTGTAATGATAAGTTATGCATGCTCCAATAGGACCAAAGCATTTCACCAAGTTCTGGATGATCAAAGGGGCCAAAACACCATGAAAATCACCGTTCTGCCACTTTTTGCACCAGCAGGAACTACTTGTGGGAGAATGAAGTTTTGGAGGGGCAACTGAGCTCCAAATTGGGAAATTCTACTTGGGCTGGATAGCAGACATCTAGGGATTTCCAAAAATCTATCATGAGATTTATTTTGATGCCGGGAAGTGCCCCAAAAGCAGGCTGAAAGG
The DNA here is from genome assembly GCA_034641835.2 of Pinus albicaulis. NCBI lineage: Eukaryota > Viridiplantae > Streptophyta > Pinopsida > Pinales > Pinaceae > Pinus > Pinus albicaulis. Next base: position 252,129,005 of record CM076573.1, read on the forward strand.
CGCGCGACGCATAGAGCTCAGGCGCGCTACGCATAGAGATTTTTGGTCCATTTTTCATCTTCCAGCTCAGGATTTCGGCCAGTTGGACCAGTTTTGCTTGTGGGTGTAATTTTTGAGTTATCTTGATGTAATTTTATGGTTGGCATGTAACTTGGACTCACTTTTACCTATTCTAGATGATTCACTCCTAAAAAAGTAAAAATCAAATGTAAGAATCAGTTTCCTTCCTTTTAGAGGCAAGTTGTTTGGCTGCCTATATTCTAGCTCCTTTTTTAGAATTAGTTGGAACTACTCCTAGAAGGAGGAATTCGACCCCTAGAGACATGGGAAGAGGTTAGGATAGTCTATATGATGTAATTTCTGGGACATTCTGCAGGTTGGACTCTTGGGAAAAGTTTGGCACACTATTGTACATATTTTTCATATTTTGGCTAAGGAAAGATCAGAGGTTTTGCAGCACCTATTGGGATTCTTGTGGCTTTCAGTTCTTGATGGTGTTTTCTCTCAGTTTATTGTAATTTATTTCATGTTTAATGTATTCCATTCTCTTCTTATGCTTCTGAAACTAAATGAATGAGTAAATGAGGTTGAAATCATTGTTTACAGTGCTCTGCCTTTAAATTTGTTTAGTTTTACATGTTTTCGCTTGTTTGGAGAGGATCCATGTTCTCCCTTGCCCTCTTCAGCTCCTTTTCATTCTGATCCATCCATACACATAATCAAAAGCATAAAGACTACTGCCTACCTCGCCCCAACTCGAATTCTGCAAAGATCTGGCCTTATCCCCGGACCCAAAATTGTTTTTCCCATTTTTTTCAACAAAAACCCAAAAAATAAAAATCAAACTTTCCTATCTATTTACTAGCCTAAAATCAGTTCCTTTTTTAAGTCATCTCGCAGCCTATTTCTCATTTTGCCGAGATAGACCCGGAGAGAGCCCTCTCCTGTCCTCATAGGGATAGCTACGAGGCTGAGCGTGGTTTGATGTAGCCTTGAGTTTTACCTTATTTCAGTCTAAGGTAGATTTGAGCGCTAACATACTGGATGGGATCCCCATACCAAACGGTGTAGAGTCTAATTGGGATTTTGCACCGGGCATATCCCCTTACTATTGGTGAGACATTTTCAACCATCAGCATATTTGGCCCTAGAAAGAGGTCAAGATGACAAGCTAAGCCCTTGGAGCTTGTATTTTAGTCTCATATCTGGAAATGGCTCATCCCAAAATTATCCTCCCAAGATGTTTATCGTGTTTATGTGTTTGTAAATGGTTAATCCCTAACCAACCTCTCTATCACTTGTCCCAGTTGAAGGTTGATGGTGAAAATGGAATTTACATAACCGAGCACCTTTATTATTTTCTTGAGTTTTGTGAATATTACGAAATTGATGATGAGGATTTTTCTTGTGTGATTTTCTCCTTCACCCTTGAAGGATGCGTCAATAAATGGTGTCACACACTGCCAGCAACTTCCATCCATTTGTTCGAGAAACTCATCGGTGAGCTTCAACAAGATTTTGACCAGTATGATTTTAAAGATGTATTAATAGGGATAAATGAGATCAGAATGAAACCTCATGAATCTATAGAGGATTTCGCTATTAGATTTTTTCATCCTTGTTTTGATTTCCCTGAAAGAGATGTCGATTGGGTATATTTAATTGAATAGTTTCAACAATTGGTTTTTATTTCTCTGCAACACCATAGATATGAAACAAATCCTGATCCTTATGGCTGTCATGATAATACTCAAATTACTAACTGTTCAAATTTAGTCCCGAATATTCTCTTTCCCTTATGTCTGAGTCTAGAACAACTTCAAGCCTCCAAGGAGGAAATTTCTATTTGTGATATTTATCATCTGCCTCCTGATTTTCTACCTAATGGAGTTTTGCTCGAAAATAGTTTAAGTGATGAAATATGCTTGCAGGGAAATAAACCACATTGTATCACCTCTACATATTTCATATTCCCTATCAAATCAAGTATCAAAAAACAAGTTGTTTTAACATATCTCCCTCTTAATGAAACCAATCTCGAGTCCATTGAACATAAGCCTGGGTCTAGTCCTAAATCTCATTCACTTACTGGTAATGACTTGGGATTTGTCTCGAATTAAGTTGATTGTCCTGTAAAATCCATGCACCATGACATTCATGTAGGTTCATTGTTCCCTCCCGATTAAAATAATGTGAAAGATGAAAGTCCTGGTACGATTGGTATCCCCTCATCTGAATCATTTCACCAATTATTCCTTGATTCATTTCTTGAGTCTGCCACACCAATGATTTCTACAAATAATTCAGAACTTTATTCTACTAGTGTTGGCGGCAGTGATGAACACGAGGGTGATGTTTCACAATCACACTACAAGAATGATGAATTTCTTACTCGCAATCTCTTCCATCTATAGTCCTTAACTGGTTAAGAAAGAGACCTTATGTCTTGAAAATCTTAGGATGTTTTTGTCACCATTTCATCCTCGTTTTTAATCCAATAAGAGCCTAATGTTTCAGATACCTGACATGATCAAATTGGTTGCTTCAATGCTTGTAATTTCTCTGAAAATTTATTCACTCACACCTTTGGTGATTGTCACTCGTATCTATCTTTTGATCCTTCGAAGCCACCCAAATTCGATGATTCACCTTTCAAATATTCAGGGAATCATCAGGAATTTGAGGCACTTCGAGTTCCACTAATGGTTATGTTAGGTTCTCACGATCTTGATGAGACCCCTCAACCAAGTAAAATTATGGTTTCTAAAATTAGGGTTTTCACACACCACACTCCTCCCGACATAATATCGCCGAATGCCAACTCATCTTGGAAAGCCCTTGATTCGAGTGATGTTTCCCTAAGCACATATTTCAATCCCCTATGAGCTGATCATGCATCAAAATCTATACCCAAATTTATTTTTTAAAGGGAGGACATAAGCCATTGTCTCAAATATATTTTACTATTTCCCAACTAGTACAGATTGCAGTCAAGTACAATAAAATGATGTTTTACAATCCAATCATTCAACCTCTCTGTTGCCTGAGATGATCCAGGTGAATTCATCTCATCCTTGGTAATCTAAATAATTTGATATTTTGAACTGTCATTCTATCAGTGTGCAATCATCTAACCAAATTAATAATATTCTCATTGATAGTTATCGATTTGCCGCAAACAAAGATTCGCCAGTTTATCTCACGAAACCTTTGAATTTTGATAGCTCCCTGCTTAAAGGTTCATATTTTTTCCAGGGTAGTGAGGCACTATAGCTCCCACTGAAAGTTACGTAAGGTACTCACATCCTCGAAAAAACCCATGGACAAATTCAAAATAGGGTTTCTAAAATTAGGGTTTATGCACTTAAATTCTCTAGAATCTCATTTCACCTAGAAAACACATATTTTCTCCATGTCATCAAATTCATCATCCCCACTCTTATGATAAGGACGATACTCTTCTTGAATGATGTTATCCGACAAATTTCTTTACAAGCAGACAAAATCTTACCTCAATTGCACTAGATTTATGGTTTAAAATGAACGGATGTGTGTTATGTCTAGATGATTATAGGTTTCAAATACATCTTCATGTCTATCAGGATGGGATTCTAGTTCAACTTGAAAAAAATTTCTAGCACGTTCTCTGGTAGGTAGTCATGACCTTCTTGTTATTTTACATATTTTACTAGTGATCCGGATTTTATGGGGAGCATGAGAATCTGAAAATATGTAGACCTAGAGATGCGTGAGCCAATGCTTCATTTCATTAATATCAAATAACGAAGCCTTTGAGCATAATGGAAATAAAATAGATAAGTTATAGTAGCGAATCTACGAGAAGGAATGTGATGGCTAAAACCTACGAACTCTATTACAATGAAGCTCAAGGAGCCTGTTATTGTTGAGGACCAATGTAGAATATGATAAAAACCTAACCGTAGGAGATGAAACAAAACTATGGGCACCTAGTTTGATCAGTGGTGATTCCCAACTTCCCGGGGGCATAACTTTGGCACCCGATCTTCGTTTGACGCGTTCAATAGCTCGTTAGAAAGATCTATCCGAGGACTACAGCTGTCGGGACGAATTTGATCAACAAATTTGCTGGCGCTTTCATACCCAAAAAACGTCGTTTAGGGCCTCAAAACGGCTCCGGAAGTTCAGGACCCGAAAAACTGCTAAAAATAGTAAGTTATGCCGAAACTGAAAAACTGAAAGAGACAATGGTGGGGGGCCAAGTGGAATAGGTGGGTGGCCACCAATATCAACCTGGATCATTAAGCCCCCAAAACGGCTCCGAGAGTGGAGGACCCGAAAACCTGCTAAAAATAGTAAGTTGTGCTGAATGTGAAAATCTGCAAGAATTGATGGTGCTAGTCCAAATGGAATAGGTGGGTGGCCACCGATATCCACCTGGATCAACTAGTAAGCTTTGTTGTTGGTGCATAATCTTTTATGTTGGTTTTGATTTCGTACATCCTTGTTCTTGCAGGTCGGGAACTCATGTGATGATTTCACTGGAAATCTGATTTCACATGAATCGACTGCCTCTACGCTTAAATTAGGGTTTTAGGTTTAGGCTATATAGGGTCTTTTAATTAAATTTTACTTGTTCATGTTGTTAATTGAGGTTTACCTGTTAGGATTTTCTTGATGGTTAACTTATATCCCCTATATTTTCTTCAATGTAGGTAGTTTATTTTTATGCATTATGGTTTTTGTGCTAATTTTATTTTTCTCATTGTTGCATGGCATTCGTAAAATTACTACACATGTGTTTCATTGTCCTCTATCTGCAATTAGTTGATTTATTTCACACATAACATTTCGTTGCATCATAATCCATGTTCGTTGCATTACATCATACATTTTCCTTCTTACATACTATCTCTGAAATATCTTTCAGTTTTTTTCAAACAAGAAATAACCTCTCTTACCCACAAAATAAGTCAGGATCCCTTATTCTCCCTTGTGAAATGAAAGCTGAGTAATAAGTGCTAATGTGTACATAAAATATAATGAAATTAAATGAAGGGTAAAGGATTGAGAAAGGCTTCCTGTGCACAAAGGTAATGCAATGACTATATTGGGGTACTGACCAGGCTCACTGGCAGTGGAGCAACGTTTGTCATTTCTTGAAGTGACTCCACTAGGGTGTTGTCCAGGCATGCTGGCAGCGGAGCAACACCAAAAATGCATTTTCAAATTATGAATATAATAAGACATCTACCTTTTTCTTTGAATCATCATCAACTAATAACATGTGTGAATTTCTACTTGGGTGTTTAATAATCAATAATACCTAGCTGAGCCACAAAATAAAGGCATATATGTAAAGGTAAAAGAAACACAAGAGGTACCCATGGTGAATGTTAAATATTCCCTTGAATCATTATCTAGACTCAGAATATTGTAGGGATTTTGGCAGAGATGTTGGATTCTACCAGCGGTTCGCCAATTCTTGTAGTTGTTACAACACCACCCAAAATTTTGGGCATATTCAAAATTTCAAGTCCCCCTCTAATCTCTTAGCCCATTAAGGTTTTGACCCAGAATTTTTTTAGTTAATCTCCCCATGACATATTCCTACCAAATCTATCAATATGCCCATTCATATGATGCATACCACACCCACTTGTCTTGTTTTCTCATCACTCCAGTAGGGTTTGTGGGATTTGCTGCTGCAAAGAGCATTGGGAGTTCCTCCATGGATTCAACGCTAGGTTTCCCATAGTAGTCATCACCAATCATTGGGGGCATAGATATTGGATATATAAGGCTTCAGTTTGGCTTGCATTATGTTGGTCATGCTAAGGTTGAGGAGAAACCCTAATTTCTCAAGAAAGTGATCCCATTCGCATTTTACCTAATTCATATTTCCCCAGGGCACATTCTGATTGGAATTGCATGAAATCATGATAAATTCATCGAATATAATTTGCCCTCAGGTTCATGATTGGTTTCCCTCATCTCAAAATGTACATGAATTTTTTCAAGGTTTTAGTGAGGCATTACAAGTCCTACGCACCTTCAAGCCCCTTTTCTCTGGCATGTGCATTGAAATGAAGTGGATAAATCTCATGTTGATTATTAAGGCAATACTTGAGTTTCATTAGGGTATGGAAAAGGCTGACTCTCCTTTGCACCTCTAAAACCCTAGATTATTATGATCAAGAATCTAACCATGCCTTGAATTAACCTTCACTATATTTAACTCTTTTCACATAGCACTTCAAGGCACTTTCTCATCACATCATCACCGTGGGAAACAAAAAATATTAAAGTCATGATTGTCGGTTCCTTTAAATTTCTAAATTTGAATTCGGTTTCCAAAGTGAAGCATGAGCTGATCCATCCATGCAATTTATAACAAATTAATTTGGATTATTTTCTATTTCATGCTCCTAGATTGAATCAGTGTTGTCTTTCTATCTATTCATTAATCCTGCATGAAAAGTATCACTTTGGTAAGCTAATTTTTTTGTTTCATCTTCTTTGCAGGACACCAAGAAAATGTGGCTTGGATCCACATCCAATGATGAAACACTTATACATAGGAAAGAAACGCATAGGTCACAAAGTCGCATAAGTCACAAAGTCGCTAAATTTCAAGGTCACAAAGTCACATAGGACACAAAGTCGCAAAGTTGCATAGGTCACAAAGTCGCATAGGTTGCAAGGTCGCAAAGTCACAAAGTTGCATAGGTCACAAGGTCACAAGGTCACAAGGTTGCAAAGTCACATAGGTCGCAAAGTTGTAAAATTTGCAAAGTCGCATAGGTCACAAAGTCTCAAAGTCGCATAGATCACAAAGTCACAAAGTCGCATGGGGCACAAAGTCATAAAGTTTCATAGGTCACAAAGTCACATAGGTCGCAAGGTCACAAAGTTGCAAATTAACATAGGTCACAAGGTCGCAAAGCAGCAAGGTCATAAGGTCACAAGGTCGCAAAGTCACAAAGTCACAAAGTCACAAATTCACATAGGTCTCAAAGTCGCAAAGTCGCATATGTTGCAAGGTCGCAAAGTCACAAAGTTGCATAGGTTGCAAAGTCGCAAGGTCGCAATGTCGCAAAGTCGCATAGGTCGCAAAGTCACATAGGTCGCAAAGTCCCATAGTTTGTAAAGTTGCATAGGTCACAAAGTCTCATAGGTTGCAAAGTCGCAAAGGCGCAAAGTCACATAGGTTGCAAAGGCAAAAATTCACATAGGTCGCAAGGTCACAAAGTCGCATAGGTCACAAAGTTGCAAAGCTGCATAGGTTGCAAAATCGCAAAGCTGCAAAGTCGCATAGGTCACAAAGCCGCATAGGTTGCAAAGTCGCATAGGTCCCAAAGTCACAAAGTTGCATAGGTCGCAAGGTTTCAAGGTTGGAAAGTCCCATATGTTGCAAAGTCGCATAGTTGCATAGGTTGCAAAGTGGCATAGGTCGCAAGGTCGCATAGATTTCAAAGTCGCAAATTCAAAAAGTTGCAAAGTTGCATAGGTCGCAAAGTCGCATACGTCGCAAGGTCGCAAAGTCACAAAGCCGCAAAGTCGTATAGGTTGCATTTGTCACATAGGTTGCAAAGGTTTCATTCCGCCACTCAGTCACTCCTATAAAATGGAAAAATCATCCAATTTGAGAGAGGCTTCAATGATAGTAGACAACATCCTTGTCTAAACCAACAAATATCTCGAAGCTCTAGATACTCTTCCAAAGAAGGATTTGATTATGACATAAAATGATAAAGTTCAGCTACGCATGAGAATCCAATCTTGGGATAAGTTGGTCAAGGATGTAGAAAAGGTCATATTATCTTCATATAATCATCTCCCAGTGGGTTATATTGATGGTCAAAGTCCATCAAACTCCTTCCATCATGTCACTGGTAGCGCCTAATGAATGGGAGGAATTACTATAGGAAATGCAAGGATTTCTCAACCCATTCAGATAAGCTTCCAGCTCCAACGACTTATAGGTGACAAGAGAGAGAATCACACAATATGTGGTTGAGTCGGTTAGGGTTCACACCAAATTTTATACCTTGTCAAACTAATTCAACGACAAGAAAATCACATTGATTCCAGATGCCCTTGAGTTCATGCACACACATGGGGAAGACATGTCTCAACTAGTCACGATAGATACAGACTACAAAGCATGGAAGAACTATCTCAGGGAGCATCAACATATTGACACTCTAGCCTTATCAATCACCAAATCATTAGCATATGGTCAATGCATGAGAAATAATATCTCATTTTCTGTTGCACAACATGATAGCTTAGGGAAAATTGAATCAGAACCTAAGAGAAACATGAGGGAATCCTTGGGTCACAATCAACCCTAGGTCGCAGTAAACCCTAGGTCGTAATCAACCGTGGCTCGCAATCTCCCTTAGGTTGCAACTTCCCCTAGGTTGCAATCTCCCTTAGGTCACAATATCTCTCAGGTCGCAACCTCCCCTAAGTCACAGTCTCCTTTAAGTCATGATCTCCCTTTGGTCACAATATCCCTTAGGTCGCAACTTCCCCTGGGTCGCGATCTCCCTTAGGTCGCAATATCTCTTAGGTCGCAACCTCCCATAAGTCGCAATTTCCCTTAAGTCGCAATATCCCTTAGGTTGAAATATCTCTTAGGTCACAACCTCCCCTAAGTTTCATTCTCCCTTAAGTCACAATCTCCCTCAAGTCTCAATCTCTGTCAGGTTGCAACTTCCATTGGGTCGTAATCTCCCTTAGGTTGCAACTTCCCTTGGGTCACAATCTCCCTTAGGTCGCAATCTCCATTAGGTCGCAATCTCCATTAGGTCGTAATCTCCCTTAGGCTGCAACTTCCCCTCAGTCGCAAGTAAGCCCAAGAGTTAGGGAAGACCAAAGTTCATGGGAAACCCGAGAGTCACCTCGCCCTATATGTACATCTTCTAGCGATTTTGTAAAGGAATTTTGAGTGGTGGAGTTTTGAGAGAGACACGTTGATTTTTATTGAATGTATGCCTCTTGATGAATACAAATAAGTGTTATTGGATCTCACTATTGAATCCAATGGAAGTCTCTTGTGTGGTTATGTTATGAATATGGTCTCTTCAAATGAATGAATGCTTCTTTCAAATATTGGTGCACATTTCTACTCATGTATTTCCTTGTGTTATGAGCTTCCTTGCAACACGTGGATGGTATGTGATTTTATAACTTAAAGATATGTTGATGAAATGCGTTGTCAATATTTTCTTTAAATATTTATTGGGATGTGCATAGATGATAAATGAAACACTTATCCATTACGAACTGTTTGTCATTTGTTAATTGAATCTTGTTGTAAGTATGATATTGGTAAATTTTTTCTAACAATGTTTTTCATAAGTTTCATGCTTTAAATTCCTCTTTTCTATTCATAGTATTATGTTTCACAGAGAATTCCTCAATCACTAACCTGTATTTCTTAAACATCCATGCATTCTCCATCTCAGCGAGTCCCCTCTCTGCCCAAAAAACATCTTCACCAATTTAATGGTAACTGGGCCTACATATCGGATGGGATCCCCAAACCAAACCATGTAGAGTCTAATTTGGATTCTACCGGGGAGATCCCCTTACTTTTGGCAAGACATTTTCAACCGTCAACAGGTTCCAAGGTCATTAAATCATCATCTCATGCATAAATTCCAGCAAGTCAAGGAGTGACAATAAAGAAATTTCATCAGTAAATTTGATTTCAAAGAAAAATGTAATTTTATGTTCCTAATTTTTAATAAGTAATTCAGAGTTCCAAGTAGTTGTAAATGCTCAAGGTTCCAAAATGAAATTTAGTGTTCCTAAGCCATCAAAATATAAATTTCAAATGTCAAGTTCAAAGGTTAAAGGTCAAAAGCAATGTAAGTTTAATTTTGAAAAAATGAAATGTGGGTCCATCTCTATTTAATGATATTTCTCCAAGTATAAAATGCCCTCAAATACCAAAAGTCACTCATTTTCACTCTTCAGCATCGAGATCCTAAATTTTCCTAAGAAAAAATAAATTTTTTCTTCAAAAAAATGAGTTTCAGTGTCCATCCATGTGCCTTTTCCATAGGCATTGTGCTTTTTGCAGTGAGGACGTTGCACTTTTCTTAAGCACGTTGCGCTTTTTGCAAGGCTCGCTACACATTTCTCAAGCTCGATGTGCTTTTTGCAGTGAAGGATCCACAACCTCAAATCTTGTTTCCAAATGTTCTAAGCAGCAATCAAAAGTTTCTTCACCAATTTCCAAATAAGTTTCATCCTTGAAGCTCCTCCTTTCAGCTCATGGTCATAATTTTATGGTGGAAACCCCTCATTGCTATCCATGCCATGTTTTAGTGATTAAACACTAGTTTTCATAGTTTTCAAGTTAATTTGTTTTTCCCTAGATCTATTTACCTCCCTAACACTCTAAATCACTCCCTGCTACCCTCACATCCCTTAATTTCCCATTCCTAAGTCATATTCCCTAAAACCCTACCCCTATGCTATGCTTTTCTAAGTAGCTAGATTTCATTCTTGTAATTGACTTCCCTACCCCATCCCCCTTATCATTTAAACTCCCCATCACTTCCCTAAGCTTCCTAAATCCCTTACACTCTTCCCTAAATTTTCCTTCACCTATCCCAACTCCTTAACCCTATAATCCCACTCGCCTTTCCTTCCCCTTCTCCCCTAGGGTTTCTAAACAAACAAAAACATCATGGCGAAGGAAAGAAACATTATGGAGGAAGAAAGAAACACCATAGAAGAAGAGAATCATACCTACAATAAAAGAGGGAAAATCTTGAGGCTAGAGTGATTAGACATTAGGGAATTGATGTCATCACCCTTAGCAGTTAAATGTTTCCAACATGTTGGTTGTTTTGAGTTTTGTGAGATGGTCCAAAGAGTGAAGAGCCATCCTACTTTGACCAATATCTTCATCACCAACATACAAAAATACCAAGTGACCATTGCAGGGGTGGCATTCACCATTTCTACATACATCATTGCAACAACAACAAGGATACCTAATGTAGGTGAAAAGTGGTTCAAAACTCAAGATTTGGATGCCCAACTATATGAACCTTACCTCAAAGCACTTTACAAAGACAACATCAAGAAAATATTTCCTTCTACTCAGCTCCTTAATAGGTTTTCTCCCATGATGAAGATCATCATGAAATATTTCACTTCTAAGGGTAGATTCTCCAGGTTATACAAATATCATATCAAGTTACTCATGCATTTGACTAGGGTGAAATTTCTCAATCTTCCCTATTATTTGTACAGCAGCATTGACAAAATGGCCTACATAGTGTAGAACATAGAGTATGAGCTTCAAATAAATAGTCTCCTTCATCATTCACTCATCAAAATCATTGTCATTCATCACCTCAAATAGTTGAACATGGGAGACCTTCATTGAGGCAGAGGTCTTCACAACACCACCAAATCAGCCTGATAGACCTATTCCACCACCATCATCAGTTTCTCACAAGAAAAATAGGTTATCTAGAAGGGTTGAAGTCAAGAAGACTAAAAAGGAAAAAGAGGTCAAAACCTATCAGAGAGGACATAGGAAAGTGTTTTCTCCACAAATTGTGGAAGGGGCATTGCCTTCTACATCAGAAAAACAGGGATATCATAAGCAGCAGGAGGCAGTTGTCCAAGAAATAGAAACCCTTCACCATGAGGAAGAACATGATTTCTACATGGTGGACTTGGATGTCCAAGATGAAATGGAAACCTTAAACCTAGTCATCAAAGAGAAAGATGCCAAAATCAGAGAGCTGCACGATAATTTGGCAAGGGCACAATTTGTATTCTCCTTCCTTGAGCAAGAAAACAAATAGTTGAGTGACAAACGAGTACTCTTGGAAATGGACTTGTTAAAGGCTAAGAGGCAAGCTGTAAAAGGAAAAAGAGTGATGGAACATGATGAGTCTGATGAAGATGAGGCTAAGATCACCAAGAAGAGAATAAAAAAAAGAGGCCTTAAAAGAGCATTGGAGTTGGAAAAACAACATGAGGAAGAAGAACTCGCCTTTGAGGAGAGGATTTCCATGGAAATTAATGAGAACATAGAAGTTTGGCTTAACAAAGTAAACATACACTTGGAGAAGATCCTTCATAAGCAAAACAAGGACAATCAGATGTTGAGGCACATGGTTGACCGCTATCATACCAGAAACAAGATTTGCAATATCAAGATCAAGAAAATGAAAGATAAGCTCAAGGAAACCCTAATCAGCCAAAAGGAGAAGGGTAAACTTGACTTACTTGTTGATGCCTCTTTGGTATCTTGAAATACTTCATCAAGACTTCATCCAACATTTTTGAAAGTTTTTTGGCAAGTTTTTGGCATTTTGGGCATTTTAATCAAAATTTATAAACTTTTTCCATAGTCAGCCTGCAAAAAGCGCAGTGTGGGCCACACTGCGCTTTTTATGGAGGCCTCTAAATGATGAAAAATCTGCACGGTTGGATAGAGAATGGTCTCTACATAAAATTTTGACTACTACCACTCCAAAATATGAGGTTTTTATAGGTGGAAAAGCCCAAAAACCTCCTAAAAGACACCTTTTCACCACCTTTTTCAGCCTCACCCTATGCTTTTTAACCAGTCTTGGGGTATTTAATTTTTTAGGAGCTTCACTCCATCATTTCTAATTCTTGAGGATATTTTTGAAAAATAGACAGGAATATATTTCCAATGAGTTATCTTGGGCTCAATTTGGACTTCAGTAAGGTAGTCAAAAATCAATTTTAAGGCCCATGCAACGCTTTTCCCATGGCACATTGCGCTTTTCTCAAGCACATTGCGCTTTTTCCAGTCTTCTGTTTTCTTCAAAATTTTCACCTTTTACCAGTTTATTTATGGATTGCAAGGCGTTTTACTGATGTAAATGTAAAAATTTAATTTAATTATGTCTTTTGTAGTTACTAGAGGTAGATACATAAAGTAAAAATGTAATTTTGGGTCAAGTGAATCAGTTTCATCAAATATAGGGATGAGTTTGTTGACCTCCCTAGTCATTAGGATTCCAGTTAAAGACTTTGGGTAATTGCTCTGCAAGTTATGGATTTGAACCTTGAGAGTGGGGTTAAGTTGTTTTTTTATATATCTTTCATTTCATTTGTCATTGCAAGGGTTGGATGTTGTAGAATTGATATTTGAACACTAGTGTATTCAGTGAATTTGGCAGGAACTAATAGAAAGAGTTGCAACTATTTTGGTGGGATTCATGTGGTATGTGTTTTAGCAATGCCACCTCTTATGTTTTCATATGTTTGAAAGTATTGTGCCTTCCTTTTTCCATTTCTATCTCTTAATGTGATTGATTTCTAAGTTGATAAGATGAATTCATTATTTTAATGCTCTGTTTTGAAGAAATTGTTAGAGTTATCTTCACTTTCTTCTGGTATAAACGAATTCATAATTCCTATGTTTGTTTTGAAACCTTGTCAGTATATCATATTCACAAAGACACCTTAAAGTGCTAAAGTGTGTGCCAACCTTGCCTGATCGGATCTCTGCAATTCTGATCCTTAGTTCCCTGACCTAGTTCTTCCTAGACCTAATTCACCATCCAGCACCCAAAATCAATCAATCAAACACTAGAACTTACTATACCTATCCTAAAATCCTCATTATCCATTCAATTTGGCTATGATTTCGTGGAGAGAGCCCTCTCTTTCCTAGTAGGGCTAGCTACTAGTCAAAGTGGTTTGTGGTTACCTTTGTTGGTGTCCTTCTCGGCCTTTGGAGATCTGGTGGAGTGATAACAGGTCTCAAGGATCTTGCAACAACATAAGTTATGCACTAATATTTATAAAGTCCCATTTTTTATGTAGAAAATTTAGTATTTGTGATACATCATGGATGAAAATGGGTTGCGTTTGGCTTTTACCAATACCCGAGTCATCCACAATTCTCTAAAAACAATAACGTTGATAGAGCTTCAAATATTCATGAGTCATGCCAACTTCTACCATTGGTTTTTATTTCTATTGTGTTATATCAATATAGATCCATCTAAATATGAATCTACCAAGCATCGAGAGGGATCAAATATCTCAATATGAAAACCTATTTTTGAGCAAAATTTTGAGGAAAGGTTTTCACCTTGAGAGATTTTATTCCTTTCAGCTCTTGGTAATCTAGGGTTAGATGGATCTATGTTGGTTTTGAGCATCTGTCTCTCTCTCTCCCTTTCTCTCTGTATGTACACACATACACATGCACACACACACACATACACACACATATTGAATATATTTTGTTATTAATATTGTTTCCTATATGCATATATTTAATTATTTGTATTATTAATATTTTTAAAAAGGTATCTTCTAAATCGGAATTAAATGTTGACAATATTACAATTGTTTCTCAAACCTTGAGTTATAAAACACATATTAATGGAATAATAATTATCTCATTCTTTATCTCTTTATATGTAATATTCCCAAATTTTCACATCATATTTGGAATATTAGAGTCCTTGATTTTCTTAATGAATTAAGTAAATAAAAGGGTGGAGGGACCCACAATACTCAATAAGAATAAATATCCACTTTTGTGTGTGAATGTGTATTAATCTAGACTAGATCTGCAAAAGAGTAGTTGAGCAACTACTAATGTGAATGAAATTGGAGATCATGTCTCATTTACTGAGAGAGATCATGGAGGGTTGATTTATTCAACTAAGATCTTGAAGATGTCAAACTAAGGGTCATTGAGCATTAATGATAAATTGGTGGAGGATCGTGTGCAAATGAAGCACACATGATGGAGGAGGTGTACATTGCACCTAGACTGTTTGGTTGATTTGGTCAAACAACGTTGTCCCACTTGGAGGATCTTGTCCACATGAGACAGCGTAGTTGAGATTAGTGCCAAGGCTTCGGATTGCTCAATTTTTATAAATGAGATGAAGGAAAAGGTGAAGGGAATCTTGGATTATTTGATGTATGATATTTTTTGATCTGGAATTTTCAAGTGACATTCCACTGCATTCTTGGGCTATTTAGCAGAGATTGCAGGTGTTGTTTAGCACAGGGTGTCCTTGGGCAGGAATCCCTCCTCTTTCTTTGAGTGATCTCTAAGGAAGAGTTTTGTACATCATTATACATCAGGCTTTAAGTACCATTTATTTTCTCTACTTTTTGTAGAACATTCATATTCTAAAAACACTAGTTTTCTGAATATCAGTTTGGAAGGTGGAAGTTATCTTCAGTACTTCAGCTGGAGAACAAGGTGAGGGATTATTCCCATCACTTGGGCTTATCGAGTAGCACTCCCAGAGCCACATTTCAGATCTTGCATTACGCCAAAATTTATTGACCTCCTAGTAGCAGTATTCTCCTCAAGAATAACGCTGTCCATATTGCAGATCTGAAAGGAGGAAGGAAGTTGCTAGTACTTCAGCTAGCAATCCAGTGGAGGGTCATTCCTCCACATTTCCATCAATTTTGCCACCATCCTGGAGTTTATTGCAGCATATTTTGGTAGGTATAAGGCCTCTCTTTCCCTCACAACGTAGTTTTTTGAGGCAGTTGTGTTGTAGCAGCTGCAATCATCTTTTGGAGGATTGAGAAGCTAGATCTAGAGCTTCTAACTCAGAGATCTGAGGAAGGGATTAGCCCTTCAAGCATAGATCTAAACTGAGCACACATTTCAGCCATATTTTCTTTAGATCTAGCTTTAAATATGTATTTTCCAGCAGATCAAGGATCAAACCCTGGGGAGGTGATTTTTCCAAAGTTGCAGATCTGGAAAATCCTCTCTGGGTTATCTTTGGAATCCATCACATTGACCGAATATTGAATGTTGGCATCATTAGAGCTCCAGTTTTGAGTAGATCTGCATTTCTCTTTTTAGCCTGCAACTCCATTTTTATGACTTGCCAAAGAGACAACACAATATTTGCTATAGAGCCTCTCCAGTTACGCTGTACATGTTGGATGCATGTTTTTAGGGTGATCCTAGCTCATATTTTTGGCTAGATCTACCTGTATCTTGTACTTGTGTAACTGATTCATATCCAATATAATAAAATGGCTCAGCTCTTTCTACATATTCTTATTTTACTTAGATTTACTGTTTATCTTGCTGTAAGTTCTTATATTGTGTGAAGTATTGCTGAATTCTCCCTTTTGGGATATTGCAGTGGTATCAGAGCATGATCTTCGGCTCAGCTTGTGGACACTTCATCTTTTTGAAGAAGAAAAGATAGATGAGATCTATCACGGAGAATGAAAAATCTGTCACTCTTTCTTTAGATCCATGCAAGATCTCTCCAACGAGGTCTATCAAATGAAGGAGGAGGAACAGAGAGAAGATCCAAGAAGAAGATGTGATGAGGAAAGTACTTCCTATCAGCAACAAAGAAGATCGAAGAATCCTAGATCTCCTCATAGATCCACTATGCCCACTTTCTTTGGAGGAGGTGAGAGGTATAGAAGTGAAGAAAGGAATGAACCTGAGACTCATGAGATTCTCAGTCTATATCTTAAAGAGTGTTGGGGTTCCTATGTTTTGGCATATTTGGCAATACCAAAAGATAAGACAACATCAAACCACTTTGGGGCCCTAGGATCTAGCCCTCCTAGACCCGGAGAGGGATCTCTCCAATAGAGCAAAGAATGATATATATTTGAAAGCTCAAATGAGATATTAGGCTAGTTATGAAGCACAAAGGGGGGTTTAAAATGATTTGGTTGGTTGGTTGCTGAGTTGGTCATGAGATCATAGACTGAGAAAGTAATGGGAGAGAGGAAACAAAGTAGCAGGATGTTTCAGCAAAGAGGATAGGTCAAAACTGTGCCATCCATTGGGCTATGCAGTCATGAAAGGAAATTACTTGCATCCACTAGCCAAGGCTTCCAAAGGGCAAGTCATCTAATACTAAAGGATATTTTAGATTAGATGGTGGGATGGAACATTAAGGAAAGAAAGTGAAAGAACGAGAGTAATCTGATTTCTGTCTATAAATCAGGTCAGAGGTCATTTAACACTAGACCTGCTTGGACATACTCAAAGGCAGCTCTCAGAGAGGGACAAAGGGGCAGCTTATGGATCGAACCAGAGGTCATTTAACTCCAGGTCAGCTTTAGCATGCTCCAAGGGAAAAAAAGAGATAAGTTTAACAGAAGGGATCTTAGAAAGGCCAGCTGGTCATGCAAGGATCCTAGTGGACAGGGCTAACTCTAATCACCAGTGTTCCCAAACCTTCCAGCTTAAACCCAACAAGAACATCTAAGAACTAATCCATTCAATTCATACATCAGAGAGCAGGCAATAACATCCGCTACACTGGTTAAATTGACTGAAATCAATTCTCAGTTAACACATTTTGCAGAAAACATAAAGGGCTGGGAGAGTAGAGACATAGGGTACCTAACAAGGGTAAATCCTATGCCATTTTTTTGATTCCAGCCAGTAGAAAATGGAACAGTATGAAAGTGTAATAAACAATGTTAGAAAAACATCACCAATAGTAATAGACCAGGATCCTATGAAATGTGCTTTGATTAATTGATTCAAAACCAGTCACATACACTGAGCTAAATGGCTATTACAGTCCAGACTTTCTCCTCCCAGCCTACTACATACAAACTACTCTGTTATTCCCTCCCAAGACTGTTCTAACAGTCAGAATGAATCCCTCTAACAGCAACGGCAGCAGCCAACAACAACCTTTACAATATGTTCTCGGGACTTCTTATAGGAAGATGAGAATAAAAAGGGTAGATACAAATTAAATGAGTCTCATTAAGACAAAATGGTGGAGGAGGCCGAGCCCATTTTTCTTAATGGCGTTTTGTTGTACTCTGTAGACTGTTTGGAAGCATCTGTCAGGTCGAGATTGGCCTCTGATATGTTCTTTAAGTCCTTACGGCAGTCTGGAACTCTTCGCTGCCTTCTAGAATAAATGAACTGGATGGAAAATATGCAAGGCCGCTCCATACCTCCATAACTGCTTCCTGACTGTCTTAAATGAGCTTCAGTCAGTGTAATTAATCATTTCAGGGCTCGAGGAAGGCATGGAGATTTCTTGTGGGAAGGTGTCCATTCTGGAGAAGAGTACTCTGCTGATATTAAACACAGATAAGACTTGAAAGAGTGCCCAAGTCTTCAAACAACGCCTTTTCCTTTGAATGTGGGGTTAAACATTAATTATATCAATAACAGGCATTAACCCCCTTTGAATCTCTTCTGCTGATCCACTGGCAATGTTGAAATTGCCTCTCTATGTTGTCTGCACAATAAAATAAACCTGCTACAAACCAGGCTGTGGTGGCGGAGAAATGCTTCGGAGGCCTGTGGAGGAAAGGCGGTGGCGACTGTGGAAACGGCGGACACAATGGAACAATGGCGGAGAAAGCCTTTAGTGCTAAACACTAAGGTTTAACCGTTGGCAGAGATACAAAGGGAAAAGTTCAAACATATGAAATGAATTCGAAATGGCGGGACCCAGGGATACACATCGCAATCGCAGATTGGGAGATGGATAAATCGCAAATCGAAAAATATTGCGATGTGATATTGCGATCGGGCGGAGTTGCGAGGCGATGGTCGGCGAGAGGTAATGCGACCGGGGAATAGTGTGATCGAAGGGGAATGCGACGGGCAGATCGAAGCGATGGCGTGATTTGCGATCGGTCGGTCGCATCGCAAATATTTGCGATGGATCGATTGAACATATCAAATGAACATGTGAAATTGCGATTATGTGATTTGCAACCAGCGCCTTAAGGGGTAGCACTCAGTCATAGCGCTCGGCTACCTGGGAAAAAGCTGAAGGGGTTGGCGGAAAGGGGCTAAGCCCTATTTTGAAGTGGAGAGTGGGTTTTGGCCCATTTTAATGCATTTTTGGGCCAAGGAAGAGTAACGATAGAGGGAATAAGGGTGAACTAGACCGGACAAGGGATAGGGGTAGAACTTAAAGGGGATTTTGGGAGGATTTAGAGGTTTAGAAGGGAAATTGAAGGGGAGACAAGGGGATGAAATCAGAGGTTTAGAAGGGATGATACAAGAGGGAAAAGGAGGCCTTTGGGAATTTCTTCACAAACAGAGAAGTTTTATAATGGGAATCAACAGAGGGGATTATCAAAGGACAAAGGCACAAGGAGGCTTCAAGGATGATGTTTTTTCAAGGGAAATGCATTCCTTGAAGGCTGAACAACATTTAGCCCCCTGTTTGCTTGTAAAAAATTTTATAGGGGGCTAACAGTGGCTCCACATGGGGATGGCTTCTTCTTGAAGGAGTCAAGAATCCAGAGAATGATCTTAGGTGTAGGCCAGATGCCTGCTGCTTGGCACATCCCCTTCTTTCTTTAGATCAGCTGCCACAAATCTTGAAGACATCATATCAGCAGTAAAATTTTCCCAAACAACTACCTACCCACACTATAGTCCTAACATTTTTTCTTCTTGGTGCATTTGGAATTGCAGACCCTTTACATCATCAATCTCTACAAACAGGAAAATAGACCTATTCTACTTCTACCCTTATTGCTCCATGAGACCAGATTAGACTATTGGCCTCATAAATTCTCTACCTAAACTAATATCTGCTAGGATTAAACTGTCTAGAAAACTTCTTCTCTACATTCTATGACAGAAATTGAAAACAGTCAAGCCAGGATTAGACTGTCTGACTTGCTGGACTTTGTAGGAATTAAAAACAACTAACTACATGCTCACAGGCTGAGCTTTATTTCAGACTCCCTACCTACTCTAATCTAACTGGTAACTCTGACACTCTAGGTGATACAATAATGCCAGTGCAACCATTCAAGCAATAACAAAAAAGGATATGAGCACTGACTTCCTGTCAGAGATAACCACAAGGTGCTCTGCATGTGGTTCTTCAAAACTAAAGTCACCATCAGTAGTGACCATTCCTGATGAAACTGGCCCTGGTGAAGGATCAATGCTGAAGTATTTGAGCAAATTAGGGCCTCCATGTATTCTTCCACAAGATCAATGAGCATATGATGTACACTTTCTTCCTTGAGGCCTGCCATGATCGGTAGGCTGTCTGCATCCTGGGCAGCTTTGACTATTGCTTCTTCTATTGCGTTCTCAAAGTGGCTCTTGAAAGTCCGTTCTTATTCTTGCACATCGAACAGCAGCGAAATTTCTTCTCCTTTAGGGGGCGGGAGACTTTCCAAAAAGGCTCTCGGGTCTCTGAACTCATATGATTTTTCTTGTGAGTTCAGAAGTTCGAGCTCAGCTTCATATCTCTCAACCACCAAATCTAGAAAAATTTTCTTAAGCACAGGTTGGGTATCGAGTTGTGAGCTGATAGGGACAATCTTTGGAAGGTCCTCCCATTCAATTTCTACCAGTACACTTGCTATTCCATATCGAAACTCTGCTATGAGGCTTGGATGTATTTCTGTAAATTTTTCAGAGTTTTCCATTAATGAAGTGACTGGATCTTTGGCATGGATGATGCTGTACTGCGACATGGTCTCCCAGTGGATTCTTGTGAACACACAGATAACCAGTGGCCTACTGATCACCAGTGGAGTCTTTTAATCATTCAAGAATTGTGGAGTCGCCAGGTGGATGATTTAAGATTTCACTGTCCACCACAGTGGTTTACCAAATCAAGGCTGATTGGTCTCATTCCCCAGTGGAGTCGCCATTATGTTGGGGTTCCTATGTTTTGGCAGATTTGGCAATACCAAAAGATAAGACAACATCAAACCACTTTGGGGCCCTAGGATCTAGCCCTCCTGGACCTGGAGAGGGATCTCTCCAATAGAGCAAAGAATGATATATATTTGAAAGCTCAAATGAGATATTAGGCTAGTTATGAAGCACAGAAGGGGGTTTAAAATGATTTGGTTGGTTGGTTGTTGAGTTGGTCATGAGATCATAGACTGAGAAAGTAATGGGAGAGAGGAAACAAAGTAGCAGGATGTTTCAACAAAGAGGATAGGTCAAAACTGTGCCATCCATTGGGCTATGGAGTCATGAAAGGAAATTACTTGCATCCACTAGCCAAGGCTTCCAAAGGGCAAGTCATCTAATACTAAAGGATCTTTTAGATTAGATGGTGGGATGGAACATTAAGGAAAGAAAGTGAAAGAAGGAGAGTAACCTGATTTCTGTCTATAGATCAGGTCAGAGGTCATTTAACTCCAGACCTGCTTGGACATACTCAAAGGCATCTCTCAGAGAGGGACGAAGGGGCCGCTTATAGATCAGACCAGAGGTCATTTAAATCCAGGTAACCTTTAGCATGATCCAAGGGAAAAACATAGATAAGTTTAACAAAAGGGATCTTAGAAAGGCCAGCTGGTCGTGCAAGGATCCTAGTGGACAGGGCTAACTCTAATCCCCAGTGTTCCCAAACCTTCCAGCTTAAACCCAACAAGAACATCTAAGAACTAATCCATTCAATTCATACATCAGAGAGCGGGCAATAACATCCACTACACTGGTTAAATTGACTGAAATCAATTCTCAGTTAACACATTTTGCAAAAAACATAAAGGGCTGGGAGAGCAGAGACATAGGGTACCTAACAAGGGTAAATCCTATGCCATTTTCTTGATGCCAGCCAGTAGAAAATGGAACAGTATGAAAGTGTAATAAACAATGTTAGAAAAACATCACCAATAGTAATAGACTAGGATCCTGTGAAATGTGCTTTGATTAATTGATGAAAAACCAGTCACATACACTGAGCTCAATGGCTGTTACAGTCCAGAATTTCTCCTCCCAGCCTACTACATACAAACTACTCTGCTATTCCCTCCCAATACTGTTCTAACAGTCAGAATGAATCCCTCTAACAGCAATGGCAGCAGCCAACAACAACCTTTACAATATGTTCTCGGGACTTCTTATAGGAGGATGAGAATAACAGGGGTAGATACAAATTAAATGAGTCTCATTAAGACGGAATGGTGGAGGAGGCCGAGCCCATTCTGCTTAATGGCGTTGTGTTATACTCTGTAGACTGTTTGGAAGCGTCTGTCAGGTCGAGATTTACCTCTAATATGTTCTTTAAGTCCTTACGGCGGTCTGGAACTCTGCGCCGCCTTCTGGAATAAGTGAACTGGATGGAAAATCTGCAAGGCCGCTCCATACCTCCATAGCTGCTACCTGACTGTCTTAAATGAGCTTCAGTCAGTGTAATTAATTGTTTCAGGGCTCGAGGAAGGCATGGATATTTCTTGTGGGAAGGTGTCCGGTCTAGAGAAGAGTACTCTATTGATATTAAACACAGACAAGACTTGACAGAGTTCCCAAGTCTTCAAACTACGCCTTTTCCTTTGAATGTGGGGTTAAACATTAATTATATCAATAACAGGCATTAACCCCCTTTGAATCTCTTTTACTGATCTGCTGGCAATGCTGAAATAGCCTCTCTATGTTGTCTGCACAATAAAATAAACCTGCTACGAACCAGGCTGTGGTGGCAGAGAAATGCTTCAGAGACCTGTGGAGGAAAGGCGGTGGCGACTGTGGAAACGGCGGACACAATGGAACAATGGTGGAGAAAGCCTTTAGTGCTAAACACTAAGGTTTAACCATTGGCCAAGATACAAAGAGGAAAGGTCAAACATATGAAATGAATTCGAAATGGCAGGACCCAGGAATACACATCGCAATCGCAAATTGGGAGATGGATAAATCGCAAATCGAAAAATCTTGCGATGCGATATTGCGATCGGGCGGAGTTGCGAGGCGATGGTCGGCGGGAGGTAATGCGACCGGGGAATAGTGCGATTGGAGGGGAATGCGACAGGCGGATCGAAGCGATGGCGTGATTTTTGATCGGTCGGTCGCATCGCAAATATTTGCGATGGATCGATCAAACATATCAAATGAACATGTGAAATTGTGATTATGCGATTTGCGACCAGCGCCTTAAGGGGTAGCGCTCAGTCATAGTGCTCAGCTACTTGGGAAAAAGCTGAAGGGGCTGGCGGAAAGGCGCTGAGCCCTATTTTGAAGTGGAGAGTGGTTTTTGGCCCATTTTAATGCATTTTAGGGCCAACGAAGAGTAACGATAGAGGGAATAAGGGTGAACTAGACCGGACAAGGGATAGGGGTAGAACTTAAAGGTGATTTTGGGAGGATTTAGAGGGTTAGAAGGGAAATTGAAGGGGAGACAAGGGGATGAAATTAGAGGTTTAGAAGGGATGATACAAGAGGGAAAAGGAGGCCTTTGGGAATTTCTTCACAAATAGAGAGGTTTTATAATGGGAATCAGCAGAGGGGATTATCAAAGGACAAAGGCACAAGGAGGCTTCAAGGATGATGTGTTTTCAACGGAAATGCATTCCTTGAAGGCTCAACAACATTTAGCCCCCTGTTTGCTTGTCAAAAAATTTATAGGGGGCTAACAAAGAGTACAAAGCACAGTCTACAACTTTCAAGGAGAAGCGAACTCTCCAACAATTCTTCTAGATTGGAGAAGAAAGAGGATCCTATAGCAACAGTAGAAGGAAGAGGCATACTATATTCTATTTGCCTACATTTGATGATCTTCCTCAAGCAATTTCAAGGCTTGGAGGAAGGAGTTAGATTCATTTTTCAAGCTACATCTTGTGGCTGAAGAGGAGGTTGTTTAATTGAAGCACTTCATCTCTTAGATGAAGCAGAGGATTGGTGGTTTGGGCACATAGAGCATGCAAAGGTGACCAAGTATTCAGATTTCTTTCACAAGTTGAGAAATAAGTTTGATGTGGAGAAGACAGAGTTGTGCTACAAAGGGGCATCTCCCAAGGAAACCAAGGAGAATTTTGATCTTGTCACTCTGGACAAGAGGTCACTACTTTCACCACCTGCTGTATAAGTACTTGTATCTGGAGAAGAGACACTTTCATCTTTGCAAAGTAGTTTTGAGATATTGACTTATGGAGTCCCATGCATGGATTAGGAGATGCATGAGGAAGAGGAGGAGGATACCAGTGCTGGTACACTTGAAGAAGAGAGGCCATCATCCTTACCAGTAGTTGGAGATACTATTATCCTGGTTGGAGGAACTCTTGTGTTCAATCAAGAGGTTCCAAAATAGCAGTTGATCGAAGGTATGCATAAAATTTCAGCACATATTGTTTCAAGACCAATGCATAACCAAGGGTTAGAAAAAATGTTGATTTGGAGCAGAGACATATCACAGCGCAGAGGACCCTTGATATAATCAAAGAGGAGATTGAAAACTATCCCTGTTCATCATTTTTGAGCTGCATTCAACCCCTTGAGTTGAGATGTAGAGTTTCAGAAAATGGGATTAGCATTATCCTATGTACAATGGCTGATTATGAGATCAGTATTGTGCCTTACTTTGAGACATCATATGTATTACCCTATAGATCTACAACACTGTCACTTAGTAGCTGTGACAAACAAAGGGCTTCATCATTCTTGTAGCATTATGGAGGTAGCTTCACTGATGAAGCAATGGAAGCAAAGATGATAAATGGTAGACATCTTGAAATGAGGAACTTTTTCTCCCTTCTAGATGACCCTTTCTGAATGAGCCTCTCACTGCTCAAAGAGAAACTTCTACTTGCATTAAATCCAAAACTCCTTTAGTCTTGGAGAGCCTTTGATGAAGAGAGAATATCATTAAGAGATCTCATTAGAGCTTCATTTCAACATTTCATGAAATGAAAAAGTCTTCAACAGTTTGGGAAGAATGGAATTCTACAAAGGGAGGATGCCATGATTATGCAGTACCTCATTCATTATCCCCATGGGAGTGAATGTGTAAGGATGATAAGCAAGGGGTTGCAAAGCCACTTGAAAATTTGTATGGGCCAGCATGATTGGTTACGTTGGTTGCCATTGGGATATTTCTGTCACTCTCCAAAGGCACCTATTTTTCTGATCCATGCCTTGAAAAACATGTATGAAATGAAGAAGGAGGCATGGCTATGCTGGCTGCTCTTGGGTGAGTATGGATACTACCCAATAGCTCATCATTTTATGAATCATGCCTTTTTTTTCAACGATAAATTGTAGCAAGGGAAGGAATGTTCATTTTTGTTTCACTTGAGGGGGTTTTGCCACCACATGACATCTCCTATGTCTATGTGTTTTGTATTGTGTAAAACTTGGCATAATGATCCCATGATTTGCATTGATGATGTTTTGTATGGGGCTGAAGTGACATCTCATATGTCCATTAGTATGCTTTTGTTTCATGATGCACATGAGGAGGAGAGAAAGCAGCAAGGTCTCTTGTTGCTTGGATTTCTTTTGGGGGAGTTTGGCTTGTCCATATTACATGGAGGAGATGGAGGATGGCAGCAAAGGGCCTTACTCCAGTGGTTATTGTTAGGAGAATATGGTTTGAAATCTTTGTCTATCCATATTACTTCTTCCCTTCTTCTTTTTCATAACCTTGGAATGATGGAGTTTGGATCCAACAAGGCCAACAGGGCTAAGTATGAGAGCATCTCAATGCTCAATCTAATTCACGAAACATGGTATGAAGATGTGTATTGTGTGATGGAGCTTTTCCTTTGTGAAGAGAAATTCCTTCTTGTATTCACCTCATGCATTGATGATGACGTTGGGCATCATATGGTTGTCACTTGGTACTTCATGATGGAAGAAGGACATCTAACCAAACATGCATAATATATTGCAGCAAATGGAGGAAGCCTTCCTTATGTGGATGTAATTTGGAGGGGAATAGATGGATTTGCATCTACTTTTGGAGTTGCTTGAAGACAAGCAACATTTTGCTGGGGGGGGACTGTAATATTCCCAAATTTTCACATCATATTTGGAATATTAGAGTCCTTCATTTTCTTAATGAATTAAGTAAATAAAAGGGTGGAGGGATCCACAATCCTCAATAAGAATAAATATCCACTTTTGTGTGTGAATGTGGATTAATATAGACTAGATCTGCAAAAGAGGTAGTTGAGCAACTACTAATGTGAATGAAATTGGAGATCATGTCTCATTTAATGAGAGAGATCATAGAGGGTTGATTTAGTCAACTAAGATCTTGAAGATTTCAAACAAAGGGTCATTGAGCATTAATGATAAAGTGGTGGAGGATCATGTGCAAATGAAGCACACATGATGGAGGAGGTGCATATTGCACCTAAACTGTTTGGTTGATTTGGTGAAACAATGGTGTTCCACTTGGAGGATCTTGTCCACATGAGACAGCGCAATTGAGATTAGGGCCAAGGCTTGAGATGGCTCAATATTTATAAAGGAGATGAAGGCAAAGGTGAAGGGCATGTTGGATTATTTGATGTATGATCTTTTATATCTGGAATTTTCAAGTGACATTCCACTGCATTCTTGGGCTGTTTAGAAGAGATTGCAGGTGTTGTTTAGCACAGGGTGTTCCCAGCCAGGAATCCCTCCTTTTTCTTTTAGTGATCTCTAAGGAAGAGGTTTTTACTTCATTATACAACATGCTTTAAGTGCCATTTCCTTTCTCTACTTTTTGCAGAACATTCATATTCAGAAAACTGCAATTTTCTGAAGATCGGTTTGGAAGGTGGAAGTTGTCTTCAGTTGGAGAAAAAGGTGAGGGATTATTCCCATCACTTGGGCTTATAGAGTAGCACTCCTAGAGCCACATTGCATATCTGGCATCAGGCCAAAATTTATTGACCTCCTAGCAGCGGTATTCTCCTCAAGAATAACGTTGTCCATATTGCAGATCTGAAAAGAGGAAGGAAGTTGCTAGTACATCAGCTAGCAATCCAGTGGAGGGTCATTCCTCCACATTGCCATTAGTCTTGCCATCAGCTTGGAGTTTGTTGCAGCATATTTCAGTAGGCAGAAGGCCTCTCTTTCCCTCACAGTGTAGTTTTTGGAGGTAATCATGTTGCAGCAACTACAATCATCTTTTGGAGGATTGAGAAGCTAGATCTAGAGCTTCTAGCTCAGAGATTTGAGGAAGGGATCAACCCTTCAAGCATAGATCTGATCTGAGCACACATTTTAGAGATATTTTCTTTAGATCTAGCTTCAGATCTATATTTCCCAGTAGATCAAGGATCAAACCTTGGGGAGGTGATTTTTCCAAAGTTGCAGATCTAGAAAATCCTTTCTGGGCTATCTTGGGGATCCATCACATTGGCCAGATCTTGAATCTTGGCATCATCAGAGCTCTAGTTTTGAGTAGATCTACATTTCTCTTTTCAGCCTGCAACTCCATGTTTATGACTTGCTGAAGAGACAACGCAGTATTTGCTATAGAGCCTCTCCAGTTATGTTGTACATGTTGGATGCATGCTTTTAGGGTGATCCTAGCTCATATTTTTGGCTAGATCTACCTATATCTTGTACTTGTGTAACTAATTCATCTCCAATATAATAAAATGGCTCAGCTCTATCTCCATATTCTGATTTTTACTTATATTTATTGTTTATCTTGATGTAATTTCTTATATTGTGTGAAGTATTGTTGCATTCTCCCTTTTGAGATATTATATTATATATGTTTGATGTTAAAATCACTTACTCAACATGCATGTTGAAAAAGTTGATGTATAACCCATATTAAAATTTTCTTTATTATTCTTACTTTTAAAATCTTAAATGTCAACTCCATCTTGAAAATGAAATATATTACACATCTCCCTAGTAATGGGAAGTCAAAAGCTAAGAATATTTTTAACATAAATTACTTATTTTTCTTTAATATGGACATTGAAATATTTTATTTATCAAGGTCAACATAATATTTTTTGTTATTAAAATATACATTTTAAATATTACATGTAACCTAAACATAAAGTGTATTAAACATCATGTAAAATCAATAATATTATTTTTTATCAATTCCATATTAAGTAGTGAAGGATGTACATATCTCCGTCATACTAAAAAGTACATTATTTCTTTTACTTTCAATTACTTTATCTCTTTATGTAATGCTGATCTAAAATTAAGGCGGAAATTAAAGCTTTTTTTTTTATATAGCTGACATCAATTTTTTTTGTTTATTACTATTTTTTATTTGTTAATATAAATATTAATTTATTATTTGTAAATCTAACGTTACCTAAAAACATCTCTCCCATATTGAGATGTAGAGTGCCTCTCGGTGCAATAACTCGGCCCCTAAGTAAATCGATCAAGGGTGGATCTAAATACATGTTTCCTTAGTCTATGTCACAATATAAATTATTTAAGTATCTAAACACATTTAGTTCACAACATTCCTCATTGTGCGAGACCTCCAATTATCATTTCAGAGTGAGATAATTTCCTTTGACTATGCTATGAATGGAATCCTCACTTAGCATGAAAATTTGGTGTCCTATCATATTAAAACACTATAAAACATTATTAATAGATATTCCATGTATGAAAAGGATATGTACTCCCTTTTTTATACATGTTAATAGTGGAAGCATTATGGTCTAGGAAAGGAAACCATCACCCTCATTGATCACAGACTACTAGAATTCCTACAGATAGGGAGATCACATAATGACTACCACTACAAATTTTCAACCTACTATAAATAATTGGACTTGAACATTAATCATAACAAAGGTAGAAAAAATCATATCACAAATTGTCTAAGTTATGCCTAGTTAGGGTTACTATTATAGTTTTTAATTCCTATGGGATCGTAATATCCATGTTGCCCTAATTATATGTGAATAGTCCTAACTTCACTACTATGTATCAAATATTATGTGTAGGTAAAAAATTTCTAGACCTTCACTTCCATGATTTACTTTTGTGCTATTAGGGTCATCTTTGTGTTCTTTTAGTTGAGCATGTAGAGTTGATTTTGGAGGGACATTATAGTTTGGTGGAAAGTTATTCTAGTGTAAAGAATACAATAAAAGGTGTTCATAAATATTTATAATAGCTAAAAACATATCAAAACATCAATAAGTAATTCAGATCATGCACTGTTTGTGCCATTATTTAACCCTCTATTAAGAGGTAAGGGTTAAACAATCCTCCACCTAGCTCAAATAAGCCTTGAGGGCTAGTCCGCATTATTACATTTCAATCTTCCTTGCACTAAACTTGGAATTTATTTTCACTATGTGGTTGTTGATAGATTCTCTAGGATGGCCATTTTGGCGCAGTGCAAGAAGTGCAATGCAATTCCAACCATTTTTGAAATCTTCTTAGAATGTGTTTCAATTCATTTTGAGCTACCATAAACCATTATTTAAAATATGGATAGTAGTTTCATCACTACCTTCTAGTCTAGCATGTGACCTATAATGGAAACCAAGTTGACAAAATCAATTTCTTTTTATGCCTAAGTACATGGACACATAGAAAAGTAGTTAATAATACTATTATGCATATATTGGACATGTACAATTTATAGCATTCATTTATGTGGGATGAAATCCTCCATATATTCAACATGGATAAAACAAATCCATCCACAAATCTATTGGTCACAACCCTTTTCAGTAGTGTTTAGGGTTCCAACCATTGCACCCCATTAATGTAGCTCTACCCATTACATTTCCATACGAAGAGTCCTCCCATGTGTATCCCAAGGTAGATAGAGAAAAAAAAATGTTGAATAGATCTAACACCTCTAGAAATAATTTCATGATATAATATATAAATCCAATTCCAATTATAAGTAGCAACATGACCGACATCAAGGGTCATACAAGTTTCAGGTTGGTGATAAGGTGTGATTGCATTTCTAGAAATATGGGATCGCATGCACTAGAAAAGAACCCAAACCACTCATATATAGGCCTTACACCATCATTAAGGTTGTGGGTGAAAATTTATTTGAAATAAGTGTCCCCCCTTTCTTTGGCTTAAATTATTTAATGTGGAACTACTTGAACCATGTTTTCCACCTTTATTCAACACAATGGAGGTGGTTGAGAATTTGAACACTATTGAACTCATTTATGAACACATTAAATAGGTTACAATGGATGATATCATGGATGCCAAGATGAAGGGAATTGATAGAACATACAACTCTAACATCATATTCTCAAAATAAGACGTTAGCTTCCTCAGCAAAGTAAGTGGATCACTGGGAATCAAAATTAGCAAATATTTTCCCATATTTTGAGGAAACTTGACATAATGGGGACCGTTTTATTTAACAAGTAAAACATTGTGTATTCTATATCAGGAATATATGTATATTATTGATAGTTTAAACATCCATCATGTCACTTGTAAGAATGGAGCTTGAGTGGGGAGGATTGCATTCCTTCCTCTCAACCACCCAGAATAATCCCAATTGACAACATAATGGGAGAATTTCTTCCTAGGTAGGACAGATTAATTGAAGTGGACACCCACATCTTTCATTAATTCAACATTGTTTTCTATCTTGGTGGTTTTTAGATTAAAAAACTCAGGTCATTTTTGAGGCCTTAAATTATGTTTTTTTTCATTTAGGTGATTGGGGTTGAAATGGATTTCCTTGACATACTAGTAATTGTATTTCTTATATAGGTATTTTGAGCGAGCTATTTTGCATCCTAAACACAAATTGTATGAAAGAGTTGTGCACCTAGGAAGTTCACATAACAAATAACCACCTTAGGGCCTATACCATCTCGCATTCTTTGTCTCCTAGTGTTAGTATCATATGCCTAGGGATCTTGGTTTTGTTAGCCTTGCCATGTATCTAAGGTCAAAATTTGTAAATATTAGTCATAATCACCTGATTATTATTGTTCCAAGAGGTCTAGGACTAGATTGGGTATCATGTAAGGCTTTCCATTTTGATTAAGAAGGCCAATTTCTAATGTTATGTTTTTATTTACAAAGGAAAATCATGGAATATTTACAAAGGAAAATCATGGAAATTCTTTGGTAACTTGAAAAAGGTACAATAATCATGTTACAAGTATTTAGTTACCGTGAGTTGGTTAGTCCCATTTTGAGTCATAGTTAGTAGGCCGCCTACATTTAGAAATAACATATTCATCAAAGAAATCATGTAATGACCGTGACAAATATTTGGAGGATTTTTTATATTGGTTTAGATGTCATTTCAAAAGGAAAATTTATGAGCTCAGTAGGGGATAATAGTTAGAGGACAACCATTTCAATTCCCAATGTGTTGAGTTTTCAGAAAAAATGTTGCGCATTCATGATGTTCTCTCCAATCACAGTCAACACATTCACACATGCTTCAGGCCATTCAAGGTGATCATTTGAACCTTCCTTATTATCCCTTAGCACTCAACTCTTCATTATCTGCATCGGAAAGCTCGGGTGGTTCGTTTCTTTCAATGTGAAAGGGAGGTATGGGCGATGCAAGTCCAAACAATGCTCAAATTCCCGCATATCGACTGTCAAAATCCTCTCACAGGTGAAAATTTGGTTTTCTCTTTGTCCTTTAGTCATAATATAACTCTGAAATTGTATTTAAAAGCTAGCACAAACCATTTAGAGCTCATAAAAGGAATAAAATTTCCGTTTCTTATTTTCTGGAATTTGTTGCATTTTTTATTTCTTGTCGTTGCGTTTTCATCCCAACCCACTACAAATACATAGAGTGGGACGTTTCCCTCTTTTGTCACTACTAATTTTCCTTTTCTTTGTGTGAGCCTTTGGATGCCAATTGTTTCCTTGGTCAAAAGGTTATATCAAAGTTTTTTCCATTAAAATTTATGCTCAAAGGTGTTTCAAAGCTCAAATTTCATTAGCATTTTGTTTCTAGTTTGTGCATTGCGACTATCCCTAGTTTAATTCCTTGCGAATAGTTACAAAATTCTCAGGTCTTTACAGTTTTCTTGATAATTTTGTAGTTGTCAGTCTTGGTGTTATTTCTCGATGTATCTTAAGAAATTGTTACAAGATTTGAAACACCCCCATTGTTGCCTAAACAAGTTATTCATAACCTTAAAATATCAATTGTTGCAAAAGTGAAACTATGTCAACATCATAGGAAAAAAACCACAAAGGGGGAGCCATTGTACATTTTGAACAAAAATACAACACATCCATCAATGCAGATCCAACCATCAGGATGGATTTAGAACAAGTAGGGTGTATGAGAATCTATGAAAGAAATCAGGCATATCATTTGCAGTTGATAAAGGAATTTTCTACAGGTTTTGATGGTGTGCAAGAAAAGGTGGGAAGTCTGACTTTTCCAGTCTCAACTCAATGAATAGCTGAGGCCACCGACCCATTTTAGTGGATAGGAATGGTTCAAAGGAATGGATTTTGATTTGGTTGCTTTCAAGGAATTTCTCAAGACAAAACATAGGAAAGAGTATGCTTCATCTATTCCAAGGAGTTATTTACAAGATAATTATAGAAAAATTTTGGAGGTCATCCAAAGGTACTTCACATGTGGGGGGAGATTCAATAGGGTGTATCTCTATCACATTAGGCTCTTAATTTATTTTACTGACAAGAAAACTATGAATATTCCCTATTATTTGTTTAAGAGACTATGTGAGATGGATGACTGAGTTCAAACAAAAGGAAGTCAAGTTGAGGCTAGTTTATTTCAATTTTTATTAACTAAATTGTTGGTAATGAAGAAGCTTGAGAATAAGGAGTAGAAATGGCAGGAGTTCTTGGTTTCTTCAATTTGGGTAGCACAATATTCAAACAATCAAAATACTAAGAAAGAAAATCCTTCAGTTGTAGTTGAGGAGGCTTCACCTGCAACAACAAGCTTAGTCAAGAAACCTTTAACTAAAAGAAATTTGGTTGATAAGAAAAGTGCTAAGAAGTAAAAAATTTCCCGTGAGGTAGAAAAGGTGATAAGGGTGCCAAGAACAAGATATGCAACCAAGAGATTACCTGTGGTTCCTCCATCATCGCCTATTCAAGTTATGGAATCAGAGAGCACACAAAGAGAAGTGGAAATTGATGATAAGGACCAGAAAATTGGGGAGTTACAAGATTAATTGGAAAAGGCCCATGTGACAATATATTACTTGCAGTAGGAGAATAGGGATCTTAGGCATAAAGAGTCTCAAGAAACTATCAATACTAGAAGAGAAGATTGATCAAAGGAAACATTGGCACATGTTACCAAAGGAAAATGTAAATGGTCATTGGCATCGAAGAGTCGAAAAAGTGAGTTGAGTATTCAAGGAGACCTACGACTAGGTCTGCTACCAAGGTTCATACGAAAGAAAAGGAAAATGTTCATCCTATGGTTTTTGATGAGCAAAAGGAATTGAAGAAGCAACTGGAACAACTTGAAGGAATAAAACATCAAGTATAACAACTTGCAGAGAAAGATCATAGGGATAAGTTTAACATGTTTAAAGAGGTAGAGGTTTTTATGCCAATCCTTGATAGGGCTAATTATAAACTAAAGTGATACTTGCCTCTACATAGGTAAGTGAAAATTTTATATGTGCAAAACTTGGTCCAGAAAAGATGACTAAGGTTGGTGAAGAAGAAGCTTACTGAAGTCAAAGAAGTTGGAACCAAGAGGAAGATAGGTAATTTGGACTTACTTGTAGAGGCTAGTAAAAAGGTGAATCTCCAGCAGGAAACCTCAACCCAGCTCTGAAACTTTGTTTTTAGCTCAAGATATCAGAAAATGTAATTTTTGATGAAAATTGAAAACACGAAGCAAGGGGCTTGTTGCGCTTTTCATATATAAATTTTGATAATTTTGGGATAATGAAGTTGGAAGTTTTTCTATCGGGAGGGAGCTGTATGAAGGTTCTAACATCCATTTTAATGTTTCCAACTTTTCACATTAATTAAAAGTCACCACGTGTTCAGTTTTAGGAGGCGCTGTGAAAACAAAGAGTGTGTTGTGAAAGTGGGGAACAAGTCAAAGGGATCTTTGTGGGAGTTTTGAATCTTTTTTAGGAGCTCCATCACCATCAAAGGGATATTTGAAGCATACCTATTTTCTTCATTTTGATGGACATGGGCCGTAGCCATATAGAGCATGGAAGTCACTTTGTTTTGTTGTGAAACTACCTAATGCTCTACCAGTCTGGATAGTGAGCTCAATTTTGTTTCAAATTTCTATTTTTTGACTTCTAGTAGTGGTTTAGATTACGTAAATAGGTGGATAATTATCTTAGGGGTTGTGTTTAATATTCATTGGCTAATATTCCAATTTAGTGATGTTTTAGACTTCGATTTGTTGTAAGGAAAAATGTTCCTATTTTTCATTATATGCGCCAATTTTTGGATGTATCTAGTTAAAGGTTGGTTTTGGTCAATGAATTCGATCACCTAGGGTAGGAGATCAAATATTTGATGATCTATAAAGATAGAAAAATCATTCTAAGTGGTTATGTTTGTTGAGATTAGAGAATAAAGATGTTCATGTACTGTATTTTTGAAATATTTTTCTAGTGAATGAATGAAATAGAAGGTTATTTGCACGGATTCCTAAGTCATAATTTTGGTTTTTTATGCTCCTTTGATCTTGTAATCTATCTGCGTGTTTAAATCTCTTTAATGTGCATTTTCTTGCATGGAAAAAACCATATGTTTGATTGAGAGTTCATCTTTAATGATGCTCTATTTTAGTTTTCCAAGTTATCAATTTTTTCAACTTAAATCAACACTTTAGAATTCATCTATGGTTTGATGCTCTAATGTATTTGTCTTTCACCCTTTCTACATTTACCTCCTACAACAATTTGACCTAAATCTACCACCAAAGATGCCTACATTGCCCCTGCAGAGAAACCTTCTATTTTTCCATCATCTCACTCGGCAAAATTTGATTTGACATGACTCCATATCCAATGGATCTATCTCTTTTCTTATCAACGCACATTTAAACAATCAAACCTTGTTGACCTTACTAGCTAGCCCAATACCCTATTTGTTGAGTAACCTAAGTGAGAGAGCCCTCTCGAGGCTAAGAGGGCTAGATTATGGCCTAAAGTGGTTTGTGGTTAGCTCCTGAATTCCTTTTTTTAGCCTAGGGAAATCACAAAGTGCTAACACATAGGGTTAGGTTTTTTCTTCTTAAGGTTTAGTACTTTATGATAGAAGACGATTTTAGGTCTCTTATACTGTCATATTGCAAACAAATGTTGTTGAAACTTCTCACTTTATAGATAATATACCACAATTCCAATTAGTTTATATTGCTCTACATTTTATAGTCTTTTCCTATTTCTTTCATTAATAGAATTTGGGTTTCATTTTATTATGTTTATATAATATTTTTATTTGGATGTTTTGATTCATATTCTTAATTTTCATTTCATTCTCTATAAAACCTAAATCATCCATACTAGACCATGATGAACCAAAATCAACCTTAGTCAACCTAGGTCAATCATTGTGATGGTCTACAATATTCAACTATAGATAATCATGGAAAATTGATACCATAGTAAAACATGGCTAACAACTTCATACATAAGCAACTCCAACCAACATGGTTATCTATACTCAACATGTTCATCATTGCTCAACCATAAGCAATTGTTGGAATTAATTCCAACTGCCGGCATAACAGCAGGCGGCATTACAACAATGAACGGGCCACAAAGCAATTCCGATAGGGTCGATAAGGTAGAGCCGGCATGGTGTTGAACCCAATCGGACTGGCCCCACATCATTTGTTCGTAATGAAAGTTCGCGGGGGTCGTGAAAGAATTGTGGCCAGAGGACTGAACCCCCTCGGAATGCTGACAGCACCACAGCTGGCCC
The DNA here is from genome assembly GCA_034641835.2 of Pinus albicaulis. Lineage (NCBI taxonomy): Eukaryota > Viridiplantae > Streptophyta > Pinopsida > Pinales > Pinaceae > Pinus > Pinus albicaulis. The sequence continues at coordinate 252,164,565 of CM076573.1, forward strand.
ACATATATAATACGGCACATACATATGTTTTATATGTTATATAAGGAGTGCGGGGTTTAAATTTTAATTTGCCCATCGCACAGATTTAAAACAAAGTTTGGTTTTAAATGTTAATTGTTTTGTTTTTAATATATGTGACATATATATTAAAAAGGCCGTGAAACAGAGATGTATTTTTTTATTAATACACAGCAGTGTATACATAAAAAGGACAGCAGAATGTAATGTTATTACACATGATTTTTTTTTAATACACAGAAGTGCGGGGAAGAAAGAACAGCAATGCCAGAAAGTCAATTTTCCATCAATGAGAATTGAAGCGGTGCTGACAGGAGTAATGAACCATTAATGTTATTCCAAGCGGTGAACTTAGTGGTTGAAGCAATTTATGGCTGAAGATATTTCTGTTTTGTAATATGTAGAGACAGAGCCATTATTTTGTAGTGTAATGTTTTAATACACAGCAGCGTATTTTAAAACAGAGAGCAGAGTTTTATGCACAGCAGTGCATTTGTAAAAGACAGAGAGCTGTAATTTTTATAATTACACAGAACAACAGAGTTTCTTTTAAAACAGAGTATGCACAGTAGTGTATTGTTGTTGAGTTAGAGAGACAGAGTATTTCTCTGTGTGAGACAGAGAGTGATAGTTTACTCTGTGTTTGCAGCAGATAAACCAATTTGTAATCCCTCTGAGTTTGAGGAAGTATTGTAACAGCAAGTTTTTTTTAATAGAATTTTTTTTTTGTGAAACTCTGTCAAAATTCTGAATATTTCTCTGTGTTGGGCAAGGCAGTTTTATTTGTTTTTGGAATTCTGAAAATTCCAACATGGTATCGGAGCCAATCCAGGCTATTTGAAGGTCAAATAAGCTGAAGGAAAGGGGTTCTTAGTTGCAGCAGCTTCTCCAGCAGTGTGAAGATTCAGCCAAAGGAATCCAAAGGTATTTCTCTATAAAATTTGTTGTGTTACTGTAGCAGTACAGTGAGCTATTTTAATACACAGTCAAGTGTTTTTAAAATCATAGTTAGAAGTGCAGAATGGCTGGTTCTAGCACAGGTATGAGTTTGGGAAATGTCCATCTCCCACAATTCAATGGAAAAAATTATGATTACTGGTCAATAACTATGAGGGCTTTATTTACCTCACAAGAGTTATGGGAATTAGTTGAGGATGGCTTTGAAGAGCCAAAAGATGAAGCAGAATTTTTGATGTTAAATCAAGCAGGAAGAGAACAGTTAAAGAACAATAAGAAGAGAGATGCCAAGGCTCTTTTCTTCTTGTATCAAGCAGTGCATGAGAGTGTGTTTCCAAGGATAGCAGCAGCCAAGAAATCCAGTGAAGCATGGGAAACTCTCAAGACAGCCTATCAGGGTATGGAAAGAGTGAAGACAGCAAAACTTCAATTGCTGAGGAGAGATTTTGAGACTCTCTGTATGAAAGAGTCAGATAACATTGACTCATTCTTCACTCATGTGATTGGAATGGTCACTCAAATCAGATCTCATGGAGAGACTCTTGAGGACAAGAGGATTGTGGAGAAACTCTTGAGAAGCTTACCCTCAAGATTCGATGTGATTCTCACCACCATAGAAGAGACAAGAGATCTCACAAAGTTTTCAGTGGATGAACTACATGCATCACTGATTACCCATGAACAGAGATTGGGTAGGAGTGAGAACTCATCTCTTGAACATGCTTTTAAGTCCCAGATGTCTTTCGGAAGAGGAAGAGGGCAAGGCAAAGGAAGAGGAAGAGGCAGAAGCCAGAATAGAGGTGGAAGGAACAGTCCAGCAAATGCTCAAGGAAGCGGCAGCAATCCAAATCAGCATCAAGGCCAAGGCAGCAGCCAACAGAATGGTCAGCAGAATGCACAAGGACAAAGGTATGATAAGTCCAATGTCCAATGTTATAATTGTAAGAAATATGGTCATTATGCTAATGAATGTAGAAAGAAGAAGCAGAATGATATGAGAAGTGAAACAAGTGCAAATTTCACAAAAGAAAACAACAGTCAAAGTAATTTGTTTTTAGCTTGTAATATGGCTGAAGAAAAATCTGAAGACTTATGGTTTCTAGACTCCGGTTGTAGTAACCATATGACAGGAAACTTAGCAATGTTTTCTATATTAGATGAGAGTGTGCAGTCACAAGTCACACTAGGAACTGATAGCAAAGTTTCTGTTATGGGAAAAGGAGAAGTAAATGTTTTAACAAGATTAGGTGCAAGGAAAACCATAGCAGATGTTTATTATGTTCCAGGAATGAAGTGTAACCTCTTAAGTGTTGGGCAGCTTGTCCATAAGGGGTATAATGTTTTCTTTGATAATGATGTTTGTACCATCATGGATAAACCACCCAGCAAACAGTGTATTGCTGAAGTGAAGATGACAAGGAACAGGATGTTCCCTCTCAGGATGAGAGCAGACTTGAAGAATGGCGAAGAGAAAGCAGCAGTTGCACAGGAGACTTACCAAAGCGAACCAAAGGATGATAATTGGTTATGGCACTTGAGATTTGGACATCTCAACTTTGGAGGTCTTAATTTGTTGAACAGAAAAGAAATGGTAAGTGGTTTACCATTGATAGAGAAACCGGACAGCCTTTGTGAAGGTTGTATTCTTGGGAAACAACACAGAGAAAGTTTTCCTTCCGGGAAAAGCATAAGGGCAAAAGCACCCTTAGAGATTGTCCACTCGGATGTGTGTGGACCGATGCAAACTCCATCACTTGCAAGCAGCCACTATGTGTTAACATTCATAGATGATTTTACAAGAAAAACTTGGGTTTACTTTTTGAAAAAGAAAAGTGAATTGTTTAAAAAATTCCGCAATTTCAAAGCACTTGTTGAGAATCAGAGTGGGCTGCATATCAAGGTCTTAAGGACTGATAGAGGAGGTGAGTATATATCTAAAGATTTTCTACGTTTTTGTAGAGAAAATGGTATTCATAAGCAGTTTACAACTAGATATACACCGCAGCAAAATGGAGTGGCCGAAAGGAAGAATCGAACCATAATGGACATGGCGAGGAGTATGTTAAAGGCAAAGCACTTGCCGAATGATTATTGGGCTGAAGCTGTACATTGTGCAGCGTACATCTTGAACAGGTGCCCTACAAAAGCTGTTATGAACAAAGTGCCGGAAGAGGCATGGAGTGGCGCAAAGCAAGGTGTCACACATATGAAGGTTTTCGGATGTGTGGCTTATGCACACATTCCGGATCAGCTAAGGAAGAAGTTGGACAGCAAGGGGGAGAAATGTATTTTCATTGGATACAGTGAGGAATCCAAGGCATACAGGTTATATAACCCATCCAACAAGAAGTTTCTTGTGAGCAGGGACGTACAATTCATTGAAGAGGAAGCTTGGGATGGAAGCATAGAGAAAACAGTGAATGTTAAACACTGCTTATCTCATGATGAGAATGATGATGAGGTGGCTGAAATACATCCCCAAACAGCAACACCAACACCGCAAAGTACACCCTTGAGGAGAAATGAAAGTGCTTCTCCAAGCACACCACAAGGAGGAAATTCAAGTGCTTCTTCAAGTACTTGTACACCTACTGAAAGAGGTAAGAAATTCAAAAGTTTGAAAGAAATTTATGAACAAGATATAGCTAATGAAGGTATCAATTATTTGTTTGCTTTATATTTTCATGTTGATGATCCTGTTCATTTCGAAGAAGCCATCAAGGATAGGAAATGGATAGAAGCTATGGATGAGGAAATAAATGCCATAGAGAGGAACAAAACTTGGGATTTGGTTGAACTCCCAAAAGGTAAAGATGTCATTGGTGTTAAATGGGTCTACAAGACCAAGAGTAATGTTGAAGGCAAGATAGAGAGACACAAGGCAAGGCTTGTTGTCAAAGGCTATAAGCAGAAGCATGGCATAGATTATGAGGAAACTTTCGCACCGGTTGCAAGAATGGAAACCGTGAGAGCAGTGTTGTCTATTGCAACACAAAACAAATGGAAAGTTTACCAAATGGACGTGAAGTCAGCATTCCTGAATGGAGTGTTAATGGAAGAGGTTTACATAGATCAACCTCTCGGCTATGAAAAGAAAGGCCAAGAGCACAAAGTATGCAAGTTGAAGAAAGCTCTTTATGGGCTGAAGCAAGCGCCAAGAGCGTGGTACAGTAGGATAGATTCATATCTACTAGAAAATGGTTTTGAAAAGTGTGAGGAAGAACTCACCCTCTACATCAAAGAACAAGATGGTAAAATTTTGATTGTAGTCTTGTATGTTGATGATGTTATTTTTACAGGTAATGATGATTGCCTTATTGAACATTTTAAAACAGTCATGAAGGAAGAATTTGAAATGACTGACATGGGTTTGTTGAGATACTTCTTGGGAATAGAAGTAGAACAAGATGAAAATGGTATTTTCATCTCACAGGCAAAGTATGTTAATGAAGTTCTTGAAAGATTTAACATGCAGGAGAGCAAAGCAGCTATCACTCCCACAGTGATGGGATTAAAACTCAGCAGAGAGGACAACAGCAAGGATTTTGATCCTAGTTTGTACAAGAGCATAGTTGGCAGCCTTATGTATTTGACTGCAACTAGGCCGGACATAATGCATGCTGTTAGTTTGATTTCCAGGTTCATGGAAAAGCCAAAGGATGCACATTTGCAAGCAGCAAAAAGGATTTTGAGGTATGTTAAAGGTACAAAGAAATTTGGTATTTTTTATACTACTTCAGAAAATTCAGATTTAGTTGGATACACGGACAGTGATTGGGCTGGAAGTGTAGATGATCGGAAGAGCACTTCCGGTTATGTTTTTCACATGGGTTCAGGGGCAATTTCATGGGCTTCTAAGAAACAACCCGTTGTAGCGTTGTCTACAGCAGAAGCAGAATATGTGGTAGCTACAGCAGCAGCGTGTCAAACAGTTTGGATGCGGAAAATGTTGAGAAGCTTATGTCAAGAACAGGTAAAAGGGACAGTGATATTTTGTGACAATAGCTCAGCTATTGCATTGTCTAAAAATTCTGTTTTTCATAAAAGAACAAAGCACATTGACACCAAGTTTCATTACATACGGGAATTGGTAAGCAATGGCGAGATTGTTTTGCAGCATTGCAGAACGGAGGATCAGTTTGCAGATATCCTCACAAAGCCACTACAGCAGAAAAGCTTTGAATATTTCAGGAAATGCTTGGGTATGCAGGAAAACCCAGCAGTTGAAATTAAGGGGGAGTGTTGGAATTAATTCCAACTGCCGGCATAACAGCAGGCGGCATTACAACAATGAACGGGCCACAAAGCAATTTCGATAGGGTCGATAAGGTAGAGCCGGCATGGTGTTGAACCCAATCGGACTGGCCCCACATCATTTTTTCGTAATGAAAGTCCGCAGGGGTCGTGAAAGAATTGTGGCCAGAGGACTGAACCCCCTCGGAATGCTGACAGCACCACAGCTGGCCCACATATATAATACGGCACATACATATGTTTTATATGTTATATAAGGAATGCGGGGTTTAAATTTTAATTTGCCCATCGCACAGATTTTTTTTTAACAAGTTTGGTTTTAAATGTTAATTGTTTTGTTTTTAATATATGTGACATATATATTAAAAAAGGCCGTGAAGCAGAGATGTATTTTTTTATTAATACACAGCAGTGTATACATAAAAAGGACAGCAGAATGTAATGTTATTACACAGGATTTTTTTTAAATACACAGAAGTGCGGGGAAGAAAGAACAGCAATGCCAGAAAATCAATTTTCCATCAATGAGAATTGAAGCGGTGCTGACAGGAGTAATGAACCATTAATGTTATTCCAAGCGGTGAACTTAGTGGTTGAAGCAATTTATGGCTGAAGATATTTCTGTTTTGTAATATGTAGAGACAGAGCCATTATTTGGTAATGCAATGTTTTAATACACAGCAGCGTATTTTAAAACAGAGAGCAGAGTTTTATGCACAGCAGTGCATTTGTAAAAGACAGAGAGCTGTAATTTTTATAATTACACAGAACAACAGAGTTTTTTTTTTTTAAAACAGAGTATGCACAGTAGTGTATTGTTGTTGAGTTAGAGAGACAGAGTATTTCTCTGTGTGAGACAGAGAGTGATAGTTTACTCTGTGTTTGCAGCAGATAAACCAATTTGTAATCCCTCTGAGTTTGAGGAAGTATTGTAACAGCAAGTTTTTTTTAATAGAATTTTTTTTTGTGAAACTCTATCAAAATTTTGAATATTTCTCTGTGTTGGGCAAGGCAGTTTTATTTGTTTTTGGAATTCTGAAAATTCCAACAGCAATCATTTTCAAGCAATTTCAACTATGACAGATAATAGTTTAATATAGTTAAGCATAGTATTATGGTCAACTAAAATTTATCTTAATGGTTTATCTAATAGGGCTTCCAGAATTTTAATTTAATTATTACATGAATTGTAGAGATTTGCCCTCTACTAAATATTCTAGAATATTCTTAGTAGTAGTCACAAATCATAAGTTGAGATTTATTTCAAAAGTACTTTTGTTTTTCTTCCCTTGTAATTAAATGATATAATTAAATTTATTAAAATGCTATATGAATAATTGTCATATGAGATTTTCCACATACCTTATTGATAATCCATAATATTGTAACAAAGTTTCTACATGGTAAAATAGAGTGAATGTCCATGATTAAGAATCTTGTTGTATAGTTTTTTAAATATATATGTTTAACTCATATATTAATTTTCTTATAATCATAAATAATAATAATTTAAAATAATTCAAAGAAATTGAATACCATTGTGAAAAATGAAACACTCCTCAATTAAATTACCATTAAAATTTCATAAAAAAAAATAATAAGAGGTAGAAATAGTAATCCAATAGAATACCAACCATTCAATTTAAGCGATGGAGTGATTAAGTGATTTTTTTTTTTTTTAAAATGTTGATGCTATAATGAAGTAGTTCCTTACTATTCCATATAGGCTAATTTTTTTAATTTTGAAGCTGAACAGAATACATCATCCAGCAGCACGAGTGTTAGCAGCAGGAAGATCATCATCCCTGAGTGATAAAAGGAGAGTATGACGCGCAAGCGGAGTCCAAACAGCTGCGTTAGGGCGGGGCAAAGATAGTGAGTGCAGACAGCTGGAAGAGAGCGGGACAAAGATAGTGAGTGCAGACAGCTGCGAAAGGGCGGGACGAAGATATTGATTGCTGAAAAGGATGGACATGAAAATGGAGAAGGCGAGGTCAAGATTCAAGAAGGTCTGTGTTTTCTGCGGAAGCAGTTTGGGGAAGAAAAGTAATTATCAAGATGCCGCCGTTGAGCTGGGAAAGGAGCTGGTAAATCGTCTGGATTTGCCTTTAATTTTTAGGGTTTTATTGCTTTCTCCCTTAAATCCCTTTTTTTGTAGCTGCTTGAATGGAATTGTCCTCTGCTTAAATCCTTCCTCTTTACTTTTAATTCTTAGGCATGCAGTTTAAAGTTTTCCTTCACAAAGCTTGGATGTACTAAAGCTTCTGCATCGCTTTCCTCAGTTTTGAAGCTATTTTGATTGCGCTCTATTTCTTCTTTTCTTCTTACGGTTAATTTCAAGATCTACCTCCCTTCAAATCTTTATGATTTTGAACCGCCTGAAACTATTTGTTTGGCGGTAAAGCAATTTTCTGAAGCTATAACGTCTGCACGACATATATTAGTCAATTTTCGCTGGATCAGTCTCTTTTCGCCATCTTTAATTACAGATCTCTAAGAATTTGGCGAACTGGCGGCTCTTCATCATCTCCTCTATCGATATAGATCCTTTGCCAATCGTTTCTTCTTACACATTTAGTTAGTATTTCTGAGTTTGGACGGTCTACATTATGTTTTACTTATTCTACGCATTTGTTTTGCCATATACTGAAAAATTCTAACCTCAATCACGAGATTCAGAGAGCAGGTACTATGTCTATGAATCTTTAACGTGTACACCTTTACCAAAAATCGGGCCACAGTTATTTATTTATGCTGCTCAAGGTTCATCATCCGGACTCTCATCATCCGGACTCTCACTAAAATCAAAGCATATTTATTCATTTATCGTCCTAACAGCGGTTTTTCTTTGGCTTGGTTTCTCAGGTTTCAAGAGATATTGATTTGGTTTACGGCGGAGGTAGCTTAGGACTCATGGGTGTCGTTGCACAGACTGTCCATGAAGGCGGTCGCCATGTACTCGGGTAGAGAAACTTATATCTTAAATTCGTTTGAATAAACCATCAAATCCTGAAGGCACAGTTTAAATGAATAATCCACTGGTAAAATTTTCAAAGAAAATATCAAACTTAATTTAAATTTTCATCTTTGCTAATTTTACCATTTCTATTTTCAGGGTCATTCCCAAGACGCTTATTGAGGTAAAACACGTGCAAAACTCAACTTAGAATATAAAAAAGATCAAGATATACAGATAAGTCAATTTCATTCACGCGGAATTGAGATTTTTTATTTTTTAAATTCAGGGTTTGAATTGCGTCATTTCAAAGTTTATTATATGCTTATCTAGGTTTGTTCAACCTTAATTATGGGCTAATTTTATCAATCATGTTAAACAACATCCACCAATGTTATTGGTGAAGCATGTTTTACTATTAGTCAACAATGGTCAAAGGTAGCACCAATGTTATTGGTGAAGCATGTTTTACTATTCGTCAACAATGGTCAATGGTATTAATCAGGCAACATGAATTGTAGTTTATCACGTTTTACGCAACCTGAATTGTAGTTAATCATGTTTTACGCATCTCCGTGGTGGGCAATTCACAATCATCACATTATTAAATGTTATCTAATAGGAGGTAATTCTACTTTTTGAGCCAAGAGGCTTTTTACTTTTTACAGTCCCATGTAAAGCATGTGTAAAATGTTTTCTGAAGAGATAAAGTAATATTTATTATAATAATAAAATATTTAATTGATTGTTTATATAATTTAATATAATTTTATGTAAGGTAGTAAAAAAAAATTATATTTTCATCAATTAAAAAAATAAAAAAAATAGTACATATTTTATATGAAACACGGACTGATATCTCTACAATCAGTCATTTTTTTTTCACATTTTGGCCAAATATTGACTTTTTATCCTTACAAAAAAGACATTCTGCCAATAGTGAAACATACAACTTACAATGGCTAAGTTCATAAAACTAAATTAGTGATTTATCCAAAATATCAAAATGTTACTTAGTTCGAACGAGTCCTACGAGTGGTTGAAAAATCCCGCATTTACCAGAATGACATGTTCATATGAGCCACAGATCAGCAATTTGGTTCTGCTACTAGTAGATTTGACCAAAATCTATGTGGTGGAAGGAGCTAACGAGTAGCCGAATTCTCACCATCTAGTTGGTTAGGATGGGAGGGTGGAAAAGTGTGTAATCCTTTGTGGAGTCGGGTGGCCATATATCATTATGTAATGTGTCTTTAATTCCCAGCTAAATTGTACGAGTGGGGAAATGAGTTTGGCACAGTTTAAAATAAGTTTACACTTAAAAAAGTTGATTTTTTAGTTCAGGTTAGATCAATGGTAAAGATAAGTTTAACATTGATTACCATAACTCTATATTAATTATAGACCAATTAATTCATTAAAATAATAATTTACCTTAATAGGCCCCCTTCTTTTTCTTTTTACTGCAGATCAGTAGTGAAACAGTAGGCGAAGTGAAAGTCGTTGCTGACATGCACCAAAGGAAGGCCGAAATGGCCCGGAAATCTAACGCTTTCATCGCCTTACCAGGTAGAATAAAAACCTGAAGAATTAGAATGAATTTTACTTGTTTACGGAAATGAAATACAGAGAGCTTAACCCAAGACTCATAAAATTTGTACTGCCAGGTGGCTATGGAACTTTGGAAGAATTACTTGAGGTGATAACATGGGCTCAGCTCGGTATACATGACAAGCCGGTAATTCTTTAATGAATGTCAATACTACAACCATCGATATGTATACTTTTAAGGCCGGCTGCATTAATTTGGATTTACTTACAGCTTTTTCCAGAAGAATTTAGATCTTTAAAATGCAATGTTCATTTATTAACAAAAGAAAATTCGCTTATAGGTTGGCGTGCTGAATGTAGACGGTTACTACAATTCGCTGATATCCTTCTTCGACAAAGCTGTGCAAGAAGGATTTATTAGTCCGACAGCTCGCCGTATACTCGTCTCTGCTCCAACGGCTAGAGAATTATTGAAGAAATTAGAGGTAGGGATTGAATGTCACAATAATGTCTGCCTCAACTTCTTCCATGTGTTTAGAATAATCATTTCCACAGCCCTTCAGGTTCCAATCATTATTAAGTAATACATTGTGTTAAGACCGCTCCAAGTGAGCATTAATTAAGATCACTATTTCTATATTTGTATCAGGATTATGTCCCCAGGCTTGATCAGGTGGCTTCCAAATTGTGCTGGGAAGGGGAGCAATTGGGCTAGTATTTCAAGTTGGATATAGTAGGATATTGCTTATTAGATAAGAATATTATTTTTGAGATTTAATTGTGTTTAAATAATTTGTCGATTTATAATTATTTTCATGAAATAGTGATAATTGACTAATTTTTTATGATTTTTAAATAAAATACTTACACTCATGATATGAAATAAACATGTATAAAAAAGAGCTCAGAACCTGCAAATACTAAAATGAAAAAACAAAGAGAAAGTATATACATATTTTGTGAAGGGACATGGGGCCTTCTCTCTGTGATGAAATTGTTCAAATTGTTATGAATGAAAAAAGAAAGAGAAAGTATATACATATTTTGTGGAGGGTCATGGGCCCTTCTCCCTTTGAAGAAAATTTTCAAATTGTTATGAATGAGAAAGTAATTGTATGCTAAACGTTGACAAAAATAATTTCCTATATATGCGCAATTGTGCTTAATAGAAATCAAGGGGAATTATTTTTCTAGAAAAAATGACATTTCTCGTGTGCATAATAATGTTTGAGTCTATTAATATCTGTCAAATGTATTTCTGAACCGTTATTTGTTGTTAGTTTTACTTGTTTACCAGATGTTGATCCTGGTTCTGCAGCTAAATGCAACCTAACGACCATAATTTACTTTCATAATACACTCTACAAGGCATTGGTGTCTATATATGCAAATGGTGAGCCCCCCTCTGGATGAACACACTAAATATCTAAACATGCTTTCCCACTAAAACTACCAAACATTCCTTCACGAAAATGTGGGTTTCTTGAATCCATGCTGGAAAAGCCTTCAAAAGTCCTTGAACTATCAAATAAATCTGCAAAAACATCTTCTGCATTTCTGGTATTAAATTTCAACGTATTTGCTCCACCACCTCCACTCGAAAATGATGATTAACCACCAGCAACAGGTGAAGGTACCTGTTACTTCAATCCGTCGTCCCCATACTGGCCGTAATTAGTCACTGTTGATTGTCACTGAGAACCACATATTGATATTAAAACGCTTAATTCAGAAATGTAATATAAACGGTAATATATATAATGCAAAACAACTGACCCTGAAGTCCAAGACTGTGTTCACTGTTTCGATAAAGTGCATTCCAACATAAAACAGTAATCTTTTTTTACAAATTGATTATTTTATGAATTCCTGAAATTATACTTCTAAGTTAATTATCGCAAAAATTCACGAAAAGAAGATGGTCGTTGTATGATGGACATGAGAATAAAATGGTACACTTCGAAGCTAATAACCGAAAAAATTCACGAAAAGAAGATGGTTGTTGAATGATGGACGGGAGAAGAATATGTAGGAACTAAATTGGCCCATCTGTTGGACTTCAGTGATCGAAAGAAATGCAAAATATACCATCCGTGTTTTTGGACTGGCCCACCTATGAGTACTTTGAGAGAACATCATGGTCCTTATACCCCAACAGTATTTTACTACAGATGAAAACTCTACTTGAAACCCTAACTGTGTATCGAAACTGAGAGCGCTTTATTACGATCGCTCTTCCATCACGTAGCTGGTAGGAAATTGAAAATAAACCCGTTAGAGGTATGTAGAGATTTTCATGAGGTTCCTGCTATTGGCTATGAGTGATATTGGAACATTTTATATATCTTTCACTGAAAGCGATCTGGCATGAAATAGGGCATATCAGTAGGAGGACAATCGCTGCACGACCTTTGGCTGGCCCAAAGACCCAAATATTGTTACGGCTTAATCAGTGCGCCCCTATCGTTTCTAACCGCTCTCTCGGACTAATCAGAACTAAGGCCACCGAAAAGCAGAGGGACTCCCTACCAAACGCCAGCATAATTATTACAGTGAATAACCCAACAACATAGATGTTTCCAAGACCGTGCAAAGTTGTCAGCATTAAGTAGAAGAGGTAGCTTTGATTAGATATTAGGTTGGTTTAACAAAATTACAATAATTTCAGGGTAAATTAAGAATTGTGAGGGAACGGCTTTGAACTAATTTGCAAATTTATTGGAAAAAAACCATTATTATTTGGTAGGAGATTTTATTTTATGTTACCCATTTTGTTTGTGGTTTTTCCTAAATCAGTATCATTTTCATCATATTCACTAAGGTTAGAATGTTGGAATCTTAATTGTTAGGTATAATGGAAAATATGTATTATTGCTTTTTATTTCAAGATGAAGATTTTTTGAAATTTTTTAATTTTTTTAGTTAAGGGTAGAGATTGATTTTTAAGGGAATATGTTTAGTTTTAATGCTTATCAATGTTATAGTGTATTATAGAGTTTGTTAGATTATATTGATTTTTGATAAATTTAAAAAATTATATTCTTGTCACTTGGCTCCCTTTCCACCAATTTCATATAGATTTGAAATTATTCTCATTCTAATAAGTTTCTCCATGATAAGTTCCTGGTTATTATTTATAACATTCATTTATATATAACTAAATTTTATTTAGCAAAATGGTCCATTACTTTAATAAACTTAAAAAATTATATTCTTGCACGGTGGCTCTCCACCCACCAATTTCCTAGAGATTTGAGATTATTCAAATTCTAAATTCTAATAAGTTCCTCCATGAAAAGTTCATCATTATTATTTATAACATTTTTATATATACACAGATGTTATTTAGAAAAATGGTTAATTTTACAATAAGATGTGTAATTCTTTTTTTTTAATCAAATCAAAGCTGACCCATAACTTTTTTATTGGTGTTGTAATAATTTTTTTAATTTCATATATGAAGAGTTAGACTATATCAATAATATTAACATTTTTAATATAGTTGTACTAGTTTACTTAAAAAGAAATATGAATAGTCTAGGTAATTATAATCTGCAAAAAGCTAAAGAAAAAAAAAACTTAGTAAATAAATATTTGTATACATAATATTAATGAGAAATAAAATTCTAAATTTAATATTTACCATTAAATTTGTGTGTCCAACAAAAATTTATCTACCAATTGAGATTTTCAATTTCCGCAAAACCAAAATTTTACAATTTCAAAAAGCTAGCTTATATTGATTGGGAAAAATCCACATTTTAATAAATGGAAAAAATAATGATATATGTATTTTTATACAAAAGTATCTCCGTAAATGAATATTTATATGCATGATATTAATCACAAATAAAATTCTAAATTTACCATTAAATTTGTGTGTCCAACAAAATCTTAGCTACCAACTGGGATTTTCAATTTCCACAAAATCTTAGTTACCAACTGGGATTTTCAATTTCCACAAAACAAGAATTTTACAATTTCAAAAAGCTAGGTTATATTGATTTGGAAAAATACACATTTAAAACGTGGAAAAAAAAATGATATCTCTATTTTTATGCAAAAATATCCACACTTATTTTTAGTTTCATCACATAAAGTAGCCCTATGCAAAGTGTAATTCTAGGAATGATGTGCTATTGATGGCTCTAAAAACTACATGCAGGTATTTTTTATTTCTTCATCGTTTGCATGCTTATATCAGGACAAGAGGCACATACCCCTTGTCGTTAGCATTGAGTAGAAATGAATCCATCTTCTTATCCTCATTAATCCAATGCTTACAATATAAGAAAGAGCATGTGCTCATTTCGTCAAGTTTCAAATTCCCAATCTGTAAAAAAGCATATGTGCTCTACCTCGTTATGTGAGCTTTAAAATTCCATTAATGCTTACTTAAATATTAAACCTTCATATCAAAACAACCTATTGCTATTCTCACCTCCCTTGTTCATAACTTTGTCCTTCAACATTGTGAAAATTACAAGTGATTAAAAAATAATTGATTTAAATAAGATAGCTGACTAGAACTCTTAAGAAGCACAATATTTCTTCAATTTTTAAATTTATCAATATTAATTAGAGTTTTTTGAAATAGGTGAAAGATTTTTTAGGGATAGAAAATATGTTTATATTATTTATTTTTCTCGTAGGATTATGTATATTGGTGAAACTGGTAGATTAATTAATCAAAAGATCTATAAACATGTTGTTGACAGAAAAATGGAAGATCTTATTCCTCTTTTTTAACAAAGCATGCAGAAAAAACTAACCATCACAGTTGCATTGAAGAGGCTAGAGTCATTTCTAGTGTTAACCATTTTCATCACCCTAAGTTAAGAGAAGCTTTGGAGATTGAAAAAATATGGTTTAACCTTAATACATACAACATTTAATAATAGTAGGTGTTGGATCCCTGCCCTATACTTCTAATTGTTAGTTTTTATATATTTTAAGTAAACCCCCTTCCCTTATTATTATTCTTTTTTTAATTATCAAACTATTTTATATTATATATAGCATATAGCTAACAATCCTTTAACTAAATATTGTTAATTCATATAATCTTATAATAATAGAACAAATTAGATAAAACAATATAATTTTAATATTTTATTTTAACATAAAAGAAATTTCTTTTTTTAATAACATTAAAAAAAGCGTAACTAAATATAATAGAAGTTTAAGGGTCATAATATTTTATTTCAATTTATAACTCACAAAGATTGATATATCTATTCTAACATTATATAAATAATAGTAATAGAAATAATGAGTTAAATTTGATTTAGATTTTAATAATAATAACAATGGAATTAAAAAAATTAATTAGGATATTAATTATTATATTAGGTTTAATTTTGGTTATAATAATAAGTACAATAATAGAAAAGATGGTAATAAGAATTAGAATATTGGGTGAGATTTTAACAATAATAAATAAGTAAATAATAATAATAATAATAAAAACTGTAGTATTATAGTTTAAAAAATTTAGAATATTAAATAATATAATTAATTAATTAATTAAAATTTTTTTTCTACTAATTTTTTTTTATTTTTGTCAAATTGGGTGTTACATTTCAACGGCTAGTTAACCTTTCTTTTTGTCTATTTAATTGAATGCCAAAATATGATTTCTCATCCATTGTGAAGAGGAACTACACTAGTTGGTTTGAAACACGTAGACGTAATCTTTTCCTATGTGATTACCACTGAAAGATCTTTCTCTACACAATGATTGATTAAATAGGTTTGAATTTATTAAACATGTTCACTTCATTTAAGTTTGAAAAAAAAATACACATTTTTTTATGATAGACTTCTAATCCATAGCATAAATTGCAGCATCACATTATCAAACCCTATTCTCATTTGACGCAAGTGCATTTATCACATTCCCGAATCTTATCACATGATCAAACCCTATTCTTATTTGACTCATGTGCATTTATCACATTCCCAAACCCTAATACCAAATTAGGCTTAAAAGTTCGACAAGCATCCTGGGATACTTTCGCAAATGAAGTTCTACACCTTTATGAATTTCCCTAAATTTACTTTAAGATTTTTCGCAAAAACTATTCCTATCCAAAGTTAAAATCTTAGTGCAAGTACAAAAATCTTGATTGAAATTTGTACATAGATACACAATTTCATTATTTTCATTGATGTGCCATCCCTTTAATGTCTTCATATGTATTATAGCATCCAAATGATGGTATTTGTAGATCTCATGTTTATTTTTTAGATTTAATTAATTTATTTTTATTGCTTGCATTACTTATAATTCCATCTTACCAACTTCTTATGGTCTAACATGTTCATTTTGTCCTACTTGTAAAATATTTTCATTCTAGGTGTCACATTTGCGTCTAAGATATGTTGTATTACAATCATAATTGGGTTATTTTAACATACTAGGATTATCATCAATGTCCTCCTTGCATCGTAATGGGGGGTTGCAAAGCTCAATTATGCTTCTTTACTTGGATTTGATAATTCCATGACAGGTTTGGGTAGTATCTCAATATGATCTTAGAGAAATTTATTCAATAATATCCATAGTCATTATTTAATCCATGTAGGAAGCTACAAAATCTATTATTCTTCTATATTTGGATTCCATCATTCCAAGAGAAGTTTGAGAGCTAGGGTTTTGTTTAGTGAGTACTAATACAACTTTTGTACAAAATGTGAATTTTGGAAAACCATGGCTTGGGAAATTATGGGTAGTGTGCTCATATGGTTATTAACTGAAAAAAACTTTCCGAAGCTTTTCAAATTCAATTATGCTACTCAATTTGATTTTTATACACTTGAAAAAGTATACAGTGTATCATAAATGGATCCAAAAAGTGAATTGAAAATTGCCATAACTCTATAGTTATAAGTCTGATCGGTGAACCATGAATTATATTTAAATCCTCACATAACGATACAACTATGGGTACTGATCTATTATGATTCCATTAGTTGAAATTTATTTATTAAAAGATATTTGGATCCAAGGCTTTCCAACAATGTAATTCTTTCACAAAGAGGTTGACTTTGAGAAACATTGGCTTGGGTCATTTTGGGTATAATGTTCATGTGAGCTTTGGAAACAATTCAATTCAATCATGGGTATAATTTTCATAACAATTCAATCATGATGGGGAAAAATACGAAGGTGGGTTAAACTTTCCTGAGAAACGCAATTGGAAATTTCATTTTCCCAAAAGTTCAGCCGAATGTATATAAAAGTTTGGCTGAACTGTTGGAAAGTTCAGTTGAATTTTTGAAATTCATTCTGACAAACTAATTCTTCTGTTTACATTTACGGCGTATTAACGGCGCAGGTAAACATATTTTTGGCTAGATATGGGAAAAGCGACAACAAAATTTTGGATGAACTTTTTCTTATAAATATATTGGCCCCCATATCGCAACAAGTTTTGGGTTTGTTAATGTTTGGTTAGTTACCGTTGCTTTGTTGTTTTCTGTCTCACTCTTTTTCTCTATTTCTCTCTATATCACTCTATTTCTTTGTTGTTGTCTATCTCACTCTGTTTGTGCTTGCTGTTGCAGGGGTGAGGAGGGGAGAAAGCAAAGGTGAGAAGGTTATGATCTGTTTATAGTTTATGCTCTTTTTATTTTTTTGTTTATTGCTATTTTTTGTTTTTTAAATTGTATTTTTTGTGTTCACAGGTTATCTCTAATCTGCATCCTCGGCGATGTCCTCGGTGATCTGCGGCCTCGTCATCTCACTGTCTGCTCATTGCGGCCTCGTTTTCTCACTGTCTTCTCATGTCGGCCTTGTCGTCTCGATGTCTGCTCATTGTAGCCTCATCGCCTCACCATCTCGTTGTCTTTGAATTTCCATGTAGACGAAAAAACCCTGAGAATTCCCTGCAATTTTTTATGTGACTAAGCTAGCTATATACAATCATTACTATAGAAAATCATAGCCAAATTCCAAAAAAATTAAACCAAAAAACATACAATAAACTTTCCCAAGCATATAATAAACTATGGCAACCAAATTTAACAAATAGAAGATTATTCAACCACTAGCTTGTATCAAATTACTGCATACAACATTTATAACAACCACTAGCAACAACCACACTAGTAGCCTCTGCGACTCTCCTTTTTCTCTTTCTCTGCATTCTATATCCACTTTGTAGCTTTTAATAAACGTATCCTGCTCGTATATTTTATTTCCTATCTGTAATGAATTATTTCCATCTTGTCACGAAGTATCCTGCCGATTGAGCGATTGGGCTGTCACGAAGTATTCCCTTCCCCACAAGCATGACAGAAAGCACCCCTGCCTTGACAATTTACATGCTCTCCGGTCCTTCCCTTTTCAAGACCTTAGAGAACTATAATACAATATTTTTTTTGATACTATAAGGCTCCTTTGATGTACCTTATAATTCTCTTAGCAACTTTCCAATGAACTTCTTTAGGTGAACTCATGAATCTTGAGACAAAACCAACTGAAAAAATGATGTCGAGACTTGTGGAAGTTAAGTAGATGAGACATATAACAAGACTCCTGTATAATGTGCTATCAACATCCTTTGATTCATCGTAATACATAATGAGTTTAGGATTTACTTCAAATGGTGAAATATTTTTTATAGTTGTCTATGTAGATGGCTTTATTATCAGAGGAAGTGATAAGAAGATGATTGATAGAAGTAAGGAAGACATGAAGAAGCAGTCGTTATCCTTATCTTTTATTCATCTACTTAATGGATGAATGGTGATGTCTTTTCTTGTGCGATGTGACCTTCTACTTGAGCTTCTGTGGGATTGGCTTTGCTTGTCTTCATGGAGGATGACCTTTATTATAAAATATTATGTGTGCACTAGCAAGTTACACACAATATTATAAACTTAATTATGTAGATTACTATGACAATCAGTATGATACACAGTTTTAAACTAAGTAATGTTTACCTATATTATATTATTGTGTTTACAGCTACTCTGACCATAGAAGTTGTCATAACTATTGTTACTTGTTCAACCTCTTTATATAAGCTATATAGTCACTGTAACCTAATATTCAATGGGCTTCGATTCCCTGCATGTTTTACACTAAGTAATGTTTACCTATATTAGATTATTGTTTTTACAACTAGTCTAATCATAGAAGTTGTCATAACTATTGTTACTTATTCAACCTCTTTATATAAGTATAGAGTCATTGCAACCTCATATTCAGTGGGATTTGATTCTTTGTATGTTTTGCACTAAGTAATGTTTACCTGTATTAGATTATTGTGTTTACATCTAGTCTTATCACAGAAGTTGTCATAACTGTTGTTACTTGTTAAACCTCTTTATATAAGCTATAGAGTCATTGTAACCTCATATTCAATGGGCTTTGATTCCTTGTTTGTTTTACACTAAGTAATGTTTACCTATATTAGATTATTGTGTTTACAGCTATTTTGATCATAGAAGTTTTCATAAATGTTGTTACTTGCTCCATCTTTTTATATAAGCTATAAAGTCATTGTAACCTCATACTCAATGGGCTTTGATTCCCTATCTGTTTTACACTAAGTAATGTTTACCTATATTAGATTATTATGTTTACAACTAGTCTGATCATAGAAGTTGTCATAACTGTTGTTACTTGTTCAACCTCTTTATATAAGTTATAGATTCATTGTAACCTCATATTCAACGGGCTTTGATTCCATGTCCATTTTAAAATAAGTATTGTTTACCTATATTAGATTATTGTGTTTACAGCTAGTATGATCATAGAAGCTATCATAATTGATGTTACTTGTTCAACCTCTTTATATAATCTATCGAGTCATTGCAAAGTCATATTCAATGGCCTTTGATACCCTGTCTATTTTACACTAAGTAATGTTTACTTATATTAGATTATTATGTTTACATCTAGTCTGATCATAGAAGTTGTCATAAATGTTGTTACTTGTTCAACCTCTTTATATAAGCTATAGAGTCATTGTAACCTCATATTCAATGGGCTTTGATTCCTAGTCTGTTTTACGCTAAGTAATGTTTACCTATATTAGACTATTGTGTTTATAACTAGTCTGATCATAGAAGCTGTCATAATGTAATATTCCAAAATGGAAAATATAGGAATATAGAACATTTACAGCATCCCAAATAAGCAAAATAGGGATATAACACTAAAATCTGGAAAATGCTAAAAATATGCTGCAACTGGAAATTACATCAAGACATTATGTTCATGAGCAGAAACAATTGAACCATATCATTATAAACAACAGAAAATATAAAGTACACAGTTCTCTAAAGAAGATGCACTCAAGCCAACAAGAAGTGGCTGAAACACACTAATGAAAACGAGCACTTGGAACGTTGTGCTGCTATTGCTGGAAACTACTGCTACTGAGAAGAAGAACCATGTGCAGGAGGCTGCTGAAGTGCTGAGAAACATTTTGGATTTTAACCATAGACTCTACTCAAAAAACCCAAAAAAACCAAGAAATGGTTTGGCTAGTTTTTAATTTTGGATTTTCGGCCCTTTCTGGGTTGCCAACTACACCCCTATTGGATGAATTACACACTCCTCCTGGGTGCTTGTTGATATGGGGATGAATTGATGATATAACTACTAAAATATCACAAAAATCATCTCAATACATGAAGGGTTGATCCCTTCTCTAGATTTTCAAGCTAAAAACTTGAGATCTAGCTCCTCCTTCCTCGACTCAAGTTGCAGCTACAAACTCCACAACTGCTAGAATGGATTGCACTGTCAATGAGGATGAAGTTGGAGCCTACTGCTGGATGATGAAATATAACTCACAAATGATAGAAATAATCTCCCAAACTGAGGGAAATACCCCTCATAGGATTCCAAGCTAAACTGCTTGGAACTTCCTTCCTCCCTTAGATCTTCCTGACTGGACTACGCAATTTCTGAAGAAATTGCTGCTACATGGAAGTGTAATATGATCACCTGATGTCAAATATCACAATTATTCTCCTGGAAGACTGAAATGGAAGTGCAAGGTGAAAGGATGGATCCTCCACCAGTTTCCTAGTTGAAATGCTAGAAACTACCTTCCTCCTCTCAAACCCTAAGACATGAATGCGTAAATCCTAAAGTTGTATATGTAGAAGAAAGTGGATTAATGTGGCACCAATGCCAGATGATGAATAAATACTCAAAATAACCTTCCCCAAGTAGGCACTCAAAGTCCCCCATGAGTAACGTTGGGATTCCTGCTCGGGAACACCTGTGTGCTAAACATCACAACAGAATTAACTAGACAGCTGAAGTGTGCAAAGAAATGTCAAACGATAATACAATATCAAATTCCAGACTGATTTTATTTTCTGCCCTCATCTTCCTTATATTTTTGTGAGCCTTCCCTACCCATGGCCCACCTCATAACTGCGTTGCACATGTGGCCACTAGTCTCCATGAAGGGTGTGTTGTCTCTCCATGATCTACATGATCTATGCAATTAACCTCCACTCTCTCCATCATGTGTGCATTTAATGCACCACTTCCTCCATCACTGCAGCATTAATTCTCTATGATTTTAATTTTACTCCTCCACTATCTCCATCATCTTCCTCATTATTCTCCATGATCTCCACTCTTCCTCCATTAATAATCTGCTCCACCACTCCATAATGCCAATCTACTATATAATTAACCCACATTCACACAAAAAAAGTGGATTTTATTCATTTATGGGGTTTATGGGTCCCTCCACCCTTTTATTTACTTATTAAGCAAGAAAAGTAAGAAGTTTACTTATTAAGAAAGAAAAGTAATAACTTTAATATTCCAATTAACTGATGGAAAATTGGGAATATTACAGTGACCCTCCCTGCCAAAATTTTGCTTGTCCTCAAGCAATTGCAAAAGTGAATGCTACAAAAATCCTCCTCCCTCCAAATGGAATCCTCATATGGAAGGTCTCCCCATCTTCTCCACTGTTTAATGAATGCCCATCTCCATAGATGCCTCTCTAGAATGTCTAGAATGGCTTCCAACTGTATAGCTAGATGCCTTTGCTCATCAATGAACCTCCAAGTGGCAACCATCTGTTGTTCCAGAGCCTTTTCTCTACATGATACATACGAAGTGAAGTGGTTCCTCCCCCCAAAGGAAACTCCCAACTCATAAACTATCTCTCCAAGCCATGCTACATGGAGTAGGATGTATCTCTCCATGCTTCCATTATTGGCCCTATCAGCCCTAGTTTCACCAAGCATCATCCCAAGACTCTACAAAATAGGAAACTTAAAACATATGGGTTGACATGTGAATTTCGAACCATACTCTCTAAATAAAAGCCACTGCAACAATGCCTCTTGCTACCATGCCACCCCATCATCATAGAAAGTATGATGGCCATGCTCTCCTAATAGAAGCCAATGTAGTAAGGCCTCCTGTTGTCATCTCCCCTCCTCAGCATGCAAGGTATGAGAGAAATTCAGCCCATACTCTCCCAAGAGTAACCAAAGCAACAATGACTCTTTCTTCCACCTCATATCATCATCATGCAAGCCATGGAGTAACAACATATTGATTTACATGTAGAATGTCAAATCAGCCCAACATAACCAAGCTCCCTACTACCACATCATGTGAGTGCCATGTAATGTCCCAAACAATAACACACCCATTGACATAGGATATGTCATGTGATGGCCAAACCAATGCAGCCATGCCTTCGGCTGCTGCATCACACTAGTAATTTTTATAGACTCATTTATCACCAGCTTATACTTGATGATTTATACATTGGCCTTGGGCAACCCTTTCCTTTAGACTTGGACTCATTTCTCAAAAAACAGTATCTTAAACCCCATACGCGACTCCGCCCAGAATTTTTCGCGTATATATGTGAGTACATAAATAGAGAACCGCATATGCCATTTTAATCATGAAAAAATATATTTTTTCCCTATTTTAGAGGCGAGGTTTATGGTTTTTCCAGTAACTTAACCACCCCAGCTTGTGCCCTAACTGTTCCCAACTATAAAAACTAATTTGAGGGAGTATAAAAGCCCCTCAAGGGAATGGCCTATGGGGGGGAGAGAGAGAGAAATATAGATATTATACGTTGTTGATGCCCTATCCAATTTTGATATATTCCTGTGCCTCCTGTACTTCCCAGATATTTGCAGAAAACCCTTGTTTCCTTGATATGCTCACCACCCTATGTGACATATATTGTGCATTGTTCTTCGAAGAAATCTTGAGAGGCTGGGGCTAGGCAGATCCAGACGATGGTATGCTCAAAGGCCGTGGTAGATTTCAGGTGATCTCTCCATGTTTATATACTATAAATGTCATTAATAATATAAGATCCATCTTATTCCTAATGTTTACGTGTCAATAATATTTTATACATGTGTAATGATCATCAATTGAACATTTAATATTTTTTTTATGATGTTATGCATGATTTCCACTAAGATCTAGAACATATATATGTTGTACAACTAGCATTTTTTGTTCGTTCTTTGTTGATTTATAGATTAAAGAGCAGAAAGAGTTACAGGGGTTTTGCACCCCGTGGGATCTACTTCAACCGAGGGATATCCGAGTAAGGTCTCCAACCTGTAGATTCTAGTTATTTGCATAGAATTTGGTTTAGTGATTCCTTCTTGTAATGATATGCCTCTGATCTATGAAGGTTGTCAACCCAAGACCTTTAGGGTAACATTTCCCAAAAATGAAATGGCGACTCCGCTGGGGATCACATTCTTCTTATTTCTCGTTTGGGTTGTTTTATCTGTTTTGTAGGTTTCTAACAGGTTTTATCACTTTTTACAGTATAGTAAGTCTTTTTTCAATCAGACAGAAGACCTGGTCCCTTGATTGAGCTTGAATTTTTATTTTTTCCTTATCTTTATTTTCATACGCAGATTTTTCTCTGCATAGTCGTGTATACCTCCTGTTTTTTTCCAAATGGGCCCATGTATACACGAGTTTCCTTGGTTACAGTCATGTATACATGCTAGTTGCACACTGTAAAATCGCGTATGGTTGGAAAAATTTGAAAATTTTAGTTTTCAGCCTCTGTAGTATTTTCTGTCTATGTTGAACCATTCTTGTGGTGGCTTTGAGGTCTTTGGACTATGTCGAGTGTGATTTCATATTCATTTCTCTCTTGTTTTCGTGAAAACCTAACCATTTGGTGAATTTCCTTGTTTTGTGTGTTTGCAATTGCAGCTGAAGCACCGACAACTTTTCCTAAAGTTCTTGGCTATTCCAGCCTATCAAAACAGTGAACCTCTACTTGTTTGCTCTTCTTGGACCTATGCATTGCTTCACTTATATTTTTTGCCTCCTTGGTTTATCTTGGTTTTCTTGATTTCTTTGACTTCTCTTGTTACGAATATTGAAGAATATCTTTTTGGTTTTTGATTATTTGTTCGTTGCGAGATTGTGTTATTGTGCTAAATCAATTGATTGAGTTTCTTAGTTCCTTTTTCTCATTTAAGTCCTGCCACGAAAGTAGCACAGTTGGCTTGAGCACTTTTGAAGCCTTTGCTGAGACTCATTTGGCTTGATTTCGGTTCTTGGGTAGTTTTTGTTTTTCTTTCTGTTTGTTTTTATGGTTTCATTACATATTTTGAAGCTTTTTTATTGGTTTATAGTCTTTGGTTCTCGGCTTGATTGTGGAAAAATTCTTCTTTTTCTTTCACTGTTTTGTATCAAGTGCATTTTTGGCGTTCTTATGCATAGGATTTTTGTTTGGAACTGACCTTGTTTTCTGTCAAAAAGTGATCGAACCATTGTCTTGCTAGGGAATTTCTCTTTTCTTCTTTAGAATTAGCATCTTAGGATTTGCATATCATTGGTAATTTTCATTAAATGAATTTGATAATTTTAGTCTTTTTCATAACTTTCTGAATCATGTGAAGTGTGATTGTCTCAAAAGAAAAACAAAATTTTTGCTTATTATTTTCGTAGAACCCATGTAGAGATCACTCTTCATCGAAAGGAAATTGTTGCATTTACATGTAACTAAGTTTTAATTCATTTCTTCTGTGTCATAAAACACCATTAGTTTCACTTCCATGTACCCTTGACTTAAGTAATAGCCGATTTAAAACAAGTGATAAAATTAAAAGCAACTAGAAGTTTTTGTATCATTTTCATTAATGATACACAAAATAGCTAGGTTCTATGACCTTGGATTAAGTGAGTGGAGAGTTAAATCTCCAAGGGTGCTAAAATTGTTAAACATAGAAAGTTTATTAATATGTGAAATCCAACACCGTTAAGTGGACTGGGAAAGCTCTCCTCTAGAGAGTCAAGCTTGAGGGATAGTGCAGGTAGAGAAGAGAGATACCCCCTCTCTTATTTTGCTAAATGTTGACCTAAGACCATTCAGCCCAGCTGCCGATATCGATTGGTGCCCTTAGTTGCCTATCCTAGGGACCACACAAGTGTCTGCGGGGGGGGGGAATACTCGTGGTACTTGAGATACACATTGCATTACTTCCATTAGTACTTCTAGAGGGTGCCCTTGCAAAGCTTGGGGAGTTGCACCGACAAAGGCTGTTGTTAGGAGGTCAATTTAATTGTTTCTATTACCTTCGCTAGTAGGCCTGGGGCGTAATTTCCCTAGACTATTTTCAAAAGGTCCTATTATTTCACTGTTTTGTATTTTGGTTTTTGGTCCTCATCACCCGGAGTTGAAATACTTGAGAGCTGCTTGCCTGGCTATATCTTAGGAAACTTTTAGAGTGTTCTCTTTGCTTCTAGATTTCTTAGCTTCATATATTTTTTTAGTCTAAATTTAATCTCTTAAAGTGGCTGACCGATCACCTCGTTGATCGAGGAGCCTTCGTGGGATGTCTCCCGCAAGTGCCGAGCCTTCTTTAAGAAGGCGTAGGAGTAATTCGGAGGGTGATTTTCACCCAGTGGTTTCAAACACTACGGAGAGAGATCCTCCATCAGGACTTGAAGTTTCTGTCGGTGGTTCTAATGTCAGTGTCAGTATAGAGAGGATTGCTTCACTCATCTCTAGAGTTTTATTTCCAGTAGAAGAAGTAGAAATAGAGGAAGTCCCTCAGCCTCCTGAGTCTCTTCTATCTCCTCTTCTTGCTAGGTATCCTTACATTATTCAGTACATCGGACCTGAGTCTCAGAGACTGGATAGTCCTTTTTCGTCATATTCCTTTCTTTCAATGGCCATGATCGGGAACACAGTTTCGACTGTGAACACTGCAAGTGTTCAGATTACTGTTTCAGTTGAAGGAAAGGGCACTATTGCTATATCTAGGATCACTTCTAGTGCTTATATGTTTGGCTCTGGAAACACATAAACACATGCTTCTCAATCTGCTCCCTTTTCTTATGGAATGCACACTAGTGGAATTCCTTCTTTCTCCTTTTCTGTTGTTTCAGCTGTCTCCACACCCATTCCTTCTATGGCTAGTGGATCAAATTCATTTCAAGGGTTCCCCTTTGGAAGTGGACACGTCCCTCATTCAAACCCTTTCTTAGGATATTTACCTTTTACCTCTCAGAATCAAGGTTTCAGTCCTTTTTCAGGAGGTCAAAGTTCTAATGTCTTTACAAGATGGAACCCTGTTTTTACAGCGTTAGGAGAAGGGAGTTATTTTCTCACTTGTTAGCAAGGGAACATTCCTTTCCTTTCATCAAGTACTTCTCAGGCTTTTTCTCCATTTGTAAATGCTTGGAACTCTTACCAAGGGTTTTCCTCTTCATTCACTACCTTGGTTGGAGGGAATGATCCTGTGTATAGTAACTCTATGTTGGGGGGGGGGGGGGTTTCTCTTAATGTTGGGTAGCAAGGATTTTCTTATGGCCCATAATTCTCTACAAACAACATCTGACAACCTAGTGCCACAAAAAATCCAGGTTATTCTTTTCAGAATGTGGGGAATCCTTCCTATGGAGGATGAAATTCCCAGGCTCCTCCTCGCTTACCATTTCTAGTAATGTCAAACTTGCTAGATCTATCTAAATTGACTAACGATCCAATTCGGTATAGTCCGGGTTAGCCTCCAGTCCCTACCAAGCTCCCCTCATATATTCCAAAGTTTGAAGGAAAAACTGGTGAGGATCCGGCAGATCATATCACCACTTTCCATTTATGGTGTTCCTCGAACTCCCTCATCGACGAATCGATTAGGTTGAGATTATTTCAAAGAACCTTAACTGGAAATGCTACTAAATGGTATATTGAGTTAACTGGGGGAAATTTTTATTCTTTTGGAGAGTTGGCTACCATGTTCTTAAATCACTTTCAGTTATCTGTCCGTTATGATGCTGGGGCTGACCTCCTGGCCAATTTTCAGTAGGACAAGGCAACACACATTTCTGACCATATTCAGGAATGGTGAAGAAGGAAGAGGATCATTAAAGCCAAAATTGTGAATGAATTCCTTCTTGAGTGGTTTTTGAAATCTTTGTAACAGCCATAAATTTCTAAAGATGTATCCCTTTCAGGGGTAATTTTTGAAGAGCAAGCTATTTTAAACACTCATGAATTAGAATTGATTTACTCTCAGTCTGGAGGCCTTAATAAAAATTTTCCGGATGCTCCTCACTCCAAGTTAGACTTAGCCAAAACTAAACTTGGTCCTCATGGTGATGGGCTTATCGGTTCAATTGATAACGGTGTGGCTAACCTGCTAAGTCAATTGCAACAGTTCTCTATACAATCTGCTTCTTCTGGTCAAGCTATGCCCTAAGTGTCAAATCCTTCCTAGTACTTGGTAATTAATGTTGTCCAAACTTCCAATCCCAAAGGAAATCAACAATCTGATGGGAAGAAGAAGGGATGGAATAACAAGAAAAAGGACAAGGATGGGAAAGGGAATGCAAACAAATCCAACAATCATGTTGGAGAGGGTAAAAAGGATAACAAAAAGAAAGTGAAATTTCCATGCAAATTATGCATGGGAGATCATATTAGGCACCTTTTCCCTAAAATTCAAGTTGTGCAATTCTTTTTAGATCAACAGGGTTCTTCTAGTTCCCAGGCTGTCCTAACAAACCATTTTCCCCAAGGGCAGCAATTAGTCGCTGGCGCGAATAAAAATATTGGGGCTTCCTCTAGGGGCAGCTAGGAAGGGGAGAATACATCAAACATATACAGGATGAGTGCTCATGCAGATATCACTATGAGATCTCGTGACTATGGCGAAGCTGATTCTTCAAAAGCGAAGGGTACTCTTGATAGTACTGAGCCACTTTAGATTACTAGGCCTATTGTTGAGCCTATACCTCGAATGTCGAAAGGGTCTTCAAAACGTTCGACAATCAATCCTAATTCCAAGCCTGCCCAGAACTACTCGATTGTAGAAGATCTGGCTCAAAGTCCTTGTGCCATGTCCGCGTCAGAGGTGGTCTAGTCTTGTCTAGCTCAATGGAGTGCTTTTCTCACTGCTATTGGGGCTGTTGATCCAAAGAATTATCTTATGATCACATTTGGCATGTCGAATTTTAAAAAGAGACCTCCTCATCATATGGCCTTCCATATCAGATCGACTTATCAGAAATTCAATATCTTTCGAAAAGTCGTTTATGAGGGTGCTTCCACGTGTGTAATTTCTTTTGCATACTGGAAGGGTATTGGATATCCCACAGTTGTTCCTTCAGCCACTCTTTTGACTGCATTTGATGGTCATTCTCACAGGCCGCATCGTATTTTTCTAGCTTTGCCCATCTTTATTGGGGGCAAGACTGTTAATATGGAAGTTGAGATAGTTGATGCAAGCTTAGACTATAACCTTCTGTTGGGGCGAAACTGGATCTATGAGATGGATGCCATAGCATACTCATTATTTCATATTGTTTGTTTCTCTCACAAAGGGAGAATCATCACGGTTGATCAACTGGATTATTCTCTTGTATATCTGAATGCATATTCTAACTCAACCATTCCTTTGGTGAAGGATACCAAGCCACTTGTTGAGAATCTGGGGGTTGGAATGTACACTTCCTTGATGGGTACTTTTGATCTTCCATCTCCTTCGGTTTACATCAATGTTATTTCATCCTCCAGGGCTCCTATTCGAAGAGAGTTCTTCAAAACTCATTATTTTTCAGATCCCTAGACCTTACCTTATCCTACCTCCACATTAGTGGAAGGTCAAGTGGGTGAATGTAATTTCCTATGTCTGCAACTGAGATTGCTTATAGCTCTATTATTGACTCTCCAAATTCCATTCCAGTTTCTCTTTCACTGGAGGAATTGGATGGAGATATGGCACCGGCTTGGACTCTTTGTTCATCTTCAGCTCAAGATTTCCTTGATACCACTTTTCCATCTAAAGAGGCCATACTTGAAGCAATGACAGGTGTAGAGAGACCATGGGATGATTTCCATCATCGGTCTTACTTTCTCCCAGAATTGTACGAAGTTGAATCAAGTTTTCGTAGCCCTCGGTCTTCTGGTCCTGTTCACCCAGTCCTCAACAATTTAGCACTAGCACAGGTTTTTGATGAAGGGAAGATGACTATGATTTCTCCTACTATCTCGGTGAACATCTCTAGAGATATCAACATTATAGAGAATGTCTTCATCAGAGTTGAATGTTCCCCTGAAGAGATTCAAATTTACACCGATCTATTTCGAGAGTTTAGAGATGTGTTTGCCTGGTCTTATGAGGAAATTCCTGGTATAGATCCATCTATCATTCAGCATGAGATCAAGGTATATGAAAATGCTATGCCTATCAGGAAAAAGCTTCATTCGATCAACCCTAAGAAGGCCACGGCTATTAAAGGTGAGGAGGAGAAGCTGCTAAATGCAGGGTTCATTTACCTAGTTCCTTTGACTGAGTGGGTTTCAAATCCAGTTCCTGTGGACAAGAAACAAGGAACAATTCAAGTTTGCATCGACATCAGAGACCTAAATAAAGCATGTCCTAAAGATAACTATCCTAGACCATTTATAGATCATATTTTCAATGAGTGTGTGGGGAATGATATTTTCTCCTTCATGGAGAGTTTCTCTGGATATAATCAAATTACTATCGGTCCTAAAGGTCAGCATAAGAGTGCATTTATCTGTCCCTAGAGTACCTTTGCTTACAAGAAAATGCCTTTTGGCCTTAAAAATGTTGGAGCTACTTTTCAGCGAGCCATGTCTTATGCCTTCCATGACATCAAACATATTATCGAGGCATATTTGGATTATTTAGCTGCTCATTCTCGTAAGAGAATTGATCATCCTTCTCACCTCCTTCAAGTTTTTGAATGATGTCAACATTATAAAATCTGGTTGAACCTGAACAAGTGCATTTTCGCTGTCACATCCAGTCGGTTGTTGGGATTCATAGTGTTTACGGAAGGGATTAGGGTAGATCCCTTTAAGGTTGAGGAAATACTTTAGTTGCCTTCCCCGCCTTCAATTCATCAACTTCAAATTCTACAAGGAAAACTAATTTTCTGCGGAGATTCATTGTAAATTATGCCAAGATTACGAAAGGATTCATGAGATTATTAAAGAAAAGAGTTCCATTTTTTTGGGATGACTTTTCTCAATGTTCATTTGATGCTTTGAAAAAAGCATTGACCTTTGCTCCTTTATTGAGTCCACTCGATTATAGCAAGGATTTCCTCTTGTATCTCATGGCACCAAAATCTACCATTGGTATGGTTCTGGTTCAAGAGAACGATGCTCTTTCCGAGCATGTTATACACCACCTTATTTGAGGCTTGTTAGGACCTGAACTTTGATAGAGAAGCTTGCTTTAGTAGCTGTTCATGTTGTTTGGCGGCTCAGAAATTACATTCTTCTACGCAAAACTTATGTTTTGGTAGCAGTCAATCCATTTCAGTTTGTTCTCAGTAGGAAAGTGATTGGGGGAAAATACAATCGATGGATTGTAATTTTACAGGAATTTGATCTTGAGTTTATGTCTGTCAAGTCTAAGAAATCATTAGTTTTTGTGGAATTGATTTCTGAGTTGCCCTATGTAGAAGAGATTGTTTATGACGAATCATTTCTTGATGAACATATTTTTCTCATTTCTTCACAGGATCCTTGGTATGGAGATCTCATAGTTTATCTCCAGACTACAAAGTTTCCCTCGAGTTTTTCGAAAGATGAGCGTAGAAAGTTACGTCACTTAGCCAAAAGTTATATGATTATTGGTGAAACTTTATATCTTCGCGAGGTTGATTCGATCCTTAGCCGCTACTTAACTCTCAAAGAAGCTAAGGTTGTGCTAAATTATTGCCACAGTGGAGCTTGTGGTGGTCATTTATCTGGGCTTGCTACAACCCAAAAAATCTTGCATGCAGGATACTTTTGGCCTTCGATTTTCAAATATTGTATGAAATCGGTCGAAATGTGTCATCCGTGTCAAGTTTATACTCGCAATATGCACGCTCATCCAGCTCTGTGCTTTCCTATCATTACTTTCGGACCCTTTACAAACTATGGTATTGATTTTACTACTTGTAACCCACCTTCGGCTAAAGGTCACAAGTACATTATCGTAGATATAAACTACTTCACGAAGTGGGTTGAGGCTATGCCTATTTTTGGGAATTACGGTGAGACAACAACTCCTTTCCTCTTCAATCAAGTCATTTCTTGCTTTGGTATTCCCAAAGAGATTGTCACTGATCATGGTAGTCACTTTCAAAACAACATGATGGTTGAATTGGCTCTGAAATTAGGTTTTTGGTAGGAGAATTTGTCTCCTTGTTATCCTCAGGCCAATGGGAAAGTTGAAGCCATGAAAAAATCCTTGAAGACAATTCTTCAACAAATGATTGATACAACCAGATCCAATTGGCATATTATGTTGTATCCTGTACTTTGGGCATACCGAATGTCAGTCAAAACTACAACCAATTTTACTCTGTTTCAACTAGCTTATGGGTTGGAATCTATATTTCCTATTGAGTGCAAAATTCCCTCTCTTAAGTTATTTGTTGAGATTCCTCCTGACACTTCTAGTCTCAAAGAACGCCTCCTTCATCTGGAACATCTTCATGAGAAACGTCGATATGCAACTACGATGAATGAGACCCATAAGAATTGGATAAAGATTCAGTACGATAAGGCGGTCAAACCTAGGGTCTTCTCTGAAGGTGACCTTGTCTTGTTTTATGCCCAAGAGAAGGATGCCTTGGGGGCAGGTAAGTTTAAATCCATGTGGTATGGCCCCTTCATCGTTAAGAAGGTCCTGAAGAAAGGAGATTATGCTTGATTGATTTTGATGGAAATGATTTGGCGGAGCCCAGAAATGGGCTCTATTTGAAAAAGCACTATGCCTAGGCTTTGGCCTAGCATCTTGCTTTGTTGTATATATTTTTGTTTTTGTATGTATCTGAGTTTTCGATTTTGTGGTGTGATTTTGATGAATTTTAACTAATTTGGTAGGTGTTATTGGATGCCATGAGTCACTTTGGTTTTTCCAATGGTGCTAGTAGACATACCCAAAACTTAGCTTCTGTGGCTTCGATACTCCATTGTCCATCCAGTCAGTGGTTAGTGTCAAGAGGTGTATGCATTGGTCCTGCTTCGAACAATGTAGAATAATACACTGCAATGATTAATCTACTCTCAGAATCAATATCCTTGGGTGTTGATTCGTTAGTAGTTTTATTCGATTCGCAGCTAGTGGTTTCATAGTTGAAAAACACATATCAGATTCGAGACCCATTTTTATGTAGGTTATTTTTTAGGTTACGTTTGTTACAAAGATAATTTCAATTTATAACTTTCATTCATATTCCTCAAGCTGGCAATTGGATGGCAGAATTATTGGCTAATCAAGCAATTGATTGGCATATTAATCATTCAATACTTTAAAACAATATATCAAATACATCCTACGTTTTCATAGATTTTGCGTCGTCACATCATATAAATAATTGTAGATATATATATAGTCAGAGTGTTCAAAAATATAGAAAATCTGTACAATCATGTCCTACAAAATTAAGGCTTATGCCTGATCATGTCTATCATATAAAAATATTACAATCATCTGATTATATCTATAAGATCTACTCTTGAGGTCCCTGCACAACATTTGTGTTCCTATAGAACACAATGGAAGTCACTACACAGTGGAATAACCACACCCAGTCTCGTGGTACTTCTACCACTCATCTCTGGATAGCCTTTGATAGGTCCTCTATAGCAGCCATAGGCACTTGGCGAGTCAAGCTCTCAAAGTTCCTCTGTATGGAATGGAGTTTTCTTCTAGGGTCTTCAACATCTGCCTCACCTTTGTGGCGCTTGTGCCTTGGGTACCCCTCGGGCCTGACTGGTCCCATGTCTGAATCATGATCATCATAATTTTGTAAGTCATTTAGTCCATTCAAAAATATTTTTGTCATTTTCATATTTTGAAAAAAAAAATCATAAATATCACATAATCAAAAAATCAAAAATGCAATCTCACTAATTGCGCCCCATGCTGCACCGTGTAGCAATACTAGATCTGGATCAGCATGAAAGTCCATCCCAGCATAGGGATAATCTTCCACTACAATGACTTGTTCCTCCCACCATTGGAAGAACTCATCATCCCAAGTGGTCTGGGGAACTTCACTTCCCCCTAATCTCTTCATCAGATCTTCCCATTGGGCTATTCTTGGATCTCTCGGGCTGCTGATAGTTGAGATGACTTTGGGCTGAAGCCTTGGGACCCTCTTGAAGAAGAATGTCAGCAATATTTTTCCATACCTGAAATGTTTAGTATTTTATTTCCGAATTGAAGTCAATTGTCTCTTCATATTTCTCAGTAAGGCTGTGCAATAGTCAAAGAGATGAATTAGGCATTCTACTACTATGCTCATTTGTGTCCATGAAGCCTAATGCAGAGTGAGATCTTTCTACTCTACCAATGGTAAAGAGAAGGATCTTCATGTATAAATCCTTCAAATCTCTGATAGGAATCTGAGTTCCTACCTTTTGTGCATCCCCTACGTAGTAGACTTGGACATAACCCTCTATGGTAAGCCCTCCAATAGGCTTTCCGTGTAAGTCTACTGGGTCTCCTCTCCAAGAGAGTCTAGTGATGAAGTATATATCTTCCACTTCTATGCACATTGGCATCTGATCAATTATGAAGCAGTATTCTTCCGGTTCCCAATGATCAACCAACATTTGAAGAAACCGTACATTGCTTTTCATATTTGGAATTTTGAAAAACTTGAGTAATCCACAATTTTAGAGAATATATAATGAAGTTTGGTCTTCCGTCACTTCATTGTCAATTGCACTATGTTCACACTCTCACCAACTGATAGAAATCCTAAGGAAAATCATTAATTCATTGATTAGATTCAAATTTTAAATTTTTCTCTACACATATGCGACCTCGTTTGTACACAGTAACGTCTCATACGCAGGTTCGTCCACACGAACCCGCATATGCGCAGAGGATTTAAGCAAAAAATCTCTTTTCTACGATCAAATTTCAAAATTTTTACCTTAAACAGGAATGAAATTGATGGAAAGGATGAGTTTAGAGCTTACTTGACAGATTTGGTGTGATTTGATGGCTGATTGCTGCGGTTTTGTGAAAAGGAATTTTTGCTCCAAAAGCTCCTTCTCCACTTCTGCAATGTGAAAATGATCTAAAAGTGAGTCAAGTGGTGTATTTATGCCCAGAATTTGAAAATTTTTGAAAATTTTCCTTATGCTTATTTTTTCAAATTTGATTAAAGTTGTATAATCATTTGGCTTGTAAGTGTTGGGAAAGTTATTTTTTAAAGTACATGTTGCTGAATTATTTATTTTTCTAGTTTTTCTTCGGATCCATGACCACTGACCTGTCATGGAAGGTATCTGATTTCGAACTGGCATCTAGGTTAGGGAATCCACTTTCCGTTGCATTTTTCATACTAGCCTTCACTCTTATCACTTTCCAAAGGGTCGATCCCATCATGTCATGAGTACTTAACCCATTTCACTCATCGATTTTTTAATCATGACTTGATGGTAGAGCCTTCCTTTACATGGGCTTCCTAGTTAGTTCCTCACTAGAATCTGTTGCACATGATACAATTCTTGTAGGCTTGGGAGTCCTCTTTAGTCTTGCCATGTCCTATGCATTGAAGCTTCATTCTTCTTCTTCTTCATTATCATTTTTCTGGCCATTACCCTAGAGGCTCCCTTATGTTGTCGAGTTGTATTACTGCATTGCATATTGCCTACTTGTTTATCTTTGCCTTTAGCCAGCTTCATATGGACTCATGTTTAAGCCATATTTTGACCATGTCTTTCTGTACAAGTTAACCATTTAATCACTTAGCCTCTGCAACTTGACACCTTTACAAATGGATGGAACATTCCTCTGAGTGTCACTTACCGATTTTTTCCACCTTGCATTGAGCATAGGATTCTTCCTATCCCAAGAACTAGTGCATGTGTGTCACGACACTCGTTCTATCCATTGTACTATAGCATTATTTTATTTTTTTTCAGGCTTTGAATACGAAAAAGACGAAAAAATTAAATATTTTGAAAAAGAGCGTGAACGAGATCATTTTCTTCCATAGTCAAACATGAGTTGTGCTTTTATTCAAAGGAAGTTAACCTAAGTCGGCCTTTCTGCGGTGTCTCTAGACTCATTTTTTAGTCGAACTTCCTAGTCTTGTCAGTATCTTGTTCTATCACATCAGATATTTGGTCCTTTGCTCGTGCTGGTTTGAGAAGGCCTCCACTGACTTCTTTCTGACATGTTTGTCTCTTATAGACTACGACATATTGCTCTGAGAGTAAACCCAGAGCTGCACCCTGGCCCTATTTACATCATTGATAGGTGACCTTGTACTCAGCATTTGATCATCATCATGGGTCTTTGGCTAAGTGGTTTCCCTTGTGTTCGAAATCAGCTCACATTATCACACTTGGGATTCATGTAGTACCTTGATTTCCATTTGACCCTATCGGTGGATATCTCGCCTCTTTGTCAACTTTCATTATTGGTTGGTTTAGAGGGTTTTTGTCATGCGCTAGCTTCATCTTGTCCATGCCGGAAACGTACTTCGGGTTTTTTACTTCACTTTACTTCGTCTGATTTCTTGCAAATCTTGGCTTGCGGGTTACACTCACGCTAGAATGATGTGGAATGCCTTAATGCCTTCCTTCCAGCAGATCTTTTCCCATCGACTCTGAATCATTGCTCTGGGAATAAGGTCTAGAGTCTTTTTGTCAGTACCTAAGGGTTTGCAGTCATCAGTGGAAGACTCTTCGCTATAGAAAGTGGGGATAAATCATTGCCTCCTAATTGATAGATTATTTCAAGTGTTTGACTTCAAATCATTCATTCACACTTGCTCGATTGTACTGGGGTACCTTGACACTCATTATCATTATCGGTGGGTTGTCTCGCGTTTGTTAACAATATACATCAATGACTGGTAATCAAACGATTTCTCACATGGTCGACTTCAAATCATTTATTCCCATAGTGTAGAATTGTGCCATGGTGATCAGTGAAAACCTTAGGTTTGCATCAGCATGCTTTGGTTCACTTTGAGAGTTCCTTCAGCTTTCTACCAGTGACACCATCCACCCTTATATGTTGCAGTTTCATCACAACGAAATCTTATATGTTGGCTCCCGAGTTACGTGTTGTAGCATTTGTTCCATCACTTATGATTTGGTACTTGGAGATTGAATTGTGACTTTTGTGATTAGATATTTGTTGCAACATCATTGATCAGTCTTCTATATGTGATACTGGGACTTGATTTTGACTTTTACTTCCAGGCACTGATCAGATGATTCACTATGTACTTTACATTTCAGCTATACTTGTATACATATTGGATCTTCTCTATACTTCATATACGAACATGATTTTCTTTCACTGAGCATGTGTATGCTCACCTCAGACATGAGCTATCTTTCTGATCTCTCTCACTAGTTTTTTGGCAGGCTGAAATCTGGTGAAGTCCTCTCTAGTCCTCGCAAGGTTCTTTCTATGCACATAATAAATTTCGGCCATCATGTACCCCTTCTGACCTCATATATTAGGGGGCATCTGTTATAGCATCATTTATCACCAAATTATACTTGATGATTTATACATTGGCCTTGGGCAACCCTTTCCTTCAAACTTGGACTCATTTCTAAAAAAACAGTATCTTAAACCCCATACGCGACTCTGCCCAGTCTTTTCCAAGTATATACACGAGTCCATACATAGAGAACCATGTATGCCACTTTAATCATGAAAAAATATATATTTTCCCTATTTTATAGGCGAGGTTTACGGTTGTTCTAGTAACTTAACCACCCCAGCCCATGGCCTAACTATTCCCAACTGTAAAAAATAATTTGAGGGAGTATAAAATCCCCTCAAGGGAATGGCCTATGGGGGGAAGAGAGAGAGAAATATAGATATTATATGCTGTTGGTGACCTATCCAAGTCTAATATATTCCCATGCCTCCTCCACTTCCTAGATATTTGCAGGAAACCCTTGTTTCCTTGAGATGCTCACCACCCTATGTGACATCTATTGTGCATTGTTCTTAGAAGAAATCTTGATAGGCTAGGGTTTGGTGGATCCAGAGGACGGTATGCTCGAAGGCCGTGGCAGATTTCAGGTGATATATTCACGTTTATTTACTATGCATGTCATTAATAATAGAAGAGCCATCTTGTTCCTGATGTTTACATGTCCATAATATTTTATACATGTGTAATGATCATCAATTGAACATTTAATATTGTTTTTATGATGTCATGCATGATTTACACTAACATCTAGAACATATATATGCTATACAACTAGGATTTTTGTTCGTTCTTTGTTGATTTACAGATTAAGGAGCACAAAGAGTAGGAGGGGGTTTGCACGTCGTGGGATCTACTTTAACCGAGAGATATCTGGGTAAGGTCTGCAACCTATATATTCTAGTTATTTGCATAGAAGTTGGTTTAGTGAGTCCTTCTTGTAATGACATGCCCCTGATCTATGAAGGTTATCAACCCAAGACCTTTATGGTAACATTTCCCAAAATAGTAATATACAAGGCATGGATCATACAAATGTGAGATGTTGGGTAGTAACTTTTATAGCATCATTTATCACCAACATATACTTGATGACTCATACATTGGCCTTGGGCAACCCTTCGCTTCAGAATTGAACATATTTCTCAAAAAACAGTTTCTTAAAACCCATACAGGACTCTGCCCAGACTTTTCCGCGTATACACGCGAGTCCATACATAGAGAACCATGTATGCGTTTCTAAACATTAAAAAATATATAATTTCCCTATTTTAGAGGCAGGGATTACGGTCGTTCTTGTAACTTAACTAACCCAGCCTGTGGCCTAATGGTTCCCAACTGCAGAAACTAATTTGAGGGAGTATAAAAGCCCCTCAAGGGAATGGCCTAAAGGGGGAAGAGAGAGAGAGAGAGAGAGAGAGAGAGAGAGAGAGAGAGAGAGAGAGATATATATATATATATATATATATATATATATACATACATATTATTCATTGTTAGAGCCCTATCTAAGTCTAATATATTCCCTATGCCTCCTACACTTCCCAGATATTTTCAGGAAACCCTTGTTTCCTTGAGATGTGCACTCACCCTATGTGACATCCATTGTGCACTATTCTTGGAAGAAATCTTGAGAGGCTAGGGTTGGACGGATCCAGAGGATGGTATGATAGAAGGCCATGGCAGACTTCAGGTGATCTCTCCACATTTTTTTACTATATATGTCATTAATAATAGAAGTGCCATCTTGTTCCTGATGTTTACGTGTTAATAATCTTTTATACATGTGTAATGATCTTAAATTATTCATTTAATATTGTTTTTATGAGATTATGCGTGCTTTTCACTAACATCTAGAACATATATATGTTGTACAACTAGAATTTTGTGCTTTTTCTTTGTTGGTTTACAGATTTGAGAGCACAAAGAGTTGCAGGGGGTTTGCACCCCGCGAGATCTACTACTACAACCGAAGGATATCTGGGTAAGGTCTGCAATGTATATTTTCTAGTTTAAAGCATAGAAGTTGGTTAAGTGAGTCCTTCTTGTAATGACATGCCCCTAATTTGTGAAGGTTTATCAACCCAAGAACTTAGGGTAACATTGCCCAAAACAGAAATGGCAACTCCACTGGGGATTAAATTCATGTAATTCCTAGTTTGGGTTGTTTTATCTATCTTGTAGTTTCCTTACAGGTTTTATCAATTTTTATAGTCTAGTAAGTCTTTTTCAATCAAACAGAAGACCTGGTCCCTTGATCAGGCTTGACTTTTTACTTTTTTCCTTACCTTTATTTCCATACGCAACTTAGTCTCTTCACAGTCATGTATACCTCCTGTATTTTCCAAAGTGACCAGCGTATACACATGTTTCCTTGGTTACATTCGCGTATACACGCTTGTTGCATACTACAAAACCACGCATGCTTGGAAAAATTTGAAAATTTGAGTTTCCAACCTCTGTAGTATTTTCTGTCTATGGTGAACCATTCCTGTGGTGTCTTTAAGGTGTCTGGACCATGTTTATGGTGATTTCATATCCATTTATCTCTTTCTTTTGTGAAAACCTAGCCATTTGGTGAATTGTATGTTTTGTGTGATTGAAATTGTGGCTGAAGTACCAAGATCTTTTCCTAAAGTTCTTGGCTATTCTAATCATTAAGAACAGTAAGCCTCTACTTTTTTGTTCTTCTTGGCCCTTTCAATTGCTCCACTTGTGGTTTTTTCTTTCTTGGCCTATCTTGGTTTCCTTGATTTCTTGGACCTACCTTTTTGCGAATCTTGAAGAATATCTTTTTGGTTTTTTGTGTTGTTGTTCACTGAAAGATTGTGCTACTATACTGAATCAATTTGAGTATTTTGCTTCTTTCTACTCATTGGAATCCCACTACAAAAGTAGCATAGTTGGCTTGAGAACTTCGAAGCCTTGTTGAGACTCATTTTGTTTGATTCTGGTTCTTGGGTAGTTTATGCTTGTCTTCTTGAAATATATTTTTTTCCGTTATAAGTGAAAATCCCAAAAAACATTTGTGTTTTCCGTAGCTTTTGCTTTAAGTTTGTTTTTACGGTTTCATCATACACTTTGAAGCTTTTTCGTTGGTTTCTAGTCTTTGGTTCCTGGCTTGGTTTTGAAGGAAGTCTTCTCTTGATTTCTCTCTTTTGTATCAAGTGCATTTTGGCGTTCTTATGCATAGGATTTTGGTTTGGAACTAGCCTTGTTTTTTTGTCAAAAATTGATTGAGCCATGTAGTTTCTAGAGACTCTTTCTCGCTTCTTTAGAGTTAGCATCTTAGAATCTGCATATCATTGGTAGTTTGAATTAAGTGCATTTGAGCACTTTTATTCTTTTTCATAGTTTTCTGGATCGTGTGAAGTGTGAGTGTCTAAAAAGAAAAAAAAAAGTTTTTTCTTAATTAGTTTCATATAACCCATGTAGAAATCGCTTTTCATCGAAAGGAAATTGTTGCATTTGCATGTAACTAGGTTTTCATCGATTTCCTCCATGTCATCGAACATCATCAGTTTCACTTTCGTATACCCTTGACTTAAGTAAAAACCAATTTAAAACAAGTGATATAATTAAAAGAAGCTAGAAGTTTTTGTATCATTGTCATTAATCATACACCAACTAGCTAGGTTGTAGGGCCTTGGATTAGGTGAGTGAAGAGTTAACTCTCCAAGGCTGCTCAAACTGTTAAACAAAGAAAGTTTATTAAATAGAGAAATCCAACACCGTTAAGTGGACCGAGAAAGCTCTCCTCCAGAGAGTCAAGCACAAGGGATCCCCTCTCCTATTTTTTGAATCTTGACCTAAGATCGTTCTGCCTGGCTTCCGATATGGATTGGTGCCCTTAGTTTCCTATCCTAGGGACCACACAAGTGACTGCGAGGGGTAATACCCATGGTACTTGAGACATACGTTGAATCACTTCCATAAGTACTTCTGGAGGGTGCCCTTATGAAGCTTAGGTACTTGCACCAGCAAAGGCTGTTCTTAGGAGGTCAACATAACTATTTTTGTTACCTTTGCTAGTAGGACGAGGGCATGATTACCCTAGACTATTTTTGGAAGGTCCTATTATTTCGCTTTCTTATATTTTGGTGTCCATTCCTCATAACCCGGAGCAGAAATACCAAAGAGCTGCTTGTCTGGATTTATCTTAGGAACATTTTTAGAGTGTGCTCTTTGCTCATATATTTCTTAGCTGCTTTATATTTTTTGAGTCTAAAATTAATCTCTTAAAGTGGCTGACTGATCGCCTCGTCGATCAAGGAGGCCTCGTGGGATTTATTCTGTGAGTGCTGAGCCTTCTTTAAGAAGGAATAGGATTAATTTGGTGGATGATTTTCACCTGGTGGTTTTGAACGTAGCAGAGAGTGATCCTCTGTTGGGGTTTGTTGTTTCTGCGGGTGGTTTTGGTGTCAGTGTCAGTATAGAGAGGAGTGCTCCACTCATCTCTAGAGTTTTATTTCTAGTAGAATAAGTTGAAATAGAGGAATTCCCTTAGCCTATTGAATCTCTTCCATCTCCTCTCCCTCATCGTTGTCCTGATGTTGTTTGGTACATCGGGCCCGATTCTCAGAGACCGGCTAGTCCTTTTACATCATATCCATTTCTTTCGATGGCCACAACTGGGAACACAATTTCAGCTGTGAACACTGAAAGTGTTCATACTCCTCTTTCAGTTGAAGGAGGAGGAACTATTGCCATATCGACAATCACTTCTAGTGTTGTTGTGCTTGGCTCTGTAAACACCCAAGAACATGCTTCCGAATCTAGTCCATTTTCTTATGGAATGTCCACTAATGGAATTCCTTCTTTCTCCTTTTCTGTTGCTTCATCTTTCTCTATACCCAGACCTTCTATGGCTAGCAGATCAAATTCGTTTCAACAGTTCCCCTTTGGAAGTGGGCACATCCCTCATTCAAACCCTTCCTTAGGATCCTTGCCTTTCACCTCTTAAAATCAAGGTTTCAATTCTTTTTTTGGAGGTAAAAGCTCTAATGTCTTTTCAGGATGGAACCTTTTCTTTACAGCATTAGGAGTGGGGAGCCAATTCTTCACTGGTTAGCAAGGGAATGTTGCTTTCCCTTCATCGAGTACTTCTCACACTTTTTCTTCATTTTCAAATTCTTTGAACCCTTACCAAAGGGTTTGTTCTTCATTCAATACCTTGTTTGGAGGGAATGTTCCTACGTATAGTAATTCCATGTTGGGAGGGGGTCCTTCTCTGAATGTTGGGTCGCAAGGATTTTCTTACGGTACATAATTTTCTATGAACAATATCTAGAAACCTGGTGCCTCAACAAATCCAGGTTATTCTTTTCAGAACGTGGGGAATCCTTCCTATGGAGGATGGAATTCCCAGGCTCCTCCACTCCTACCATTTCTAGCAACGTTAAACTTACCAAATCTATTGAAATTTACTAACGATCCTATTCGATATAGTTCGAGCTGGCCTTCGGTTC
Organism: Pinus albicaulis; assembly: GCA_034641835.2. Lineage (NCBI taxonomy): Eukaryota > Viridiplantae > Streptophyta > Pinopsida > Pinales > Pinaceae > Pinus > Pinus albicaulis. The sequence goes on from CM076573.1 coordinate 252,206,728, forward strand.
CCACCAAACTGCCCTCAGACATTCCAAATTTTGAAGGGAAGACTGGCAAGGACTCGACAGATCATATCAACACTTTCCATTTATGGTGTTCATCGAACTCCCTGATCGATGACTCGATTAGGTTGAGATTATTTAAATGAAACTTAAGTGGAAATGTGGCCAAATGGTGCATAGAGTTAATTGGTGGCAGTTTTTCTACTTTTAGAGAACTGGCTACCATGTTCTTAAACCATTTTTAGTTACCTATCTATTATGACATCAGGACTGACCTCCTAGCCAATTTTCAGTAGGATAAGGCAACTCACATTTCTGACCATATTCAGGAATGGTGAAGAAGGAAAAGGCTCATTAAAGCCAAAATCCTAAATGAATTCCTTCTTTAATGGTTTTTGAAATATTTACAGCCAAAAAATTCTAAGGATGTATCCCTTTCAGGGGTATTTTCTGAAGAGCAGGCTATTTTTAGGGCTCAACAGCTAGAACTGATTTATTCTCAATCTGGAGTTCTTAATAAAAAATTTCTAGATTCTCCTCACTCCAAATTTGAATTAGCCAAAAATAAACCTGGTCCTCACAGTGATGGACTTTTTGGTTCAATCGATAGCGGTATGGATAAACTACTAAGTCAATTGCTACAATTGTCTATACAATCTGCTTATTCTGGTCAGGTTGTGCCTTCAGTTTCAACTCCTTCCCTATCCTTGGCAATTAATGTTGTTCAAAATTCTAACCCCAAAGGAAATCAACAATCCAATGGGAAGAAGAAAGGACGAAATAACAAGAAAAAAGACAAGGATGGGAAGGGGAATGCGAACAAATCCAACAATCATGTTGGAGAGGGTAAAAAGGATAATAAAAAGAAAGTGAAGTTTCCATGCAATTTGTGCACTGGAGACCATCTTACACACATTTTCCCTAAAATTAAAGATGTGCAACGATTGTTAGCTCAACATTGTTCTTCTAGTTCCCAGGCTGTGCTGACAAACCCTTTTCCCAAGGGCAACAATTATTTGTTGGCATGAATCCAAATAATGAAGCTCCCTCTGGAGGCAGCAAGGAAGGGGAAAATACATCAAACATATACATGATGAGTGCTCACGCAGATATCGCTATGAGATCTTGTGATTATGGTGAAGCTAAGTCTTCAAAAGCTAAGGGTTCTCCTAATAGTGATGAGCCACTTCATAATATGGGGCCGACTGTTGAGCCTATACCTTGGATGCCAAAAGGGTCTTTGAAGCGTACGACGATCAATCCTAATGCCAAGGCTTCCCAGAACTACTCAATTGTAGAAGATCTGGCTCAAAATCCTTATGTCATGTCTACGTTAGAGGTGCTCTAGTCTTGTCCTACTGAGTGGAGTTCTTTTCTCACTACTATTGGGGTTATTGATCCAAATAATTCTCTAATGATTACATTTGACATGTCGAATTTTAAAAAGAGACTTCTTATGAATTTCCATATTAGGTCGAATTATCTGAAATTTAACATATTTTGAATGGTTGTTAATGAGGGTGCTTCCACGTGTGTAATGTCTCTTGCATGCTGGAAGGGTATTGGATCTCCCGTAGATTTTCCTTCAGCCGCTCTTCTGAATACGTTTGATGGTTATTCTCACAGGCCACATGGTATTGTTCCATCTTTTCCCATCTGTGTTGCAGGAAAAATGTTAATATTGAAGTTGATATAGTCAATGCAAGCTTAGACTATAACCTTATGTTGGGGAAAAACTGGATCTATGACATGGATGCTATTGTATCCTCATTATTTCTCATTGTTTGTTTCCCTCAAGACGGGAGAATTATCATAGTTGACACACTTGATTGTTCTCTTGTAGATCTGAATGCATCTTCTAATTCAACCATTCCTTTGGTGAAGGATACCAAGCAACCTGTTGAGAATATGGGGTTGGAATGTACACTTCCTTGATGGGTACTTTTGATCTTCCACCTCCTTCGGTTCATATCAATGCTATTTCATCCTCCAGGGTTCCTATTCAGAGAGAGTTATTTAGAACTCATTATTTTTCAAACCCTTGGACCTTAACTTCTCCTACATCCACATTAGAATAAGGTCAAGTGGTGGAATGGAATTTCCTATGTCTGCAACTAAGATTTCTTATAGCTCTATTGTTGACTCTGCAGATTCCATTCCAGTTTCTCTTTCACCTGAGGAATTGGATGGAGATGCGGCTTTGGCTTGGACTCTCAGTTCATCTTCGGCTAAGGATCGCCTTGATACCACTCTTCCATCTGAAGAGGCCATCCTTGAAGCAATGACTGGTGTAGACAGACCATGGGATGATTTTCATCATCTATCTTACTTTCTACCGGACTTGTGCGAAGTTGAATCAAGTTTCCCTAGCCCTCAGACTTCGTTTCCTGTTCACCCAGTCCTGAACCCTTTAGCACCAGAACAGGCTTTTGCTGAAGGGAACATGGTTGTTATTTATCCTACTACCCTTGTGAACATCTCCAGAGATCAAAAAATCATAGAGAATGTCTACTTTGGAGCCGAGTGTTCCCCTGAGGAGATTTAGACTTACACCGATCTCTTTAGAGAGTTTTGAGATGTGTTTTCTTAGTCTTATGAGGAAATTTCTGGTATAGATCCATCTATTGTCCAGCATGAGATCAAGATATACGAAAATGCTAAGCTTATCATGCAAAAGCTTCATTCGGTCAGCCCTACAGAAGAAATAGCTATCAAAGCTAAGGTAGAGAAGTTGCTTAAGGCGGATTTCATTTAACCCGTTCCTTTAACTGAGTGGGTTTCAAATCCAATTCTTGTGGATAAGAAACAAGGAACGATTCAAGTTTGCATGGATTTCTGGGACCTAAATAAAGCATGTCCTAAAGATAATTACCCCACACCATTTATAGATTAGATCATCGATGAGTGTGCAGGGAGTGAGATTTTCTCCTTCATGGACGGTTTCTCTAGATATAATCAAATCACTATCCGTCCTGAAAATCAGCATAAGACTGCATTTATTTGTCCCTGGGTACCTTTGCTTACAAGAAAATGCCTTTTGGCCTCAAAAATTCTCGAGCTACTTTTCATCGGGCCATGTCTTACGCCTTCCATGACATCAAACATATTATCGAGGCATATTTGGATGATTTAACTTCTCTTTCTCGCAAGACAATTGATCATCCTTCTCACCTCCATCAATTTTTTGAACGATGTCGATATTACAAAATCTGGTTGAACCCAAAAAAGTGTGTTTTCATTGTCACATCCGGTCGGTTGTTGGGATTCATCATATCTAAGGAAGGGATTCGGGTAGATCCCTTCAAGGTTGAGGCAATACTTGAGTTTCCTCCCCCGTCTTCAATTCGTCAACTTCAAAGTCTGTAAGGAAAAGCTAATTTCTTGCGGAGATTCATCGTAAATTATGCCGAGATTACAAAAGGATTTATGAGATTATTAAAGAAAGGAGTTCCATTCTTGTGGGATGCCTTTTCTCAACGTTCATTCGATGCTTCAAATAAATAATTGACCTATGCTCCTTTACTGAGTCCACCCGATTATAGCAAGGATTTCCTTTTGTACCTCGCGGTAATAGAATCTACCATTGGTATGGTTTTGGTTCAGGAATATGATGCTCTTTCCAAGCATGCTATATAATACCTTAGTCAAGGCTTGGTAGGTCCTGAACTCCGGTATTCTCTGATAGAGAAACTTTCTTTAGCAGCTATTAATGTTGTTTAGTGGCTCACACATTATATTCTCCTTCACGAAACATATGTTCTGGCAGCAGTCAATCCATTTCAATTTTTTCTCAGTAGGTGAGTGATTAGGGGAAAATACAATCATTGGATTGTGATTTTGTAGGAATTTAATCTTGATTTTATGTCTACCAAGTCCAATAAATCATCAGTTTTTGTGGAATTATTTTCTTGGTTTCCCTGTGAAGAAGAGATTTTTTATGACGAATCATTTCTTGATGAACATATTTTTCTAATTTCTTCACAGGATCCTTGGTATGGGGATATAATATTTTATCTCTAGACTACGAATTTTCCCTCGAATTTTTTGAAAGATGAGCGTCGGAAGTTACGTCATTTCTCCAAAATTTATTTGATTATTGGTGACACTTTATATCCCCACGGGGTCGATTCGATCCATAGACGCTGCTTAACTCTCGAAGAAGCTAAGGTTGTGTTGAATGATTGCCACAGTGGAGCTTGTGGTGTTCATTTATCTGGGCTTGATAAAACCCAAAAAATCTTGCATGAAGGATCTTTTTGGCCTTCGGTTTTCAAAGATTGTGTTGAATCGGTCAAAAAGTGTCATATGTGCTAGGTTTATACTCGAAAGTTTCACGCTCATCCAGCTCCGCTCTTTCTTGTCATCACTTTCAGCCCCTTTACAAAGTGGGGTATTGATTATACTACTTGTAACCCACCTTTAGCTAAAGGTCACAAGTAAATTATCATAGTTATAAACTACTTCACAAAGTGGGTCGAGGTTATGACTACTTTTGGGAATTACGGTGAGACAACAACTCTGTTCCTCTTCAATCAAATCATTTCCCACTTTGGTATCCCCAAAGAGATTTTCACTCACCATGGAAGTCACTTTCAGAACAGCATTATGGGTGAATTGGCTCTGAAATTAGGTTTCCAGCAGGAGCATTCATCTCCTTATTATCCTTAGGCCAATGGGCAAGTTGAAGCCATGAACAAATCCTTTAGGACAATTCTTCAACGGACGATTAATAAAGGTAGTTGGAATTGGCATATTATGTTGTATCCTGCACTTTGGACATACCGAATGTCAGTCAAAACTGCAACTGGTTTTACTCCATTTCAACTAGCTTATGGGTTGGAATATATATTTCCTATTGAATGTGAAATTACCTCTCTTAAGTTAGCTTGTGAGCTTCTTCCTGACACTTCTAGTCTCGAAGAATGCCTTCTTCATCTATAACATCTCGATGAGCAGCGTCGAGATGCAGATACGATGAATTAGGCACATAAGAAATGGGTAAAGGCTCAGTATGATAAGGTGTTCAAACCTAGGGTTTTCTCTGAAGGTGACCTTCTCTTGGTTTATGCTCAAGAGAAGGATGCCTTGGGGGCATGCAAATTCAAATCGATGTGGTATGGCGCCTTTATCGTAAAAAAGGTCCTGGAAAAAAGGAGCTTATTCCTTGATTGAATTTGATGGAAATGAATTGGTGGAGCCGAGAAATGGCCTTTATTTGAAAAAGTATTATGCCTAGCCTTAGACCTAGAAACTTGCTTGGTTGTATATATTTTATTTTTTTACATATCTTGGTTTCTATTTTTGGTGTGATTTTGATGAATTTGATCTACTTTGGCAGGTAATATTGGATGACATGAGTCACTTTGGTTTCACCATTGGTGCTAGTAGACATACCCAAAACTTGGCTTCGGTGGCTTGGGTAATCCATTATCCATCCGGTCAGATGTTAGTTTCAAGAGGTGTCTGCATTGGTCCTGCTTTGAAAAACATAACGGAATACACTGCAGTGGTCAACCTACTCTCGAAGGCAATATATTTGGGTGTTGATTTGTTAGTAATCTTCTTGGACTCACAGTTGGTGGTTTCGTAGTTGAACAACACATAACATGTCTGAGACCCATTTTTACATCAATTGTTTTTTAGGGTATGTTTGTTACAACGATCATTTCAATTTATCACATTCATTCATATTCCTTGAGCTGATAGTTGGATGGAATACTTATTGGTTAATCAAGCAATTGATTGGCATATTAATCATTCAATACTTTAAAAAATATATCAAATACATCATTCATTATCATACATTTGAGTCATCACATCATATAAATCGCTATATATATATATATATATCTACCAGAGTATTCAAAAATATACAAAATCTAGATCATCATGTCTTATAAAATTGGGGCTTATGCTAGATCATGTATATCATCAAAAAATATTACAGTCATCTAGTCATATCTATAATCTAGTCCTGAGGTCCCTGAACAAAGTTATTGTCCTATAAAACACAATGGCAGTCGTTGCAGGGCAGAATAACTGCACCCAGTCTCGTGGTACTTGTGGAGCGATAAAAAGGTGTCTTTGTAACTCCTAATTACCTCACATTAATTGTCAACCCAGGGACGACTTTTTGTTTCAAGAGTGTACTCAGTCTGAGGCGGCTATTTACTCAAGAGTAATGTTTTGCAGTATAGTGCTTAAAATCAAAAAGTAAATGAAAGCTGGAAATAAAATCTACTTACAACAAAGCACTTTAAGACTTAAATCATGCATTCGGAAAAATAAGCAATGTATCAGTCAAGGGTCCAGTAACAACAACTCATCCCTTTGGAAACTGATGTAACCAAAAGTAACCAAAGAATAGATCATTAATCTGGGGACTAGACAGCAAATGCCAATGCCCACTACAGTTTCAGATCGTTCTTCACACCAAAGCAAAGATAATGCAAATAACAGGAAATGGAAAGCTGCCATTGAAAGTAAACTAGGAAAGCTCTTTAAAAGCAAACTCTTGCAATTAATCAACCAAACTAAACAACGAAGTAAAGAACATGAAATTGTAAAGCATTACGATTCAAAGAAATAGGAACTAAATCAAACCATCACACGACGGAAATTGGAAAGATATGATACAACAGTAGCATACTCCACCAGAGGCTGGGCCCTTAGCCGCCAGCGGATGCTGCTGGGCTACTTCAGATCAGGTGAATGAACAACAACCCTTTTATTTATTCATCCTCAAATTGTGAAATCATTACAACAGAAAAAGCTTTGAAGATTACAATGGCAATGCAACAATCCCTATCCTATCATGAATAATCTATCTTCATTCTTGAATCTCTAAGTCTGAATCCTCAATTCCATCATTCGAATCCATCCCGAATCATCCTCAAAGTCCTTCTCCCTCTCTGATCTCTGTTCTGATTTAAATACAAAGAGAGCAGAGAGTGGTTACAATAGAGATAATTACAACATGATTCTTATTACAAAATTGGTTTGCTTCTAACCATTTGATCAACAAGAACAAGGCGAATTTGGCTTTGCAGCTGAGATTTGGAGGACGGCCGCAACAACAAATCTGAGAAAATCGTGCTCAAAGAACCCTGCGTTTCTCTTAGTACAAGCCGAATTTGGGCAAACCGTTCTTCGCTAAAGTTAATTGGGTCCGTTCTGGACAAAACCCATGTTCTGGATTTTCTAGATTCTTCTTCATTTGCTCAGAATCTCAACCGCAAAATCGTCACTTCTTATTCCAGCGAATTTCTGAGTTGGCACTTTTAATGATCAAATCTTCAATCTGGAAATTATCTTGGAGGCTAAAAATGGTGAATAATGTTACAACTGATTTATTAAAACTATCATTGATAAAATCATGCATAATCATCAATTTATTAGAAATAAAGGAGAATAAATAATATTCATTCATAAGAACATAAATCATTATAAAATGGATTTATGTAATAAATTATAATAAATGACATGATGAAGAATAATAGAAATGGGCGGAATAAGCGTTCAAAAGTGATAATAATAATGGTATATTAACGACCCAACAGTACTCCTACCACCCATCTCTGGATAGCCTCCGGTAGGTCCTCCATAGCGGCCATAGGCATTTGGCGAGTCAAGATCTCCAAGTTCCTCTGTACTGCATGCAGTGCCTTGCCAGGGTCTTCAGCATCTGCCTCACCTCTACGGCACTTGTGCCTTGGATACCCCTTCGGCCTGACCGGTTCATGTCTGTATCATGATCATCATAATTTTTTAAGTCATTTAGTCCAATAAAAACATTTTTTTCATTTTAATGCTTTGAAAAAAATCATAAGAAAGTCATGTAATAAAAAATAAAAAATTGCAATCTCACCGATTGTGCCCCATGCTGCACTAGCTAGCAGGAATAGATTTGGACCAACATGAAAGTCCATCCTAGCATAGGAATAATATTCCACTATGATGAATTTTTCTTCCCACCATTGGAAGAACCCATCATCCCAAGTGGTCTGGGGAACTTCACTTCCCCCTAATCTCTTCATCAGATCTACCCATCGGGCTATTATTAGATCTCTCGGGCTGCTGATAGTTGAGATGACCTTGGGCCAAAGCCCTGGGACTCTCTCGAAGAATAATGGTAGCAAGATTGTACCATACCCAAAGTTTTTAGTCTTTTCTTTTCGAATTGAGGTCAATTATTTTTTCATATTTCTCAACAAGGCTGGGCACCAGTCAAAGAGATGAATTAGGGGTTCCACTTCTATACTTATTTGTGTCTATGAAGCCTGATGCAGAGAAGCTAATCCTGCTACTCTGCCAATGGTAAAGAGAAGGATATTCATATATAAATCCTTCATATATCTGATAGGAATCTGTGTTCCTACCTTTTGTGCATCTTCTACGCAATATTCTTGGACATAATCCTCTACGGTAAGCCTTGCAATAGGCTTTCCATGCAAGTCTACTAGGTCTCCCCTTCGAGAGAGTCCAGTAATGAAGTATATATCTTCCACTTCTATGCGTAGTTGCATCTGATCAATTATGAAACAGTCTTCTTCTGGTACCCAATGATCAACCAGCATTTGAAGAAAACGAACATTACTTTTCATATTGGGCATTTTGAAAAATTTGAGCAATCTGCAATTCTAGAGAATATCTAAGTTTGATCCTCCATCACTTCATTGTAATTACACTATGCTCACACTCTCTCCAGCTGATGGACATCCTGGGAAAAATCATTAAATGACTGATTAGATACAAGTTTTAAATTTTCTCTCCACGCATACACGACCTCATTTTTACATAGCCGCGTATCATATGCACGTTCGTCCACACGAACCTACGTATGTGTAGAGGGTTTCCACAAAAAATATCTTTTCCACGATCAAAATTCCAAAAAATTTCTTAAAACATAAATGAAATTGATGAATAATATGAGTTTAGAGCTTACTTGATTGATTTGGCGTGATATGATGGCCGATTTCTCCATATTTGAGAAGAGGATTTTTTTCCCAAAGCTCTCTCTCCACTTTTGCAATGTGAAAATGATAAAAAATGTGAGTCAAATTGTGTATTTATGCCCAGATTGAATTTTTTTTACAAATTTTACTTGTGCTTATTTTTTGAATTTGACTAAGCCTATATAACCATTTGGCTTGTAAGCATTGGGCAAGCTATTTTTTCAGGTACATTTTGTTGAATTTGAGATTGTCGTAGTTTTTCTTAGAATCCATGACCACTGACCTGTCATGGTAGGTATTTGATTTTAAACTGGCATATAGGTTAGGGAATTCACTATTTCATTACATCCTTGCATACTAGCCTCCATTATGATCATTTTCCATAGGGTCAATCCCATCGTGTCATGAGTACTTAACCCATTTCACTCACCGATTTTTTAATCATGATTTGGTGGTAGAGTCTTCCTTTACATGGGCTTCCTAGTTAGTCCCTCGCTAGCATTTTTCACCCATGCTGCAATTTATGTAGGCTCAGGAGTCCTCTTTAGTCCCGCCATGTCTTATGCATTGAAGCTTCATTCTTCTCCTTCTTCACTATTATTTTTCGAGCCATTTACCCTAGAGGCTCCCTTATGTTGTCAAGTTGTATTACTGCATTGCATATTGAATACTTGTGTATCTTGGCCTTTAGCCGACTTCATTTGGACTCATGTTTAAGCAATATTTTGACCATGTCTTTTTGTACAAGTTAACCATGCAATCACTTAGCTTTTGCAACTTGACACCTATACCCATGGATGAAACATTCATTTGAGTGTCACTTACTAGTTTTTGCCACATTGCATTGGGCATAGGATTGTTCCTATCCTAGGAACTAGTGAATCTCTTTCATGACACTCATTCTATCCATTGTACTATAGCATTATTTTATTCCTTTTTCAGGCTTTGAATATGCAAAAGATAAAAAAATTAAATATTTTGAAAAAGAGTGGGAACGGGATGTTACTTCCATTTTTTTATGGCAGCTACAGTGTCAATTGTGTTGCACTTGAACAAAGCACAAAAAAGCTAAGTATTTTCTCCATTTGGGATGGTTTTAGTTTTTGACTTAGTAGAAGCCATAACATTGTTTCATGAGTCAGTTCTCCCCCAGTCGGTTATCTCTTCCAATCATATGGAGGGTTAGTTTATGCCTCCTGCATGATAGACTTATAAAAAGTTATCATTTGCTGCCATAGTCAACATAAGTCGTGCTTTTTTTCAAGGGAATTTAACCCGAGTCTGCCTTTCTGCAGTGTCTCTTGACTCATTTTTTAGTTGGCCTTCCCAGTCTTGTTACTATATTTCTCTATCACATTAGATATTTGGTCCTTTTCTTGTGCTGGTTTGAGAAGGTCTCCATTGGCTTCTTGTTGGTGGGTTTGTCTCTTATCGACTACGACATATTTCTATGAGAGTAAATCTAGAGCCGCAACCTGACCCTACTTACATCATTGATAGATGACCTTATGCTCAACATTTCATCATCATCATGGGTCGTTGAATGAGTGGTTTCCCTTGTGTTCGACTTCATCTTACGTTATCACACTTAGGATTCATGTAGTACCTTGATTACCATTTGACTCTATCGGTGGATATCTTGCCTCTTTGTTAGCTTCATTATTAGTTGGTTCATATGGTTTCTGTCGTGTGCTAGCTTCATATTTTGCATGCAAAAAGTGTAATTTAGGTTGGTTACTTCACTTTACTTCCTTTGATTCCTTCCAAATTTTGGCCTATGGGTTACAATCACACTGGACTGATGTGGGATGCTCTAATGCCTTCCTTCTAGCGTATATTTTCCTATCAAATCTGACTCATTGCTCTGGGAATAAGGTCTAGAGCCCTTTTTTCAGTACCTTAGGGTTTTCAGTCGTCGATGGCAGACTCTTCACGATCGACAGTGAGGATACACCATTGCCTCCTGATTGATATATTCTTTCAAGTTTTCGACTTCAACTCACTCATTCAGAATTGCTAGATTGTATTAGGGCACCTTGACACTCATTATCATTATAAGTGGGTTGTCTCACATTTGTTAATGGTATACATCAATGACCGGTAATCAAACAATTTCTCACATGGTCGACTTCAGCTCATTTATTCCCATTTTGTAGAATTGTGCCATGGTGATCGGCGAAGACCTCGGGTTTGAATCAGCATGATTTGGTTCACTTTGAAAACTCCTTCATTTTTCTTCTAGTGACACCATCCACCCTTATATGTTGCAATTTCATCACAACAACATCTTATATGTTGGCTGCAGAGTTGCTTGTTGTACCATTTATTCCACCACTTATGATTTGGTAATTGGAGATTCAGTTGTGACTTTTGTGATCAGATATCTACTGCAACATCATTAATCAGTCTTCTATATGTGATAGTTGGACTTGATTTTGACTTTTACTTATGGGCAGTGATAAGATGATTCACTATGTATTTTACATTTTAGTTATACTTGTATACATATTGGATCCGCTCTATACTTCATATGCAGATATGATTTTCTTTAACTGAGCATGGGTATGCCCACCTCAGACATGAGATATATTTCTCATCTCTCTCACTAGTTTTTTGGCAGGCTGAAATCTGGTGAAGTCCTCTCTAGTCCTCGCAAGGTTCTTTCTATGCACATAATATATTTCGACCCTCATGTACCCCTTTTGACCTCATATATTAGGGGGCATATGTTATAGTATAATTTATCACCAACATATGCTTGATGAATCATACATTGGCCTTAGGCAACCCTTCCCTTCAAACTTGGACATATTTCTCAAAAACCAGTTTCTTAAAACCCATACACGACTCTGCCCTGACTTTTTCGTGTATACACACGAGTCCATACATAGAGAACTGCATATGTTTTTTTAAACATTTAAAATATATATTATTTCCCTATTTTAGAGGCAGGGATTATGGTTTTTCCTGTAAATTAACTACCCCAGCCCGTGGCCTAACTGTTCCCAACTGAAAAAACTAATTTGAGGGAGTATAAAAGCCCCTCAAGGGAATTGCCTAAAGGGGGAAGCGAGAGAGAAATATAGATATTATATGATGTTGGAGTCCTATCCAAGTATGATGTATTCCCTATGCCTCCTGAAATTCCCAGAAATTTTCAGGAAACCCTTGTTTCCTTAAGATGTTCACCCTGCGGGATCTACTACTACAACCGAAGGATATCCAGGTAAGGTCTGCAACCTGTAGTTTCTAGTTTAAAGAATATAATTTGATTAAGTGATTCCTTCTTGTAATGACATGCCCCTGATCTGTGAAGTTTTATCAACCCAAGACCTTAGGGTAACATTTCCCAAAATAGTAACCATACTCATCCAAAAGCAACCAGTGCATCCATGCTTCCTGCTGCCCCATGTCATAGATCTGCAAGTAGCTCACCAACCACTTACTTATTATCGTTACCCATCCATCCAACTATGGGTGATGACTCATATCATGCTCCAACCTGGTATCCACCTAATGGAGAATACCATCCTCCCCAATCTGATGATCTTTGCACTCCATGATATGTTGAAGTGCATCCTCCTTGGGGTTACTCCATGATAACCTCTCATCGATGATTCTATAGAATCCATAAGATTCTAAATATGTTGTAGGTAGAAACTTATCTTTAACTTGTGATATGCTCATCAATAAGGCTTCATCCTGACAATGGAAAATGTTATCCATCATAAGGTGTCTACAAACTATCATTTGTCCCTCCAACGCTTCATGAGTGAAGTAGTCATCAGAATGTTCAAAGAATAGTTGGGCCCCCAACTCATCTCTACTCCTGAGTGATAGTGTTGTTGATATCCATGATAATGCATCTATTGTCTCAGGACCATGCAAAATGTTGAACTCATAGCCCGACATTGTACTGATTAGGACTATGCTGATCCTATGTTCCGAAACTCCACACTTCAACACAAAGTGTTGTGTGTAGCTCAACACTGAAAAAATAGTATGGCTATACATATCCTCCTTGAGCAAGTCAAGGTTCCTCTATGCAGTGATAGTTTGTTGCTCTCAATTAGAAAGGTGCTCTAATTGTTGGTTATGCAATTTCCCTGATTGCATGACCCCAAAAATCTCAAACTGAGGTGTTGAAATAATATGGGATGAAAATTTTTGCAAACCTTGGATAATTTGATACTTGGGGACATCTTGTAAGACTACAAGAGTTCCTCCCACTGGTGCAATGGCTTCTCCAACTGTTGGTGATGGTGATTTCTGCTCCTCTATTACTATACTAGCACTGATATTTGCCTCTTCTTCCTCATGCATCTACTGAATCATGCATGGGACTCCCAATTTCAAGAGCTCAATACCATCTTGCTAATATGCAAGTTCTCTTTCTCCTGCTGCAAATACTTCTCCGGCTGGTGATGGTGGCAGTTGATCCTTCTCCAGAGTGATAATGCTGATATCTTCCTTTTTCTCCTCATATACTTTCTCATCAATTATGAGAAATGTCTCTATGGAAAGTGTCTCCGGTTTTCTTCTATAAAACTTCTTTACTAGCCTTTGAGTGAACTCTACATAAGCATTCACTCTTGCATGTTTCATATGGCTGAACCACCAATCCTTTGCTCCACCCTCAAGGTGAAGCGTTGCAATCTCAACAACATCTCTTTCCACTACTGGGTGTAGCTGGAAGAAATCATTTAACTCCTCCATCCAAGCCTTTTTTGTTCTTCTAGATGACCCATCAAATGTAGGCAAGAAGAATATATTATGTATGTGCCCTTTTCTTCTATTACTATTGTGGGGTCTCCGGTTCTCTTTGATCTAAAAGAAATGTTGGAGAGTTAGATTCTCCTTGAATGCTCTAGATATGGATTTGTACTCTACAAGATAATTACACAGAGTATCATGCTCTAAGTATCCTCCATCTTCATGCCACTCATCCCCTTCTTCAAGGAAAGTGGACATAGAAAAGTGTTGTGGAGCTCTTTGCATTGCCGAATGTTTATGCTAGTAATAGGAAGTTCTTGGACCTTCCTCATTCTGAAACCCTCTTAGGGTTTATATTTTCCTTCCCCTTCTCATATATTTAATCTTTGTGTAGATATCTTGCATAGATCCAAAGAGAAGTGTGGAAAAACTTAATCCTTTTGACATTGAAAAATTCTTCTTTTTCTGCTTCTTCTTCTTATTCTTCTGATGTCATGAAGTTTCCACAAGCTGAGCCAAAGATCATGCTCTGATACCACTGTAATATTCCAAAATGTAAAATATAGGAATATAGAACATTTACAACATTTCAAATAAGAAAAACAAGGATATAACACTAAAATTTGGAAAATGCCGGAAATATGCTGCAACTGGAAATTACATCAAGACATTATGTTCATGAGTAGAAATAGTTGATTCATATTATTATAAACAATAGAAAATATAAAAACACAATGCTCTAGAGAATATGCACTCAAGCCAATAAGAAGTGGGTGAAACACACTAATGAAAACTAGCACTAGGAATGTTGTACTGCTACTATTGCTGCTGCTGGAAACTACTACTACTGGGATGAAGAAACATGTGTGGGAGGTTATTGTAGTGGTCCAAAATATCCATTATTTTAATCATAAAATCTACTCAGAAAACCCAGAAAACCCCAGAATGTTTTGGCCATATTTTAACTTTGGATTTTCACCCCATTTTGGGTTGCCAACAGCACCCTTGCTGGCTGACTTACACACTCCTCCTAGGTGGTTGCTGAGATGGGGCTGAACTGATGATATAACTACTGCAATAGCACCCAATCATCTCAATACATGAAGGTTTGATCCCTTCTCTAGATTCTCAATATATAAACTTCATATCTAGCTCCTCCTTCCCCAGCTCAAGTTGTAGTTGCAAACTACACAACTGCTGGAATGTACTATGATGTCAAGGAGGTTGAGTTGTAGCCTACTATTGGATGATGAAATATATCTTTCATATGATATAAATAATCTCACCAAAGTGAGGGAAAGACCCCTCACAGGATTCCAAGCTGAAATACTTGGAACTTCCTTCCTCCCTTAGATTTGTCTGACTGGACTGCGCAATTCATGAAGGAACTATTGCTGCATGGAGGTGTAATATGATGGCCTAATTACAGATATCAAAAAGCTTCTCATAGAAGACTGAAATTGAAGTGCAAGGTGAAAGGATGAATCCTCCACTGGTTTCCTAGCTGAAATGCTAGAAACTACCTTCCTCCTCTCAAACCCTAAGACAACAATGCATAAATCCTGAAGTTGTATATGTAGAAGAGAGGGGATGAATGTGGCACCAAAGTCGGATGATGAATAGCTTCTCAAAGTAACCTTACTAGAGTAGGCACTCAAATTCCCCTGTGGGTCAGGGTGGGATTCCCGCTCGGGAACACCTGTGTGCTAAACAACACAACATTAGCTAAACACCTGAAGCGTGCAAAGAAATGTCAAACAAAAATACAATATCAAATTCCATAATGATTTTATTTTTTGCCCTTATCTTCCTTATATGGTTGTGAGCCTTCCCTCGCCTTAGATTAGCTCATAACTGCGCTGCACATGTGGCCACTAGTCTCCATAAATATTGCGTTGTCTCTCCATGATCTCTGCAATTAATCTCCACTCTCTCCATCATGTGTGCATTTAATGCACCACTTCCTCCACCATTGCATCATTAATGCTCTATGATTTTACTTTTACTCCTCCACTATCTCCATCATCTTCCTCATTATTCTCTATTATCTCCACTCTTCCTCCATTAATAATCTTCTCCACCACTCCATAATGTTGATCTACTATCTAGTTAACCCACATTCACACAACACTGGTCGTGCCAAGATTTCTCATGTGTCTTCTACACTTGTTGATGAAAATTAGCAATAAAACAATCTTCTTCCAAGGAAAATAGTTGTGCCAAGTGCTCCTCCATGATCTTGGGTTCCACCATATTAGTGAAAGCCGCAATGCGCAGGTTGGGGACAATATATTGCATGGGCATGATGGCCTCCTATCCATAGACCATCCTGAAAGGAGTCTTCCTAGTTAGATTCTTGCAGGTGGTCCTATAGGCCCATAGCACTGAAGAGATGTGCAAGTCCCAGTCATTATATTGGTGTTATAGGCATTAGTAAGTGTATTCTCCAAGATTTCGTTGAAAGCTTCTACTATGCCATTAGCTTGTGGGTGATACAGGGTGCTTTTCGTATGATAGATTTGAAATTCTTTCTTCAAAGCTTCAAAAGTTTCATTGAAAAAAATCGTACCTCTATCACTCATTAAGATCTTTGGGCACCCAAAACTGGTCAGAATATTCTCAAAGATTAAATGTGCAGTGGTATCAGCAGTACGATCGTTAATAGCCTTTGCCTCCACCCATCGGGTCACATAGTCAGTGGCAGTAATGATATAACGTGCACCAGTCTTCTTTCCCAGGGGATTGATTGGTCCCACAAAGTCTATAGCCCAATTATCAAATGCCTGCAAGGCCATATACGGTTGTTGGGGAATTTCATCTCTGTGCGAGGGCTTCCAAGTTCCCTGACATGCATCACATGCTTGGAAGTATGCTTGTGAATTGTTATGCAATGTGGGCCACCATTACCCTACATGTAGCACCTTCTGCGCAGTGGATTTCCCTTCATAGTGGCCTCCTGCCACTCCTCCATGGGCCTCGTCCAAGATAGCTTGTCTCTCATGTTATAATACATACCTCCTTAATACCTCATATGCGCCTAACTTATATAATTGACCTGTAATTATAGTGAAATCAGCTGCGCGAGCCACCAATTCCTTCTTCTGCTACACTGAATATTATGTATGTGTTTTCCCCTTTGTCAAGAAGTGAATAATGTCTTCAAAGTGCTCATCAACCCCCTTGATAACAAACAACTATGCATCGGGTAGTCCTTCCTCCAGACTAGTTCACTCTTCTCCATTCATAATCATAGATAAGTGATCAGGTCCTACGTTCAGTCTCCCAAGCTTCACAATAATCTCAAAATCATACTACTAGAGAAATAGCAACCATCTACAAATCTTCCCCCCCAACACAGGATTATTGACCAAGTATTTTAAATTTGAATGGTTAGTGAAAATTTTAAAGTGCCCTCCCAATAGATAGTGCCTATGTTTCTACAGGGCATACATCATTTCCAATCCTTGTTTAGTATTATAATAGTTGCGCTCTATGCTAGAGAGTTTCCTACTAGCAAAATAAACCGGATGATCAATGTCTCCGTCTCTTGGCTGCGCTAAGACAACCCCGAGAGCTATTCCTGATGCATCCACATGCACATGAAAAACCTTTTTCCAATATGGAAATATCAGAATAGGTGTAGTGACAATATTTTCCTTCAGCAGCTCGAAGCTTTTAGACACTCCTTATCCTAGAAAAAGGATACATCCTTCTTTAGCAGCTTCTCTATTGGCGTCATGATCAAGGCGTACCCCTGAATAAACTTCCTGTAGTAAGCTGTGTGGCCTAAGATGGAGAAATATAGTTGTTTATCATTGGTGGGGACTGCTAAATTCATGTTAACCACAATATTAGCTAGGTCAAACATCAATCCTTGCTGACATACGATGTGCCCCAACAAAATTCCAGAGGGTACATAGAATATGCACTTCTTTAGGTTCAACGAAATCTGATATTTTCTGAAGGTATCCAACATCATGAATAGGTTCAATACATGATTCTTTACTAATAGGAATATTGTCCAATCATAAAAATATACCTCCAAAAACATATGGATGAATTCTTTGAATACTACTACAACTACGCGTGAAAAAATGGAAGGGGAATTCTTTAGTCCGAATGGCATAATGGTGTACTGAAAGGAGCCCCATTCAGTTGCGAAGGTTCTCTTACTACGGTCTTTAGGTGCAATTCTGATCTGATGGTATCATGAAAATCCATCAGTGAATGAGTACGCTTCTTGAACTCCCACATTATACAAGATTTCATCAGAGAATGGTGTAGGGAAGGGATCATGCATGTAGGCATCATTCAGTTTGCACAGCTATACACAAATCCTTATCTCTCCTTTGGTTTTATTTTCTTGGACTACCATTGGGCTTACCCAATCATACTGTTCTATGGGCTCAATGATACATGTGGCATCCATCTTATATATCTCCTCCTTGACTTTTTGTTTTTATTGATGGTTTAGCTGGTAGACCCGCTGCTTGACAGGACATGCATCTCACTTCAAGGTGATCTTCATAACACCCAGATCTCCTACAATTCCCTTGATCTTAGAAAAATTCATAGGAAATAGGTCCTAATATTCGGTCAGCATCTCCGCAATATTTCCAACAGTATCATCATCCCAGTAATCCCCAATTTTGGCCAACTTGGGCTGCTCCTCCATCCCAATGTTGACTTCCTTCAACTTTAATGGTTTGGTAACATCTACTGTCTACAATAGGGGTCCTGTAACTACGCACTCTCCTTCTGATTCTAGGATTGTGATATTACTGGGATGCTCGTCACAATTCTCTACTAAAAAATTTCTACAGTTGAAAATATCCTTCATCTATGCATCCTAAGCTGGTGCAGCACATTCCTTTGGAGGAAAACACTCATTAAAGACAAAAGCATCTATATCTTGAAAGGCTTCATCCAATTTCTCCGTCCCTCCAACTAAGAAGAATGTTGCCATGAAATCCTCTATCATTGTATCCTAATGGTGAGTATTTTGGTGAAGCTTCGCATCAAAATACAAGGTGGTGGGGACTGGCCCTAATGCATGAATAAAAATATGGACCCACTCATTCCAAGTCCTTTCATTCCATAACTCCATCTGCCTAGCCAAGTGATTGTGCATATACCCATAGCCATAAAATAGCTCCATGGGTGGGTTGATTGGGGGTTCAACATGTAGGATCATCATCTTTCGACATTCCTCCCAGTCTTAGAAATCCCCCTTGTCTGTATCCCACTAGCGCTGTAATGTTCCAAATGGGGAATAATAAGCTCAGTAGGGAATATCTTAATATATTCCACTATGGATTCACAAAATTATGTAAACACACCAGCAATTCTAAACCAGAGATAGACTGGTAGGGAATTTACTGGCTATATCACCTCTAAAGAGAGGGTGAAAACCAAAGGCTTCCTGGCCCATTCTAGACTCTGTCTATGGAAAACTGATGAAACATAGCAAGTGTGGGAAAAAAACACTCCTCTTGGAATTTTCTTCCCTTGGGATCCTTAGATCTATAGATATAAATGGATCCAAAAGAGGAGCCAAAATCCAAACAAGCAAGGAGAGGGAAATTCCACTTCTGGAAAAAATGCAAGAGGCTCAAGGGTAACGCTGTATAAGAAAAATGGTGCAATAATAATGCTGAAAAAAGCTGGGTTCCCTTAGCATGGGCTGTGTGGGACCTCCATGCTGAATTTTAGGAAAAAAAATGGGTTTAAGGGCCTTAAACATATCTCCCATGAAGTTGACTAGTTAAAAATCAGCTAAGGAGAAGAGCTGATGGAATGAAGAGAAACCCACTTCAGAATTGCGCAGTTTCAAAAGAGAGTCACTGGAAATTAGACATAAGACATGTATTACAGTATAGAAGCATAAATTCAGACTTTAATGGAGCTTCTCAAGAAATACAGTGAATTACATGAGTAAATAAGCAAGAAATCTTTAGAAATAGGAGCTGCAATGTATGTAAAAGGTGCAGAAATGAATAGGCAGCATCCCTCTAAGTGTGCTTCAGCAGTATAATATTAGATTAAAGATCTACAAAAAATTTATGGCTGAATCATAAGATCCATATCAGATCTGGAAACTACTCAACCTTCCAATCAAGATCCCCTTAGGGTATTTACAAGATAATGCACTAGAAAGTGTAGATCTAACTTTTTGTACCCAGAACTGTAGAAAGCTTCACTAATTTTTGAATATGAATTTATTCATAATATACAATAGATATGAATATGAGATATCAGCAAGCTACTTCATAAATCTTCAAGGTGAGAGGTATGCCTCAATCACCAGAAACAAGTACAATGAAAGAACTAAACAATAGTGAAGCAGTACATAGGAAATAACGTAGTTATCCAAGGAGATTGCACAGTAGCTTGAATGGAATGTTAAAATAGATAAAAATTATAGATTTGAAGCAAATATATGATAGAGACCCTCTTCCAAGTAGTCACAAGACATTCTCCCTAAGAGGAGACTCCAAAACAACTAGATCCTTGCAGATCTAGAACCCCACTTACTACACTTACAGCAGCAGCAAAACCCTCAGTGAGCCAACACTGTATATGCAAGAATAACTTGGCCTCCAACCTAATAGTGGTTCAATCTAACACACTTCCCTCCAAGAGCTACTCAAATAAGGATGGAGGATTCCTAAACAGGAGATCCTCTCTTTCTCTTGCTAAACAGCAAAGAGAAATGGAGTTTCCTTAGCAAGCTCAGAAAATGAAATATGATCAACAACCTCCTCATGAGCCTTCATCCTCATTTTATAAAATTTGAGTCTCTTGAAAAACCCTAAAACACTTTCATTCTTTGGTTCCTTTCACACTTGGAAACCCCTTCTAGAACAACGCAATCCATCAAGGAGGTTCAGTGAACCTAGATAGCGTTGTTGACTTGGTCAAATAGGATCTCCTTTGGTGGTTTTGGCCCTTTCACACCTGCAAGATTTTATTCCAATGGCCGAAATATGTCTCTTTTCACATAGGAACTAATTTATTCTTGATTTGCAAGAGGATTAGACATCCTCCTTTACCATTTATTCATTAATCATGGAATGCAAAATAAATAAGGAAAAATTAATGTTCCAAATTAGTTGAAGCTAATTTAGGAACATTACAGTCTCCCCCTCCCAAATGTTTATTGTCCTCAAGAAACTAAAAGGGTGCTGCAAAACTTTCCCTTCTTCTCTTGTGGCCTCCTCATCAAGTAGTCTCCCCCATTGCTCTGAATTTTCTGCAATATATTTTTCCTCCCAATGGCCCTTCCTTAATATGCAAGTTTTCCCTTCATGAATAAACTCAAAGGCTCTCATCATGAAGAAATGGAAGGTTGTTGTGGAAACCTTCTTGCTGATCCATGGCCTCCTCAAGATAGAAGTGATGACTATCATGGGGTTTTCATGATCCATGAAAGACTCCCATCTCCATGTTGTCATAAAAATCAAGTGGATCACCCCCAGCTTGGCAATCCATAGAAGATCTCCTCCCCAATACATATGAGAGGCATGTCACCAAAAAAAATATGGCTCATGCCATCATTGCGCCGAGAGGCGCATCTAGAGCCCAGTATGACCCCGATGTCAGGTGGGTCACGTCCTCATACAAAATGTCGGCTTAGGTTTTAAATTAAAATAAAAATAAAAATCGCATTGTGCTTGAACATATATCAATTTCTAATACAATTATATAGTATTTATATAATTTGAATGGATCATAAATTATATACGTGAATTTGAATGGATCATAAATTTACCTTTAACAAAAAAAATTACCACATTGAATTTCCAAATTAAGTAAAATTTTAAACATCTTTACTCTTTACTAAAGTAATTACCATTTTCTAAATCAAAGGAAAAGAGTTAATTGAACACAAACAATCAAAATCCAAAATCTTTTAATATTTCTTCTAATTAAATATTTGTAAAATGAATTTATACTTACTCCAGATCTATGGTAAATAAATAAAAACATATATAAACTAGATGTATGGTAAATAAATAAAAGTTCTTTTTATATTTATTCCATAAACCTTTTTATATTTAAAAAAACTTTAAAAAGAGGTTTTATTTAGATGAAGCCTATGGGAGGAATACCATGGGACAAATTAATATTGATACCATGGGCCACATACCATGGGCCAAATACCATGGATAAATAAATAAATATAAAAGATGTATAAACAAGTATGATAAATAAATAAATAAATATAAAATAGATATAAAGAGGTATGGTAAATAAATAAATATAAAAGAGGCATAAAGAGGTAAGGTAAATAAATAACAATATATCAAATAGGATTATAAATAAAAATATAATTATATAAGAAGCCTATGGGCTAAATACCATAGTAAAGAAAAGGGGTATGGTAAATAAATAAAAATATAAATAAAATAGAGGTATGGTAAGTAAATAAAACCTCTTTTCATATTTACTCCATAATCTCCTTTATATTTACAAATATTTATGCTCATTAGTTTACATAACTAAGAAGAAATAGAGAGAGAGAGTGATAAGGGAGAGATGGAGAGAGAGTGTGTATGTTTAGGGGTGAGATAAAGAGACAAAGTAATATGTATGGAAAGAAGGGGGGAGAGAAGAAGTGAGAAGGAGAAAGGGAGGGATATAGTAATGTAGTTGGAGAGAGAGAGGGGTGGAAAGAGAGAGAGAAAGAAAGGGATGGGGGAAGAGAGAGGATTAGAGAGAGAGATATATATATATATATATATATGGGGGAAGAGAGAGAATTGGAGGGAAAAGAGAGAGAGAGAGGTGGGAGAGAAAGGGGGAGAGAGGAATGATGAGAGAGAGGTAGAGAGTGATGGGGGAAGAGAGAGTATTGGAGAGAGAGAGAGAGAGAGAGAGAGAGAGGGATTTAGGGGAGAGAGAGAGAGAGAGGAAGGACGAGAGAGAGGACTTGAGAGAGAGGAGGAGAGAGGGATCGATAAGAGAGATGGAGTTAGAGGGGGAGAGATGTAGGAAATAAGAAATATAGAGAGTGAGAAGTGGAGAGAGAGAGAAGGAGTGAAAAGGGAGAGACAGAGAGAGAGCGTGTATGTTTGGGGCTGAGATAAAGAGACAAATAAGGAGAGATGGAGATAAGGGGGGAGAAGGAGATATAAGGAGAGAGGGAGGGATATAGTAACATAGTTGGTGGGTGAAGAGAGAGAGAGAGGGAGAGAGAGATGAGAGAGAAAGGGAAAGAGAGGAAGGAAGAGAGAGGATGTGAGAGAGTGGAGAGAGGGAGGGAAAGAGAGATGGACTTGGAGGGGGAGGAGGAGAGAGGTAAGAAGAAAGAAATGGAGAGAGAAAGGTGGAGAGAGAGAGAGTGAGTGAGTGATAAGGAAGATGGAGAGAGAGGGAGAGAGGGGGAAGATAGAGATATAGATGGAAGGTGAAGAGAGGGAAGAAGAGAGAGATGGGGAGAGGAGGGGATTGACAAAGAGATTGATATATATGGATTGCGAGAGTGTGTGTGTGTTTATGGGGGTGAGATAGAGAGACAGAAAATAAGAGATGGAGGGGGATATAGATATGGATGGAGGGTGGAGAGAGGGAAGAATATTTCTCACACTATATGGATTGATATAAGTGGAGATGGCGATTTATAATCCTGTTTGATTATTTGCACTATATGCATCGATTTTAGTGTAGATATTTATTTCTAATGATATTTGATTACTTGCACTAGATGCATTGATTTTAGTGTAGGTGGTGATTTCTAATACAATTTGATTGCTTGCAGTGAATTTGTTGATTTCAATTTATATGTCGATTTATAATTATATTTGATTACTTACATTAGATGAATTGGTTTCAATGTAGATGATTTCTAATCCTATTTGATTGTTTGCGCTAAATGCATTGATTTCAATGTAGATGGCGATTTCTAATCCTATTTGATTTATTTGAGTAAATGCATTGATTTCAGTGTAGATGTTGGTTTCTAGAGAGAGAGAGAGAGAGATAAGGAAGATGGAGAGAGAGGGAGAGAGGAAAAAAGGAGGAAAGAGAGATATTAATGGGGGAGAGGGAGAGAAGGGGAAGATAGAGATATAGATGGAAGGTGAAGAGTGGGAAGAAGAGCGAGATGGGGAGAGGGGGTGATTGAAAAAGAGATTGATATATATGGAGTACGAGAGTGTGTGTGTTTAGGGGGGTGAGATAGAGAGACAAAAAAGAATAGATGGAGGGGGATATAGATATGGATGGAGGGTGGAGAGAGGGAGGAATATTTCTCGCACTAGATGGATTGATATAAGTGGAGATGGTGATTTCTAATCCTATTTGATTATTTGCACTAGATGCCTCGATTTTAGTGTAGATATTTATTTCTAATGATATTTGATTACTTGAACTAGATGCATTGATTTCAGTGTAGGTGGTGATTTCTAATACAATTTGATTGCTTCCACTGAATGTGTTGATTTCAATTTAGATGTCGATTTATAATTATATTTGATTACTTGCACTAGACGACTTAATTTCAATGTAGATGATTTCTAATCCTATTTGATTGTTTGCACTAAATGCATTGATTTCAGTGTAGATGGCGATTTCTAATCCTATTTGATTTCTTTGAGTAAATGCATTGATTTCAGTGTAGATGTTGGTTCCTAGAGAGAGAGAGAGTGAGTGATAAGGAAGATGGGGAGAGAGAGAGAGAGAGGACAAAAGGAGGAAAGAGAGATATTAGCAGGGGAGAGTGAGAGAAGGGGAAGAGATGGAAGAAGAGAGTGATGGGGAGAGAGGGTGATCGACAAAGAGAATGATATATATGGAGTGCGAGAGCATGTGTGTTTAGGGGGGTGAGATAGAGACAAAAAAAAAAAGAGATGGATGGGGATATAGATATGTATGGAGGGTGGAGAGCGGGAAGAATATTTCTTGCACTAGATGGATTGATTTAAGTGGAGATGGTGATTTATAATCCTATTTGATTATTTGCACTAGTTGCATCGATTTTAGTGTAGATGTTTATTTCTAATGATATATGATTACTTGCACTAGATGCATTGATTTCAGTGTAGGTGATGATTCCTAATACTATTTGATTGCAAGAGAGACAAGGTATCATGTTTACTACAATAGATCGAGCTAAAGATTTAAATGGTTTACGATTTAAATTTTCTTTTTCATATAATCGATATGAAAAGATAACAAAACTAACAAGGGAGGAAATAAGAATAGTAGAAGAAAATAGTTTGAGATGGATTGTAACATGAGTACGTTCTTATTATTCACATTTTCTATCTTTCAACACTATTATTTTCACTTTTCATTTAAAAAAAATATTTCATCATTTTTCATCATTATAGTTATTAACAATAATTATCATCTCAATGAACTGAGGTAACTAAGAAAATTTAAAATTAAAATGACCAAGTTAATCTCAAAAATATTTAGCATATTTAAAATTATTATATTAATATTTGATATATTTACATATTACTGATAAAATTAATCATATCTTTGATAGATTTTCCTTGACAGCACACTACTGAAACCAGCCTAGATCCATCTTACATCTCAAAAATATACAAAAATTTTAATAATCTGAAAAATGTGACGTTGATGCCTCCGACTGGAACCAGCCTAAATCCATCTAACTCTGGATCTATCATGCGCCGAGAGGGATCAAATCTCTCGAGGTGCAAACCTTTCCTCAAGTTTTGCACTCAAAAAATAGGTTTGCACCTCGAGAGATTTGATCCCTCTCGCCGCATGATAGATCCAGAGTTAGATGGATCTAGGCTGGTAGATCTCCAATTTCTCCTTTCTCAGTGCAGATAGCTGAGTGGGAGTTTGCAATGTCCCTTTCGAGAAACTTCTCATCTCTCTCTTGAATGCTTGAGATATTCTCTGCATTGTGCTAGCTTCTCATAAGGCTCCCTCCTTAGCCAAGTATGCATATGCAACCCATAGTTGAGAGAACACTTTATATTTCCTCCTATCAAGAGGTGCTCCTAGTAGAGTGCCTCCTTGCAAAGAGGTGTCAAGGCATAGAGTAGAATTCAGATGTAGGCAGACAGATTTGTTCCTACCTTCAATGCATAAGTCCTCTTGCCTCCTTTGTGCTTCCAATATCTGAAGTAAAGAAGGGTTCATGCTCTCCACCTTGTGATACCCTTCCTCCTCTTCTACCTCCCCTATCTCCAAGACCTCATCATTAATCAATGATAGTACATGCTCCTCATGCATGAGATCCTGTGGGACTCTTTGCAAGAGTGCAAGAGTCTCCTCTCTTGGAGC
This sequence comes from Pinus albicaulis, assembly GCA_034641835.2. Lineage (NCBI taxonomy): Eukaryota > Viridiplantae > Streptophyta > Pinopsida > Pinales > Pinaceae > Pinus > Pinus albicaulis. The sequence continues at coordinate 252,232,656 of CM076573.1, forward strand.
AAGTGCTCCAACCTCTTCTTCATGAAGTGCTTGAGATGCCCTTGCTTTGTCTGAATTATCATCTCCTACCTTCTCCTCCTCTTCAATAATTGAAATTGTCCCATCATCAATGCGAGACAATAGATCTTGATCAACTATTTAAGGAAAAGCCTTCATGCTTTCCTCTTGAGATGAGGACTATTCACCAAATGGAGGTCTTGCCCTTGGCAATGCATCAATCAAGCTCACACCTTCATTTTCCCCCTTCATGAAGGAATCACTGGAAAAATGATGAAGCTCTGATGATATGGCTGAGTGATCATATCGATGAGACGAGGATTCAGAATGTTCCTCATGCATAGATCTTGTAGATCTGATTGGAAGATATTCTTTTTGAAACTCCTTGGGAGCTTCACTACTGATTCTCTTTTCTTCTTGCACATCCTCCTTGGGGAGGCTCTTATTAGATCTAAAAATAGATAATATTAAACTCATCTTCTACATGTTTCCCTTGCTCTTGATTTCACTGATAGCTTGATCTCATAGGCTGTGCCAAAGATCATGCTCTGATACCACTGTAATGTTCCAAATGGGGAAGAATAAGCTCAGTAGAGAATATCTTAAGATATTACACTATGGATTTATAGCAGTATGTAAAAACACCAGCAATTCTAAACCAGAGATAGACTGGTAGGGAATTTACTGCTTATATCACCTCTAAAGAGAGGGTGAAAACCACAGGCTTCCTGGTCCGTTCTAGACTCTGTCTATAGAAAACTGATGAAACACAAAAAGTGTGGAAAAAAACAATCCTCTTGGATTTTTCGCCCTTGGGATCCTTAGATCTGAAAATCTAAAGAATGGATCCAAAAGAGGAGCCAAAAACCAAACAAGCAAGGAGAGGGAAATTCCACTTCTGGGAAAAAATGCAAGAGTCTCAAGGGTAACATTGTATAAGCAAAATGGTGCAAGAATAACACTAAAAGGGGTTGGTTTCCCTTATTATTGGCTATGTTGGACCTCCATTCTGAATTTTAGGAAAAACAAATGGGTTCAAGGGCCTTAAACAGATCTCCCACGAAGCTGACTAGTTAAAAATCAACTAAGGAGAAGAGCTGATGGAATGAAGAGAAACCCACTTCAGAATTGCACAGTTTCAGCAAAGTGTCATTGGAAATCAGCCATAAAGCATGCATTACAGTATAGCAGCAGAAATTTAGAATTTTAATGGAGCTTCTCAAGAAATACAGTGAATTACATGAGAAAATAAGCAAGAAATCTTCAGAAATAGGAACTGCAATGTATGTAAAAGGTGCAGAAATGAATAGACAACGTCCCTCTAAGTGTGCTTCAATAGTATAATATTAGATTACATATCTACAGAAAATTCATGGCTGAATCATCAGATCCATATTAGATTTGGAAACTACTCAACCTTTGAATCAAGATTCCCTTAGGGTTTTTACAAGATAATGCACTAGAAAGTATAGATCTAAATTTTTGTACCTAGAATTGCAGAAAGCTTCAGTAATTTCCGAAGATGAATTTATTCATAATATACAACAGATTTGAATATGAGATATCAGCAAGCTACTTCATAAATCTTCAAGGTGAGAGGCAAGCCTCAATCACCAGAAACAAGTACAATGAAAGATCTAAACAATAGTGAAGCAGTACATAGGAAATAACGCAGTTATCCAAGGAGACTGCGTAGTAGCTTGAATGGAATGTTACAGCAGATAAAAATTACACATCTGAAGAAAAGATATGATAGAGACCCTCTTCTAGGTAGTCACAAGACATTATCCTTGAGAGGAGACTCCAAAAACAACTAGATCCTTGTAGATCTAGAACCCCACTTACTAAACTTACAGCAGCAGCAAAAACCTCAATGAGCCAGCACTGTCTATGCAAGCATAGCTTGGCCTCCAACCTAATAGTGGTTCAATCTAGCACACTTCCCTCCAAGCGCTACTCAAAGAAGGATGGAGGATTCCTAAACAAGAGATCCTCTCTTTCTCTTGCTAAATAGAAAAGAGAAATGGAGTTTCCTTAGCAAGCTCAGAAAATGAAATATGATCAACAACCTCCTCATGAGCCTTCATCCTCCTTTTATAACATTTGAGTCTCTTGGCAAACCCTAAACCACTTTCATTCTTTGGTTCCTTTCACACTTGGAAACCCCTTTTAGAACAGTGCAGTCCATCAAGGAGGTTCAATGAACCTAGAAAACATTGTTGAATTGGTCAAATAGGATCTCCTTTGGTGGTTTTGGCCCTTTCACACCTACAATATTTTAGTCCAATGGCCTAAATATGTCTCTTTTCACATAGGCACTGATTTATTCTTGATTTTCAAGAGGATTAGACATCCTCCTTTACCATTTATTCATTAATCATGAAATAAAAAATAAATAAGGAAAAATTAATGTTCCAAATTAGCTGAAGCTAATTTAGGAACATTACAAGTGCGTAGGGGTGGCACACGTGGCCAAATCAAGCACCCAGAATATCCTTTCCTCAGGGACATATTTTTCTAGTGCTTTAAGAAATTCCTTAACACTACTAGAACCATCAAAGTAAGATAGATATCTTACCTCTGAGGAGATGCATCAAAATCTCTTTGTGATCTTGAGGCAGCGTAGTACAGATACGTCATGCAACCGATTCTGCCAATTTTCCTTCTCGCCATCCGAATCTGAGAAACATGAGCTATAATTTTCCCAATTTAACATGCCATCGGTAGTAGGGTTGACCCGATCATCAAATTATGTAGTTAGTTTGTAAATATGGTCAACGTCCTCCTCATCGTGCACCGTCTCTCTATATTTTTCACCTTAAGCTAGGTCTAGAGGGACTATTACCGACGTACCATCATTTTCAAAGATCATGCTCCACCTTTTCAGGTTGATGATAACTCCCATGTCAATAGCCCAATCCAACGCTAATAGTGTAGGGTAAGGGTCTGCATCATCCAAAATCTGGATTACTTCAAAGTATTCATATACTTTAACTCCCGCAATGTCTACCACAACCTTAGACAACGTTCCTAGTGGAATGATATTTTTTTGGTTAACCATCCGTAACTTAATGGTGGAACACTCCAATTTGGTCCCTCTCATCCCTTGCCAGGTTTGTTTAGGCTAGACATTAGAATCAAATCCTAGATCCAAGATGACATGATCCATTTCGTATTCTCTAGTCTATGCAGTCATCCACATCTCTTGACCGGTCCTATTCTTGCTCTTATAAATCTTGTTACAGCCTTAGTCTCCACTCGAGGGGCTTCCTTTTTTATGCATCTATTTATTAATGCTTTGAGATTCTCTACCGCCTCTTGGTTGTGCAGTAACTTCATATAGTTTTGAAGGAATGAATGGATTGACTACTTCATCAACCTTTGGATCCATGGCATCTTTTGATGTTGATGCTTCTGTTGTGGGAAAATCCCTTCTAAAATCTATAAAAGTTTCCTTCTCTTTGTGCAGATCTATGCCTTCCTTCTTTCCAGTTGCCTTTCTAATCCATGACTCTACAACCGCTTGCTCCACAGGTCCTCTAGTGGCCATACCACTGCGATTTATTGCATTTACACTAGGGCCATCATCACCTGGCCTGCTTTGACCATTTTCACATTCTGCATAGGTGTCTGCTACATTTCTTGCATCTTAGTTAGCATAATGGGACACTATTATATTACGTGATCAAATTTCCTATAGTACCTACAGGACTTTCACACAGGGTTAGGGAAATTGCGTACGTAGTGTCCCGAATCTCCATAGTTATAGGAGATCAATTGACCTCTTCCTCGTCCTATGCCTCCCCCTCTACCCCCTCCCCTTCCTCTTGTTGAGGATCCTCCTCGTCTAGAGGGAGATGATGGTGAGGAGGTCTCAGGCTGCACTCTGTACATTTTCGCATTGTTTATCATCAAGTCATACATTCAGCAGTGGTGCTCATCATGACCTATGAAGGAGTAGAATCTGCAATATTGTTGCTTCAACTCTGGAACATAAGCTCCCAGTCTTGGACAATGGTCTGTATCATGCTGGCTAGCTACCTGGGAATCAGCGTACCATGGGATGGGGTTGCTAGGCCCCGTAACCTCCCTAGGGTGTAGCGGATTTGGTCCTCCAGCCTGTAGGTAATCTGTAAACATAGGGTAGTAATATTTGGTGTGGCCCACTCCTTTGCAACAAATACACCAAACATCTGCGCTAGCTTCTTTACCCCGGTCTCTCTGTAAATTATGAATTTCTAAGTGCATCACCTCTAATTGGATTTGTATTTGTAGTGCCCCAATCTCAGTATCGTTCCTTGGCACAACCTCTAGCTTCATGGAAATTTATAGCGCTTCTTCCTGCAAATCAATCTTCTATTGACCCATAGATCCACACAGATAAGGTAATATCATGACGATGAACCATTCCTTATGTTTCTTGTCATCATAAAAAAATATGCTATCACTGATGACTTTCTTCAATCGATGGTCAGCCTCCCAGACGGACTTCGAGGGTCCTTTCTTAATATCATTTATCTCTACTACACATTAAGAGTAAGACTTACATTTTCAGAACTATTGTTTCAGGGTATCCTTTATATCTTGTATTGTAGGGTTCCCATGTTGAGTAATATATCCCATGAACCAATCCAAGGCTTGTCTCTCAAAAGCTATTGCTATTTGCACTCTTTTCACAGCATCATTATTGATATTCTACACGGCCCATACCACATATCCCACGAACCAAAACCGGTCCATATCCTCATCCCCCGCACCCTTAAACATAGATAACTTCATCTATGCATCCATATGGTCTGCAGGTGGAGGTGGGGGTGGGGTAGGAGGATTTGCACCCTTGCGCGAGTTTGATGGTGGCGTAGCTGGGGGACTAGTCTCTCTACCTTTGTTTAGATCACGTGAATTCCTCAAAGGTCTGTATACTAATTTATCCCCTTCTTGATTGACCCGATAGTATTTACCACTTTGTTTCGTGCTTCCACTCTGATCAGAGGTCATTCACTCAGTGTGGCTGCACAGAACACCTTTTTCACACAATAGCATCCTAATCAACAACATCAATGTTTGCAAGTATTTAACTCTCAAACCCTTGAAAAATCTTCTCTTAGCTTCAGACTATGACACAAACTGATCTACTACAAATTTTGTTACAAATCTACCCAAGCTACTATCAACCCAGTAATTTACAGTCTGGGTGATTTTTTTATCAGTTTCCTCCAACTGTTGGATTAATTCAAGGTTCCAGTGCATAACCCTATCATTCTTCCAATAGCTCTGGAACTCTACCAATATCTACAACCACTCCTGAAACTTATGTGCAAAGGTCACGAAGAAGATCTCGTGTACCTCTGTGAAGATATACTTATTCTTCCACTTTTCAGTAGACAACGCCTTACTCCTACTTTCTTTTAAGGAAAACTCTTGTATCTTTTTCTCCAACCACTCTTCAATTTCAGAATTTTCCAGATGCCACAAACCCTGACTCATCACCTAGTCTCTCTCTCAAAATGCTCCCAGTCCCAGCAACAGAAGCATTTTTTGGTTTGACGGGTCTTAACCCAGGTTGAGATTTGAGGTTAACCAAAAAACCCCTATACTACTGGCCCTTTCGGCAATGACCTGCTTGCATAGGTCAAGGTCTCACCTGAAGTAGTATGGGAGGATGCTAGAATCAGGTTTCCACACCCTGAGAGAGTGATATTTAATGAAGTGGGCACCTTTAGATCTAAATAGGCCTACACTGAGAAAGCCCTAACCAGAAACCATTATTAATATGTGTAATAAAATAGCTTGCACACAACCTATATCTTATAATATAATCAGTTAGCATGAGCCATATGACTCAACATCACCAGATCTATGCATTCCTCATTCTTATAATAATATATTGTAGGTACACACTTAATATATTAACAACAATTAATATTGTAGAGATAATGTAGAAATAACAAGGAATTAACATGCAGCGCAACCCATAAGAGACTACAAAGACATTCAAATATCAGCAAAACGTCTTCTCTTTCATTAATACTTCAGATTTATCTTACAGACTCTTCCACATACCCACGCACACAACCAGAGGGGTCCACACATAGCAGGACTGAGGGTCTCCGTGCACACAGCTAGCAGGAGCCCTTACCCAGACAAGTTCACACAAAATCATAAGAATGGATCTATCATTAACAACGTGCCAGAGACGTATCAAAATACTAACTCTTTGAATCATCTTATACTCTTACTAATACTTTTAGCCTGCATTATACCAAGGTTCGCAAACCATGGTTTGCGACCCTTAGATCTACCCTTTTTTCCCATTACAATGCATGAGGAACTCTGACCTGCCCCAAATTCCCTTAACTTGTGCTACACATGACTAAAAATACTAAAAATATTACAAAATCATATCAAAATTTCATTCAAGGGACCCCACTCCAACATGTAGTGTGAATGAAGAGGCATGCCTCGATACTCTTTATGCATTTTATTTATGCATGTACTAGAAACTAGTTTTTCACTTTAGGATGAGTGTAAAAGAAAAAAAATAAAGACAACTTTTAACATTTTTTTTCTTATGCAAGAAAGTAGAAAATGAAAATATGTTTAAATCATAACTATTAGAGATTGATTATTTGGGTTCAATAAATGGATATTTTATAAAATCATGATATGAGAGTTTTGTAATGATAGTAATTTCCAGATAATTGTAACCTATGTGAAGGTTGAATTAATAATTTCTAATACATCCGTTATGCAGCAAACAAGTGATAGATGATAACTAGTACTATGGTAGACAACGAGGCCATTATGGTTGATTATTGAATCATGTAGAGTGAAGGATCATCAAATTTAGTTTACAAGGGACAAGTTACTATAGTAAACAACCATGTCACAAAGATACTATGCTCAAGAAAAGTGGGGTAAAGTGTTTGAGAAACATGACATCATGTTGAATGTATTGATATATGGTTACTTATGTTTGAATAAAAGATGATTTTCATTTGTAAAAATTGTAACAATGGAAAAGGGATGGACTCCCTTGCTTCCATTGAGTGAGGGGTGAAATCCACCTTGGAGCTTTTAATAAATAAACGTTTTCTAGTTTTTCCCTTCCAGGTTTCTGGGGTATATCAGTGTCCTCTTATGTTCTTTCCTATTTTATGATATTTATTATGTGGTCCTTTTGCATAACATTGGAAAATCGTATCAACCTTTTCTTTGAATAATCTTGAATAATTGATCGATGCAAGACAAGAAAAGTGATGGCAGACTATAGTACGCTAAAAAATGAATATAATGAATATTACTTTATACAATCCACTATTTCATTTCTATGGCTACTTCACTTTAATATGGTGATTCTGACTAGTGATTGGTTAAGTATATAATAAGCTATTATTGGAATGAGATATGTTGGTAAAAATTGATAAAAAAAAAGTATTCCTATTTATTTTTTCACGAGGCATACCGAGGGATGTTACAAGTGGTATTAGAGAAAAGGTTGCAGCATTGGAACCTTTTGAGAATTTGTAAGAAGAAGAGAAATAGAGGTTGATTCTTTTGGATATAATCTCAGGTATGATTCTATCAAAATTACATGATTATGTATGCAATAAACTGCATTTAATATGAAATGCATAATAGTGTTGAAGAATGAATATTATTAAATTCTTTGAGGAATAATGATGTCAATGTTGATGTAAATTGAGTCCTCATGATTGATGGAATATTTATAGAATTTTTTCACATTGACTACAACTAAATGATGGAAAAGTTTTAACACTCACATTGTAAATAGTATCGATTAACCACTAGCTTTTATATGCATACTTTAGGATAATATTTGGAAATTCCGTAAAATAAATGTGCTTGGAGTTGCAATTGATTATGTATAATTTTTTAGAATAAAGAGTGCATGAATTGTTTGATGTGATAGCGAAATAATGTATTAAGGCATGGGTTATCTTTAAATTTGTTAATATTATGTTAAAAAGGATATCAAAAGAAACATATTGATTGTTGAGAATAAGTGATGAGCCAACTGATGGTTTTGTCCAATAAAAGGATGATTAATGAGTCTATAATAGCTAATAGTTGATTTCATCTTATTTTTGAATTACCATGAATTGTGACATAGTTTATGATAGGTGATAGCATTGGATATTTAGTATGTTGCACTACCTCCTGAGAATTAGAATTGCGTCACATCACTTTTCGTAATTTCAATGCTATTAAAGAGAATGTGATTTGTTGACAAACTATTAGACTTACACTTAAAAGTAGATTGCATTAAGTCTAGAGGAATATGCATCATCCAATCGAAGAATAATTTTAAAGTTGTAAAGAATGTGATCATGGTAATTCATACTTAAAATTTTGGCTTAATGGTGGTATTATGTTGGGTCAGATTGGTTTCTAAATGTTTACCATATTTTTTATTGACAATAAAGTAGTAATTGTGAATTAGTGTTCTTGTATGAGTAAAGCTTTGTAAATTCTTTTGCGCCTAATAATATAGTATGCAAGAAACTATGATGACTACAGAAGTAGATATTTGTTTAAGAATGCATAAAAATGACTATAAGTTATTTAATGTTAAAATGAACTTAGATCACCATAATAGTAGTGTATTTAAAAGTACATGATTTAATATATATATATATATATATTTATGTTAATAATAATAATAAAAAAGAAAAGGGTGTGTCTTCCATATGATTATGCATAAATGTTGACTAATGTGATAATAGTAGAAAATATTTCGTGATAGTTTAAGGCATATTCTACAAGCTTAATGATAAAACTGGTAGTGGTTGGATGTTGTTTTCTCAGACTTCAAGATGATAATTTAGCGATGGTGTTTGTCGGTGTGCATCTTGCATCTAAAAAATGTGGTATTTTTATTGTGGATAATGTGGGTAACACTACATATTAAATCTAAACAGTGAATTCCAATGGTTACACAAATGTGATATTTGTATCACATTTTCAATCTATTGGCATTATTGACTTATTTAACCAAAGAATATTGTGTGTGATTAACTTAAATTTAGCAGATTTTCATAATGACTTATGTTTAGACACATATGCATAAAATTAAATGTTAATTTGCATGAATTAGAACTATGGTGGATGATAATGTTTGGATTAGAATGGACATATCCTTAGAAGTTTGTATTCCCGTAACTATTGTTTAAGAAAGCATCTTCATGGATATATTTGTTTTATATTTTATTGGATGATGTGTCTATAATATGTATCCTTAATTGTTATTCTTACTCTTAATGCATGGAGATCTAAGTGAAATATTGATAGGACCAGTACCAAACTTTGATGTACATGAAAATTGAAATGCATCTTGAGTATATTTAGCAAGAGATTTTTTAAATAACATGATTTTGTGAAGGGCATGGTTTTATGAAATGTAGTTATAACAAATGTTGATTGTGGGAATAAGTATGGGTATCTTAATGGTGGCATGGTGATGCCTCTTAGGTTCTAGAAACATGGAATATGAGAACCAATGAAAGGTAAACCATTGCAAGGAGATTTGAAACAACAAATGTAAGATATAATGTTTACCATTATGACATGCAAGATTTATGCATATAAGATATTGAGATGTTTTTTTGAATTGCATGTTGGTTACTATGTGGAAATTTTTAAATGAACATCACAATGTGACATAATATTCCAGACATGATTCCTACGAATTGTTGGATTTTGGGGGACACTGATTGAAGGAAAAACCATGAGGATTCTTGGGTAGTAGGTCTTAAAATTTTCAAGGAATCATGAGCTAGTATGAATTATAAGTAATGATTAACAAAAGTTTTAAGGAATCATTTAATGATAGTAGAAATAAAATTGTGACTTGATTTTTATGATTGAAAAACAATATCAAGGCAATGTGGTAAATGAATTTTAAAATGAATTTAATGATTTTGTAGGATGACATATAATTGAAAAAAATATATATATTATTTATAAGAATATTTATTTTGCTCGTAAAATGAAAAAAAATTATTTAGAATTTTGTTTTGGAATATTAGAGGAGCCACCACATGATAGGTTAGACTCCTACCTATCAAGAAATAGTGAAAAACTAGTCATGGTCCATGAAGGGATATGGAAAAATCCTTCATTTTGATAAAAGTGATGAGCCTATTTGGTTGATATTGCTATCAGGAGCTCACATGGCTGGAGATAAATGTCATGGAGGGAAGATGTATGAAAAGTATTATGGGATATAAAGGTAATCCAAATTTAAAGGTTCAAGTAGGAGAGAAAGAATCAACATGTACCTAGAATGATAAAGGTGGATATTAGTGGCCACCCACTTATTCCAATTTGACCCCCACCATGATTTCTTTCAGTTCCTTAATTCTAGCACAATTTACTATTTTGGCAGTTTTTCGAGTCCAGAACTTCCAAAGCCATTTTGAGGCCCTAAACCACAATTTTTGGGAAACAGGAAAAAATAGGACTTTCACTGACGTTTGATGTTGAAATTTGGAGAAATCAGATATATCCTTCTAATGAGGTATCATATGCATCAAACGACGATCGTATGCAAAATTTACGACCCCGGGAAGTTGTTTTACCAATTTGTTAACTCTCTATAATATTAGTGTATTCGCCTAATTTTTATTGTTAGTGTAGACCGCTATTGTTATTGTTGTGCCCATGTATCCCCCTTGTCTTTTATTTTGGTGCCCCATAGAAGTCCACTATTGTTATTGTTGTGCCCTTACATTATTATTGTTATCTAGACTCTCATTATATTGTGACCCCTTAGACCCCTATATATATCAAGGGGGTCTTATCATTTATATAATCCAGGAATTGCTTATTAATGTAATGTAAAGGAGGTTTCTTCCTTGAAGAGGAAAAATTTTAAGTTTTTTATTTATATTTTATTTTTGTTCTTTTGAGATAGTTACATAAAATTTGGTATTAGGGCTTTGGATTCTAGGGTTTTTCTTCTTCAAACAGGTCATATTGGAATTTTCGCTATAACGTTTTTTCTACGAGGCTTCAGAAGCTGAAATTGCAACCAGGTGGAGCATAAATATTGGTGAACTTCATGTATGGATTTTAGATCTTGGTTTTCTATATTTTCAGAGATATGATCCAATGAAGATAAGGTTTTCTTAGGCTCCATAAATCATCTCAAATAGGACCAAAGGTCGAAATAGTGACATGTGGCACTCTGTACAAGTTTTCTCTACTGAACCAGTCTAAAATCAGGTCATCATTAGATATTTAGAATAACTATTTCTTGAAGAATCCAATCTAATTATGACTTGCGGAATTGGAAATAATACTCAAAGGGATATCACATGATGAAAGTTCAAATATTGGAGATCCTAAATTACATACATACAACAGTTTCAATATCGAGCTCCTAAACATAAAGGAACAGGTGTATATTTTTTTACATTTTGCATAAATTTTGTTGAAAAAGTTAGTTTGAAGTGATTCAAAGCACATATTTAAGCATAGATATCATTGTTTGATTAAAAAATTCCTTGAAACAAAAAAATGACACACCTAGTAAGAGACTAGAAATACCTTCTATGACACATGAAGAAGAGGAAGAAATGTAGCATGATCTATCCAATTTATGATACCAAGTGCAAAAAATTTCTCTCTCGCAAAATGTAACAAAAAATGAATTGGAAAAATGATGAATTTCAAGATAGAGGGGCTGAAGGAAGGTTTGGAAAAGTTGCTATAAGGAAGGCTTCCCATTGGTGATAAGGTAATCCATGAAAATCATGATGAGGGCAAAAGGAATGTCAATTATGATTTTAGAGACTCCAATGTTGGGTTTAAGAACCACTTTTATAGGAAATTGTGTCACATATGGTCAATAGGCCTACAGACTAGACCAATTAACATCCATGAACACCTTGTCATCATCCCTACACAAATCCCTAGGTATGACTCTCCCAAATTCCTGAATTTATGGGCTTAATTGCTTCATTTATATTCTTTTAATGCCCAACACACCCTATCCCTTTAGGGACTTAAATTCAGTGCAGGTTTCTCCATTTTTCACATGCACTGAAAATTAGAAGGTTGTCCCTTGCTAGGGGTGTGTTGACTCTGGAAATTTAAGAAAAATAAAAAATAATCTCAAAGCTTCCTCTTCCAGAAGATTCCAAGAGTTGTTTCAACCATTTACCTTGGATAAGAACTTTGAATCCCGTCTAATTCCACTTTGAATATTTCACATATTATCCCTTGATCTCATCCTCCCATAAAGAGTGGATATCAATATTAGATTGGAAAATAAATAATAATTCCTAAACTACCATCCTCTCCTATATATTTACAACCATCTATAGCATAGGGGTTGGATTTTGGAGACTTATCACACCCTCATGTTGGTGTTGTGAATCCAATATAGTCATCATTCTATGCATTGAGGTGACATAGAGGTGTGATTTGTGGCAAGGAAGGATAAGTCAACTTGGGGAGTTCTCTACAAGATCAACTCCTATATTTGGTGGTAACTCTCTCCATTTTTATTAATACAAAAAGTACATTGTTTTAATATATATGATGTTTATATTCATATGTTTCAATGCCTTATTGATATATTGAATAGAGTAATTGGATAATTCTACATAGATGTCCTAGATATTTGGTTTTTTGTGTTTGTATGTGTAGGTTCTAATTATAACAATCAAAGCTAGGCTTGGAGTGTACAAGCCAAGAAGAGAGCAAAGCTTGTGACGGATCCTAGATAAGCATCATCTCATTGTTTAATTAATTTAAGGGAAACATTATATTATTTTCTTTATGTTGTTCTAGACTGAGCCACTAGATCTATGGAAGATATTTTTGTATGTAGTTATATATTCCATATAACAAATTGACAACTCAACTAGGGAACGATTCATTCCCTTGGTGTTTTTCTGACCCTTAATACTTATTTTTCCTCTCATTTAGACCTTAATTGTCTCACTCAATCCTGAGCAGACCTAGGAAGATATTTCATTGAGCTTCAATTGCATTTTTTATGTCAAAACTCAGTATTCCTTGATAAGCGCTCCATTTGGTCTGGAGATAGAGCACTGCAGTGCACATCAACCTTCTCTGCACCTGCATTGCAGAGCACTGGCGCCCTTCCATCACCTGTGCTAACCCTTATTTCATGAAAAAATATGAATTTGATTTAATGGAATCTCACTTAACATATTTTTTTCTACATTTTGTTTGCCACATACTCTTTGTTCACTTCCTTCCTTATAGATATATTTTCATTAAAAAGGAAAGCTTCATTTCTCCATACTAGTTCCATTATATGTGTGTTTAGGTGACATCGAATTTTGAGCCTTGAAACTAAAACATAATTCAAGATAAACATTAAAATTTATTTAGTCAACCTAAGAATAATTTGTAATATTAACTCAAACATTTAGAGTTCTAGGCTATAGGCATGTTTTGACGTATATAAACATAAGAGATATCATTTTTTTCTAGTGTTGCATTCCGAGGGTGATATCTAGTTCCACGTACGTAACTGTATCATACCATTCTCCATGTACCTTTGATTATATCGAGTGGTGCTCCACACATGAAATGTATATGGGAACGTTATCATCATATGGTTACTCATTAGAAAACACTACTACAGGCTGCAATTTCACATATTTTCAAGTATATTTTGGAAGTCCACCCTAGGTAGTTATCCTCACCATAGGTAACCGATTTTGCCACTTTGAACAATTTGATACATTGAAAAAAACATTTGGGGAGCTTTATTGCCTGTATGTAAGCACTTGGTTCAAATAGGTGGTATATTGTAGTTGACAGTGACTTGGTAAACTCTCTTGGCTAGTTACTCCTATTTTGTTTTATTTTTTGTTATAAATTTCGAAAATAAATTAATTTGCACTGCCGAACAACATCCTCACCGTGGAATAATTCCTTGGTGTGTCTTAGGTTGAGACTAAGGGAAACAATTCTTGATTCCACCAATCAAGGAATCCCCTCTAACGAGAATCCTAGTCATTTTCCTCCTTCTACAAATATCAGTGCTTCTTATATGGAAACATTCTCCCTTCCCGAATTTACCATTGGTTTTCTAGTTTGGTTTTTTTCAACCCCTATGGTTCTGAATGTCTAAAATACTTCTCAACCAATTTCTCCTCCACCTAGACAACATCAACCTCAGGTTGATTCTAAAGTCGACCCTTTTCCTTCTTCACATGTTGTTTCTCCATCCTTTTCTTCTTCCTCGCCCAATGAAAGTCTTGATTCTAGTAACCAAGAAGATAAGAAGAAGAAGAAAGGGAAGAAGATGTTAGGTCCCTATATTACTAGTATAGTCCCTTATTGTTGTTAGTGTAAACCCCTTATTTTTATTATTGTACCCCTATAACCCCCATATTTTTATTATTGTGCCCTTAAATTATTATTGTTAGGTCGGCCAAGATTACATTGTGGCCCCACTAGGATTACATTGTGGCCGCATGGACTCCTATATATAGAAAGGAGGTTTTGTAATTTAAAGCATCCAAAATTTTTTCATTCATGTAATGTATTGGAGGTTTACCCCTCGAAGTGGCTTATTTATAAGGCATTGATATCTCTTTTCTTCTATTTTTGGAGCTGGTTTCACAACATTTGGTATTAGAGCCTTGGATTCTAGGGTTTCGCTGATCCAAACAGGTCATCGTGACATTTTAGCTATAAATTTTGTTATATGAAGGATCAGAAGATGAAATATTTAGGGTGTGAAGCTGAAATCCTAAGGAACATCATCAAAAAATTTCAAAGCTTCGTCCGTAATATTTTCGGAGATATGATCTATGGAAGGTAGGGCTTTTCGCAGGCTCCTGAATTTCACTTAAATAGGTCATTGCGGTATTTTAACTATAAATTATTTTCTAAAACGGTTCAAAAGCTGAAATTTTTAGAGCGTTAAGCCGAGATCCTGAGGAACATTGTCGCAAAATTTTAGATCTTGGTTCACAATATTTTCGGAGATATGATCTGTGGAAGTTAGGTCTTTTTCAGGCTCCCTAATTTCATCTCAAAGAGGTGATCATGGGAAAATATTCATAACTCTCTTTCTGAGCATCAGATTGGAATTCTATAAATAGTGATTGGAAGTACATGGAAAATAGTTTCATGTCTATAAATTTTAGAGCCAAAGGAGCAAACAGTAACACGTGGCAAGTTGTACAATTTCGCTTTACTAAACCAGTCCAAAATTAGGTCATTGTGGGACATTGGACATAAATTTTCCTTGAAGAATCCAAATCAAGTCAAACCTATGGCATTTGAAATAAGCTTCAAAGGACTACTACAGGGCCAAATTTCAGATATTGAAGATCTTCAATTTTAGAGATAATTCAATTTCAATACAGAGCTCCGCAAAAGCAAGAAAAAGGTGTGTATTTTTTTTTCTGAATTGCATAAGTCTTGTTTGAAGAATCAAGTGGAATTGATTCCAAGGGCATATTGTAGAATAGATATCAATATTTGTTTCTAAAATGGCCCCTAAAAATAATTCAACACCCATTAACCTTTAGAAGGCTCTACTATGACTCATGAAGACGAATAATGGCAACATGACATATCAAAAGTACAAGAGAAAGTGCAACAAATTTCTCTTTCACAAAGAGAAACAAAAAATGACATGGAAGTTTTGAAGAAAGGTGTGGAAATTAATATGGATGGTTTGAAGAAAGACATGGAATATAAGATACATGGCATGGAAGCTGGCATGGAATATAAGATGGATGACATGGAAGCTAAGATCAATGAAAAAATGGAAAACATGAAGAATGATATAAAAGGGTTGACAAAGTTGATACAAGAAATGTTTCCTAATGGTGAAAAGATAGTAGAGGAAACTCATGATGAGAACAAAATAAATGTTAATAATGATTTCATAAACTCTAATGTTGGTGAGAAGAACCACCATATTCCAAAAATGGACATGAGGAAGTTTGATGGAAAGGATCTTGTAACATGGATACTACAGATGGAGCAATATTTTGATCTCCATAATGTGCAAAACACACAAAAGGTACTTATTTCAACTTCACATTTAAAAAAAATACATTTGTATGGTATCGATGGCTTTTCTCCCATAAAAAAAATTTCACTTGGTCAATTTTGGAGGAAATGATAGCACATTATGAAGATACAAAGAGCAACACCTTGTTTAGCCAATTGATAAATCTAAAAAAAAAGGGTTTAGTGGGGGAGCACATTGAGGACTTCCAAAAATTGAATATAAGGGTAACTGATATTCCAGAGAAACATAGGATTGATCTCTTCATAGGTACTTTAAAGGATAACATCCAACATGAAGTAAAAAATGTAAAATTATGGTGACAAGGAAGCCTACCACTCACTTCTATAAAGAAGGAAGTGTTGCTACACCTAGATTTTCACAACCTACAAGGTTGACACCACAAAAATTGGAAGAAAAAAGAGCAAAAGGTCTTTGCTATAGTTGTGATAGCAAATACACTAAAGGTCATAAGTGTGCTGAGAAGAAATTACTTTACATAGATTGTGAAGAGGAAGAAAATGAACAAAAGAGGATATACACCAAGAACCAACCCTAGAAGAGGAAGAAATGAGTCAGACCATATTGTGTAATGCATTGGCAGGAATTACCACTCCTCAAACTCTCAAGATAGAAGGGCATATCAAGAAGAAAAAGGTAATAGTGTTGATTGATTCATGTAGTACCCATAATTTTATTCATTGTAAGGTAGCCAAGGAATTGAATTGTTTCCTATACCTAGCACCAGAATGTAAAGTGATGGTTGCAAATGGAGGAACTGTAAATTGCTCTGGAAAATGCCATAATATCAATCTAACCATGTGGGAATATGTATTGAATAGTCCAATGCTTTCCATTCCTATGGGAGGTGCTGATGTTGTACTAGGAGTACAATGGTTACAATCTTTGGGGACAATAGCTTTTAATTTTCAAGAAATTTTATTGAAATTATTTTCAGAAGGAAAGGAATTCAAATTACGGGGTACTACAGGGAAGCCAGAAAAGATAATAAGCTATAATTTTATGACAAAGCTTCTAAATAAAGAACAATGAGGCGTAATTGCACAATTATGCTCATTAGAAGTTCCAACATCAAAATCATCTATTTCTGCAGATCTCCAAAAAGTCTTGGACAATCATTCCAAGGTGTTTGAAACTCCCAAAGGACTCCCACCTATTCGTGATCATGATCATGCTATTCATTTGATTCCAGGAAGTGTTCCTCCAAACATCAGGCATTATAGATATCCTTACTTCCAAAAGAGCGAAATTGAACGTATGATTACAGAAATGTTAGAGGAGGGTATAATTCAACCTAGTCAAAGTTCTTTCTCTGCTCCTGTAGTATTGGTACAAAAGAAGGATGGATCATGGCGAATGTGTCTGGATTATAGGGAGCTCAATAAGCTCACCATTAAAGACAAATTTCCCATTCCTGTGATTGATGAATTATTGGATGAATTACACGGAGCAATTTATTTTACCAAGTTGGATCTTCGTTCAGGATATCATCAAATTAGAATGAAGACTAAAGATATTACAAAAACAACATTTTGAACTCATGAGGGTCATTATGAATTTTTGGTCATGAATTATGGCCTTACCAATGCACCTTTTACATTTCAAGGGTTGATGAATTCCATTTTCAAACCCTTCCTTAGAAAAATTGTGCTAGTATTTTTTGATGATATACTAATCTACAGTAGGTATTGGAAGGATCATGTTCAACATGTTGACAGGGTGCTCAAACTATTGCAGGAGAAAAAATTATATGAAAAAACATCCAAATGTTTCTTTGGAGTACAAGAGGTGGAATATCTGGGTCATATTGTATCTCACGAGGGTGTAAAGGTAGACCCTAACAAAATTAAAGCCATTAAGGAATGGAAAGTCCCCACAACCATAAAGCAGTTGCGAGGATTTCTCGGGTTAACAGGGTATTATCGCAAGTTTGTTAAGAATTATGGGAGAATAGCGGCACCTCTAACAACATTATTGAAGAAAGATGCATTTTCATGGACTCCTGAAGCAACTAAGGCCTTTGAACATCTTAAAGAGGCAATGTGCCTAGCACCGGTCTTAGCTACGCCAGACTTCACAAAAACCTTTATTGTGGAATGTGATGCATCAGGAAATGGAATTGGTGCAGTTTTAATGCAGGAAGGAAGACCCATTGCTTTTGAAAGTCGTCCAATCAAAGGAAAGTATTTACAGAAACCTATTTATGAGAAGGAAATGTTAGCAATACTACATGCACTAAAGAAATGGCGAACTTACCTAATGGGAAGACACTTCAAGGTAAAAACTGATCATGATAGTCTTAAACACTTTTGGAACAAAGACTATCTTCAGAAGAGCAGCAAAAATGGGTCACAAAGATGTTGGGTTATGACTTTGAAATAATCTACAAAAAAGGAAAGCTTAATGTTGTTGCAGATGCACTCTCAAGAAAGAATGAAGAGGTGGAAACATTGCTTTGTGCCATTTCTATTATCCAACTAGATTGGATAACCGAAGCAAGAGATGAATGGAAGAAGGACGAAGAAGTGTGGACACTCATTCAAAAGTTGCAGCAAGATCCTAGTACATCCGATACATTTAGTTGGAAAAATGATTCCTTATGGTACAAAGATCGCTTATATCTTTGTAAGAATTCCCAACTAAAACAAAAGATTCTTCTGGAATTGCGCACTTCTCCTTTAGGAGGACACTCAGGATTTTTAAAAACTTACCACAGGGTGAAGAAAGAATTTTTTTGGGATGGCCTTAAATCTGATATTTAAAATTTTGTGGCGGAATGTTTGGTTTGCCAGCAGAATAAAGTGGAAACAATTAAGACCCCAGGACTTCTACAACCTTTATCCATTCCAAGTCAACGTTGGGGGGAGATTTCAATGGATTTTATCACAGGTTTACCTAAGTCCGAAGGAAAGAGTGTCATCATGGTGGTAGTTGATAGACTTACCAAGTATGCACACTTTTGTGCATTATCTCATCCATTTAAAGCAAGTACAATTGCTACTACATTTATGGACACAATTTAAAAGCTACATGGAAACCCAAGGGTTATTGTGAGCGACAGAGATCTCATTTTTATTGGAAATTTTTGGACGGAGTTATTTTCTTGTTTGGGTACTAAATTAGCTCATAACTCATCTTATCATCCTCAATCTGATGGTCAAACTGAGATAGTAAATAAATGTTTGGAAGGATATCTTCGTTGTTTTGCATCTGATAAACAGACACAATGGGTCAAGTGGTTACCTCTCACAGAATGGTGGAATAACACTTCCTTCCATACTGCAGCACAAATGACCCCATTTATGGCACTTTATGGATATCATCCACAATCCATCACATCATCTTTAAGAGAAAATTCAGAGGTTCCAGCAGTGGAAGATCGCATCAAGCATCAACAAGAATTTCTCCAACTCTTAAAGGATAACCTAAATTTGGCACAAAATTGAATGAAACAATAGGTAGATTAGCATCACAATGAGAGAAGTTTTGATGTAGAAGACTGGGTATTTTTACGGCTACAACCATACAAACAAATGTCCCTCAAGAAAGCTAAGAAGGATGATAAATTATCGCAAAAGTACTATGGTCCTTACAAGGTGTTTCAAAATATTGGTACTATGGCATACAAATTGGAGCTTCCTGCTTCTTCACGAGTGCATCCAGTTTTCCATGTTTCATGCTTAAAGAATGTTATAGGTGAAAATATTCTAGTTAAAACAATATTGCTAGAACTTGATGAGGAAGGAAAAATCATATTGGAACCTGAAGTGGTCACAGAAACAAGAACTCGACAACTATGGAATCAATCAATTTCAAAGTATCTCATCAAGTGGAAGAACTTACACACTGAAGATTCTACATGGGAGGATGATAATTTTATACAAAAGCACCCATAGCTACTCAAGCATTGAGGACAACACTTTTTTTAAGGGGAGGGGCATGTTAGGTCCCTATATTACTAGTATAGTCCCTTATTGTTGTTAGTGTAACCCCCTAATTGTTATTATTGTACCCCTGTAACCCCCATATTGTTATTATTGCGCCCTTAAATTATTATTGTTAGGTCGGTTAGGATTACATTGTGGCCCCACTAGGATTACATTATGGCCCCATGGACTCCTATATATAGAAAGGAGGTTTTGTAATTTGAATCATCCAAGAATTGTTCATTCATGTAATGTATTGGAGGTTTCCCCCTTGAAGTGGCTTGTTTCTAAGGAATTGATATCTCTTTTATTCTATTTTTGCAGCTGGTTTCACAACAGAAGAGGAAGAAGACAAAGAAAAATAAAAATGGGCCCAAGCCAAGCAACCATTGCTACTGATGCAACTAGTATGGAGAAACCTTACAATCAGTCCCAAAAATTTAAATTCCCTTGAAAGTTATTTAAGGGTTACCACTTTCTTAGAGATCACCCTATTATTTAAAAGGTATTATAAGTGTGGTATGCAAGCTCATGTCAACCTTTGTCATCAACCTATGTAGGTCATGTTAGTGACAAACCATCGACTAGTGATCATAAGGTCCATGGGAAAAAGGGTAAAGTAAAGTTTACCTATATTTTATATTAAGTGAATGATCCTATTCACCTTTTTCCTTATATGGATGAAGCCTCAAAAGTGTTGGAAAACCATACAACTTAATAGCCTTGTCTTCCAGATCACTATTGAAAGATTTCTCCCAATCCAATGCTAGTTGATGAAGTGATTAATAATAATAGGAATCCAATCAATCCCACTGTCTCTGAAAGTGAATTCCATGAGTATGTTCCCAACAAACCATTGGTTGAGAAAATGGTTGACTTGATTCCACCTTCGGATGATCGTACCTTTCCCATAGATAGTGAAAATCAAACTTCTCAAGTTCTTCTCGTCTCTTCAAGTTCCACTGAAGTTGAAAGAAATAATTTTGTTCTAATGAAATAGGGGAACATTCCTCCCATTCACATAGCATAGGGAGGTAATGCTCCCATTCCCACAACAAAAGGGGGCGAATATCTCGTTCCCATGACACCCCCTCCAAGTAGTATGTTCACTTCCTTTGATTGGATTCGACTTGAAGGATATTATCTTCCTCCTTATCTGCCCTTCTAGATCATAGTAAAAGGTTATCATATTCCCATGCCTAGAACAATAATAGAATAAGGTGCATCTATTAGTATTATGTCATCAACTATTTGAGAAGCTTTTAGCTCTTCACAGCTTGTGCCCATTACCAAAAAATGGTTTACTTTTAATAGAGGAACGAGTGAGCTTTTAGGGATCCTTCCTCTATTTCCTATTATTTTAGGAAGAAGGATTGTCTATATCGATGTGATGGTAGAACAAGGCCCTTTTGATTTTAATTTACTCCTTGGGTGTGACTATGTTTATGTCATGGGAGCTCTTC
Source organism: Pinus albicaulis (assembly GCA_034641835.2). Lineage (NCBI taxonomy): Eukaryota > Viridiplantae > Streptophyta > Pinopsida > Pinales > Pinaceae > Pinus > Pinus albicaulis. The sequence continues at coordinate 252,254,099 of CM076573.1, forward strand.
TCTCTTCACTCTTTCATGTGATGTGTTTCGCAGATGAAAGAATAATCATGACCATCGACCAGCTTCCATTCGTTGGTCCTAATTTGACTCCCAATCAACAAATTTCCATAAATGGTGCTTATATGAAAGTGTTATCTCCCCCACCATAGATTAATTATGTGGAAATTTATTCCATACCTCTGTCTATTGATGATCTAGTAGGTGATGTAGTGCATCGTTTACTAGGGGTATTGGATTCCCATATTTCAATTGGATCCTTTGGTACCTTATACAATGTTTTTCTCCCATTTGATGATGATATGATGGATCATTAAAATCCTTAAATTTAAAACCTCTCAAAACGACTTCAAAACAAGTGCCAAAGAAAACATCTCTTCACCTTGAATCTAATGCAACTCGTTTCATTCAAAACCAACATTGTATGCTCTCAATATCATGTTCTATCAATTTGGAAAACAATTAAAATGCTTGGAATTTGGGTTGCAGGATGCCTATTCAACAGTCCGTACGCTAACTAGGCAGGTGACTGGGCATGAATGTCTTTTTGTGGGCCAGTGGTTGGTGACAAGCATCACATTCTTGTTCGTTTTTTATGGTTCTATTTAATTGGTTGAAAGTTAATTGGGTATTCTAATCAGAAGAGGCCACATGGGCCAATGGGAGGTCACCATGTGGCTTCCCGAGATTGGCACAAAATTTGGTATGGTCTCAATTGACCCTAGGTGAATCAAACCCATGACCTTCCATCCAACAAAAAATCTCTCCACGAGTCTGGCTACCATGTCACTTAACAACCAAATACCTCAAGTTGTATTTAAGCTTTATGGTATGGAGTATTGGTGGTTGGGGCACGGTGTTAACCCCTATCCTCATACCACAGTTCACATTTAGACCATAGTTTAATGTGGTATTATTTTAATTGTCAGCCAACCAGTGGTTCTGGAGGTCACAACATATGTGAACGAGTTGGCGGTTGTAGTGAAGTTATATGTTATGGGTTAGTTAAATGGTGGAACCCACGATACAAACCACGGTGATATCATTGCATAGACCATAGTTGAACAGAGTATGGGTTGGAGTTGCTGGGGGATAGAACAAGCAGTGGATGGGGTTTCGGGCATCTCAACACTAGAAGAACAACACATCATAATATGACTGAACATGGTTTTGGTTAATGATTATGGTGTGTAAGTTTCAAACTTACTTGACAATCCAATAAGCGCAACCCAAATCACAACTCTACTTCTCAGATTTTGGCGAGTATTTCATTTGAAATAACCCTGATCCAACAGCAAGAAATGTACCACTTGGCATGATTTTATCAGTTCATGTGCGATATTATAAAATTTAATGAATAAATAATTTGCACCTGAACTAGTGCGAATATCATTGGTGTGGGGTGAATTTATCGCTCCACAAGGCCGAAAAGGTCAGGATTTGTAGAATGGATAGCAGGTGGGTGTGTCTTGGAGGATAGTTAGTAGGAAAAATTCTTTGGGGCATAACTGTTAGGCCAGTAGGTAACTCCAACAAAACTGAATTGAATTGCATTAAGGGTGCACAAAAATATATACATGGACGATGAGACTCTTGAAATTCATCTCCCAGTGTCTCTTCATCTTCCACCTCCCCTTATTTTCTATTTACGATATTTTACAATTTCACCCAATCCTTTGGATTAGGTGTCAACATTCCCCCCCTAATTTGAAGGGATGTTTCTTAGTCCACCTAGCATTCTGAATCTTTCATAATTTTCCCTTCCAAGTGCTTTGCTGAAGATGTCTGAAATATGCTAATTTGTGGTACAATGGCATAGATGGATTATCCTGGCCTCAAAATGATGTCAAATCATATGGTATTTTGCATTGTTGTGCTTCATTATACCATGAAAATTTTGGTTCTTGGCAAACTTTATTGCAGAAGTTTTGTCAATCATGAGTGGAGTTGAATGCAGTTGTTTCATCTACAAATCTTCCATAATTTTCCTGAGCCACACAATTTCCTTTGTTGCTTCAACTGTTACCACATATTATTCCTTAGTTGTGGAATATTTTGGAGCTGTTTATTTACGTGATCTCTAGGAGAAAACTCTTGATCCAAGACTTATAATATAACCCCAAGTAGATACCCATATTTCTTTGTTTCCATCAAATTCTGAATCAGAATATCCAATCAAGCTAAAGTTACCCACCTATGTATATGTGAGTCCAAATTATTGAGTCCCCTTCAAGTAATTTAAAACTCTTTTCACAGTAGAGCCCTCACAAGGATTTTGCATAAACCTGGAGAGGATTCCAACAAAAAATGAAATATCTGGTCTCGTAGTCGTCAGGTAGTTGGGACTTCCTGCAAGATGTTTATACTTTGTTTCATCGTAAAATTATTTTCCTTTAATGGATGTAAGATTCAAGTTCTATTCCATTGTAGTAGTCAAAGGATTGCACCCAACCATTACTAACATGTTCAAGACATCTCCAATCAACTTATTCAGAGAAAAGAATATAAACTTAGGATATTGAGTTACTTCAATACCAAGATAGTAGTGAACATAGCCCAAATCAGTCATTTCAAATCCTTTCCTCAATTCCTTCTTTATGGATGCAATATGGCTCTCATTTTTCCCTGTCATCAAAATAGAATCTACATACACCACAAGATATACAATCTTTTTTCCAACTTTCTTGACAAAAAAATTTGAATCATCAAGATCATAATGTTTGAAGTTAAGTTTCAGAATATGCTCTGTTAACTTCTCATACTAGTCTCGCAATTCTTGATTGAGGCCATACAAGGGTTTTATAAGCTTGATTATTTTGTGTTTTTGGCCCTTCACAACAAATCCTTCTAGGTGGGACATAAAAAAATTATCCTTTAGGTCTCCATTCAAGAAATCATTTTTTACATCCATCTGATGGACTTTCTAACCGTTCTAAACTACCAAGGCAAAGAGATTCTGGATGGTATCCAATTTTTTTGTGGGGGGGAAGTATCCTCATAATTGGCCCCTTCATTAGGGTAATTTTGAGGTATAAAATGGGCCTCAAAAGGAAATTATCAAATAATAGTGGAAATAATAAGATAATATTAGATTACATCATCAAATTTTAGAGGGGAAAAAGAAAAAACTATTTTTTCAACTCGTATTTTCAACTTACCTTCCTATGGGTTTACTCAAATTTTGAGCAAGCACACTCTTTTGATGCATAGTTTGATTCCTCATCCAAGGCATACCTATGTTGCATACTTTCGATGAACCCTTCCACACGAAAATTGAGAAGTACATGAAAAATGTGATTGCAAACACATGTTTTTCATGTATTTCTCATTTTTCATGTAGCATGGTCCATTGAAAGCATGTAACATTGGTAATCCTTGGATAATGAATTAAATTTTGTATCCAATAAGTACTCCCACTCGAAATTTGAATAAAACCTTAGGGATATAAGTTGAAAGTACCAGTTGAAAAAGTAGTTTTATTATTTTATTACTTTTTTTATCTTTTTACTTTTTAACCCAAAAATCGTGAATTATCCATGGTTCACATCATCATATTGAATAATATTTGTTCTTATAAAGTTTATTTTGGTTGTACATTTTTCTTAGGAGGCCCATTTTAGACCTCGAAAGTTCTCTAATGTATTTCTATGCAAAACCTTTTTCCACAAGCCTGGATTTGTGCTTGTCAAATGAGTTGTCATATTTGTACTTGTTCTTGTAGACCCACTTGCAACCAATAGGTTTGGTTCCCAATGGAGGATCAACTAGCATCCAAGTGCCATTATTTATCAAGGTATCATATTCCTTCTGCATCACTTCATTCCATTCATCATGAGAAGTGGCTTCTTTGAAGGAAGTTGGTTCAAAATCTGTACACAAATTCTATTCACAATTATAAGAAACATCCATATCAACAAGTGAATTGGAATCATAATCATCAATTCTAGTTTTCTTGGTGGAAATTCTTGTTCATTTCTTTCCAACCTCATAAGGATGGAAATTTTCAAGTGTCTTTTTCATCCATTTTGGAGGACCTTTATGAAATTGGCTAGGTTGCTGAGTCAACTGAGTTAGGTTTGAACCAAGACTTAGTCTCCAAAATATGTCAATCACATCACTCAAAGTGTCATTCGTGGCTAGATATTCATGTGAGGGAGAGAGTACTTCAAAAGAATATTCCACAAATTGATCCAGTATAGGAATGGGCCCTTCAAGATGTGGAATTTGATTATCAAATTCCTGAAATGAATTTACATGCTTGAATCTATCCAAGTGATCAATTTTCCGCTCAACAACATTGTCTGTCTTATAATATTCAAGAAATATGACAACTCTAGTTACTACAAACTTCTCATTAACTTCATCATAAAAAAATTATGATTTGGAGGTATTTTAATACACCATGAGGATACAGTTACGAATCCTTGCACCAAGTTTGTTTCTTTGTTCCTTAGGTATCAAGGCACAATAGGTGGAACCAAAGACCCTGAGATGTTTTACCAAAGGAATGTGGTCATGCCACAATTCATAGGGAGTATTTTTTCTAATTTCATTATAAGGACACCTATTATTTATATACACAACCCATCGAACTACATCAGCCCAAAAAATTAATTTTACATTCTTGAAAAAAATCGTGGAATTTACCATATTTAAAATTTTCCTGTTCATTCTTTTAGCTACAACCTTCTATTGGGAATCATAAGTCACAGTTGTTTGATGTTTGATCTCATGTTTTCAAAGAAAGTTTTCAAATTAATTTGAAGTGTATTATTTTCCATTATCAGTGTGAATAAATCCAATATGAGTTTGTGCATCATTTTGAATCAATGCATAAAATATCTTGAATGCTCGAAAAAGCATCATATTTGTTCTTCAATAAGTAAACCCAACACCTTCTAGTGTAGTCATCAATAAATGTAATCATATATTTATTTACATTTTCAAAAGGAAAATAAATGGGGCCACATAAATATTGATGAATAAGTTAAATTTTTCTTTGTTCTCTAGAATGTGAATCATGAAAAAACTATTTTTTATGCTTTCCTATAATACAAGCATCACATTGCTTAAGTTTCCTAGGAATTGTATGAAAACCAGTAACACCATTTTTCTTTTACAATCAAAGGTTTTCATAGTTGAAGTATCCAAATATTGCATGCAATAAAAGACTTGATGGGAATACCTTCATCATAGTGAGAATTGTATTCAAAGTTTTGTGCACAAGCATAGGTACCTTGTAGCTTTAGAAGTATTTCTTCTTTTATCCTCGTGATGACAAGTGAGTGATTTACTGCTTTTATAACATCAAACTTGTCATCAAACATATGAATAATGTGTCCTTGCTATTAAATGTGGACCAAATACAATAATTTTCTCCTCAACTATGGGAGAAACAAAACCTCATGTAGAAGAAAGTCTAGAAGACCAGGAAGTTTAGGCCTGATTGTGCCAAGCCCTGATGGCTTGAGTTTTGATTTATTTGCAAAGTAAACTACTCCACAACCTTATCAATAATTATTCAAAAAAATATTTTCTAAAATTCATGTGGCATGTCTGTTCTGAATCAAGCAACCAATCATTTTCCCGAGAAGCAAGTGAAGCATTAAACAAGTCTTCAGTTACTCCAATATTACTGTTGGTCCTCGTTTTTTATCTCTTTTTGTTTATGAAAATACAATTTATTTACCATACTATCCATTTATACACCATGATATTCACCCTAGTTTTCCCGATAAATGCATATATAGGTATTTAAATTAATTTTTTAAATTCTTAGAAGTTTTTATGAAAAATGTATTTCAAGTGCATTTTTGGACTAGATTAGAAATTCTTGTAATGGCCTCATGGTTTGCATATTTGCAGGATACTTGGGCTCGAGCTAGATACATTTATAGAAAGCTTGGGAACTAATATTAAATTTACACCTATTGGTTCAGTCAAACCAAGCATTAGCATGCCTAGTCAAAGGCGGTCAAACAAGACCTATTTTTATGGAAGTTCCCTAAGAACTAGGTCAAATTTATTATTTTATGGGATTTTCAAGATTTTGATGGATTGGATGGATGATATCAACCTGATTGGATAGGATAAGAATATAAATGGCCATAGGAGACATTTTAGATGAGTTTGTTCCATATTTTATCTATTTAAGCCTAATACTTTGAAGGCATTCACATGTAGAAATTGTGTAACTTAACTTTGATATTTCTGAGACTTTGGAGAGTTAATTGAAAGACCTGTTCTATTTCATTTGCGCTATTATATGGAGAATTCTTGATTTATGTTTTAGTAGCTGAAATAACTTCTAGTGTGTGATGCAAGGGTGGAGGCCCCCCACACCGAGCTAAGTGCACTATTATAGTTATTTTTAGTTGCAGTTTTTGAACTAGTTTGTTTTATTCTTAATTTTTTAATTAGATATATGCTGATGTTTTATGAGTGTTTATGAATATAATTCTCATTATTATTCTGCATATGGAAGGAAAATTGAATTCTTAAGTTAAACGTACTTTCTACCTGATTAAGGTCTAAAGCTAGAATTAATCTTTTCCTTTTTTTTAATGCTTTTTTGAATTCCTATTTTCTAACAATAGTATTATTGATGAATGAATATGTAATGAAGGACAACCAGGATCTCTTTATTTAAGAGCCTCTTTAGTTATTTTTCATTCATCTTGATCTATTTCTCAATTAGTGGTTTTGGTTTCTAATTCATGAAGTAATTTTATAAGAGAAGGACAAACAAGTCTCTTAAGTTAGGAGATTCTTATGTTGTTGATTACATAATTGAATTTAGAAATTATTTAATTTACATTTATATTTTTAATATGGATTTCCTTAATCATTAATAAATCATCTTCTAACTTGATCATAGATGAAACCCATATATCTTGAGGATTCTTCTAAGTTCTACTCGCCCGAATTGATAATAAACACTTGTCTTTGTTTATCCAATAAACAAACCAACATTTTGGCATCGTTGCTAGGGAATCATATTTCGAAGTGGTCAATTAGGAAGATAAAAAATAATAATAATTTTTTTTTTTTTTAAATGTGTTATGTTTCTATATTCCTAGAGATAGAGATTAGAAGGGTAGATTCATGAAACAAAACCCCCCAACAACTCATACATCCACAGGACTAACAACACCAGTTGCTGGAAAACCTACTATAGAATAGTTAGAGGAAAAACGTAGATGAGGAAAAAGATTAACTTTAGTTGAAAGACATATCTTGTTAGCCTTGGAGGTAAAAAGAAAACAATTACCAAAAGAACCTTCTTCCTTAGGGAAAAAAAAAAGATACAAGAAAACCAATTATTGAACAACTACAACAACTTGTCCTTGAAAAAATCAAAGTAGTGGAAGAAACACAAAATAAAACTCATATTGAAACACTACATATCTCTGAACAAGAAATGAATGACAAAGGAGAAGGATCAAATAGGCCAATCATGACTCCTGAACGAAGAATTGAATATGAGAGACAACAAAGGGAATGGAAAATGAAAAGATAGGAATAAAGGAGATTGGAAGCAGAAAGAAAGGTAGAGGAAGACAAAAGAACAAAATCACTTAGAAGGATAGAAGAAGAAGCAAGAAGAGAAAATGAAAATAGAATAACACATGATAATGAACAAGAAAATAACAATGGTTAGGAAACTACTTTTGGCTTTCCAATATTAGATGCAAGAGCAATATTATGAGACGAAGTAAAAATGAGAAACATTCCACCTTCTGTATTGCATAATTTTTATGGAATGTCAACAGAAGATCCTTATGCATTCATGTTCGAGATTGATATCTTGTGTAGAACTTATGGATATACGGATGATACAAAAAAGCTTCGATTCTTTCCTTCTACTCTGAAAGCAACAACATTAACATGGTTTATGGGTTTAGGAGAACACCCAATAGCTTCTTGGGATGATATGAAGCAATTTTTTCTTAAAAAGTATCAAGCTTATTATAGGGATAGAGACTCAAAAGAAGACATTTTTAGAATGAAACAACAAGAAGACGAAATTTTGGAGGAATATTTGGAAATATTTCCTTATAATTTTCAGAAATCCAAAAAACATTCTCTAAATCCCTACACCATTTGTACAATATTTCTTAAGGGTATCCGAGATGAATATTTAGACATCCTTAATGTGATGGGAAAATGAGATATCTCCAATTTACCATTTGAAAAAATTGTTGAACTCTGTCAAAAATAGTCTAGGGGAAGAGAAAAGAGTGGACAAAGAGATATTACATCAAGAGCTTCCAAATTTGCAGCAAATGCAGTAACAAGAGTAGAGATAGGAAGTTTAAAGAAAATTTCAAAACAAATCTCTTAAGCACTTTGGGAACACAAGTAGATGTCTTAAAAGAAAAGAATAAGAAGAGAGAACAAGATGAAATCTTAGCAATCTTTTGTCCAAAGTGTAGGAAAAAAAATCCACTTAGGGAATGTCCTTTGCAAGGTATAAAAGTGTGTGGACTTTGCACAGAAAATCATGCAACAAAAAAATATCCTAAATTAAAAGAGTTGCAAGTGGAAGAAGTGCAAGGGGTATATTCTCTCTACTATATGGCACCAACGAGACCTTGGAAACCAAGGATGACTCAACAATACCCTAAAAAAAACCCCCAGAATTTTCAATATCCTCAAAATTCATGGAACACTCCAATGCCATGGTAGGCTTGGCCTCCACAACAATATCAAAACCAACCTGCACAAGTTTGGATGGGATATGGTTATGGAAACCAGCCACCTCAGCATATGTATCCTCAACAATATCAATATCAACAACCATACCCTCCACAACCATTTCCTCAATACCAACAATTCCAACAACATCAACCAATGCCATTTCCACCCCAAAATCAACCAATGTTAACTCAACCTCAACAACTTCAGTTGCCTACTAACCAACAACCTCCTAGACCAACACAATTTCCAGCTCATCCTGTAGCTAATCCAAGTAACAAAGTGGATAGACCAGCATACAATGTGGAAGAGGAAACATATTATCTTACATATTCTATTCTTCCCATACAAGATGTCCAATTAAGGTCTAGGAAGTTGTTACATAAATATTCTCCTCGAATAATATAAGAACAAACTAATCAAGGAGAACAAAGTCTCTAATCTCAAATAGAACAAAATAATCAGAAGGGTAAATCTATTATGACTTAGACTCCACCATATCCAGAGAGGTTAATACAACAGAAAATCCCAATATCTCTTCCTAAATTTGATATTTTGGATGAGTTGAAGAACAAATATGTAAAAATTCCTTTGTTGCAGGAAATTAAAGATATTCTGATATATACAAAAGCAATAAAGGAATTATGCATCAAGAAATCTAGCAAAAGGAAAAGAGATTGGAATTTTAGCTAATCTCATGTCTACAAATAAAACCATTCAAAAATATGTTGATCCAGGGATCCCTATGGTTCCCATTTCGATCAACAAATTTTCACTACAAAACACTTTAATAGACTTGGGAGCAGCTATAAATGTTATGACTACAAAGGCTATGAAACATTTGAATCTGAACAACATTATACCAACTACTATAGTCTTAGAACTTGTAGATAGATCTAAAGTTGTACCAGAAGGTATATTGGAAGGTATCATTATCTAACTGGATTCATGGGAGTATCCTGTAGACTTCCTGATTTTGCAGCCAAAAACAAATTTAGGAGGGTATCCATTAATTTTAGGCAGACCATCATTAGCCACTGTAGATGCTTACATTGGATCCAGGTCAGGAAGTATGATTATTGCACATGGAGATGAAATAAAACATGTTACATTGTATCCTCCCGCACAATCTCCTTCTTTATTATCATGGCTTGATGGAGGAGAACAACAAGAACTTCAATATGCTATTAGTATTAATAAAGCTTATAATTTTAGAGAGGAGGAAGAAAATGAGGACTTATTAGATATTTTCATCTCAGAACCAAACAATTCGGAGTAGCTTAGAATAATTCAATACAAATCTAAAAGTCACCTTTTAAATCAATGTTTTCAGGAAAACTGTACCATACAATCAATGTAAAATACATTTGAAAGTATTTTCCCTGTTAACTCAATTACCAATTCAAAGAGAACAATCATTGAGATCAGTCATGGGATAAATTTCTATGTTGAACCTACGATCATCACAAGAAAAAGAACTAATAGCACTATTACAAAAATACTCAAAAGCTTTTTCCTGGGATTACAAAGACATGCAGAGGATTCATCCAAAGACATGTATCCATCTCATTTACACTGATGATAAAATTAAACCTGTAAGGAAACCACAAAGAAGGATGAATCTTTTGATGAAGGAAATAGTGAAAGAAGAATTACAAAAACTGTTACAAGTAAGATTTATTTATCTTATTTTTGATAGTCAATGAGTTTCACCCTTAGTTTTGGTACCTAAGAAAAATCTAAAGTGCAGAATTTTTGTATATTACGAAGAGCTCAATAAGGCTACATTAAAAGATAATTTTCCTTTACCATTTATTGATCAAGTTCTATATTCATTAGCTGGGAAGAAATTATTTTCATTTCTTGACGGATTTAGTGGGTAAAATCAAATAAAGTTAGCATTGGAAGACCAATATAAGACAACATTTAGATGCCCATGGGGAACATATGCATACAATGTCTTATCCTTTGGTTTATGTAATGCACCTGCTACTTTTCAAAGAGCAGTCCTTGCAATATTTGTTGATTTGATCCATGAGTGTGTACAGGTTTACATGGATTATTTCATTGTGTATGGCAGAACATTTGATGATTGTTTACAAAATCTTGATTTTTTTTGAAAAGATGCATAGACACAAATTTATCACTCAATAATGAAAACTGCTTTATGATGTTAACTGAGGGAATAGTGTTGGGACACCATATTTATTCTTCAGGAATTAAGGTGGACTGAACAAAAATTCAAGTCATTGCGAATTGAGTATCACCTACAACACAAAAAGAAGTAAGAAGTTTCTTGGGTTATGCAGGCTACTATAGGAGATTTATTGAAAATTTTAGTAAAATAGCTTTGCCATTATTCAAGCTACGTGCGAAAGATGTGGAATTCCAATGGAATTTTTTTTATCAAAATGCATTCAAACAATTAAAAGAAAAATTGTCAATTGCACCCATTATTTAGGGACCTAATTGGTATTTTCCATTTCATATATCAACTGATGCATCTGACACTAATATAGGAGCATCACTTGGAAAAAAAAAAGAAGCAGTTTAATTATGCCATATATTTCGTAAGCATTAACTTAACACTGACAGAATTAAACTATACTATTACAATGAAATAAATGTTAGCTGTAGTACATGCAGTTAATAAATTTAGACATTACATAACAGGTTATCAAGTATTCATCGACACGGATCATTTAGCCATAAAAAATTTAATGAAAAAATCAATTACAAATGTTAGAATAACTAGATGGTTGTTATTGACGCAAGAATTTAACATTATTGTACAAGATTAACCAGGTAAGGATAATCAAGTTGCAAAATTTTATGAATTTTTCATTGACCTAGAGATCCAAATCCCATTTCAAATAATTTTTGAGATGAACATCTATTTGCCATAAATGTAAAAACTTCATGGTTTGCAGATATAACCAACTATTTATCATCTGGAATCCTACTATATCATTACACAAATAAAAAGAAAAGAAAGATAGTCAGATAAAGTGCTAGATATCATTGGGTCAATGGTGACCTCTTTTATACTTGTGCTGATCTAATAATAAGAAAATGCATTAGAGAAAATGATATTATTGATATTTTGAAAGCATGTCATGATGAGCCATGTGGTGGTCATTTTGCGAACAAGAAGATGGCATACAAAGTGCTAAAACTTGGCTACTACTAGCTGGATCTTCAAAGACTGCAAAAACCTATGTGAAGAGATGTGACAGCTGCCAAATAATTGGAAGACCAGTGGCATCAGATGAAATTCCATTAAAGCCACAAGTACTAATCGAACTATTTGAGCAGTGGGCTCCAAATTTTGTGGGAACAATCAACCCTCCATCAAACAGAAAGAAGTACATCCTGGTATGTAAATATTATGTACCTAAGTGGGCTGAGGCAAAGGAAGTAGCACGAGAAACTAAAAATATTGTTGTATCTTTTCTATTTGAAGAGATATTTCTAAGGTATGGAGTTCCGTGACAGATTGTAACTGACCAAGGCACACAAGTCACATCAAAGATTGTTCAAGATCTTATGGAGTAGTACAAGATTAAGCATATAAAATCAACTCCATACCATCCTCAAGCAAATGGACAAGTGGAATCAACAAACAAAGTCCTGGGGAACATCATGACAAAGACTGTACAAATGAATATAAAGGGCTAGTTAGAGAAATTGAGAGATGCACTATGGGCAGATAGGATAACATGGAAAAGCATAACTCGGTTCAGTCCATATCAGTTGGTGTATGGAAAAGAAGTCCTATTACCCATAGAATTTCAAATACATATATTAAAGTTGGCAGGAGAGTTGGGGATGGAATTATCTGAGGCACAACAACAAAGAGTCATGGAATTAAATCAACTTGATGAGATACGATAGCAAGCCATAGAGCACACATCTCTTGTGCAAGAACAAAGAATTAAATGGCATGATCGATTCATCAAGAATATAGTGTTTCAAAAGGGAGATTGGGCACTATTGTTCGAATCCAAGTTTAAATATTTCAAAGAAAAGTTTACAAATCATTCTCTTGTGCCATATGAGATTCAAGAAATCTTTTACAATGGAGCTGTAAAGATAGAAACAATTGACAAATCATCTATTTCATTTTTCATTAATGGACATATGCTTAGAGTTTACAATAATCCTATAAATAAAGAGCACTTTATGAGAAAATTTTCAACATATACTAATCTAGAACTAATGGGATAGCATAGAAATATGCCTTCCATAGTTCTAGAAGAAGAAGAAGAAGAATAAAAATAAATAAATAAATAATAAAAATAAAAAATAAAATAAAAGAGTCTGGTTGTGACAATCCAGGAAACTAACACAATACAAACTCGAATTCATATTAGAAAACCAACTTGTTTGGCCAATATGAATTATGTTTTTTTATTTTTATTTTACTTCAATATGATTTTCACAGATTTACCCTCCGAGACATGTAAGACTTGGGGACAAGTCCTAACATCAGCAAGGGGGAAGTGTGTAATAAAACTATGTAAATAGTTTGAGAAACTAAATTGAAGAAGGAATATGAATTACAAAGTGCAAAGGGACCTGATAAAACATACTGATACATCATTGAACATATACAAAAGGGACCTGATATATCATTGAGAATATTATCTAGAAGGGACTTGCATCATATGACATAAGAAATTTCAAGAATTGTTGAAAATTATGCCAGAAGGGACCTAAAATAACAAAATCTGAGAAGGGACCTGAACTACATCAATATTGAAGAACATGACAAAAGGGACCTGAAATGTCAAAATCAAACCTGTAGAATGGACCTGAACAACATCATTCTGAATCAATAATCAGATGCAAAGCAGAAATAAGTCTCTACATTTCTACATATTCTGGAAGAGCCATCGTTATAAAAAATACAATGTCAACCATCATGGACATCAAACGATTTGAGGGAATACAAGTACAGTAAGTGAAGTATTTCTCTTAAAATTTCATTTTTTTAAAATATTCTAGAATTGTTAAAGCTAATTTAGTACTGGTTATGCACATTCTACCTACTTTCATCACCTACATTCCTATTCCTATTTTACCCATCATATCCACTATCCTAACCATTTAATAAGCATTCCATAAACCATATTCCTTATCCATACCACATTAACCCTACTTTTCTTAAACATAAAGATCATAAACAAAAGGCTCAATTTTCGAACCCTTGTTGGACATACAAGAAGAAAGCAAAAGGTTAGTTTCATTGTAAATATCTAATTTTAAAATATGACCATTCCATTGGTCATTTTTAAAAATTAAATAAAGGTCAAAACCTAAGTTTAAATCATATGATAGCACACTATACAAATCTCAAAACAAAAAAAAATATGCAAAATATAGTATTGAGAGCACAATCATATCTATGATTATAAGCTAAGGTAATGGGCGGAGATGCAATTATGATACAAAAAAAATGAAAATCAAATGAAATAACCTAAGTGTTAAAATAATGCGATGAAATGAATGCATGGTAATGATTCATGTGCAATGGGATGAAAGAAATTATGAAGAGCAATGATACATGTGCAAATGGTTGAACAAAAATGTGATGAGGAATGGAGCCTGTTTTATGAGGCATAATGTGTTTTTATGGAGAAAGGAATGCATACATGGTGGTTAGCATATGCCATGAGAACAAAGCGTAAGGTGGATTGTGTAATGAATGAGAGCCAAGAACGTGAATAAGTGGAAGAGTACACCATGGAGCCATCACACCAAGATAGTTAGATAAGGTAAGCCACAGAGGCATTAGTCAAGTGGTCGACGAATGGTCAAACAAATTCAAAAATGTAGTATTGCAAACGCTGTGTAAACTAGTAAGAGAGAATCTCTGCCATTCTCATACCTTAGATCACTGAAAAACTTTGCGTTCTTCACCATCATAGCCCTTTGTAGGCTTAATGAGAGAGAGGAATTCCATGTAATTAAAGCATGCATCCAAGAAACCTTGTGAAGAACACATTGATAGAGGAAGATGAGGGAGAGATATGAGGGAACAGAGGAAATTAAACACAACAAAATGAGCATAATATATAGAAATAAGAAGGATGGAGGGATAAGGAGAGTTGACAAAGATTTCGAGCCAAGAAATTCGACAGTTGTTTCAATCAAAGCACAATGTTAAGGTGCAGAGATCCCGTGAAGCACGAGGTAAGAGAAAACCCAGATTTTTCCTGTTGAAAACAACTATTATTCATATGAGCAAATATCAATATTGTTGTGTGAACTATGAGTTATAAATGAATACCTTCTGCCAAGGTTTTTAACTTATCATTACCATACAATGTGTCACTGCCACCATTCACAAACACTCTGCCACCAGTCAGCATGAATCCTTCGTTTATTTAATGAGTGAATATTTGAGATATTAAGGTATATTTTGATTAATATGGCATTGTTTGAAACCCATGAACTCAAGTCAAACTAAGAGAAATCATGAAGATCACTACCAGAATAGGTAAACTTAGAAATTTCTTCATGTGTGGTTGTATATATAGTCTTCAATTTTGATCTGAATACAAACAGAGAATGAAGTGTTTGATTTGTAACACAAAATTGCTTCATTTGTTTCATTTTTGAATGGTTTGTGTAAAAAATTCATTCCATTTACATACACAGTGAGAAAATTCGAACCAAGAGAAAATATTTATGGTGGATTTTTGGTTTAAAAGGCAGTAAAAACATAGTCAAAATGTTTTTTCATAGAGAGAAAAGTTTTCTTAATTTCGAAGACACTGTGAACTCATTTTTTATGAGATTTTTGATGAAATCGTGAGCCATTCTCCAAATTTTCTTGCACACGGTGAGCTTAGATTGAATGTATAATTATTTTGCCTTAGAAGAGAAGGGATTTTGTGTAAAATTGAAGGATAAAAAGGCACTGTTGTATAAAAAAATTTAATATTTTTTACACAGTCAACAAAAGACAAATAATTCTACAATTAGAGGTAGAGGATTTTTCTTAGAAAATTTTATGAGACAGAGGATCAAATAAGAAGAGTATATTAATAAAAACATGTTTTTATGTTTTTATAATCTTCTCGACATCAGATATTCGTGTTTGTAGAAGCAGTAAGCTCACTTCTTTCAAGAAAACAGAGGATTGGTTACACTTACTTGTCAAAGGCATCAAACAGAGGTAAGCTTCACTACCATGATTTATATATCAATAGAGTTCTAATGCATGAATTTTTGTTTTTTAAAAATGAGGTTGATGACAGTAGAGGGGTATATTATATGGTTTTCAGGAAACATGGCATCAAGGATAGAGCCTAAAGACTTTTAGATCGAGCATTGGGGTAAAGACACAGTAGAAAAACTTTACCAATCAGTTCTGATAGGTTTCCTTCAGAAGTTCAAAGGGAATAATGAAGAAATTACAAAGGAATTTATAAATAAATATAAACAAGATCAAACTATGGTGGACAATTTAATCATTCCCTTAACTCCAGAATCAATTTTTCAAGCCCTAGAGTTGCCATTAACAGGAGAACATTATCACAAAGGGTTCCATTTTAAAGATAAAGGATGGACCTTCTTCCTAGTCAAAAACGGAAAGGGATCCTTTGAAATAACAAAGGGGATTCCCAGAGAATGGTTCAATGAGCCTTGGGTGGAGTTAGTATTGATCATCCAAAAATTCTTCACTTGTGATAGTAGACACAACATAGTGCACCTATACCAAATTAGGTTGCTACAACACATCAAGGGAGACATAAGAATCAACTTGCCATAATTTTTCTATACAAATTTGATCAGGATGATTCAAAATGTGAAGTCTGAAACCAAACTTAAGGAGGCCCAAATTCATCATCAAGGGCTCATTAAAATCCTTGTTGATTATCAGTTGATAACTAAGGGTATCATTTGGAGATATATTGAGAATAAGTTTGTATAACAAACCATAAAAGACAAATTCAAACAAATGACGGAAACAAGGACTAGAGTGAATTCACCTCTCTATCCAAGAACAAGATCTAAGAAGAAACAAGAGACAATCATGATAGAAAGAGAGACATCATTCTTGCCCATTCCTAGGAGGCAAAGAAGGAAAAATTCAGCAGAGATAAGTATCAAGGAAAGAGAACAAGAAGTGAAAATAATTGAGACATCTCCCTTGACCAAACAAGCTAATGAAATTCTTCAATTATTGCAGAAGGAGCTTTATGAAAACCGAGTAGAGAGAGACTCATATTTTGACAATGATGAGATTGAGGCTACTTCAGTTGCCAAAGAGACCACAAAGGAATAAAAATACCAAAACCTCAGAAGAATCAAAGAATTGACTGATAATCTAGAGGTAAGAAAGATATTGGAGAGGCACTTGAAGAGAGAAAATGAAACATACAAGACAAATAGCGAAAAATTGATCAAAGAGAATGAGAGAAATTGTGTAACTTAAATTTGATATTTATGAGACTTTCTAGAGTTAATTGAAAGACCTATTCTATTTCATTTTCTGCTTCTATATGGCGAATGCTTGACTGGAGTTTTAGTAGCTGAAAGCACTTCCAGTGTGTGAGGTAAGGGTGGAGGGCCCCCACACCGAGCTAAGTGCACTTTTCTAGTTACTTTTAGTTGCAGTTTCTGAACTAGTTTTTTTTATGCTTGATTTTTTAATTAGATATATGTTGATGTTTTATGAGTGCTAATGAATCTAATTCTCATTCTTATTCTGCATCTCAAAGGACAATCCAATGTTTAAGTTAAACATTCTTTCTATCTAATTAAGATCTAGAGCTAGAATTCATCTTTTCCTATTTTTTAATGCTTTTCTGAATTCTTTTTTTCTAAAAATATTATTATTGATGTATGAATTTGTAACGAAGGATAACCAAGATCTCTTTATTTAAGAGTCTCTTCAGTTATTATTTCATGCATATTGATCTATTTCTCAATTACTGGTTTTGGTTTCTAATGTTGGAATCACGATTCTCGTTAGACCAAAACCCGCAGGCGTTAGTCTCCACTGCAATCACCAGAGTTATGATCCACGAGAGGTGGTTAGTCCATGTCGTGAAACACAGGGGGTGCGTTTAACCCAATGTACAACTAATATCCCCCCCAAACATGATCCGGATGAGTTTCGAACTCGGGACTTATCGTTCTAATACCACTTGCTAGAATCATGATTATCGTTAGACCAAAACCCGCAGGCGTTAGTCTCTGCTACAATTGCTAGAGTTAGGATCCAGGAGAGGTGGTTAGTCCATGTCACAAAACAGATGGGAAGCGTTGAACACAATGTCCAACATCTAATTCATGAAGGAATTTTGTGTGAGAAGGACAAACAAGTCTCTTAAGTTGGGAGATTCTTCTGCTGTTGATTACATAATTGAATTTAGTAATTATTTAATTTAGATTTGTATTTGTAATATGCATTTCCTTAATCATTAATAAATCATCTTCTAGCTCGATCATAGCTGAAACCCATATATCTTACAGATGCTTCTAAGTCCTACTAGCCCAGATTGATAACAAATACCTATGTTTGTTTATCCAATAAACAACCCTACAATTACAATGTGCCACAACATAATGAGAACATTTAGGTGCTTTACCTTTCTCTTTGTCATGATGTTTACCTTTTCCTTCATTTTTTTCTCGCTCAATTATGTCCCAAGGCATCTTACATGTGGATACATGATGCCAATCTCTATTGCACTATGTGCAATGAAGATCATGATTTTGTCCTCATGTGCCTCTTCCTATTCAGCCACCTCTTCCTATAGAAGAATATTTAGCATGATTCTTATCTCTATGTGAAAGAAACACAACTTCTTCAGAAGACTGAGGGTTTTTCTTCTTCCCAAAATCCTTTTGTCTCTTTGCAAACTTCTGCACAAAGGAGTCAAAGGTAATCTTCTTAAGGTTTCCACTTGCTTGCAATGAATCAAGATAATGTGAGTAAGTGGTGTATAATTCCTTGACACAAGCTATGATATTTATGTCTATTTCAACATCAAAGTTTCTAATGTGATGCATGATAGATCTTACTTTTAATGCTAAAGCAAGAGGCTCATCATTTTTCAATTCAAGTTTGAATAGTTTAATCATCAATTAAACAAATTCAAGTTCTGAGTGTGAGTGATACATTTCTTTAAACTTCTTCAAGGCTTCATAAGAATTTGAGAATGGTGTAATATGATGACTCACTTCTTCATTTACAGATGTTGCAATCAAGGCATATGCCTTGCTATTCTTGTTTTCCCAAATGACAATATCGTTGTTTGAGGTCGGATTTGCGGGTTCATTTCTCCATCTCCTTCACAAATTCTTTTCCACAGCTCATTAAAAATGAGAGTGCGCTTGATTTTATAAGACCACTCAGGATAGTTCTCCTTTCTAGTGAGAACTACTCCCACAATAGATATGAGTGAATGCATTCTAATATGTAGTGTAAAAGAAATTCACTCTGCTGCCAATACTGTAAAACATAATGAATTATGTGCTATTTTTTTTTTTGAAGAGGTATATTTGGGGAAGGGCTTATATGTGGAAGAGATGTATTGGGGGGGTTTAATTTGTGAGATGTATGGAATGAGGGAGGGTGTAGAAAAGGTGGAGAGGAAGCATATGGAAATGAATTGTGGGAGGAGCGCTGATAACAATGCCAAGTATAATTAAACACTCAAAGTAGCACTTAAACACGTTAACGTGCAACCCTTATATACTGGAAGTTAAAGAAGCATATTTAGCTTTACTTGCTACCAATGAATTCATTCCCCAATCGCACGCATATGCCCCAATATATGTATGTTTTCATGGGTGTACATTGTATCCTTTTTTCATATGAATTCATGTCTAACAAGGAACCAAGACTGATATGGGCATGTCGAGGGAGCGATAATGGTTTATATATGATATTCGAGTGGTCCTACATGGAGAGAGGGGCCGACGGAGTGACTTGCTATAGTGTGGGAGGGAGGTTTTATGGAGGAGGTAGCAAGTTTTGAGACTGTGAACACGATGTCACAGGAGTCGATTGTGTATGGAGGGGAAGTCAAATGCGTATGGAGGAGGGTTGCACGAAGATGGCATATGCATGATTGCCTGTCAAGCGTAAGACAATGTTTTGAAGAATTGAGTATGAAGCAGTCCCGAGAGCATGATGTGGGAGGAGTTGATGTCGTGGGGAGGTGTGAAAAAACAGAGGTGTGGAAGGATGTGTAAACACTGTGTTTGGAGGCTTCTTGGTGTAGTGAAGACAACATTTTGTTGGTGTGTAGACAACGTTTTGATGCAATGAGGAAATCGACTAAGTGAGGGAGAACATGGAGGGAACTTGACAGCAATAATGCACATGATTTTGCAGTAATGCCAAATGTTAGAGTCCGCGAGAAAATTTAGAGACAATTTTGCAGAATGGAAGAGGTAGTTACAAGGGCATGGAAGCCAAAAATGGAGTTGGCTCTGATATCATGTCATTCAAGGAGGTAACTCCAACAATACTAAATCAAATTTCATTAAGGGTGCACACAAATATATAAATGGAGGGTGAGACTCTTGGGATTCATCTCCTAGTGTATCTTCATCTTCCACCTCTCCTTATTTTATATTTACAATATTTTACAATTTCACCCAATCCCTAGGATTAGGTTTCAACAATAACTTAGTCAATTTTCGACCTTTTTGAGTGGAGAAAGATCCCAGCTAGGGATTTTTTACTGTTGTGGAGCCATTGGTGACAAATTTTTTTCATTTAGAGCACTAAAAGTTTATGTAAAGTGTTGGAACACCTAATCCTACATGGGTAGGTGTGGAATGCGAAAAGTCACAATGGAGTCCAAGTGACCTTGGAATGTGAAACCAAGAGTCACACCATTGTACTATAAATGTACATCTTTGTATAATGGAAAATAAGAAAGCCTCACGCTTATCCTTCATTTTGTGTTGAGTCTCTTGTGTGTGTGTTTATCTTCCTCATACACCATGTGCGTGCTTCAACATGGTGTTTAACATGGTATCAGAGCGGGCGATTGCTGGCCCTGCTCCACTTTGAGTGAGCCATTTGTGTTTATGGCCTATGCATATCTGCAAAAAATTGTTGGTTTTTTTGCAGCACTCAAGTGTTTGTAGCAGTATTTTTGCCACATTCAGAAAGTGATTTTGGAGAAGGAGCAGCATTCAGAAATTGGCAGCATTCAGAATTGGTTTTGAAGAAAGGCCGCACTGCCCATCTGAAGGTTTTCATTCTCATTTTTCCTGCAATTTATATTAATTTTTGTATTGAAGAGTTGCTGGAAAACACTGTTTAAAGAGGGTTTCTGAAGTAGAGGTTTCTGGTTTTAATGAGAAATAATTTCTGAGTTTTCATTGGAAGATTTCTGAGTTTCTACAATTCTACATTTTCCTGTTGCTGGGCTATTGAAAAAAAAAAATTCTGGGTTTTACTGCTAAAATTTTCTGAAGAATTTTCCTGCTGCTGGATTACTGAAAGATTTCTGAGTTTGCATTTATTCAATATATGCTGCTGGAAGGAAGAATAGTCTGCTCTCTCTATTATCTGCTCTCTGCTGTTATATAAAAAAATAAAAAATAAAAAATAAAAACCCCTGCAACTATCCGCTCCCTAAACTCTGCAATCAATCCTCAATCGATTCCCCAAGTTCATACATATCACTCCCTCTCGGCCGCTCCACACTTCCACTTGCAAACTCCAATACACACCCTCTCTCCTTAACTCTACGCTATTACACTATGCACCTACCGCACACCCCACTCTGCACCCTCACAACCTACGACTCACCCGCCTATCCCACAACTGCAGCCTCTAAACTACGCCGACCTATCCCGCCCTCACCGTTCCCTGTCTACCCTTACGCACACGTCCCCCCTCACATACCCCGTGGTCGCCATTCACTCAACCCTCGACTCCTTAACTCCGCCCTCACACTACTCTCTTCCTTTCCCATCGAATATACATCTCTCTCTCAGCATTAACGCCCCTCCCCCCTCCATAACTTACGCACTCTCACTAATGCCTATACTCGCATTCTCTTAATAACTCCCCCTCCCTCCCAAAATTCGACTTCTAAATTAATTCTCCTCCACATTGCAATACGCCTTTTCATTCAATTTTAAAAATCGATTTTCTTCCCCTCCTTTTATATAAATACCCCCCTCCTTTTAATTAAATTGCCTCCCCTTCCCTTTTTTTAATAATTCATTTTTTTATTAACATTTCCCACATCCCTTTTTAATATATTAAATTCCCTCCATTTGTAATAATATCCATTTTTAATTAACATTTTTAATTAATTTTTTTCTAATTAATTTTTAATTAAAAAAAAAAAAGACAACAGAGAGAGAGAGAGGAGAGAGAAATGAACAGCAGTAAATGAAATGAAGAAAATGGCATATGAGGAGCAGATTGAATAGAGAAATTTGCAGATTTAACATTGTGTGATTTGTGGCATTGACATGAGGGTGATTTTCTGAACAATTGACATTTGAAGACAAGCTTGCCATCATTGAAAACAGCTCTTTGAAGGAAAATTCAGCTGCACATCTACAAAATTTTTTGCAGAAATATTGTATTGAACTGACATTGATTTGCATCTTCATTCAAGACTTGAAGTGTATTTGAGTTGAAAAATTGTTGATTGCCCTCCATCATTTGAGGAGCACATTTTGTACTTGAGATTTCCATAGTTGGAAATTCCTTTGAGTCATTTGTATTTGTTGCATCACATTGTAAACGGGTGCATTTTCGGTTGAAGCCGACACCCTTTCATTTTTGAGCCTAAGTTGTTGAAAATGGCTAAAATAAATGAGACATTAGTGTTGTTGAATGACCTCATTCATTCAAATGTTGATGATGTGATAAAAATGAGCAAGGATGCTCTATGTAACATTCAGAGTTGTTTGCTAGATGCACATGAAAAGATTGAGTTTTTGCAGTTGGAATCTCATCTCCAACAAGAAGAACTTCAGCAAAAGAGTCACCATTCTGAACCTGTTTCTGTTCAGAACATTGTGAAGGACTCTCATCAGAAGCAAGAAGATAAAGTTCCAGTTGATCCTCATTCAGTTCCTTGTACTAGAGCAGATGTACATGCAGATGCAGCAACTCAGCCTGCACTTCCTAAGCCCATCATCAGACCTTGGGAAGAGCTTGTCCACAACAAGCACAGAACTGGTCTTGGATATGAAAAGGATGTGTCCTTTCATATTCCAGACTACACCAAGCCCATCATATTTCAGAGTGCCGGATTCCTGTATGACAGTTCACCTGCAGCTGTTCCAGATCCTGTTCCACTTCCACAACAGATTGAGAAATGCCAACACTGTGATCGAGTTGGCCATATGAAAGATCATTGTTTTGATCTTCATCCATGTAAGCACTGTGGTCGGCACACTCATTCTTCAGACAGATGCTTCAGAAACAAGCCTCCTGCAAGAACCAAGATTCATCTTGGATGGATCGCTTCTTGGCAATGGGCATCAGCAGCCAAGAAGATGTTTAAGACACATGTTAGAACTTGTTCACGGATATTGAGCAAATTTGCAGTTGATTTTTCGCCATCATCTCACCTTGTCCCTGACAGGGGGGAAAATGGTGGTCATGTACAAGCTTCGATGACAGATCAAGCGAGCCTGAGCCACAATCTCTCATTCCATGTTCAGAGTTGTAGCCAGCAGTTCAAGCGAGCGTGAGCCACAATTCGTCATTCCAGATTCAGAGATGTAGCCAGAGATACAGATGCCCATGAGCATACCTTCGGTTGGTGGATAACCTAAAACCATCATCTTTGGTTGGTGGATAACCTAAAACCATCATTTTAGGTTGGTGGATAACCTAAAACCATCATCTTTGGTTGGTGGACAACCTAAAACCACCACAGGTAGTAGACCTCCCTTCTTTTAGGTTGAAGGTCTCCCTTTTTATGAGGGACAATTCCTCTAGCAGAAGCCTTCAGCTTCTTGCCAGTTTTGGAAGAGTTCCGGGAACTGCAACAAGTTTTGCGTTCCAGTGTTTGTGGTCATCCTAAAACCACCTCCTTTTTCCAACATTTCAGAGAGTTGATTCAGCCAAGTGCTGTCATGCATACTTTGCAGATTTGTATTACAACTCTTTTCTTGGACTCACACATACCCCTTCGGATTAAGGGGGGATGTTGGAACACCTAATCCTACATGGGTAGGTGTGGAATGCGAAAAATCACAATGGAGTCCAAGTGACCTTGGAATGTGAAACCAAGAGTCACACCATTGTACTATAAATGTACATCTTTGTATAATGGAAAATAAGAAAGCCTCACGCTTATCCTTCAGTGTGTTGAGTCTCTTGTGTGTGTGTGTTCATCTTCCTCATACACCATGTGTGTGCTTTAACATGGTGTTTAACATAAAGACATATTTTTGAGCATAATGAAAGAGGCACAATGTTGGAAGCTGGATCAGGAGAAAGCCCAATTTGTGGTCCAATAAACCCAACCCCAATCACAATTTCAGTTTGAAAATTTTGGCGGGTAGTTCATTTGAACAACCTTGATCCCATGATGATAAATGCACCAGTTGGTGTGATTTTATCAGTTCATGGGGGATATTAGAAAATTTAATGAAGCAACAATTTGCACCAAAATTGACGTGAATCGTGTTGTCGCAGGGAAAATTTGTCACTCCACGTAGCCAAAAAATTCATAATTTGTAGAATAAATAACAGCTGGGTGCGAATTGGACAACAGTTAGTAGGAAAATGTCTCTGCACCATAACTCAATTATTTTTTTACCTTTTTGAGTGCAGAAATATCCCACCTAGGGTTTTTTTTACTATTATGGAGCCATTGGTGACAATAGTTTTTCATTTTGAGCACTTCACGTTTATGTAAACAAATATTTTTTAGCATAATGAAAGAGGCCCAACTTTGGAAGTTGGACTAGGAGATGTATCCCGAGAGGTGTGAACTCCTTCATCATTTTTTGTCTTATGTTTGTTGTTATGTTAATGTAGTCTCTTTTATTTCTGCAAAACTGAGATAAAAATCATATTTTATTTGTTAATGTAATTGATATAATTGCATAAAAAACCTAAACATTTCACTTGAAAATTTCATAAAATAACCTTCAAGTTACATTTATAGATTAGATGACAACCTCTTGGAAGTCATGGCCTTCTGTAGGTCATATTCAAGGCACCAAAACATACTTCCTTTTCTTGCATCAAGCTCATTCAAAAAGGAAACAAGGTCCTATAGAAGAATTGATTTTCTTCTATCAAGCTCCTTAAAACATAAAACAAGGTTTTCAAAGTAGAGTCCCTTTTCTTGTATCAATCTCATTAAAAAATGAAAGAAGGTGTCATGAGCATAATTATTTTACTATATCAATCTCGTTAAAAAATGAAACATATATCCCATTCCAATTTGAGTGTTTTATTAGATCTCATAAATTCTGAGTCACGGTCTTTCACTTGATATCAAATATGAGCATTCATTCGATCCACCTGTTAGTAACGATTAGTCTACTTATGTGCATGAAATGAAGCTCGGGGAGCATGTGCCTAGAATTGAGTCATTATGTTGGGGGCATGCAAACTTACTTCAAGCACATTTTTTCTCTATTTCAAGCTTATTTAAAAATGAAACCTATTTCAAGCATAGTTTCGCATGTTTCAGGATTGTGTAAAAATGACACCATTCTCATTCTTACCTCTCATGATTGCCAGTTGTATCAATCTATTTATGATAGATGAGCCTTGGTTTTCTCACTCCACCGTCACCATCTTCTTGGATGACCATATATTTTCACTTGGTTTTTACCCTTTCCTATGGAACAACTTTGATGAGTGGTCTTACTAGCCAACATCTTAACCTCTACATGTTTTCAGAAGTTCCTCCAAGAGGAGTCCTATTTCATCTCTTTTAAGAATCCTAAAATATAAAAACATTGTGGAGCCGTTGTCTTTTCAAACTCGTTAAAGTAAATGAAAATTTTTCTACTCAATATAAGTTTAACCCTTTTTCTATATTGTGATAGACTATTTACGAAAAAGGAATACCTTAGTCAAACATGGCTAAGAGGTTGTCCTCGGTACTTTTTTCTACCTTTTCGCACTCAAGGGACTATCTACGAAAATTAACCAATGAAGTTTTATTTTTCGCCTCTTTTTCAAACTCTCTAAACATGAAAAATTTGTTGAGTTTTCATCTTCGTTGGACTCATGCAAACATAAAATATTGATGGAATCGTCAGTCATGATGAGAACAAACCACTCATGCTTAGGGTTCGTTAAAAATAATCGAAGGGATTCATACAAAGGCTGAACTTAAAAATAAATAATATTTTATCCTCCTAAGGCTTGTTAGAAAATAAAGAGGTATTGACCAGTAATGGTTGGGGTAATTGGGAAAATAGGGTACTCCACTTGTTAATGGAAACAAGTCGCTCTTGAACATGAAACTCTTCCACTTCAACTTCATGGTTGTTAGGTTCAGAAATTTTCTTGTATTTTGGTTCATCACATGATTTCAAAGCCTCCATTTTTGGTTTTAGGTCAATGTTGCCAACTCCACTCAGTGTCATCGATGTATTGAAGAGAAGGTAATCAGTCAATATCTGCTACAATACTCTCAAGCCTTCTTTCCTTATTTTATGTTTATGATCCATTTCTGTATCCACATCATTTTGTCTCCAATCATGATACTTGTTTCATGTCGTTGATGGGGGACACATCATGGCCATCCTGCGACATGTCACTTCCTATCAACATCTGCTCAGTATCTAGGAAATTTACTTAAAACACCTTTCAGTACCTTGGTTCTTGCATACATAAAATGAAAGTTGCCTCTCTCTCTGCGACAATTTTTCATCATTGGCCTTCAACGAACAAATTATGTGTGGTGTTAAACTTCAACTCATCCATTCACACCATACAAATTTTATTTTAGTGCCTTGAGAGTCATTAACATCATTAGTGGTTTCTTTTTCATATGTTAATAACCTAAATCACTAACTGGTAATTAGATGGTGTATACCATGTTCAACCTAAACTCATTGATTCACATGGTTAGACTCATACATTGGATGATCAGGTGAATGAAATAGAAGACCCAAGATATAGTTTCATCCATCCAAGTTGTGATTTCAGGATTAATGCAAGATTACAGAGCATGATGAGTATAATCATATATTAATCCAATCATGGGTTCACCATTTTTTATTAGTGGAGGTGTCTTCTGATCATTATACATGTAATGTTAGCTTATGTGTGCAGTATGGGTATGCCTCCCTCAACAAATATGTCATGATGGAAAGGATTGTAATAGATGATTATCTCAACAAGTTGTTCTTGATACAGACTTTTCACAAAGTAAATCACTTCAGTCATCAACCATTGTTTCTTACTTTGCGCTTTAAGGGGAAATTTATTATAGGCCATTTTTTTACATCTCATTAATAGGCCTACAAACTAGACCAATCAACATCCATGAACACCTTGTCATCATCCATACACAAATCCTAATAATGAATCTCCCAAATCCCTAATTTTTTGTGCTTGATTGCTTCATGTACATGCTTTTAAGGCCCAACTCACCTTGAAACTTTAGGGACTTGAGTTCAATGTAGTTTTCTCCATTCTACATTGTGATTCTAGAAATTCAGGAAAAATAAAAATAATATTAGAGCTTCATCTTCTAAATTTTTCTAGGAGTTTTTTCAACAATTTACCTTGGATAATAACTTTGAATCCTATCTAATACCACCTTGGATATTTCACCTCTTTTCCCTTGAGCTCATCCTCCCATCAAGAGTGGATCTTAAGCCTAGATTGGTAAATGGATAAGAATTACTAAACTACAATCCTCTCGTATATATTTACTACCATCCATGGGCTAGGGGTTGTTTTTTGGAGACCTATCATGCCCTCATGCTTCTAAATTGAATCCAAGAGAGTCATAATTCCATGCATTGAGATGGCATAGAGGTGTGCTTTGTGGAAAGGAAAGACAAGTCAACTTTAGGATTTCTCTATAATAAAAACTCCTATATTTGGTTGTAAGTCTCTCCATTTTTATTGTTGGACATTGGATAAACCAACACTCCCCATGTGCTTCGTGACATGGACTAACCGCCTTTCGTGGATCCTTATCTCTGGCGATGTGATCGTTGACTAATACCTGCGGGTTTTTGTCTAACGGCAATCGTGATTCCCAACAAGTGGTATCAGAGGGTAGGTCACGAGTTCGATACACACTCGGCTCGCATTGGGGGGGATATTGTTGGTGTTACACATTAATTTGTCACCGTCCCTACCATTCCCCATCCCGCACAATGGAGGACCCATTATGTGACCTGTGAACAGTGTCATGCCTTGAAAACATCATCAATGCATCCCTCTGAGTATGAGCTTCATTTTCCCTTGAGACAACTCCTTGCAAAACTCATGAAAAACAGCTCTTTTTGCATTGGCGCGGGTAGACAGTTCAGTTCTCGCGCCAATCAGGGAAATCCTGTAAAGAGGTCGCGCCACTTGGCGCTCTGTCATAGAGCAGCAATCGCGCCACCCATTTTAGGGACTATTTTTAAATATGGATGGCGGAAGTTGAGTTCAAACAAACTCACAACCATTGCCTATCTTGAGTTGGGAGGTTTGGCTGCGGGAGTTCTATGGAAGGGAAGTGGTTTTGCCACCTTCTATGGAACCTTCCTTGTTGATAGGGCCAATCCCATAATAATAGGGATCCCAACTCCCTCTTTCCCCATCTATAAAAGCTTGCTCAGATCCATGGCAAGCTAGTCTTGAAGTGCTGAAGCTTTGCATCTCCATATTCCCAAGTGCCTTTGTGCTGTAAAGAATCCCTTCTTTCCCTTAAGGCCCATTCAAGCGAGGAGACCATTGTTACGAGACTCTGGAGAGTTTTCCCTTTCCTTGGCGAGCTTTGCGAGACGTGGACGACCGGAGACCCGTTCGAAGGAAGCTGCGACGTCAGAACTTGGTTGTAACTTCTATTCGTTTATCATTTTAATAGATGACTATGATTATGGTTCCACTCCTTTTTCCATCATGTTAATACGAGTAATATCTTTTCTGACCGATGTTTAGTTACGCATGCTGGTTCCTATGCTTGTATCTGTTCGTTTCTTCTGTGTGCAGGTGTTCATCCGCGGAGATCGCGGAAGGATTGTGATCTGCCAGGGCTGAAGGACGGGGACATCTCTTCTTCAGATCTAGCGTTGGAATCCAGGTAGGCTCTTATCCCAAGTATTTCATTCGTAACTAGGAGCTTGCGTCATAGCATTGTTTGTTTGTTGCTAGACCCCTGCTGGGCTAGTAGGGATCGCCTCTGTCCGCAGAGGGGATTTACCTCCTCAACAAATTGGCGACTCCGCTGGGGATCGTCCAGTTTTCCTTGTCTCGTTTATGATTGTTTCGATTTGATTGTTTCTCCTTGCTTGAAGAACCTTCTGGGTTGGATTCTTTCATTGTTTTAGCTTCTTGGTTTGCTTAGCTTGTATTGGTCTGCTTCTGGAATAGCTTATTTTTATTTTTTATTGAGGAACTCGACTGGCGCGGTTTTTAACCCGACAGTCGCACCACTTGGCGCTTGTTGCTTTTGTCTGTCTCGCGCCAATTGGCCTCTGGCGCCAGTTTCAAGCCCACAGTCACGCCACCCCTGTGACTTTTTTGAGTTTCTTCATTTTTTAGCTTTCTGGACTTGACCAGTGCTTCTCTTCTTGATTTCCCGACTGTTTGAGTGTGTTGGAGTCTTGTTTGGCTGGAATTCACCTCTGTCCTTTGGTTGTTTGCTTCTTTCTAACGATTTCACGTTTTGAGCCCTAGGGCATCTAGTGGCTTAGTGTATCGAGCCCTCCTTGGGAGTTTAGGTGTCTTGATTGTCCTGTCAACTTGTTGATTGGTTCTCCGCATTCTCTTAACAGTCTTTGGTTGTTTTGCTGCGTCTTTTGAGTGGTTGTTTGTTCCTTCATTCGGAATTCGTTTTCCCTTGCTTTGGACCTAGATCACACGGTCCATCGGAAGCTTTTGAGTCTTTCTTCGATTTGAGAGACTTTGGGTCGATTTAGAGATCTGATTGATTGCATTGTTGAGTGAATTTTGTTTGTTTCGCTCTCTTGGATATCATTTCTCAAATTGTTCCTTTTGTTTTCAGTGCACATTAGCCGTTAAACATTGAAAATCAAAAAAAAAAATCTCTCTTGCTTTTGTTAATTAGTGCAAATTGTGATCTTTTTCCATATCGCTAGTGATTAGTGTTTGAATGAAAAGTGTGCAATTGCATTAGTTGCATTAGAAACATTGTTGTTTGTATTCCGTTCATTTCGTTTTTATAAAAGCTCTCAACTCTTATTTAACTAGTTTTCATCGAACGAAATGTTGCACTGTGGCATATAGCTTGCATTTAGGAGACACTACATACGATAGGGCCTGGAAATTGAAACTTAATTGAAGATCAACTGTAAAATTTATTCAATTAACCTAAGGCAACATTGGAACTTAACGCAACATATTTAGAAGGTCTAGGCTAAAGACGTGTTCCGGCGTCGTTAAACCTAGCAGCTGTCGTTCGCCTGTTGGCTTTAGACAGCGCTAGTACGGACTTGCGCTCCCCGTACCGTCGCGTATATAAAGGGAGACCCCTCTAGGTTTTCAATCCTTTATCTATAGGAAGCCGAGTCTGCCGCCCTATACCCGTGATACACCGAACACAGCATTCGGGGAGACTACCTGCACGTACGGAAAGTCCTTGGTCGATTTCTGTTTCATTATTTGAAACCAAGGTGTATATTGCAGTTCACGGATATTTGGTACACCCTTTGTGCCTAGTTTTTCCTGAGCATTCAGTTGGTCTTTTCTGACTCCCTAAACTTGAAAAGACCGTCAAGCGCTTGTCCTTTCACGCTTGTATCAACTCTGAAAGAGATAGAGTCATATTTTTATCGTTTCTCGACTCTTAAAACATGAAACGGTAGAATTTCTTATTTTCCAATGTGGTAAAATTAATCGCCCACGATTACACACCCGTTTAGACATTGCTTGTTGATTGTTTGATCGTGTGTCTTAACTCGTTTTCAGCCCGTGTGTGTGTTTGCTTTTTCCTCCTAGTCTTTTGCCACGGTGGCGGAACCTTCGGTTTCGTCTACTGGTAGTCCTTACACGAACGATTCTTTAGAGGCTTCTCAGCCCTCTATTGAACCACAGCAGCCTGTTGTTTCCGAGTTCCCTGACGGGGGACCGGTCCTCGCCGAGCAACCCTTTGGAGAACCAGTTGAGTTCAACTGGCCCTTTTCGGACCCTGTGTCTGAATTGAGATTAGGAGCTGATTTCCTTTCTCTCACATCGGGTTCACCGTTTGTTGCTGCTGTTTTTCCTCCTAGTCCTCGCCGTCTTCTGCGTGATTTAACGGCAGGATCAACCATGAGTGATTCTGGTGAGGAAATTCCGGGGTCTGATGACTATCAGCGCATCCCTCATAGATTGTTTGAGAGCCGATCTTGAGTTGGCTACCACAATCATTTGGTCCTTCTTTCACAGCGGGGATACGGATCTGCGAGTGATTATACATTCTTCACTCTCGGGAATATCATCTCTGCTTCGAGGCGGTACATACTACACCGAGTGTGCGCCACGGCATCGTCACTTGTTCCCCCGTCCTCTTTGTTTGTGCCAGCGCCTCTTCTGCTTGTTGTCTCGGCTACCGAAGTGAGCCAACTCACGAATGTTTATCTAACCTCTTGCTATGCGGAGAATATCTCTCCCGGAGGAGTATCGGTTGTTTTGCAACAGCCGAACGCCGGGGCTGGACAAATTCCCCAAGATCCTTACCGATCTTTCTTTTCGCACTATGCACAGGACGACACTCCCGTGTATGGTTTCCCGGGTCAGCTTGATGAGCATGGGGACATTTTGCGCCTTCCTGCTCCTGAGGCTTATCTGTATGCTCAAGGTTTACCGTACAACCAGGCTCAGAACTTGCAGGCACAGCCTTTCCAAGGCCAACCTGCAGGCCAACCTGGCTATCTGTACGACCCGCAGGGACAGCCCAATCAAGGCTACTCTGCCGGCCAGCAAGGGCCATTCTATAATCCGCAAGGACCATATTATAACCCTGCTGGTCAACCTGTTCAGCCTCAGCCAGGGTATCAACAGGGACCGGCCTATGGTCCTGGGGGGCAAATCCAGCCTTCTTTACCGATGCAACCACAGTATCCTGTTGTATCTAACGTTGCGTATCAGCCAGGACCACTCTATGGTTCTGCTTCAGGTCAAACTGGTTTTCAGCAAGCACCTGGTTCTGTTCCACCACCAGGCCAACCGGGTCATCCGGTACAACCTGGTGTCCCGCCTCCAGGCCAACCGGCTTATTCGGTGCAACCTGGGGCTCACTTACAACCAGGTCAGCCTGCGCAACCAGCGCCGCCTGTTTATCCGGGCCAACCTGTTCATTCAGGGCCGCCCCCTCACTCGGGTCAACCTGTTCATTCAGGACAGCCCTCTCATTCCGTTCACTCTGCTCAGCAGCCTGTTCATTCAATGCCGCAGCCAAATCAACAGCTGCGCCCTACGTACCAGGCTCCGCAGGGTTCCACTTATCAGCAGTCTACTCATCCTCACAGTGGTTATTATCCTCATGGTCAGTCTCAACCGAACTATAACCACTCTGGAGGCTCTCAGTATCCTCCTCCTCCACCCGGTTCTACCTACGCTCAGCAGCCAAATCCAAACGCTGCTTATACAGGGCAGACACCTAATCAGGGCCCGAACCCTGGTTATCAAGCCCCACACAATGGTTACCAGCAACCAAATCAGTCTGGTTATACAAACCATGCCTCCTATGGTCAGAATCCTACGGGACAGAACCCATGGGGGCAGGGATATTCACAACCATCATGAAGCATGGGTACCGGACCTTATTCTGGGACTGGCATGGGAGTTAACCCTCCATTGTCGTTCCTGGCTACCTTGGATCTGCCGGACGTTTCAAAGTTGACCAATGATCTGATTTCTCATAATCCATATTGGCCTCCGGTTCCCACCAAGATACCAGGAGATTGTCCCAAGTTTGAAGGCAAAGCTGGCGAAGATCCCCAGGCACATGTGATGACGTATCACCTCTGGTGTTCGTCTAACTCTTGGACTAACGATTCGATTCGTTTGCGTCTTTTCCAGCGTACGTTAACAGGAGCTGCTGCTAAGTGGTACATAGAGCTATCCCTTGGTATTTTTCAGGATTTTAACTCGTTAGCTATGGCTTTCCTCACACATTTCCATTTACCAGTCCGGTATGAGACCGGGACGCACCTCCTGTCTTCCCTGAAGCAGGACTCGGCCACTCACATCTCGGATCACATCCATGAGTGGCGGCGTCGTCGTCGACTGATCAAGTTTCACATACCTGATCAGATTTTGACCCACTGGTTCACCACCTCCTTTGTCAATAAAATCGCTCAGGATATCGCGATGGGAGCCTGTGTGACGGAGGAACAAGCTATCGCGCGTGCCCAGTACCTGGATCTTGTTTATTCACAATCTGGCACGCTTTATGACATCCTGCCTGATGCTCCACGGCCAGGAGCCACAAAGGCCCCGCCTACCCCTACGGTGGATGGTGTCATTGGTTCCGTTTCTCAAAATTCGAAGAAGTCTTCGAATGGGAAGCAGAAGGCTAATTCTTCCAACAATACCTCTGCTAATCCCGCATCATCCGATTCTGGTAAAACCGCGGAGGTGAATGCCGTCCAGGCCAATCCTACGGACAAATCCTCCAAAGGGAAGAAGAAGGGCAAAGGCAAATCAAAATATGATGCCCCAAAACTGGAATCTAAAACTCGAACTGAGGATGGCTCCCAACGTAAGCCGAAATTCCCTTGCCTCATCTGTGAAGGTGACCATTACACTAAGGATTGTCCACGACGGTCCGAAATTAGTCAACTTCTTAAAGGCTCAAAAGGGACTCCGGCTGTTTTAAAAGATCCATTTCCATCTCAGCAGACCCAGATGGTCGAACAAGGTTCATCATCTGCACCTTTTGGGTCCCAGGTTTTCATGATGAAAACTAATGCACCTATCACTATTGCTACTAGATCGAAGGATTACAATAGTCAGCAGCAGGCACCCGGGAAGGCAGTTGCGGATGGACCGCCTCCCCCACCTGTTTCTGGTCCGTTGGAAATCGAGAAGCCGACTCTCGAACCTGTTGTGAAGCCACCTCCCAAGGGTGTTCTTCGAAGATCCTCTTATAATCCAAATGCTCGTGCCGCTCAACATTATAGCATCGTTGAGGATCTGGCACAGGCGCCATGTGCCATGTCTGCACTTGAGGTTCTTCAAAGTTCTCCTTCACAACGGAAGGCTTTACTGTCTGCCATCGGTGGTATCGATCCCGCCGACTCGAGCCTTCTCACCTTTGATCTGGAGAATTTTACTCCCCGGCTTCCACATCAAATTACTTTGGTCATTCAAGTCGGGATTAACGGTCTGAACGTTCACAGAGCCGTCATAGATGAGGGTGCATCTACCTGCGTTATGTCCTCCGCTTGCTGGAAGGCCATTGGCTCTCCAGCCTTGTCATCGTCTCCCAATGCCCTTGAGGCATTTGATGGTCGGGAGTCTAAACCCCTGGGAGTTCTCGAGAGTCTTGCGATCACATTACAGGGAAAAACTGTCAACGTAGAAGTAGAAGTGGTTGACGCTAAACTCAACTACAATATACTTCTTGGCCGCAGCTGGACCCATGCCATGCTCTGCGTGCCATCTACTGTCTTTCGATTCATTAAGTTCCCTCACGAGGGCAAGATTGTCACGGTAGATCAGTTGTCATTTTTTACCTCTAGCTCTGAGAACAACGTGCCGTATGTGGATCAAATTCCGAATCCCCCAGACAGCATAGGACCTGGTCTTTTCAAAGACCCAGTCCTCATGGGTATTTTTCCTGCACCGCCACCGAATACCACTCAAGTCAACATGTTGTCCAGGACTGATGACCCCTGGCTGATTCCTACACCTGAGCAGGTATATGAGTTTGGAGAATCCATGCCTTTAACGCCAGTAGAGATCAGCTACTGTGAGATCGTTGCTGCATCGGACCCTCCACCTCCTCAGCATGCTCCGATGAGCATGGCTCTTGACGTCTACTCACAATCCCCCTGGCTTGGTCAGGCTGATTCACCTGATCCTCTTAGAGAGACTTTTCCCTCAGATGAGGCTATCATTGAAACCATGTCTCTTGAGGAGCTACCCTGGGGCGATGGGCATCATCGCTCCTCGTTTATGCCTAGCTTGGGGGCAATGACTGACTGTCTGGAGCGCTATGCTACTCAGGTTCCTTCCCCTCCTCTTCAAACACCGATCTTGACGCACGAGGTTTTTTCGGAGGGTAATCTGAGTAACATTACTCAAACTGTTCCTATCAACATCTCTGTTAAACCGGGGATTGTTGAGAACATTCATGTGGGTGTGACTTGTTCTCCCGAGGAGATTCAGGTCTATACGGAACTTTTCAAAGAATTCAGAGATGTTTTTGCGTGGTCCTACGAGGAAATGCCGGGAATTGATCCTAGTATTGTCGTGCACGAGATTCCAACCTATCCAGGTGCGAAACCTGTGCGCCAACGCTTACGTCCCATGCATCCTCGGAAAGCCGCCGCTATCAAGGCAGAAGTTGAAAAACTTCTGAACGCGGGGTTCATTTATCCTATTCCCCTTACAGAATGGGTGTCCAATATCGTCCCTGTTGATAAAAAGCAGGGTACCATTCGAGTCTGTGTAGATTATCGCGATATCAATCGCGCCTGTCCTAAGGATAATTATCCCACTCCGTTTATCGACCAGATCATCGACAATTGTGCTGGGAGTGAGATCTATTCCTTAATGGACGGTTTCTCAGGTTACAACTAGATCAATATTGCACCTGAGGATCAACATAAGACCACATTCATCTGTCCGTGGGGCACTTTCGCGTACAAAAAACTCCCGTTCGGTTTAAAAAACGCTGGTGCCACATTTCAGCGTGCGATGTCCTACGCTTTTCACGATATTCGCCATATTGTCCAGCCTTATCTGGACGACTTGCCAGCCCATTCGGGTAAGCGAGAGGACCATCCTGAGAATCTCCGCCAAATATTTCTCCGTTTCAGACGCTACAACATCAGGCTCAACCCTCATAAGTGCGTCTTCTGCGTCGACTCTGGCCGTCTTTTAGGCTTTATAGTCTCGAAAGACGGAATTTGCCTTGACCCTCTAAAGGTTGAGGCTATTGTAAATCTCCCGTCACCCTCCTCCTTATATCAGTTGCAGAGTCTACAAGGGAAAGCGAATTTTCTCAGGCGCTTTATCCCGAATTATGCCGAGGTGGCCAAAGGATTCACTCGTTTGTTAAAGCAGAATGTTCCCTTTCATTGGGACGAAATTGCTCAAGAATCCTTTGAGAAGCTGAAGACATTGCTAGTCAATGCTCCGTTGCTTCGTCCTCCGGACTACCACCGCGACTTTACTTTGTGTCTAGCCGCCACACTAAGCACCATTGCTATGGTCTTGGTGCAGGATGACGAGAACGGTGATGAACATGTTGTTTATTACCTATCTCGGAACCTTCTCGACCCGGAAACGCGTTATGCACATGTTGAGAAGTTGGCCTTAGCAGCTGTACACGCCGTACAACGCTTTCGCCATTACATCCTATTGCGCACGATAACAGTGGTTTCAGACTGCAACCCCATGACATATATTCTTTCTAGACAATTGCTGGGGGGCAAGTACTCCAAATGGATCATCATCCTGCAGGAGTTTGATTTGGAGTTCACCACTGCCAAGTCAACTAAATCACTGGTCTTCGCGGATTTGATATGTTCTCTCCCTACAGACTCTCTTCCTGAACACTCTGAAGATCATATACCGGACGAAACGCTGTTTCTTATCGATACTCGTGATCCTTGGTACGGTGACATTATAGTGTATCTTCAGACCGCGACATTTCGGTCTGAGTTGGATAAAGCTGCCCGCCGTCGGATTCGACACCAGTCCCAACCCTACCGCATAGTAGGAGATACCTTATATCGTATTGGAGTAGATTCGGTGCTCCGACGATGCCTTACCTTGGACGAGGCTGAGAAAGTCTTGAATGACTGCCACAGTGGCGCCTGTGGCGGACACATGTCCGGATATGCTACTGCCCAGAAGATTCTATGGGCAGGTTATTTCTGGCCTTCTATATTCAAGGATTGTATCACTGCAGTCCGAAAATGCCATCCGTGCCAGATTTTTCAGCGCAAGATGCGCGCGCCGTCGTTGCCTTTGCATCCCGTTATTACCGTCGGCCCTTTCGCGAAATGGGGCGTGGATTTTATGAAGTGTAACCCTCACTCGGCCGGGGGCATGCGTATATCATTGTCGCCGTCGACTACTTCACTAAGTGGGCCGAGGCGATGCCTACACTAGCTGCTGACGGAAGAACGGCTGCTTCATTTTTATTCAACCATGTTATTGCACGATTCGGAGTTCCTCAAGCTATCGTCACTGATCACGGTACTCATTTCCGCGATTACATGATGGCGGAGCTGACAGCTGCGTTGGGCCTGCGTCACGACAGCTCAACGCCATACTACCCTCAAGCGAACGGTCAGGTTGAAGCAGTGAACAAGGTTTTGGTCACTATGCTTCAGCGAACAGTTGGAATTCACAAATCCAGTTGGCATCTCCAACTGTTCTCAGCTCTCTGGGCGTACCGAACATCTGCTAAAAGTGCAACCGGATTCACACCATTCCAACTGGTGTACGGTCTGGAAGCTACTTTGCCGGTTGAATGTGAAATTCCTTCACTCAAATTAGCTGTGGAGCTCTTACCGGATACTTCTCTTGAGAAAGAACGTCTTCTGTATCTCGAACGGTTGGATGAAACCCGTCGTCTAGCTGCTTTGATCATCGAAGCACAAAAGAAGAGGGTCAAGACTCATTTTGATCAATCTGTTTCTCCCCGTTCTTTCATCGAAGGAGACCTAGTCCTCTTGTACGATCAGGCACATGACAAGCTTGGTGCCGGGAAGCTTCAGCCCATGTGGCACGGGCCTTATATAGTAAAACGTGTTTTAAAAAATGGGGCCTACGAGCTTATAGATTACGAAGGAGTTCCATTGGCGCAGCCCAGAAATGGGATGTACCTTAAGAAGTACTACGCCTGAAATGATTTCTTGGTGTGGTGTGTGTACATAGGTGTGTGATTGTCATTTGTGTGCATGGTGTGGTGTGCGTTGTAAACATCTTTCTGCTGATCGGGTCTTCCTGGTTGTGCAGATGTCTATTCATCCATTTGTTGGTTTCGCGGATGGTGCCTCCCGCAGTACCAGGAATCTGTCTTCCGCGGCCTGGGTAATCTACGATCCTGCTGGTGAGTTGATTGAACTGCAAGGTGTGTGTTTAGGGCGTACCACGAACAATATCGCGGAATATAGCGCCGTATTGGAATTATTAACCGAGGCAGTAAACCTTGGTATCCGTGAATTGCTCGTGTACCTAGATTCACAACTTGTAGTGTTACAACTGAACGGACACTATTCGGTAAGAAATCCGTCCATCTTACGTCTGTATTTGCGTATTCGATTACTGGAAAGGAATTTTGACTACATTGCATATCATCATATACCCAGACATTTGAATACATTAACAGATGCAGTAGCAAATTTGGTATTAGACAGGCATTTGCGCAATTTATAAATCATCATCACATGTAAAGAAGACTCATCCAGAAATAGATATGTATATATATAGATATCGGAATGTTTACATAAAGTGTGTCGCATAAAACACAAAAAATATACATAATTGTCTTAATACATCCTGAGACACTGTGTCTCTCAAAAAATAGGTGTAGCTAAATCCTAGAGACTAATCCGCATGGTGCTCATGATAGCACGTCACTGCACGCACTAGCCGCCTCAGGATTCGGTGGAGCCGATTTGGAACTCCCACCGTATGGCGCTGGTACTCCATCGGTGCGTCTGACAGCCGGGCATAGTCTGGGATCCCATGGGCAATCCCCTCGAGGTTCTGGACCAGTGCCTCTCCTCCGGTGCCTTCCGCCTGGATCTCAGGGGCGAGTTGTGTCCTCCGGGAGATAGGAGACATCCCGGCTGGTCTCTCAGGTCCTACATCTGCATGCATATATAATTGTGTTAAGACAAGTGTGTATTAACAAAAAAACATATAAACATGAAATCAAAAATTTGAGGTCTTACCCAGCTCCTCGTCCCAGTCATCCCCTTCTGGTAGTGGGAGATCTGGGTCTCCTGTAAAGTCAGTTCCCGGATAGGGCCAATCTTCCACAACGATCAGTTGGCGCCGTAGCCACCTAAAGAACTCTGGCTTCCAGGACATTTGTTGGCCACCTCCAGATCTGGGCATCAGTGCTGCCCAGCGAGCCATTCTCGGCTCTCGTGGTATCGGACTCGCCACATGGGCCTCTTGGCCCTGGAAGATTGGTATGCGTTCCAGAATGAACGATACCAAGATGGAACCATACCCAAACTGCTTCAGTTTCCCCTGTTTGCACTTTGTGAGCTGCCTTTTCATATTGATGGTCACGGCTGTTGCCCAATCATACAGTCGGGGACCCATGCATTCTGAGGCTAACAGGAGTTGAGTCTTCGTGGCCTCGTGCGGAGCCTGCGACCCAGCAGCCCGCGTAATGGTGTGGATAACTACTCTCAGTGCTAGATCAGGGATAGTGGAGATGTATACTTTCTTACTTCCTGATCCTGTTTGTGCCCCTCGGCACACCCGCGCCATTACCTCTTCCATCTTTTCCCCTGATGGTCTGCTCCCAGTCAATACAGGGATTGGACCTCTGCGGGACAATCCAGTAATGAAATAAATGTCAGTGACCTCCAATTCCAGCACCTGGTCTCGTATTCTGAATACTTGGTCATTTTCATCCCAGATGTTGATTAGATATTGGAGAAGCTCGGGCTGAGCTCGTAAACATGGCGTGAGGAAGAACTTCTTCAATCCGCAGTCTCTCAGAGCGTTCATGCAAGCCTGGCTTTGCATGGCCTCTTCATCCTCATCTCCGTGTTCTCGTTCCTTCCATTCAATTGCCATTTTGAGTGTTTATCTGCATTCACATGGTCAAAAGCCCCTGATTAGATCTTTGGTGAGCTTCAAATTTCAAGGAATTTGGTGTAAATATCGAAATTTTAGGCGAAATTTTGGGTTCCGCCACTGGCGCGACTGTTTTTCTAACAGTCGCGCCAGGTGGCGCGGGCCTTTTGGTAAAAATAGCTCAGTGGCGCGGGTCCGTGCCCTATACCCGCGCCACTGGGCCTGGCCCTAAAATTTTAAAAGTGCCCTTATAGAACTGATTTATGAAGGGAAATCATTAAAAAATGTATGGAAATGAAGAGAAAAGGAGCGCCTCTTACCTGTGACAGACGAGACGCCGAATGGTTGCTTGGATTGGTCGCAATCACCGTTAGAAGATTCTGCTCCAAATGGACCACTGTTGCTTTCCACAAGGTAAATAGTAAAAAGTAATTTCATTTTTTACCAATTAGACATATTTATAACTTTTTCACATTAAATGAGCTTTAAAAGTTATTTTTGTCAAAAATTTGCATGTGTTATGTCGAAAATGGATTTTACGCTTGCTTGGTATGTGCAGCGGCAGGTTTTTGTGACTTAAAAGATGGAAACGAGTTGTATTTTATACTTTTTCGGACTCGGTAAATACACGAAAAAGTCACTTTGGAGTCATCTTTCAGCTCTTTTCTGACTCTCTAAATATGAAAAGATTGCCGAGGCCCTTGTCATTTCGATCTCATTAAAATGGACACGAATCGACATCCACCCAGTATAAGTTTAACCCTTTTTCGGGCTGGGATGGATTGATTACGAAAAAGGAATACCCTAGCCTATCGCGACTAGGAGATTTTCCCGGATATTGTTTTCTACCTTTTCGGATCTGGGGAACTATTTACGAAAAGGGACCTGTGGAGTTTTCTTTTCCGCTGTCTTTTCAAACTCTCTAAACATGAAAAGACGCCGAGTTCTTCCTTTGTCGGACTCGTTAAACCCTGATGACATTGGATTCCGTCGAAATGACGTTCTCCGAGTTTCTCCTTCCTAGGACTCGTTAAATGCACTAGGATGGATTCGCCCGAAGGGCGGACTTATATCACAAGAATATGCTATCCCCTTCAAGCTTGTTATCAAAAATAATTGGGGTACTCGCCAGAAATGGTGGGGGGAAAATGGAACCATCGTCGTTGTCGTCGGCAGTATGTCGCTCTTGAACATGGCACTTGTCTACATTCATGTCGGGTTGGGGACATCTCATCTCGCTGCTTCACTTTGCTTCCATGGGTTTGGGTAATCTCTTTTGACCTCTCATCTGTTCACTGCCTCGTCGCCATGACCTCTGATCTATTGATGTCAAATACTGCCAAATCCATTGTCGTGCCGTTTATATGTTCAAGGGAAGTTGGCCTCTGCAAATGTCAACCTTCCTCTGTTTCTCATATGGTCCTGATTCACAACAAAACATTATGTTCCTCTGTCTCGTGTCGATGATGTGGGAATCATTATGGCCCACCTTCGATCAAGGTCACTTTCTGTCGACTTCAACTCATTATCCAGGAAGTTGGTCTAGAGACTCCTGATGGTACCTTGGAGCCTGCATGCCTCAATGGCAGGTTCGTCGCATTCGACGTAAAGTTTACATCATTGACTTCCGATCGAATGATTCTGCGGGTGTTCGACGTCAACTCATTTATTCACACGCCGTAGATTGTACCTGTAGTACCTTGAGGACCATTGTCATTATTGGTGGTTTCTCTCGCGTCTGTTAACAGCTTTCATCATTGGCTGGTAATCGGACGATGTTCTTGCATGTTCGACATCAGCTCACATATTCACATGCTCGAACTTGTACTTGTTTGGGTCGAGATGGAGCGCAAGACCCTGGATTGTGTCTGTTGTAATCCGGGCTGCGATTGTGGATTATTATCATTATGTACATGACTCACTGATTGGATGGCTGCGACCATACCTGAGTCTATTTGTTTGATCTTAGTTGGATGGCTGCGCCCATACCCTGGATCCAGATTATAGCATACTCTATTCGGATGGCTGCGTCCATACCATATATATACATCATGTACTTGAGATATCAGTTTTATCTTTCTGCGCAAGTTTTTCGACGGCGGGCCTTCAGTTGGACATGTTCTCGTAAAGAATTTCACCCCTCTCTCTCTCGGGCCTCATGCTTTAGGGGGCATCTGTTACACAGTAATTTGTCACCGTCCCTACCCTTCCCCGTCCCGCACAATGGAGGACCCATTATGTGACCTGTGAACAGTGTCATGCCTTGAAAACATCATCAATGCATCCCTCTGAGTATGAGCTTCATTTTCCCTTGAGACAACTCCTTGCAAAACTCATGAAAAACAGCTCTTTTTGCATTGGCGCGGGTAGAAAGTTCAGTGCTCGCGCCAATCAGGGAAATCCTGTAAAGAGGTCGCGCCACTTGGCGCTCTGTCATAGAGCAGCAATCGCGCCACCCATTTTAGGGACTGTTTTTTAAATATGGATGGCGGAAGTTGAGTTCAAACAAACTCACAAACCACTGCCTATCTTGAGTTGAGAGGTTTGGCTGCGGGAGTTCTATGGAAGGGAATTGGTTTTGCCACCTCCCATGGAACCTTCCTTGTTGATAGGGCCAATCCCATAATAATAGGGATCCCAACTCCCTCCTTCCCCATCTATAAAAGCTTGCTCAGATCCATGGCAAGCTAGTCTTGAAGTGCTGAAGCTTTGCATCTCCCTATTCCAAGTGCCTTTGTGCTGTAAAGAATCCCTTCTTTCCCTTAAGGCCCATTCAAGCGAGGAGACCATTGTTACGAGACTCTGGAGAGGTTTCCCTTTCCTTGGCGAGCTTTGCGAGACGTGGACGACCGGAGACCCGTTCGAAGGAAGCTACGACGTCAGAACTTGGTTGTAACTTCTATTCGTTTATTACTTAATAGATGACTATGATTATGGTTCCACTCCGTTTTCCATCATGTTAATGCGAGTAATATCTTTTCTGACCGATGTTTAGTTACGTATGCTGGTTCCTATGCTTGTATCTGTTCGTTTATTCTATGTGCAGGTGTTCATCTGCGGAGATCGTGGAAGGATTGTGATCTGCCAGGGCTGAAGGACGGGGACACTTCTTCTTCGGATCATAGCGTTGGAATCCAGGTAGGCTTCTATCTCAAGTCTTTCATTCGTAATTAGGAGCTTGCGTCATAGCATTGTTTGTTTGTTGCTAGACCCCTGCTGGGCTAGTAGGGATCGCCTCTTTCCGCAGAGGGGATTTACCTCCTCAACAGTTGGACATTGGATAAACCAACACTCCCCGTGTGTTTCGTGACATGGACTAACCGCCTTTCGTGGATCCTTATCTCTGGCGATGTGATCGTTGAATAATACCTGCGGGTTTTGGTCTAACGGAAATCGTGATTCCCAACATTTATGGATACAAAGAGTACATTGTTTTCCTATATATGATGTTTAAATTCATATGTTTCAATGCCTTTCTTATCTATTGAATAGAGTAATTGGATAATTCTAAATAGAGGTTGTAGATATTTTCTTTTTTTTGTTTGTATGTGTGGGTTCTAATTATAGCAATCAAAGCTAGTATTGGAGAGTACAAGCCAAGAAGATAATGGAGCTTGCGATGGATCCAAATTAAGTCTCATCTAATTGTTCGAATACTTCAAGGGGAAAATTATATTCTTTTCTTTTCTTTTTCTAGACCAGTCCCCTAGGTCTAGGGAAGATAC
This sequence comes from Pinus albicaulis, assembly GCA_034641835.2. Taxonomy (NCBI): domain Eukaryota; kingdom Viridiplantae; phylum Streptophyta; class Pinopsida; order Pinales; family Pinaceae; genus Pinus; species Pinus albicaulis. Next base: position 252,297,614 of record CM076573.1, read on the forward strand.
TTGTGTCCGCTGCTGTAGATTTTGCATAACAACCACCACATTCCAAAGATAGATATGAGGAATTTTGATAGCAAGGATATGGTAACATGGATACTACATATGGAGAAATATTTTTTATCTCCATGATGTACAACACACACAAAAAGTATGCATTGCATATTTATATTTAGAACCCAATTAGTTTGTATGGTATCAATGGCTTTGTTTTCGTAAACCATATTTCATTTGGTCACTTTTGTAAGGAGGAAATGATATCACATTATAAGGATACGAAGAGCAACACCTTATTTATTCAATTGATAAATCTCAAACAAAATTTTTCAATGGCAAAGCACATTGAGGACTTTTAAAAATTAAATATCATGGTAACCTTACTATGTCAATGGGGCCCTCCTACGAGAATCATATGTATCAAAATGATTCCTTCACAATATTATCAACAACGCATTGGAATCACACAATGGAGAAATACAGATCCAAAATCAGAGTTTGTAAAAAACAAAGTGTTTACAATGTAAAATCCAAGTCTATGTTTGCTATGCCGAGAGGCATATTTATAAAACTCCTATGCACCAAATGTTTCAGAAAACTAATCCTTATGATAATTGACACTATCTAAAATTATCTTTTAAAGATAATATATCCTGATCTTCTCATGATTTTATATCAATGCAGCAAATCATGAGGCTAAAAATCTGCATCTCGCTCACTTGGTTCACCTCCTACAGTTGTTTTCTTTTCCTTTAACCTAGCTATTAGGGTGTCTTCATTTTTGACCCATAATATGAAGTTAGGAACAAATAGTTGTACGAAATAAGTTCCACCTGCCCATATGCCTTGTTCCTTGGCTAGATCTTCGAAACCTATCAAACCTTGGACTGAACTGCAGAATCATATATTAGCTCTGGAATCACTGTAATTTTGTAGCCAATGTAAATATTAAGCTAAAAAATAAATAACATTGTCATTTATGAAATATAATATGATCAAGTACCTGATATTCCATAAGCCATGTAAAATTATGCCCGAATTAAAGTTATGAAGGAAAGAAATAGGAGAATCAAATGAAAAGGGGTTGTAAAAACGAAGTGATTTTGGGGTTCAAAATTCCCCCACACAAAAGACATTGCATGTCCTCATGCAAAATTCAAAACTTTTGAATTTCTCTTATCACCGAGTCTCTTCAAATGCCTGAGTAAGAACATCCAAGTTAGTTCTTCTTACTTCCTTTATGGCGAGTGCGATCATTAGTTTCTTCATCAAAATTATATGTTTTAAGCTTATCACCATTCTTTTCAGAGTTTTTTTTTGGTCTTGAATTTCTTGTTCTTCTCATATTGTACACCAAGGTGCAACATGATGTTGTCATTTTTATTTTTCTGAATTTCACTATGCACTTTCACTGTTTGATTTTCTTGCTTTAAATGTCTATTTAGTACCTCCAACTCAGAAATTTATTCTTTCAAAGTGTTTACAATTTGGGATCTTTCTGGAGGATCAACATGAGTAATTTCCTCTTGGTTTGAGGATGATTCCATTGTTTTCCATGTATATATTTACTCCAAATATTCTATGTAATCATATATATCTTACTACATAGGTTCTATTTAATGAGTTATTTTAATATCACCGACACTGATGATAGAACTCTAGGTGATGGAACTATTGGTGATGGAACTCTTACTTCCTCATCTTCTTCTAAGTTGATGAATCCTAAAGTTTGTTGACACCTTCCATGCACTTTTTTATTGAGCCTTGCACTTATTCTTATATTTGATGATGGATTAGATGGTGACATTGATTTAACAGTAAGGGGCTGATTTTTATCCTTTTACTGCTCTATTTTCTTCTTGGATGAAATTTCACCTTTATCTTTGGCTTTGTTTCTTATAACGTTTCTCTTTTTAAGGTTTTCCAACATAGATTCAGGAGTAGTCTCATCCTCCAACTATTGTTCCTATTGTGTAGGTGCATTATCATCAGGGTCTATAGGTAGCTTCCTTCTACTTTTCCTTGTCTTATCACTAGGCTCTCCTTGCTCTGGTTCCTTAAAATGATTCCTAAGCAAGAAATCTTCCAATTGGATTCTATATTTCTCATATGGGTCTCAATCATAATTTTCACCAAGACATGATGCTATTGGGCATTGTCTATGAATTTCATCTTTATCTGTGTATTTCCATATATCTTTATTAATCTATGAAGTAGAAAATATGGTAAGTTAATTTCAGTTCCTTCCATAAAATTCATCATCAATCATGCATGGTAGAAGAACATATTACCAAATATCCCTTCACAATTTATAAAATTTTGAATTATTAATAATATATTTCTCCACTTATTTTTCAAAGTTGTGATTGGTATCCCCTTTTTAAAAACAGAAGTATCCATACCTGGATTCTTGAGGAAACTCTTCCACTCTTTCTCTTCAATTTTGTTGTTCTTGAACCAACTCTCTTTGATTTTGGGTACTCTTGTAGCCTCTTCTACAAATTATTATGTAAAAATTGGCTTCATGTCCCTAATTTATGCTTCAATGCCATCATATTCCCAAAAAAGAAAATACTTTGTTACCTCCTTTTCATGCCCATGAAATTTCTCTAAAAATTGCAGCCAGTGTGCCTATTTTCATAGCTGTTTGACTTGTGGGTAACCCTTAATGAAATTCACTCCATTCAGCTTTGACCTTACAATGACCCCTCATGTTAGATAATCCTAGCCCATAATTTATCTTTAGAGAAGGTTATGGAATGAAATGATTCAGGTATGAGTGAATTAGAGAACAAAGCTTAGGTGAAGGAAGTATTGGCAATGAAACAAGGCTAAATGAAAATGGAATGGGTTATGCGTGAGGTGGAATGATAAATTGAGAGGAGAGGGTGAATTTAAAATTATGACAAGGTCCATGGCCAACTTGGTTGACAAGATAGATATATTTTTTGTTAAGACCAAATTCGTGTGGAAGTAATGAAGGTAATAATTACGCAGAGTGGTGGTAGCAACAATTAATTATCATTTATTTAATAACTCAAATGGTTTACCTTTACTATTCAACTTAATACTTACATACCTTAGATACTTGTCTCACTGATTTATGGCTTGCCTTTTGTAGGTTTTCCTCACGTTGCAATCATCATTAATATTTTCCTTGTGCCATGATCTTCATTTGTTTTGGTCATAATTTGTCAAGTTAGCTGTAGAATTCTATTATAGTTTTAGATTGTTGACAATTTCGTAGCTGCTTTATTTTCAAAAATAGAGAAGAGGGTTCAAAATAAAATGGGACTAGAATAGGGAATTAGAAGGAAAATATATACTGCAAGGATTTTTAAGTTTTCAATATATATTTCTTGCATAAATATGCCAACAATGTTGGTTTTCATGTTTATATAAAAAAAAATATTTTCATTTTTATATTTTTTTATATAATTTTTTATTATTATTATTTTATTTATTTGAAAAAGAAATTAGAAGGCTAAGCTGAAAAGGAAGAATAATGTTCCTCGGCCAACTTCAAATTCAGATTTTCTTGTAGATTTTTAAAGAATTGTTCTATTTACAATCGTTTGTGATATTTTTTTAGCATATAACCATTTAGAAGGAATGTAACTTTCTCTTCATCATTAGTTATAATTCTTAATGCTCCATTATCAAAGACTATTTCAATATCATAAGTTCGAAGCCAATGAGTTTGAATTTTTCCTTGAAAATATTTAAACTTTGAATAAAAAATAAATGCTCAATCACCACGTTGGAATTTTCTTTCTTTGATGAACTTTCCATGCCACCTCGACCTTTGTTGTTGAATTATATTAGTCCTATGAATAACATCTTATATTATCTCATCAAGTTCATTCAATTGCTCCATTATTTTTCTTTGTGCTTCTCATAGATCAAGACCCAATTTGATTATTTTCTTAAAGTTATTTATCTCGAACCCAATAGGAAATAGGACTTTCTTCTCATAAACAATTTCATAGGGAGTGTGTACTATTATATATCTCCATGTGGTATGGTATGCCCATAAATTTTCTAGAAGCTTTTCTACCTAATCTCTTATATGCAGATGCAGAGTCTTGGTGAGAATTGATTCAATTACTTTACTGGTAGATTCAACTTGTCCATTTTCTTATGGATAATATGGAGTAGAATTTTGATGCTTAATTTTTTATTCCTCCATTATCTTTTGTAACAACTTGGATATAAATTGAGTACCTTGATCTGTCACAATTTCCCTTTGGACTCAAAAAAGAGTGAAAATATCCTAAAAAAGAAATGAATCTACAACATTTTCAGTAGCAAAATGTAATATCCCAAAATGGGACTACTCAGAAATGCATGCACAAAAAATGCATTTTCAGAAATATATGCTATAAATAATGAAATAAACTCTTGGATCCCTTATATTTGACAATATAAAACCGAAATCCAAGAATAGATCACAAACAAATCAATTTAGGTGCGGTAAATAGACCTCCCACACCTAGGATAGCTAGCAAAGGCCAAAACCCCAAAACTACTGCAAAATGAAATTACTGCATAAAGAGACAACGCAGTATAATGAGAGTTTATGAACAAAAATAGCTGAGACAAATAGATCTAATATTATATTAAATAATATGGCCCATGAACTGAGATCTAGTCTCCGTTATACAAAATCTAGAGAACTCGGGAAGGGTTTCTAGGAATACACCCAAATACAAATGGTGATCTTCAGCACTAAGACTGAATAATCACTGCAAACTGAAGAAAAATAGTATATAAGGCTTAAATAATATAGATCTGATTTATATCTGATAAAATTTCTTCCCCCATTGAAGGATCAACCCTCCAATCACAGGAAAACTCCCAAAAAGAGCCACAAGAGCCACTACTGAAACTGCCCTCTAGAAATAACACAATTCCAGACTGGAATAACGTTGTAAGTGATGGAAATATGTTGGCCTACTACCAAAGATCTAAAATCAGCCAAATAACCCTCCAAATGAGTCTCCCAATAGAAGGAATCCTTCTTCCTATCCAAAACCAACTCAGAAAGTGGGTTTATCAACCCTCCACTACAACACCCTGCAACTCAACACAACCTCCTGTAGAAAATTTGTTGAAACTGAAGACTGAAGCTTGGCACCAATGCTAGATGTGTGGAATGATAGATCAGGTCTCTCCCAAGAGCTACTCAAAGGGAAGAGATGGAATTCCTAAACAAGAATACCTTAGTGCTAAACAACACCAACAATCTTTCTAAACAGCTGAAGAGAGAAAAGTCTAAGAAGAAACATCAAAATATAATTCATAAGATAGCATAAAATGTTTTCCATCCTCTTCCTTATAAAATAAATGAGCCTTCTCACCTTGGGTCCCACTCATTATGGTTTCCACCATCACACAATCAACTTCCCTCCAAAACTGTGTTGTACCTTCATCAAGGCCACTCCTCCATGACAACGCTGTTTGATTTGGTCAAAGTTGACCTCTTCAACCTGCTTCAACCCTTTTCACACCTAAGGGTCTTCAATCCAGCTCACATGTATTTGTCTAGACTGATCCTCATTCATATAGAGATATTTTTATTGATGATTCACTCCTCCTACATTTATGTTGTTGACTTGGTCAAACTTGACTTTGTCCACAACAAAATGTCCCTTTTCAGATATGAGGGTGTGAAATCCAACCATAATAATGTTCCCTTTTCACATCATAAGGGATTTTATTCCTATTTCTAAAATTTATGGGCCTTATTGCCCATTTATTCATCTCCTAAGTGTAAAAGAAAAAAACCAATATTCCAATTAGCTGCATGCTAAATTTGGAATATTACAGTCCTCCCCTCCCAAATGTTGCTTGTCCTCAAGCAAGTACAAGGATAGAACTGAGAAGTCTCCCCTCCTCTTGATGTAGCATCCACATATGATAAACTCCTCCAAGGAAAGAGATGTCATCTCATCAATAAATCTCCATATTGCACCTCCCAAGCATGCAAGCTAGCTGAATAGATATCATCATGAAGAGGTAGAGTACTGAAGGAGGCAATAAGGTGTTGCCTAGAGGTCCCTTTGAGGCATGGTATCTTAAATTTATTTGGAATCATCATTCCCATGTGGATCCTCCATCTCCAAGCTATCACCCATACAAAATTAGCCACCCTCCAAAATGGCAACTCATGCAAATCCTTCGCCACCTTTAGCTCCTGCAAAGTAAGTGAGCTGAAAATATGAACATGGTAGACAGAATAGCCTACCCCATGTTTTCCTTCTCTCTAGTTATGATAAGTGTAGATTATTTGCTGATCTTGGGCTGCAATAGTATTTCCCTCAAGTGGCAAGAAGAAGACTAGATCTCCAAAGATCTCCTCTCCAACGTTATGGATCATGCTAGCCCAAACCATCCCATATGTGATGGATAGGAAATCATCACCATATGGCATCCAATCAATCCCATGGCCCACCTCATGAAGAAGCAAGTGTTTTACTGTAGTGGCCATATCATCTCCCATGCTCCCATTAGAGCATGTAATTCAAAAAGTGTGGGAATCCTCCTTCCCAAAGGACACATCCAACCAATGTGTCTCTCTCCCAAACATGCTCCCAATAAAAATAAGAACAAAATCAGCAAATGGAATCATGATTAGCATAAAAATGAGGGAAATACTGAAGGTTTCATGTGGTGTTGGAAGGTCCCAATAGTTTTCCAAGTGGAGCAGCTTCAAAAATAACATGGAAAGTTGTTTCTTGACAAATGGCTAGTTGTGTAAGTCATCACATCTACTAGGAAATAGTAAATGGCTGAGTGTATCAACTGAGCATACAAGAAGTAACCAAAAACTTGCCCAAAGTCATAAAAAAGATGGTTGTCTCCATCATAATAGTTGGCCAAAAATTGTCCATGGAGCTCAATAATAAGCTTGCCCTCTTGTGGAGCAATGCACTATATGAAAATGGTAAGAAGATGCAAATACTGTGTTAGATAATCAATAGATGCAAAAAAAATATTCTTACCATGTGTTGAAAGTAAGATTATGCATGGATTCATGAATAAGTCCTCCATAGTGGTTTGGCATACTCCCATGAAGGGTAATGAACCATGTGCTGCATGAAGACCCTCCTTCTTATGCTTGGAAACCCAAGTCAAGAACATATCACAGTAATAGATGTCTCCATCCACTACTCCATCATTCTAACCTCCTCCTTTTCCACCAAGTGCATCAAATGTGAAGTGATCCTGGGGACACTCCATCAGTAAGTCCAAACTCCAAAGTGGCAGCGCTGCTCGCCTATGCAAATAGGCTCCTGCCAACTCATAACTCCATTCTTTGGCATGCTCATTATCAAAGAAATCTCCCATAATGTTGCTATATACAAGAAGCTTCTTCCAAAGTGGAGGTACTTCTAGATCATCCAAGGCTAAGGAGTAGCCCCTTTGCACCATGATAGTGCCATCTCCTACTCCTGCAACATCATGAAAGTATGAGAGCAAATCTGCCCATGCTCTCTCAAGAACAACCAAAACAACAATAGCTTTTGCTGCATCCTCACACCTCCATCATACAAATCATGTGGTGAAGAAATAATAATTGACATGAAGGATGTCATATCAACACAATGCATCCACACTCCTTGCTGCGCTATGATGCAAGTATCCTGCCAAACTTCATTGACCCACATACGCTTTGAAAGAGGATATGTCACATGATGGCCAAACTCTTTCAAGAGTAGCCAATGTAGCCAAGCCTCCTACTACCCAGTGTCATATATTTTCAAGTAGCTTTCTAGCTTCCTACTCATCATCCACACCCATTCATCCAAATGTGGGTGCCTCCCCTCATGCTCCATCTTGGTATTCTTCCAATGAAGACAACTCTCTTCCCAAAAAAATATTTCTCCTTTCACATTTCATGGGATGTTGAAATGCAACTCCTTGGGGATCTTCTAGAGAAGATCTCATATCAATGACCATATTGAATCCATGAGGATCCAAGTGTACTGAGGGTAAAACCTCCTCATAGGCCTGCACCATGTTCATCCTAATAGATCCATCACATTGATGAAAGACAAAGTGTCTCTCATTGATCAACTGCTCACCCAATATCATACAATTGTAATGGTCATTAGAATGCTCTAATGATAGTTGGGCCCCCAACTCCTCATTTCTTCTTAATTACAGCACTTCTAATCTCCTCCATGGTGTTTTGGCTGTCTCATGTTCCAACTCAAGGATCGACATATGGTTTTGTATGAGTTTGTTTGGAACAAGGTTCATCCTATCCTCCAAAAGTTCACATCCCAACCCCAAGTGTGGTATGCAACTCAATAATGGCACATGAGGATAATGTTTCATCCCTTCCTTGAACCATTCAATTTTTCACAGCTCAGTGCAATTCTCTTGTTCTACATAAGCAGTGTGTAATGGTATACAACCCTCCATATTATTTTCTGAAATAATAGGAGATGGAAACTTAGGCATACCTTGGTGAAATGTGGGAGTATCTTGTATGGCTCTAAGGGCTTCTTCCTCCAATGTGTTGGCTCCTCAAACTGATGATGTTGAGGGCTGATCCTCCATGGTTGTGACAACACTGATACAAGTATCCATCAATGGTGGTGAAGGCTTCCTCTCCTTTGATTTTTCTTTGTCAAATTTTTTGATCAACCTTTGAGTAAACTCAGCAAAATTAGTCACTCTTGAATTACTCAAATGGCTGAACCACCAAATATTTTCTTCACCCTCAAGGTGTAGCGCTGCAATCTCTACAACCTCTCTCTCTACCACTGGATGTAGTAGGAAGAATGCATAAAGTTTTCTTGCCCAAGCCCTTGCTGTAGATGACCCATAAAAAGTAGACAACAGAAACCTATTGCCCTTGATTCTCCCTTCTCTACAAATTCTTCTTTCTTCCTCCAATTGAATGAACTGAGGGAAGGCTAGAGTCTCCCTGAATGCTCTAGGTTGAGATTTGTACTCAACAAGGTATCCACTTAGGATCTCATGTTCCAAGTGCCTTCCATCTCCATGCCGTTTGTTTTCTTTCTAAAAGGGAAAAGGCAAGGTGTAATTCTTTGGAGCTTTATACAGTATTGGTTATTTTATTTGAGAATAGGAAGTACATGGCCCTTCCACTTCTTGAAACCCTCTAGAAGTCTCACTGCTTCTTTTTTCTTCTTTCTGTTTAACCTCCTTGGAGAGGTTCTTCATAGATCTGAAAAATGATGAGACAAAGCTCATTTTATCCAAAATTCTGATCTTTCTTTCTTATTATAGTATTTTGGCTAGAAGCCCATAGGTTGAGCCAAAGATCTTGCTCTGATACCACTGTAATATCCCAAAATGGGACTGCTCAGTAATGCATGCACAAAAAACACATTTTCAAAAATATATGATACAAATAATGAAATGAACTCCTGGATCCCTTATATCTAACAATATACAACCTAAATCCAATAATAGATCAGAAACAAATCAAACTAGGTGAGGTAAACAGACCTCCCACACCTAGGAAAGCTAGAAAAGGCCAAAACCCCAAAACTACTGCAACATGAAATTACTGCAGAAAGAGATAACACAGTCTAATGAGATTTTATGCACAAAAATAGCTGAGACAAATAAATCTGATATTATATTAAACAATATGGCTCATGAAATGAGATCTAGTCTCCTTTATACAAAATCTAGAGAACCCGAGAAGGGTTTCTAGGAATACACCCAAATACAAATGGCGATCTTCAGCACTAAGATTGAATAATCACGAAAAACTAAATCAAAATAGTACATAAGGCTGAAATAATATATATCTTATGTATATCTAATCAAAGGTCTTCCCCCATGGAAGGATCAACCCTCCAATCACAGGAAAACTCCCAAAAAGAGACACAAGAGCCACTGCTAAAACTGCCCTCCAGAAATAACGCAATTCCAGACTGGAATAATGATGTACATGATGGAAATATGTTGGCCTACTTCCAAATATCTGAAATCAGCCCAAGAACCCTCCAAACTAATCTCCCAATAGAAGGAATCCTTCCTCCTATGCAAAACCAACTTAGAAAGTGGGTTTCTCAACCCTCCACTACAACACCCTGCAACTCAACACAACCACCTGCATAAACTGCGCTAAAACTAAATATTGAATCTTAGCACCAATGCTGGATGTGTGGAATGGTAGATCAGGTCTCTCCCAAGAGATACTCAAAGGTAAGAGATGTAATTCTTAAACAAGAATACCTTAGTGCTAAACAACATCACCAATCTTAGCTAAACAACTTAAGAGAGAAAAGACTAAGAAGACACATCAAAATATAATTCATAAGCTAACCTAAAATGGCTACCATCCTCTTTCTTATAAACTAAGTGAGCCTTCTCACCTTGGGTCCCACTCATTATGGTTTCCACCATCACACAATCAATCTCCCTCCAAAACTGCGTTGTACCTTCATCAAGTCCACTCCTCCATGACATCACTGTTTCATTTGGTCAAGGTTGACCTATTCAACCTGATTCAGCCCTTTTCACACCTAAGGGTATTCAATCTAGCTCACATGTAGTTGTCTAGATTGATCCTCATTAATATTGAGATATTTTTATTGATGATCCACTCCTCCTACATTTATGTTGTTGACTTGGTCAAACTTGACTTTGTCCACAAGAAAAAGTCCCTTTTCACATCATAAGGGATTTTATTCCTATTTCTGAAATGTATGGGCCTTCTTACCCATTTATTCATCTCCTAAGTGTAAACGACAAAAAACAATATTCCAATTAGCTGCATGCTAAATTTGGAATATTACACAAAAGGAAGTGTTTTAGCTTCTGCCCATTTTGTGACATAATCTGTACAGAAAAGAATGTACCTTTTTTTTTTTAATGGTGGATTGATTGGACCAAAAAAATCAAGAGCCCATTTTTCAAAAGGATCAATAAGTACCTAAGGTTGTAAAGTCATTTCATCTGAAGGAACTAGATTTTCCATGATTTGACAACTATCACATCTCTTAACATATTCTTTGGCATCCTTAAAAAGAGTACACCAATAGTATCCTAACAGAAGGACTTTATAGGCAGTTATTTTATCAGCAAAATGTCCTTCAAATGGTTCATCATGACAATATTTTAATATCTCTGGTACTTCATCTTCTCTAACACATCTTCGAATGATTAAGTCAGGTCATGCATCTACAATTCTTCATTTAACCATGAATAAGATTCACTAGTTTGAATTACCTTTATTTTCTCTCGAAGATATAATTATGAAGGTAATTTCCCTATAGTAAAATAATTAGAAATATTTTAAAACCAAGGAGATTTAATAGATACTAAAAAATATATTCATTAGGAGAATTATCTTCTATAGGAGTATCATTATTATCATTTTGGATTCTGGATAAGAAATCAACAACTGTCTTTTATTTTCTGGGTCTTTCCAAAATAGTAATATTGAATCTTTGTAATAACAATAACCATCTTATCAACCGTTAGTAATTGAATTATTCATCAAATATCTCATTGCATAATGATATTTGTGAGTGAAGGTTTCATAACCAGTGATATAATGTATGAATTTATTGATGGCATGTAGAACGGCTAAAAACTCCTTTTCTATAACAATGTAATTAAACTCTGTAGGAGTCAAATTTTAGCTTGCATAGTAAATGTCACAAGGATTCCAACTCCTAAAGCAGTGTCTAAGGCATCAGTTGAGATGTGAAAAAGTAATTTCCAATTTGGTCCTCTGAAGATGGATGCTTGGGAAATATTTTCTTTCTATGTTTCAAAAGTTATCTGGGAGTTAGAATTCCAAATGAACTCACAATCTTTTGTGAGAAATTTGAAAAGTGGAGAGGCAATTTTTTTAATGTTTTCTAGAAATATTCTGTAGTAACCAGTAAAACCAAGAAAACTTCTAACATTCCTTTCACAATTAGGAACTTCTAATTTAGAAATGACTTCTACCTTATATGCATCCACTTTAATTCCATCTCCTGAAATATGGTGGCCTAAAATAATTCCCTTGGTAAACATCATAAAACACTTTTCATGCCATAATGAGAGATTTTCCTCTTTAGACCTAATGAGAACTTTTTCCAAATTTTCAAGAGCTTCTTCAAAAGATTTTCCATAGATAGTAAAATCATGCATTTATACTACCACACAATCACAAATTAGATAAAAAAAAATGCCTAAAATTTCCCTTTGGAATGTTGTAGATGCATTACATAACCAAAATGGAAGTACTCGATAAGAATAAGTTCCCCATGGACAATTAAAGGTTGTTTTACTTTTATATTTTTCAACTACTTGGATCTTATTATATCCACTAAAACCATCCAAGAATTAAAAATATGTTTTCCCCGCCAATGTGTCAACAACTTGATCTATAAAAGGAAGTGGAAAATTTTACTTTAAAGTGGCTTCATTAAATTCCCTATAATCAATACATACTCTGCATTTTCTATTATTTTTTGGAACAATTAAACATGGTGAAACCCATTGGCTATCTGATATGGGATAAATGAAATTCAATTTTAACAATTTTTTATAGTTCCTCCTTAACAATTTCACTTAAGTTTGCATTCATGCTCCTCTGGGGTTGTCAGATTGGTATGGAATTTTCTTCAATAAATATGTGATGCATACAAGTGTTTGGATCAATTCCTTTCATACAAGTGTATTCCCATGCCTAAGCAAAGAAATACTCATCTAGCACCTTCACTAATTCCTTCTTTTGAGATTCTTCCATATTATTATTGATATTCAAAGTTTTTCCTAGTAAGAATTATATTAAAGAATTTCCAAATTCCTCCATAGAATGTAAATCTATTTATAGAGATGATAAATATTCAAAATATTACATTTCCCTTGAAAAATTTAATTTTTTCCACAATATGAGGAAGATTCACTATTTTCCATTAGATTCAAAATCCGATCTTCTTCATCTATCTATGAAGTAGCAAAGATTAGTTGTATGTTAATGTTTTCATTATCACCATTTATTCATTCTTCACTTTCTACTTCTACTATTTTTTTTATTGGAGGATATAATGTGAATTTCTTTGTTGAACTTCCATAAGAGATAAACGTATCACCAGATCTACAAATAATAAAAGCATTAGCTATAGCTAACCATGATCTATGTAGAATCAATGGATGTCCTCCTAAATTATTCTTGAGTGTTAAGATCATGAATTCAATAGTATATTCCCAAGAATCTAAGGATACAAACACATCTCATAACACACCTCTTGTACAGACAATCCCTTCTGCGGATAGAAGCGATCACTCTAGTCCTAATGAGAAGATCTAGCAACAAACTCAATAAATATGTGTAAAATTTCCTAGCTTATATTAGAAAGTACAAAGTAATATAAATGGCCTACCTCACTCTGATGTTGACACTCGTTGGTGTCATTTCTTGATCTTCTCATTTCCAATTACAATCCTCTTTGCATCGTTGAGGATGAATACCTTCAAGGAATATCAAAGAGCATCACACTAAATGAGTAATGATTTACAAATTTATGGGAAGCAAACACATAATGTATTATTAATATTATGTAAGGGAATAATACAACCACTTAATATCTAATGTTAGAAATCTCCTTTGGATGAATTTCCAAGTCTTATTCAATACCTTCAATCACTCCTTTCTCCTTCCCAAAATGGCAACATTTAGGCACAACTGAGCGTAATGATGGCAACCAGCATTGATCAAGCCTTTGAGGAAAGTAGGGAATTCATTTATAGGGAAGGAGATGGAGTTAGGGATCCACAAAAGGGGAATGAAGGTCCACATATTAATGGAAATATCCATAATAGTAGGATCAACTGCTTGAAATGGGAGATCTCGACCCAATCCTGATTCACCTATAAGTAGCTCTCTGTTCTCAAGGCTTCTAGTAAGAGAATCTTATCAATTTTTGGAGAAACTTCCTAAAGAGGAATAACATGATTTTTCACATAAATTATCTCATTAGCCGTGCTATAAATATATAATGGTAAAGGTGACAAGCGCAAGGCATAAGTCATGAGGACCGCGTTGGGCCTACAAATAGTGTTTTTTTCAAGCCTTTCTAGAATTTATTCAAGGAATTTCTTCTTTTGTTCTTCATGGATGCTCTGATCATGATTTCATGGTGAGAAAATGAAAAAAATTTGTCACTTTTCCACATTTGGGGAAAATTTTGATAGCTGAGGGAATGTGACAAGGAGTGTGACAAAATACTGTATAATAAATGCCCCTTAAAGTATGAAGGCAGAACAAGAAGTGATGGTTGAAATTATTTACAAGTCAAGGCAAGGACTTAGGAAACCACCATCAGGAGCCCTGCAAATCAAATATAGTACAACACATATGAAATCTCTGATGTAAGTATGCCAAATAATACATATCTGAATAGGCATCTAACGATACATGAACCCACGGAATGGACGCAACCATCCAACTAGAAATGATCATGTGTATGGATCCATGACATGAACGCAACCCTCCATATAGAAGGGATCATGCGTATGGATCCACGGCATGGATGCAACCATCCGTATAGAAGGGATCATGTGTAAAATAATGAATACTAAATAACTCCACTAAGCCTGGATTTATAAGATGAAACCTAGGTTCTTAATCTTTGTCCTGACCCATCCAAAGTACGAATCTAACCATGTGAATAAATGTATTGAAGTCAAACAAGGTAGGAACAACCTGATTACTAGTCGATGATGTAAATTGTTAATAGGCACGAGAGGAACCACCAATGATGATGATGGGCCTCAAGGTACAACAACATAATATACAAGTGTGAATAATGGATCTGAAGTCGAAAACTTGCAGAATCATACAATCAAAGCACAAGGATGTGAAGTTGTCATTGAATGAAAATAAATTTCCATTGTGGCATGCAAGCTCCAAGATATTGAAAGGGAGTATCTATATCATCTTCCTGGATAATGAGCTAAAGTCGACAGGAAGTGCTCCTTCAAAGGAGGGCCATAATGTTTCCCACATAATTGACACGAAAAAAAGGATTATTGCAAATTTGATGATATTGATTCAGGATTGTGACAAAGAAGGTCAAATGAGGCACAAGAGATTTGAATTTTCATACGTGACTTCTCTTTAACATATCGGTGACACGACTCCCTAACCTGGCAACATTTGTTTCACAATAGCATCGGAGGTCATGTTGACAATATATAATAAAATGAGAGGAAAATGGATTTCCCAATCCGAGGAAGGAAAATGATATAGTATTTATATCCCAAAATTGACACGAGATATAGATACGTGTCATGTTCAAGAGAAACATGTTTTATTTCACATAAAATACATGATATATGTTTCCTTCCACTTTCCTTCCACCATTTCTAGTGAGCACCTCCTTATTTTTGCACACGCTTGAAGAGGATAAAATATGCTTGTCGTATAAGTTCAACCTTTGGATGTGTTATTGTCAGTATTTGAATCCTTCCATCAGTGATCAAAAAAACTTGTTTCATATCATTTTAGGGTCTCGCTTAGAAATTTTTGTCATTTCACCTAGGTCTTCATTCAAAAATCTACTCACTGATGGTAGCCCTAGTCAAAAAATTACACTCTTCCTTAAAAATTCATACTTGCTGGCCCACCTTCATGTCTTGATTAACATACTTTAGTCAAGAAAGTCCATTTCATTATGTCATTATGTCATTCAGATCACCATGAAGTTTAGTCACTCAAAGTCTTCATTAGGTCTCTAGGTTTCATTCTTCAAGGTCCAAATAAAACACCATTCCATTGCATAAAACCAAAAAAAAGTATGAGAGTGATTGAATAATATATCTTTACCATCTAAAGAGGATTTGAAATTATGTGACGATGATTTCCAAAGTTATAGTTTTGATTCAGATTTATGATACTCATTCCAATATGTAATATTTATTCCAAAAAAAACAAAGATGTAATTTTATTTTATTTATGCAATTTTATCTTAATTTATATTTAATAATTACTCATTTTCCCAAAGCTACCAACTTAGTTCCATATACAAAACAAAGAAATTTCAAAGTGCAAGATTTCTTAGTCCATCAATTGATCAAATTTCAAGGGAAAAAGTCCAACAATGTAAGGGTATTGTGCAAGGTTTTAAAGGTGAATTGAACATTGCAAAAGTGGGTTTTAAAGTCATCAAAATAAAAATTCAAAGCATTTAGACCTACTAGACATCAATTAAAACTTCATTTTCTCTTGCCATCATCAAGAAACCTTAGCAAAAGCACGATTTCCAAATTCAGAGGGTGAAATTTGCAAAAAAAGAGGCAGCGTTGCGCTCCTGGTACAAGGAGGGCGCTCATGTGTATTAGGCAACACACCTAGGTTGTACAATACGCTTTGTTGTGTAACCAGCTTCAAAAATAGAAGAAAAGAGATATCAATGCCTTAGAAATAAGCCACTTCGAGGGGGCAACCTCCAATACATTACATAAATGCACAATTCTTTGATCATACAATTTACATAACCTCCTTTCTATATATAGGAGTCCATGGGGCCATAATGTAATCCTAGTGGGCCACAATGTAATCCTAGCCGACCTAACAATAATAATTTAAGGGCGCAATAATAACAAAATGGGGGTTACAAGAGTACAATAATAACAATAAGGGGGTTACACTAACAATAATAAGGGACTATACTAGTGATATAGGGACCTAACATGCCCCTCTCCTTCAAAAAAGTGTTGTCCTCAACGCTTGAGTAGCTCCAGGTGCTTTTGTATAAAATTCTCATCCTCCCATGTAGAATCTTCAGTGGGTAAGTTCTTCCACTTGATGAGATACTCTGAAATTGATCGATTCCGTAGCTGTCGAGTTCTTGTTTCCATGACCGCTTCAGGTTCCAATATGATTTTTCCTTCCTCATCAAGTTCTCGCAATATTGTTTGAACTGGAAGATTTTCACCTATAACCTTCTTTAAGCATGAAACATGGAAAATTGGATGCACTCATGAAGAAGCAGGAAGCTCCAATTTGTATGCCACAGTACCAATCTTTTGCAACACCTTGTAAGGACCATAGTACTTTGGTGATAATTTATTATCCTTCTTAGCTTGCTTGAGGGACATTTGTTTGTATGGTTGTAGCCGTAAAAATACCCAATCTCCTACATCAAAACTTCTCTCGCTGCGATGTTGATCTGCCTGTTGTTTCATTCGATTTTGTACCAAATTCAGGTTATCCTTTAAGAGTTGGAGAACTTCTTGCTGATGCTCGATGTGATCTTCCACTGCTTGAACCTTCGAATTTTCTCTTAAAGATGATGTGATGGATGGTGGATGATATCCATAAAGTGCCATAGATGGGGTCATTTTTGTTGCAGTATGGAAGGAAGTGTTATACCACCATTCAGCGAGAGGTAACCACTTGACCCATTGTGTTTGTTTATCAGATACAAAACAACGAAGATATCCTTCCAAACATTTATTTACTATCTCAGCTTGACCATCAGATTGAGGATGATAAGATGAGCTATGAGCTAATTGAGTACCCAAACAAGAAAATAACTCCGTCCAAAAATTTCCAGTAAAAATGGGATCTCTGTCACTCACAATAACCGTTGGGCTTCCATGTAGCTTTTGAATTTTGTCCATAAATGTAGTAGCAACCGTACTTGCTTTAAATGGATGAGATAATGCACAAAAGTGTGCATACTTGGTAAGTCTATCAACTACCACCATGATGACACTCTTTCCTTCGGACTTAGGTAAACCTGTGATAAAATCCATTGAAATCTCCTCCCAACGTTGACTTGGAATGGATAAAGGTTGTAGAAGTCCCTGGGTCTTAATTGTTTCCATTTTATTCTGCTGGCAAACCAAACATTCCGCCACAAAATTTTGAATATCAAATTTAAGGCCATCCCAAAAAAATTCTTTCTTCACCCTGTGGTAAGTTTTTAAAAATCCTGAGTGTCCTCCTAAAGGAGAAGTGTGCAATTCCAGAAGAATATTTTGTTTTAGATGGGAATTCTTACAAAGATATAAGCGATCTTTGTACCATAAGGAATCATTTTTCCAACTAAATGTATCAGATGTACTAGGATCTTGCGGCAACTTTTGGATGAGTGTCCATACATATTTGTCCTTCTTCCATTCATCTCTTGCTTTAGTTATCCAATCTGGATGGATAATAGAAATGGCACAAAGAAATGCTTCCACCTCTTCATTCTTTCTTGAGAGTGCATCTGCAACAACATTAAGCTTTCCTTTTTTGTATATTATTTCAAAGTCATAACCCAACATCTTTGTGACCCATTTTTGCTACTCTTCTAATGATAGTATTTGTTCCAAAAAGTGTTTAAGACTATCATGATCGGTTTTTACCTTGAAGTGTCTTCCCATTAGGTAATTTTGCCATTTCTTTAGTGCATGCAGTATTGCTAACATTTCCTTCTCATAAATAGGTTTCTGTAAATACTTTCCTTTGATTGGACGACTTTCAAAAGCAATGGGTCTTCCTTCCTGCATTAAAACCTCACCAATTCCATTTCCTGAGGCATCACATTCCACAATAAAGGTTTTTGTGAAGTCTGGCGTAGCTAAGACCGATGCTAGGCACATTTCCTCTTTAAGACGTTCAAAGGCCTTAGTTGCTTCAGGAGTCCATGAAAATGCATCTTTCTTTAATAATTTTGTTAGAGGTGCTGCTATTCTCCCATAATTCTTAACAAACTTGTGATAATACCCTGTTAACTCGAGAAATCCTTGTAACTTGTTTATGGTTGTGGGGACTTTACATTCCTTAATGGCTTTAATTTTGTTAGGGTCTACTTTAACACCCTCGTGAGATACAATATGACCCAGATATTCCACCTCTTGTACTCCAAAGAAACATTTGGATTTTTTTGCATATAATTGTTTCTCCCGCAATAGTTTGAGTACCCTGTCAACATGTTCAACATGATCCTTCCAAGACCTGCTGTAGATTAGTATATCATCAAAAAATACTAGCACAAATTTTCAAAGGAAGGGTTTGAAAATGGAATTCATCAACCCTTGAAATGTAGAAGGTGCATTGGTAAGGCTAAAAGGCATGACCAAAAATTCATAATGACCCTCATGAGTTTGAAATGTTGTTTTTGGAATATCTTCAGTCTTCATTCTAATTTGATGATATCCCGAACGAAGATCCAACTTGGTAAAATAAATTGCTCCATGTAATTCATCCAATAATTCATCAATCACAGGAATGGGAAATTTGTCTTTAATGGTGAGCTTATTGAGCTCCCTATAATCCGGACACATTCGCCATGATCCATCCTTTTTGTGTACCAACACTACAGGAGCAGAGAAAGAACTTTGACTGGGTTGAATTATACCCCCCTCTAACATTTCTGCAATCATACGTTCAATTTCGCTCTTTTGGAAGTAAGGATATCTATAAGGCCTGATGTTTGGAGGAACACTTCCTGGAATCAAATGAATAGCATGATCATGATCACGAATAGGTGGAAGTCCTTTGGGAGTTTCAAACACCTTGGAATGATTGTCCAAGACTTGTTGGAGATCTGCAGAAATAGATGATTTTGATGTTGGAACTTCTAGAGAGCATAATTGTGCAATTACGCCTCGTTGTTCTTTCTTTAGAAGCTTTGTCATGACATTAGAGCTTATTATCCTTCTTGGCTTCCCTTCAATACCCCGTAATTTGACTTCCTTTCCTTCTGGAAAAAATTTCAAGAAAAGTTCTTGAAAATGAAAAGCTACCGTCCCCAAAGATTGTAACCATTGTACTCCTAGTACAACATCAACACCTCCCATAGGAATGGAAAGTATTGGACTAGTCTATACATATTCCCCCATGGTTAGCTTGATATTATGGCATTTCCCAGAGCAATTTATAGTTCCTCCATTTGCAACCATCACTTGGCATTCTGGTGCTGGGTATAGGAAACAATTTAATTCCTTGGCTACCTTACAATGAATAAAATTATGGGTGCTACCTGAATCAATCAACACTATTACCTTTTTTCTTCTTGATCTGTCCTGCTATCTTGAGAGTTTGAGGAGTGGTAATTCCTACCAGTGCATTACATGATATGGTCGGATTCATTTCTTCCTCTTCTATGGCTGGTTCCTAGTGTGTATCCTCTTCTTGTTCATTTTCTTCTTCTTCTTCACAATCTATGTAAAATAATTTCTTTTCAGCACACTTATGACCTTTAGTGTATTTGCTATCACAACTGTAGCAAAGCCCTTTGCTCTTTTTTCTTCCAATTTTTGTGGTGTCAACCTTGTAGGTTGTGGAAATCTAGGCATAGCAACACTTCCTTCTTTATAGAAGTGAGTGGTAGGCTTCCTTGTCGCCATAATTTTACATTCAATTTTTCTTGCCAACCCGAATGCCTTCTCCAATGAATCAGGTTCCAAAACGCGAACTTCATGTTGGATGTTATCCTTTAAAGTGCCTATGAAGAGATCAATCCTGTGTTCCTCTGGAATATCAGTTACCCTTATATTCAATTTTTGGAAGTCCTCAATGTGCCGCCCCACTAAACCCTTTTGTTTGAGATTTATCAATTGGCTAAAGAAGGTGTTGCTCTTTGTATCCTCATAATGTGCTATCATTTTTTCCGTAAAAATTGACCAAGTGACAATTTTTTTACGGGAGCAAAGCCATCGATACCATACAAATGTATTTTGTTCTAAATGTAAAGTTGCAATGCGTACCTTTTGTGTGTTTTGCACGTTATGGAGATCAAAATATTGCTCCATCTCTAGTATCCATGTTACAGGATCCTTTCCATCAAACTTCCTCATATCCATCTTTGGAATATGGTGGTTATTCCCGCCAACATTAGAGTTTATGAAATCATGATTAACATTTATTTTGTTCTCATCATGAGGTTCTTCTACTATCTTTTCACCATTAGGAAACCTTTCTTGTATCAACTTTGTCAAACCTTCCATGTCTTCTTTTAGAAAATTCTTCATGTTTTCCATTTTCTCATCGATCTTAGCTTCCATGTCATCCATCTTAGATTCCATGCCAGCCTCCATGCCATCCATCTTAGCTTCCACGCCATCCATCTTAGATTGCACGCCATCCATCTTAGCTTGCACGCCATCCATCTTAGCTTCCATGCCTTTCTTCAAAACTTCCATTTCATTTTTTGTTGCTCTTTGCGAGAGTGAAATTTGTTGCACTTGCTCTTGTAATTTTGATAGATCATGTTGCAATTCTTCGTCTTCATGAGTCATAGTAGAGCTTTCCAAAGGCTTAATGGGTGTTGAATTATTTTTTAGGGCCATTTTATAATC
Source organism: Pinus albicaulis (assembly GCA_034641835.2). Taxonomy (NCBI): domain Eukaryota; kingdom Viridiplantae; phylum Streptophyta; class Pinopsida; order Pinales; family Pinaceae; genus Pinus; species Pinus albicaulis. The sequence goes on from CM076573.1 coordinate 252,318,890, forward strand.
CAATACTGATATCTATTCTACAATATTCCCTTGCAATCAATTCAAATTGATTCTTCAAACAAGACTTATGCAATTCGGAAAAAATTACACACCTTTTACTTGCTTTTGAGGAGCTCGATATTGAAATGGTATTATCTCTGTGATTGTGGATCTTCTATATCTGAAATTTAATACTGACGTAGCCCTCTGAATTCTCTTTTGAATGCCATAGGTTTGACCTGATTTGGATTCTCCAAGACAAGGTTGTGTCCAATCTCCCACAATGACCTAATTATGGAATAGTTCAGTAGAGCGAACTTGTACGACTTGCCACGTGTCACTGTTTTGTCCTTTGTCTCTAAAATCGATAGCCAAGAAACTAGAGTCTGTGTACTTGTGACCAATTTTTACGGTACTCCAATCCGATGCCCAGAGAGAGATTTATTGAATTTTTTCCACAATCACCTCTTTGAGATGAAATTCAGGAGCCTGAAAAGGCACTACCTTCCACAGATCATATCTCAAAAAATATTACGAACTAAGATCTGAAATTTTTTTACGAATTTCCTCTGGATTTCCGCTTCGTACCATATGAATTTCAGATTCTGAACCTTCGTAGAAAAAATGTTATAGTGCAAATTCCACGATGACCTGTTTAGGAGCCTGAAAAAAGACCTAACTTCCATAGATCATATATCTGAAAATATTGCGAACCAAGCTCTGAAATTTTTAGAAACTTTTCCTCAGGCTTTCGGCTTTGCACCCTAAAAATTTCAGCTTTTGAAACTTCGTAGTAAAAAATTTATAGCGAAAATTCCACGATGACCTGTTTGGAGCAGCGAAACCCTAGAATCCAAAGCTCTGATACCAAATGTTGTGTAACCAGCTTCAAAAATAGAAGAAGAGATATCAACGCCTTAGAAATAAGCCACTTCAAGGGGGAAACCTCCAATACATTACATAAATGCATAATTCTTCGATCATGCAATTTACATAACCTCCTTTCTATATATAGGAGTCCATGGGGCCATAATGTAATCCTAATGGGCCACAATGTAATCCTAGCCGACCTAACAATAATAATTTAAGGGCACAATAATAACAAAATGGGGGTTAAAAGGGTACAATAATAACAATAAGGGGGTTACACTAACAATAATAAGGGACTATACTAGTGATATAGGGACCTAACACGCTCCTACAAAAGAGAGGGTGTACCTATGTTGTGCACTACACATCTGCCCGAACTTGTTCAGAATGCCCCAAATCGATTGCCATCGCCTTCAATATTTAGAAAATGTTTCATTTAACCTCCAAAAAGAAATTAAGGTGTAAAATACCATCCCTCTCCTTGTCAATTGCATTTTCAATGGTGTTTTAGGTGTTATTATAAAATATGGAATCTTCTTCATTCTGAACCCTAGTATCATAGTCAAATCCCAAATTACATTTCAATTTCATTTCCTAAGACTTTAATTCCCTTCCCACATCATAATTAACCCTATCATCACCCCCTATATCATTATCCTCATTTCCCTAAGCTCTTTATTCCCAATACCCTAAGACCTAGGATATTAATTTGCCTAGGCTCCCAAATCCCTAACCTGTAATTAAATCCCTTATCCCAAATCCCTCATCATTACTACTACTTGTCACCTCCCTCATTTCATAAACCCCTTCCCCCATCTCCCTAAATTTCCCCATCCTGTTCCCACTTCCCAAAACTCATTTTTCATTATCATTCCATCTCCCTATGGTTTTAACACCAATACACCATGGAAAATGAACAAATAAACTACAATGAGGGAGAAGAAAGAGAGAAGAGGAGGGAAAAGAAGGTAGGGAGAATATTTAGACTCGAGCCAACAAAAAATAGGGAACCCATGGCATCTCTTATGACTATGACATGTTTTAAGAATGTAGGATGTTTTGAATTATGTGAGAAAATACAAAAGTTCCAACACCATCCTATGTTGAGTAAACTATTCATCTCCAATATTCATGAAAACCAGGTAACCCTTGCTTGTGTCACTTTCAATGTGTCCACTGCCATCATATCAACTACCACCAAAATCCAAAATATTGGGGAAAAATGGTTCAAGAGAAAAGACTTGGAGGAGAATTACTATGAGCCATACATAAAACCTAGGTACAAGAATGAAAGAAAGATGATTTTTAGTTTCTCTTACCTCCTGGAGAGATATGCCACCATGATGAAAATCATCATGAAATAATTTTACTGTGACGGTAGGTTCTCTAGAGTTTACACCTACCATATCCAACTACTCATGCACTTCAAAAGGGTCAATATGCTCAACATACCTTATTACCTCTTTCAGAGAATTGACAAGATGGCATATATTGTCCAAAAGAGAGAATATGAGCACCAAATGAATAGTATTTTTCACCACTCCCTCATCCAGATCATAGTCCTCCATCACCTCAAACAACTGAACATTTCATGGAGTACCTTCATAGCTAATGACATATCCAATGATCCACCTATTCAACATGCCCAAGATGTGCCTTCATCATCTTATCCTTCCACATCCATTCCTCCATATCAGCCCACAATTGATGCATCATCATGATATCGGTCTCCTTCATCCATTTGACCACCATCATATCCATTTCACATTGAGACTGGGTCACTGAGAAGAGCTGAGATGAGTGAGCCTCAAAATAATAAGCAGGCTGAGATAGAGTTATTGGAAAAGGCATACGATAGAGGTCACATGCATGTGTTTTCTCCACACATAGTGGAAGGGTCCTTACCTTCTACATCGACAAAGTAGGTTGACAAAGGGAACCAAAGGATGACAGAAGCAGAGATTCAGGCAGAGATAAGACATGAGGAGGAGGACCTCCATGAGACAGAACATGATTTTGATCTTGTTGACCTATATGAGCATGATGATGATGAGGACATTAGAATAGTCATCAAGGAAAAATATGCCAAGATTAGAGAGTTTGAAACTAATCTTGACAGGTCTAAATTTGTCATTAACTTTCTTGAGTAGGAGAACCAGCAGATGAAAACAAAGCACTTCATTGGTGAATTGAAATTCATCAAAGCTCAAAGAGAGGAAGAAAAAGATAAAGTCTTGCTTGAAGAGACATTAGAAACATATGGTGAAACCAATCAAGCTGAAAAGCATGTGCCAAGGAGAAGGCCTAGAACTAAAGGGCTGAAAAGAGCTCTAGAACTAGAGAGGCAAAAGGAAGTTGATCTTGCTAATCAACTCACTTTGAATGAACAACTTGCAGTGGTAATCAATGAGAACTGGGAGAAATGGCTTGACGGGACTAACCAACATATTGAGAAGCTCCTAGAGAAAGGAAACAAAGACAACAACATTCAAAGAAGGATGGTCAAGTATTATTCCAAAAGAGACAAAATTGCATGGGCCAAGCCTAAAAGAGCTAATGCAAAAATTGAATCTCTAACCATGCAAGAAGAGGAAAGGAGGCTTGAAATTCTAGCTGAAGCCTCACTCCATGCCTAACCATATCATCAGCGAGTAATTATAAAAATTTTGAAATTTTTTGGTCAGTTTTTGAAATTTTTAAGTTTATGTGTATTCCTAGACAGTCTTGTGATAGCTGGACTATCAAGCGCACAACGCCCTAGGTGTTGTGCTATTGTTTGAGGCACATTTTGACCAAATGAAGATTACTTGCAGATGCAAAATGATGAATACATTCCAGATAACAAATTTTCTAGGCTTATTCTAGAAAACTGGCAGGTGAAAAGGTGAAAAACACACAAAAATTCAATGTTCTGCCTCATTTTTTGCCTAAGCACTGCGCACCTAACCAGTTGTGGGAGAATAATTTTTTGACAAGGATCATCAACTCCATTCTACAAAATAAAGACATATCTGGAAAGTAGACTGGATAGGCTTTCCAACAAGCCATCCTGAGCTGATTTTGGACACCTTCAACCCATCTAAAATCAAGCCGCAATATGGAGGGCGCACCAAGCACCGTGAGAGTGCGCCTGGCACAAAAATGGTGCACTTGACCAATGTCTGATATTTTTCAATTTTCATTATTTTTTTACTTTTATCTTGAGAAATAATTATTTTACCTACATAATTGATGAAGCTAATGGAAATATCATTTGGATGAGTTACCTAGGGGTAAATTCATCGTGTAAATGTTATCATCAATTAAAATGAATCAGTTTCATTGTAATTAGAGAGGAGTCACTTGGACCTCCCTACACTCTAGCTATCAGTTCAATTTTTTGTGGATCTCTTCCTCAAATTAGGGATTCAACCCCTAAGTATGAGATACATTATTTTTTATGTCTATATCATTTGTTTCTTCACTTTTGGAAAAGGTTGGATGTTGTTGTCTTGATCAAGGACTATAGTGTAATTTGTTTGGCCAAAAATTAATGAAGAGTTGCCGCTATTTCTTTGGGATACTTGTGGTATGGATGTTTTGCATTGTTTCTTCTCTTGTTTCATTTGTGTGAATTTTTTGTAAGATTATAAACCATTTCATGTCTATTATATGATTATTTTCATGTTGATAAGCAGAATACATGCTCTTTCATGCTCTGTTTTGGGAAAGTCTTCATAATTTTTCCATTTTCTTTAGTTTAGGAAGAATGCATCTCTTATGATCTTCGTAGCTCCTTATTATTCTAAAACCATCTCATAAAATCAACTTGATGTGCTAAGATTTCTACCTACCTTACCCCATTTAATGGATTGCAATTCCCATCTTATTTTCCCTAACCTAGCCTCTTTGACCTAATTCTCATCCAGCAAACCCAATCAAAACAAAACAAACCATTATGCATTTTATAGCTAACCTAAAAAAATTTCATCTAGCCCTCTTGATTGTGATGTTTGTGGAGAGATCCCTCTCCGACTTGGTAGGGCTATATACCAAGTTAAAAGGTTGGTATGTGGTTACCTCTGTTGGGATTTCTTCTTCAACCTTAGATATTTGGCAGAGTGATAACATATTGGCATCGTTGTCGGGGAACGTCTTATCACTCCAATAATTCTCAAAATTTGTGAGATTTTTTATTTTAGCTTTAAATAATATCAGAGGTAACCACAAACCTACTTTTAAGCGTTAGGATCTAGCCTTCTTAATTCTTAGAGAGGGCTCTCTCTATATGATTTATCTTTGTTGATTTGTATTTGATTTTAGGCTAGTTATATAGTGAAATTTGGTTTTGGGTTTTGATTTGATTTGGTGGTGAAATCACTTACTTAGATGGATAGTTATAGATCTGTATCCCATTGTGAAAATGGATTCAATGTTTTAAGCAGTCAGATAAGGATCAAGGTCTAAAGGGGAATTTTTACAGGGCAAGATAGCTAAGTCACTTCGAATCTTCAAGGGTGATGGTGAAATGATTTTGATCGGGATAAAAGAGAAATTAAGGGTTCTTAAATCCATATTATGAGTGAAAAGGTAGAGGTCAATTGAAATCAGGAAGCAATTAAGGGTCCCCTAATCTAGATATCAGTTGAAAACATATAAATGATAATTAGTCAAAACATAGTGCTTTTAACATATTTTGAAATAACAATTCATGATTTATCATTTAGATTTAGAACACATTCATGAATAGATAGAAAACTTAAGAATATTGACAAGGTAACAAGTGAAAATACTTCACTGCAGTGGCCCAACACATGAATCCTGTAATATGATTCTTTATTTCCTGTGATCTAGTCCGTTGACTTGAAATTGATACAAAAAACCCTTAGGTTCATAATATTACAACTACAGAAATGTTCAGTAATTCATCAACAATCAATACTTCCTAATGAGAAGTATTTATACAAAAACTCATACAAAATATCCTAGAATAAACTTTGGAATTATTGATGAAAAATAAATATATTCATGCAAGAATATAGTGACAGCTCCCTAACTAATGCTAGTTGTCCCTTTTTTATTGAAATAAAATGGTTTGTTATTTTGATTTTATCATTTCTTTCTCTCTTTGTTGTTTAATGAAGGCTGCAGCTGGACAACGAGGTGTCTTTCACGCTAGCAGATTCATTTTTTCTCTGATTTTGTCCTTAACCTTTCATCTGATACACTTTTTTCCTGATACACTTTTACTAATACTCTTTTATTGCAAAAATTGTCACTGCTGACGTAAAACAAAAAACTATTTTTTACTTTTACTGCTCTGTGCTCACTATGATTTGACTTTACAGTAGATCAGTCAACTTCTCCCAGAATCCTGCCTCTGGCAGTTTTATCTTCATCAGTCTTCTGGAGTTTTCATCAACTTCAGTATATTTTGAGAATGTTGGTTTTTTCACAAATAAGAGTTTTACTTCATGTTGTAAGTAAAAAAAATTCTCAAAATTCTTATATAACACATTCCTTGTTGGGATTCCCTGCAAGGATGATTTGTTTACCTGCTCTTTAGGAAATTCTCTTATCTTTTTTTAATAATCCTCCTACTTCATTAATATATCATTAATCACCAGAGAATTGGGAAGGCCTTTTTTCCTTAGAACATCAAATTTGATCATGAACCTTGTGATTGTAGTTTACATGTTCTAGAATTTTTCCTATAATTGTGTCATCAAATTATTTTTGGAGATTACCTTCCTAAATTCTAGGATGCTCTCTATTATGTAAATAATTCCAATTTCTTCCAGCGCTTAATTTTTTTTGGAATTGCGAAACTTGATGATTTCTAGAGCCTCTTTTGCCAAGGTATTTTGTATTTCTTCTCTCGCTGATTTCAATAAATATTTCTACTCATAGATGACATGTATGGATGGCCAAATATAATTGACTACTTCAATGATATTGGACCATAATTTCTTCTTAACATGTGCCATTGGTTCCTTCAAAGTTAAATTTTTTCTAACTTCTTCAGTTATTCATTCAATCTGTTGTCTTTTTGTTATTCATTTTTAGCATTTATTTGTGCCAGTTTCTTAGCATCTTCAAGATTTTTTATTTGTTCTTTTAATCTATTTATCTCATTGGTTTGGATAGACATGTCTCACATCACCTTTAATAATTTACTTGCTTCATTTGAGTGTTGTGTTGATGTTGTTGAAGATTATGTGGCTGAAGTTGTAGATGTAGTAACTAAAACTGTTGTAGCCATTAGGATATTAGGAGCCAGTGATTCATCCAAAGTAGATGGTAAAACTATTGTAACTACAGGAATAACAATGGCAGGGACTTCCTTTGCTTTGTTGGCTTCTTTCTCTTAGACCAACTTGTCCATTTCAATTTCCATTTCCTTTATTTGAGTTGTTACCTGTAAAATTAGACTCATCATCTCATCCTTCTGATTGGAATCCTGTAAAACATCTTTGGCTTAGGATGCTCTCTAGGGTGCAGCTTGAATTTTTTCTTAAGTGTAGAAATATCTGCATTCTTCTTTTTGATCAATTTCTCTGCAACTTTTATATTTTGAGGATCATATCCTACTTCAATCACTAGCTCTTCCAAGGATTTGATTCTGGTATCCTTTGCATATGAAGATGCTTTCTCCAATTTGAGCTGATCTCCTACATTTATCAAAGTGTTTTGAAGTTTCCATGCACTCATGGCCTTGGTGGTCATTGTAGAATAAATCTTCTCTCCTGCCTGCTTATGAAATTCAATTTGATCCAGAGGATGAATATCCTAGACTGGAACTTCAAAATCAATATTTTTATAATTAGAGGATGATTTTGGAGTTGGAACTGTGGGTTGAAGAACTATCATCAGAATATTTTTGTTCTTGTATTCAAAGGCTGAAAGCGCCCTATTTTTAATGCTGGGATTTTTCTTTAATACTGAGAATATATTCATTTTTTATTTCTTCATTTTTGGCCTTAAATTACTTGTATCTTTCATTTATATCCATGTCCTTTTCAGTTGTTTTATTGGATGAAGACACTCATATATTGTTTCTAAATTAACTATGTCTTTGAGGTAGTTGGCTATTGTTCCTCTTCAATTATTGTTGGAGGTACATTATCTTTTTCTGCAATTTCTCTGTCAATGACCTCTATTGTCTCCTTTTCTTTACTAGCAGGATTTAGCTTTGGATTTTTGTTGTATCTTAGTTTGAATTTAGTCTCTATTGTAGTCTCAGCTGTATAAAATCCTTCCTCCCTGTTTATTTTTACACTTATATATTCTTGGGCTAGAGTTTGTAAATTTTGACTAGTATCACTTTGCTTTTCTGCCAATACCAATGTATTCTCCAACCATTCAGATTGGTTTGAGAATTTCTCAATCTCTAGCTTCTTTTCATGTATTAATGGAGTTAATTTGCATTTAACTCTCATTTTTCTAATAACACCAAGGGGATCATAATACCATATTAAACTAGGACTAAATTTAAACTTCTACAACTATTTTTCTTCCTCTAGACCCACTTCTTTATTATTATAGATGAATGGACCAACCTGGTTCTTCAACTTGAATTTTGTTTTCTTCTTTGCAATTAAGTAATTGGCGGCATCTGAATTTAGAATCTACCTTATATACTCCAGAGAAAATAACCTCGTAGGGAGGTATTTTGGAAATTTATAAGGAATAAGGCTTGACCCATGGACTCTAATTTCAGTGTGATTTTGGTACAAGTACCAATCACCTATTCTGTTATGTTCAGACAATTGCAAAACTTTCTTGATTTCATTGCTAATTCTGGGCTGCACACTTCTGTTTAGCAAATTGACCAAGGGATGGATAAAAGAATCTGTGAACTTGGAATAGGTAAACTCATTTGAATCCTTCCTTATCAAGGAAGTCTAGAATATGACAGATTGTGGAATTCCTTTCACATCAAGCTTCTGAAGGTTTATAGGAAACTTTTCAAACTAAAAATATAAGAACATATGAAATATGAATGAAGAATATATAAATACACCTTCATAAGGTATTTTGACTAATTTCTCATGGATACTGTCAGCAATATATTGAGCAAAGTTAAAGATGGTAGAACGAGCCTGACTAGGTGTAAAAGTGGACAAGAAACCAAGTACTGCTACATTAGCATGTTCATCTGTAAAATAGCCAAGGATGAAAGACAACATGGAAATAATATGTCTAGTCCTTTATGAGAATTTAATAGAGGAGTATGGAGGATTGAGCTTGGGAATTTCCACATAGGATGGCATGAAGGTTTGAAAAATCTGGAATCTCTTGGGAAAATCTAGATCCAAGTAGAACTTAGTGAGGGCTTCAATAGATAAAGGAACTTCACTTGGCCCAGGTTGTATCTGAAGAATTTGATTGATAGAATTAGCTGTAATGGTAAACAAAACTTCATTTTCAAGGTTCAAAATGGCTCTTTGATCAGGAGAGTAGCATGATTGGAAGATTCAGATTACTTTTGGGCATTGGTAAGTATTAGGAACAACATATTTTGGCAAGTTTGATTCCCAGATAAGCACTTCATCAGCCTGGTCTAGGGATTTTTCTTGGCTCCAGTAGTGGAGCTCAATAAGGTTGAACTCAGTCACAGTGTCAGTAATCTTGAAGTCTACCTCAGCCAGGGGAATATGCTCTAAATATACAATAGGAGGTTGTATAGGGTTGATTGCTAGAATGTTTTTAGAAGCCATAACTTTTTTTGATATATCAATTTCAATACTTTTGACTTTTAAAAAAATGATTTAGGCATATAATACCACTTCTAAAAGTTTAAATAGTTTGCAGAAGGATTTTGGATATGACAGGAGTTCTATCTTTTGTTTGCAAAGGGATAATTTTGTTCAATTTAATTTAAACTGTATTTTTTGTATCAAAAGAGGAACTTCAAGACCTTATAGCTTCAAGAAATGATATCTAAGGTTTACATTGCACCTTATGTAATAAAAACAATCTTAAGACATCAATTTTTATAAAAAAAGGATGCATAAGTACTGTAGGAAAGGGTTGAGTGTTACAGAAGGATTTTCAAGTCTGCAGATGGCTTCAATTAATAAAAGTTTTTGTTTAAAACGGTTCAAGGCTTCATAATCTATGAGAAAATGCTCAAGGTTTACAAAATCAAAGGATTTATGAAGCAACAAGATTTTATTTAGGTACAGAGGCTCGTAAATGATTCAATTAACTGTATAAATCTTTTAGATTGATGAATGAGTCTTTTCCTCTAAAGAATACATGGGAAAATTGAGATTTTGCTGTGTAGGTGCATTTCTCAGTTGGAAAGATTTCAGAAGATTTTGCTAGTATTTATAGGAACACTGATGACTTCTGCACTATTTGTAATAGTCGAATTGGTGAATTCTATTTGATTTAGGCTAAAAACAGAGTTGGCAACGTTGATCTCCATCTGCAATGCTTTTTCTATATGGAAAACGGTAACAGAAGGGTAAAACAATGCATCTGGGCGGTTTATAAACATTTTTCTTTGAACAGTGAAGACATTAAATGGCGTTCAATTCAAATAAATAATAATTTTGGGCGAAAGGGAGGAAAAAACCGCCAGGCTGTATTCACAAGGCTCAAAGGTGGTAATCGAGATTAGAATGATTAGTGCAATCCAATGGAATTGAGACACATGGAGGTGAGAGAAATCTCGAAAGCTGCGTTTATTGCAAGCTTTGGGTTTGTTTAACTAATGTGCTGAGAAATGTATGAAAATGGTTTATCGTTATCAGATCCGGCAGAGGTAGATCGGACGGAGTGGATCATGCGATAAAGATGCACGGTCGGATGGTGTGGGGCCTGGGATTTTTATGTTGTGGGAGGTGAAATATGAAATTAAACTTAGGTTTAATACATAGCTTTGGAGTGAAATATGATAGGCGGAGGAGAAATATGTATTGACAAATGTAATGTGAATAAGTGTAACATTAGCATTGGCGGGGTTTAATTATATAGTGGGACTGGTATATAAGTTGGGTTTAATAGTTTTAACCTATGGGATGCGAGTTAAATAACATGTGGGAAAAATAAATCATAGGTTAAAATTAAAATATGGGTGGAAAATAATATTTAAAGGAGTTAATCTAATACGGGCTAAAAGGTGAAATACATGAGTTAATATATAAATTAATGTGTTAGTAATGAAATGAGATGAGGGAGATGAAATAGACTAAGCCTAATGTAAAACATAATATAGGGATGAATTCTTTTGTTATGAGTCCCGACATAATGTTTTTACACTTAAGATAAAGTATTTTTTGCATTTTTTGGGTATTTTTGAATAAATGGGAATTAGTTAAAGGGTTTTACTTTTCTTAAGTATAATGGGTTTTAAACTTAGGAAAAGGGGATTTTTGCAAAGGAAAATGGATGATAATGGGGAAAAAGGAAAAATAGTAGGGAAAGAATGAGAATGGAGGGGATGAAATATTTTTACAAGGGGATGATTTTTTGAAGGGCGTTAGTGATTGAAATGACCAATTTTGTGTTTATCCATGATTGTAAAAACTGCTTTTGCCTACCCATATGCTACCCTTACATTTTTTATTCATTTACCTAGGTGCATTTGAGCTTGCAAACCCTTATTCATTTTTCTTTTAAAACATCAAACTAACTAATTCTATCCTTATTTCTTCCAAGGGCTCAGATTAAGCTGTTGAGCTCCTTATTTATTCTCCACCTAACTACTCATCTGCCAAGTTTAAATTGTTTGGCTAGATCTTTATTCTCTATCTAATAGCATGAAACTTAAAGCATGAGAGGTTAATATTAGGTTGTTTAACCTTCCTGGTTTCTGGCATTGTAACAGGGTGCACACAATATTTATTTTGCAGGAAAAATGAATAGTAGTGGCATTTGGATTTGCATCACTCTCATGTTTTATTTTTATCTCTTTTTGTTTGGGGTCCATTTTCTATTATTTTTTGATATTTTTTTCTTTTGAGTCCTTTGATTTTTCTTTTAGGAATTTTACCCTATTTACATTTTTTTATATTATTTTTATAATATGGGAAAAAAAATTGTAGGAAGCAAAGTATGTACATATTACAAGACTAATTAAAGTCAATTCAAAAATTATGAATCCTATTATTATAGGACCCTAATAGAATGAAAGATTTATTTTCCCTGGGTGTACAACAAGAAATTTGGAATTTGATCATTTAGATGATAGGGTTAAGTTTCAGAAAGGTTGATTCGATAATTGTAGTTATAAGATTGTAGAGCTAGCTTCAAGAAGGTATACCAGAGAAAATCCCGATCCTGATCCAGTTGATCCAGTAGATGATGCAGAGAAGATCTTTTGAAGGCATAGATATCAATCTAAAAATATTTAGTCAGGTTCAGTTCCATTGGTAAGATTAGTTTCTATACTTGCTAAACTACTTTCTCTTGAAGACTACTTTAGTATTCCTGGCTTCATCAATGGGTTAGGGAGAAATCCATGCTCCTAGGATGAAGGGATTAAGGTAAGGGTAATATAATATGTTGTTTCTTCTAAGATCAAGTCATGTGTACCCGGGGCATGACTCCCTCAACTAGGGCAGTAAATAAAAGGGTAAGGTGATTTCATGCCATCTCCATGCAATGCAATTCTGCCTGTATACTATAAGGGTGGTAAATATTGATACCTCTCTCTGAATTATCATTATTTAAATCCAAATCTGAAACCTCTTTATGCGACATATTATTTGATCATTTAAGATTATCTGAGGTTAAGTCATTGTCTAATTTAAACATTAGTACTCTGAAAGATTGGTTTTTTGACGAGATTAAGACCGAATCTGACCTTGACATCAAAGATTGGATCCAATTTTATCATCAAGAGGAGATTTATGTCTGAAATCAAACTAAAACTTAATCAATTGTAGTTTGATCATCTGCGCCTTCGACCTCATCATTCATACCTACTACTTCGGTACCTACAACTTGTATTCCTTTACCTATTCAACCAATCCTTCCTGTTGTCAATCCAACACTTCCCTTAGTAGGAATCATGGAAATATTTTCCCCACTTATCTGACCATCCCAATTGAATGACTTACCTCAGGGTTATGGCCAAAGACTCCCCTTGTTTGATGAAAACTCTACCATATCTAAAATACAACATATTTTTAAGGTCATTAACTTCATATATTTGGAGGAAGTTGACGCTGAAAATGCAAAAATGAGGATTATAGCCCAGAGCTTCTCTAGAGATGTCAACGTTTTGTTTAGGTATCTGAATACTAATTCCATTTCCACTCCAAACTAGCTCATTTTTCTTTTTATATCTCAGTGGGAGGTAAATAAAAATCACTTACATTTTCTTGCTGAGTGTGAAAACATTAAAAGAAATCTTAATGAATTAGTCCAAGATTTCAACACTCGCTTTAATAGAATTTACAATGCAATTCCCTTTGAGATCAAGCCTACTCTAGGCTTAGCTCTCATATGTTATCTAGATGCATTTCATCCTGACATGTCTTAACAATTAAGGGAAAGAAATCCACCTATGCTGGAGTATATGCAAAAGAATGTGGTCATAATTGAAGCAAATCTGTTGATGAAGAGATCTAGAGCTAGGAATTAAAGGAGAGTTACTATTAAAGATGAACCATCCACCTCATCTTGCGATGCTAATATGGATAAATTAATAATAATTATTGAAATGATTGTTGACAAGATCACGAAGAGACAGTTTGAAGTCAGAAATCCTTACTATGGAGGTCAACAATAGCCTCATTTAAGGATCAATAAGAGAGAATAGCGAGCTCCTGAAAAACCACCACAATAGCAACAACAAATTAGGACACCCTTGCAGTAGAACTATGCTCAAGGATAAGAAGAAGGTGAAGACACAATTTTTGAGGAAAACCTCCTTTTCAAGGCTGATGATTTGCCTATGTTTTGAGGAGTATTTTGAAAAGAAATATCAGCCTAAAGATGAAGATTTTATCCTTATTAATGATCATGAATTAGAGAATGAATCATATGATTACCAGTGGGGCTACTTGAATGCACTTAGTTCACAAAATACGCAGATGTCATTGAGGATCAAAGATGTGTTGGTTAATCCCATTCAGAAGAGAGCATCTCAGTAGAAAGACACTAAAACTGTTGGGTATGTGTTATATTCTTTCCACGATTATCTCCATGCGATGTATGTTGCATCGGGCGTAGCTGGGGGGTCACGAGGGGTGAAGCAGTCCCCACCGTTGGGGTCCGGGGCAGCGCCCCGGCCAAAATTTGTTTTCTGTGCGGACCCACTCATAGGCGAATCCACCCATGGTTTTGTGCATGGTTTTGCACATGGTTTTGGGGTTCGATGGTTTTCGGCCCCTGGTATTTTTGTAGATCCGATCAAGGGAACTACAATTATGTTCGAATCCAGGGTTAATGGATTGGGGTTTATGTATGCTTCGACATCTATATATATGTGTTGTAACACTAAAAAGAATATAATGAAAAATCAATTTGGTTGTCCCGATTTGGGATCCAGGGGAAAATATCTATGTTCATCTATTTTATGTTTATGCTCTCGGTATTGTTTATTTTCTTTTATAAGATTCGTGTGTAGATAATTTCTATTCAGGGTTAAAACCTACATTTGGTATCGGAGTTGTTTCGGCTTCAAGGGGACGACTTTGCTGTTGAGGGTTTTTTGCTTAGGCCTGAGGTAGACCCTATTCAGTGGGAGATTTGCGGGATCGATTCTTGTGGTGAAAGAATATGGTGAGCAGTGCAAAGATAGAGATCGAGAAATCCAATGGTTATAGTTTTGAGTTGCGGAAGCTCAAGATGGAGGATTTTCTGGTGGATAAAGATCAGTGGATCATGGTAGATCCAGGTACTAAACCAACGACAATGTCAGATGAAGACTGGAAGAAACAGGATCAGAAGGCTAAGAGCACAATACGGTTGTGTGTCTCAGATTCAGTATTGTTGAATGTATTTGGGGAAGCTACGACGAAGAATTTGTGGGAAAAACTTGGGACTTTGTACCAATCTAAGTCTCTGGTGAATAAGTTGTTCTTGCGGAAAAAGCTGTATAACTTGAGGATGAAGGGTGGAGACTCAGTGACAGAGCATCTGAATGCCTTCAATACTATAGTAAGTCAATTTTAATCTATTGATATTAAAATCTCGGATGAAGATAAGTGCATCAGTTTGTTGTGTTCTCTACCAGACTCATGGGACAGTCTGGTTATTGCAATAGGTAGCAATACAAATACCTTGAATTTTGATGACATTGTCTCAGCCTTGCTGTCGGAGGAAATGAGACGGAGAAATATGGAGGGTAAGAATGGAGATGACTTATCTGCATGAGTAAGGTCCCAGAACAGAAACAAGAATAAGTTTTCGAGTGGGAGATCTAAATCTCCTGGAAATTTTGTAAAGGTGTGTTGGAAATGCAGAAAGGAAGGGCACTACAAAAAGGACTGCAGATCTAAAGCTCCTGACTGAGAAAGGAAAGGGATCTGAGGATGCTCCTTCTGCAGAGGCAAAAACCACCTTGGATGAAGGTGGGGATGTGTATTTGGCTTCTTCTTCAAATACATATGTAGATCATGAGTCATGGTTGATTGACTCAGGTGCATCCTTTCACTTCACTCCCCACAGGGAGTGGTTCTGCGAGTATGAGAAATATGATGGTGATGTCTTCCTAGGGGATGATAGGAAGGCCAGAATCGTCGGACGTGGAAAGGTCAAACTGAAGCTACAAGGTGGAAGGATTAGAACACTTCCTGGTGTTCTGCATATTCCTGGATTGGCCAGAAATCTGATTTCTATAAGCAAGATGGATGATGCAGGTGTAAAAATAGTGTTCGAGAAAGATTCCTGCAAGATGGTTCGGGGAGCACTGGTACTAATGCGGGGAGTTCGGACTGGAACTCTATACAAGCTACAAGGTAGCACTGTTATTGATGGGTGTAACAGTTCTATGGTTCCTAAAAGTGGAGCGGAAAGCCTAGCTGTCTCTAGAGAAAAGACCATGCTATGGCATCAAAGGCTTGGACATATTGGAGAGAAGGGCCTTCAGATACTGCATAGAAATGTTATGGTAGAAGGTATGTATAATTTCTCTCTGGATTTCGATTTCTGTGAACATTGTGTATATGGGAAGCAGAATCGAGTGAGTTTTCCTTCTGGTGCTAAGAGGGCGAACAAAATATTAGAACTTGTGCACAGTGATGTGTTTGGACCTGTGTCAGTTCCATCACTAGGAAAGTCTGTGTACTATGTTTCATTCATAGATGACTTCTCAAGGAATACATGGATATATTTCTTGAGGAAGAAATCTGAAGTCTTTGACAAGTTTAAAGAATTTAAGGCTGTGGTGGAAAACCAGACAGAGAAGAAGATAAAGGCGCTGAGGACAGATAATGGTGGGGAGTTCTGCAAGAAGGAATTTGAAGAGTTCTGTAAGAAGTGTGGTATAGCACGGCAGAAAAATACTCCATACACACCTCAGCAAAATGGAGTTGCAGAAAGAATGAATAGAACGCTAATGGAAAAGGAAAGAAGCATGCTCAGTGGTACTGGGTTAGGACAAGAATTCTGGGCAGAGGCAGTGGAGACTGCATGTTACTTAGTTAACAGATCACCTTCATCAGCGTTGGAGGATAAGACTCCACATGAGGTATGGACTGGTAAGAAACCCTCTCTTTCACATCTAAGGGTATTTGGATGTGATGCATATGTACATGTTCCAAAGGAGAAAGGGACCAAGTTGGATAATAAATCTGAAAGGTGCATCTTTATTGGGTATAAGGATGGTTTAAAGGGTTACAAGCTTTGGAACCCAGAAACAAGGAAGGTTGTGTACAGCCAAGATGTGGTGTTTAGAGAAGTGAAAGATATTGTTAAACATGAAGTCCTACCAAAGAAACCTGAGAAGATAGAGTTTGAGCTAAAGGAGGATGAATCAGACTCTACAATAGAAGAAGACTCAGAAGATGAAGAGCCACAAACTCCAGCTTTGAGAAGATCAGTCGGGAAAGAAGGCAACCAAAAAGGTATAGTCCATCTGCTTTCTGTTCAGGTTTTGCCTTAACTATAACTGATGATGAACCCAGAACTGTCAGGGAGGCAGTAGATTCAGAGGATGGAAAACTCTGGAAGGAGGCCATGGTTGATGAAATGGCATCCTTGCACAAAAATGAGGCATGGGATCTGGTGGAGTTGCCGGCTAGAAGGAAGCCCATTGGGAGAAAATGGGTGTTTAAAAAGAAGATGAATGTAGAAGGCAAGGTGGAGAAATACAAAGCTCAGTTGGTAGCAAAAGGTTATTCCCAGGTGCCGGGAATTGATTTTAGTGATATTTTTTCTCCTGTTGCCAAAGTTACTTCTATTAGATTACTTTTATCTGTTGCTGCTGCATTTGATTTTGAGATAGAACAGATGGATGTGAAGACAACATTTCTTCATGGGGATCTAGAAGAGGAGATCTACATGAAGCAACTTGAAGGCTTTATGGTGAAGGGTAAGAAAGAACTGGTATGCAGGTTGAAGAAGTCTATGTATGGGTTAAAACAGTCACCAAGGATGTGGTATCAGAAATTTGATACCTATATACGGGGACTTGGCTTCACCAGAAGCAAGGAGGATCACTGTGTTTATTTTAAATTAATTAGTGACCATGTTATTTATTTGGTCTTGTATGTGGATGATATGTTGTTGATTGGAAATGACAAAGAAATTATCCAAGATTTGAAGACCCAGCTGTTCTCCAAATTTGACATGAAGGATCTTGGTGCTGCAAACTATATTTTGGGCATGGAAATTAAGAGAGATCGGGCAAAGAGGAAGCTTTGGTTAAACCATAGGAAGTATGTCGAGACTATATTGCATAGGTTCAATATGCAAGATAGTAAACCGGTGAATGTTCCGATTCCTGTAGGTACAAAGTTGTCTGCTGAACAATGTCCCAAGACACAAGAAGAAGAGGAGGATATGTCCCGTGTTCCATATGCAAGTGCAATGGGTAGCTTGATGTATGCAATGTTCTGTACTAGACCAGTCATTGCACATGCAGTGGGAGTATTGAGCAGGTTTATGTCAAACCCAGGGAAGGAGCATTGGACAGCAGTGAAGCGGGTTTTCAGATATTTACGTGGCACTAGTGATTATGGCTTGTGCTATGAGGGAAGACCAGGATTGGAAAGAATGTTGGACATTCGTGGTTTTGTTGATGCAGACTGAGCTGGAGATCTGGACTAAAGAAGATCTACAAGTGGGTATGTGTTTAGCCTATTTGGAGGCACAGTCAGTTGGATGAGTAAAAGACAGTCTGTAGTGGCTCTTTCAACTACAGAGGAAGAATACATAGCAACCACTCATGCAAGCAAGGAAGTAGTTTGGTTGCAAAGATTGTGTTCAAGTATGGGGTTGGTACAACAAGCTATAAGGATAGACTGTGATAGCCAAAGTGCAATTTTCTTGGCTAAGAACCCTGCTTATCATTCAAAGACAAAGCACATTGATGTTCGATATCACTTTGTTAGAGATATGGTTGAGGCTAAAAGGGTGTTGCTGGTAAAGGTGGACACTTTGAAGAATGTTGCAGATGCATTGACGAAGTCTGTGAGCACTCAGAAGTTCTCTTGGTGTAGAGAAACAATGGGCGTTGAAGAATTGGGCCAATGACTAAGCTCTCCTGTGGCCCCCTGTGGAAAGAAAACAACAAGTGGGAGAATGTGGGAGAATGTGTTATATTCTTTCCACGATTATCCCCACGCGTTGTATGTTGCGTCGGGCGTAGCTGGGGGGTCACGAGGGGCGAAGCAGTCCCCACTGTTGGGGTCCGGGGCAGCGCCCCGGCCAAAATTTGTTTTTTGTGTGGACCCACTCATAGGCGAATCCGCCCATGGTTTTGTGCATGGTTTTGCACATGGTTTTGGGGTTCGATGGTTTTCGGCCCCTGGTATTTTTGTAGATCCGGTCAAGGGAACTACGGTTATGTTCTAATCCGGGGTTAATGGATTGGGGTTTATGTATGCTCCGGCATGTATATATATGTGTTGTAACACTAAAAGGAATATAATGAAAAATCAAGCTGGTCGTCCCGATTTGGGATCCAGGGGAAAATCTCTGTGTTTATCTGTTTTATGTTTTATGCTCTTGCTATTGTTTATTTTCTGTTATAAGAATCGTGTGTAGATATTTCTGTTCAGGGTTAAAACCTACAAAAACAAGGTAGAATCCTCCGATTAATCAGAGTAAGGGAAAAGAGCCTGTGGTCACAAATATAAACAAGGTAAATCAACCATAAAAAAGTTCAAAAAATAAGGAAAAGGACAATAAAAAGAAATAAATTCCATCAAAGTATGATTCTGGACAATGAGACATCATCATTAAAGAGGTAGACAAAACCACTCCCTTCAATCTGGAAACAGAAATTTCAAAGTTGAAAGTGTCTATTCCTTTAACCGAGCTTGTTAAGAATAACCAGTATAAGTCCCATGTTTCCAAGATGCTTAAATTAGATCCTTTTTCCGACATGGTAAATGTCGAAGATGATCAACCCAAACTCATTTTTGGTCCTACTATTCACGGTCAATTAGAAGATAGCAAGGTTCCTCCTTTTTACTTGATTCTAAGAATCCACTAGTGCATTTTACATAATTCCATGTTAGACTCTAGAGCCTCCCACAATATAATGCTAAAATCCATAATGGAGAAGTTGGGCCTTGAAATCACTTGTCCATACCATGACTTACACTCCTTCGATTCAGGTAGAGTCTGTTGTATTGGCCTTATTAAAGATTTGGTAGTCTTCGTAGAGCATATTCTGATAAATAATGTTCTAATGGATGTGGTGGTAGCTGAGATACTACCATGAGTTGGCATGCTGCTATCAAGATCCTGGGGGGAGAATTATGAGGCACAATGCAATTAGACTTGTCTTATGCAACTATCCCTGTTTTTAGGAAATTGAGAACATTATACTATGAAACTAAGATGAAATATATGATCACAAGCAAAGAAAAGCCTAACAATCATTTGGTAAACGTTGTACATACAGATTTATATTCATTCATTTCATTTAATGATAGCGACTTAAATGATGTAGAAGATATTCTAGAGATCCATAATTGTTTTAGATGGAGATGGTTCATGTGAAAGGAGCCATTTCAATGAAGGTGGTTTAGGGTTTGCGAGCTCTCAAATTATAAAAGGAAGAGGATGGCAGCATGAGAAGGTTTTTGATGTGATTACATTTTTCAGAGTATGTTGTATGTTTAGACATATCTCATTCTCCTTGCTATTTAGTAGAGAACAGTGTTTTTTAGCATAAGGATTTCTTGTTTAGGGATCACATCTCTTTCCTTGAGAGGCCTCTTGGAAGAGCTTTGCATTTCTTGTCCACTATTAGACTGAAGGCCAAGCTTCTACTTCCAACTACAATGCAGATCCTGTTAAGGGTTTGGTTGTCTTTGTAAGCTGCAGCAAGTGGAGGCTAGATCTACTCAAATCTAGACCATTATAGTGCCTCTTTTCAGTGGGAAAGTCTTCTATTCCATTGGAAAGAGAGTATTGGATCATTGTAGCATCAGATCCAGATCTTCAAATTAGGCCAAACTTATCTTAAACCCTACAACGCATTTTTACTTCCAGATCTGCATTTTTTTGTAGGTGTTGTTGTAGGGACTTTTGGCATAACATTTTGGAGGAGCATTTATCATGTGTTGGGGATTTTCCCTACACCTTTGAGATCCACTGAAGAGGATCATATTATTGTATAAATCAGATCAGATCTGAATATCCATGTAATTCTGAATATTTTTGTAGATTTGCAGCTTTTAGATCTCAGATCTACTCCATGTGCTTCATGTATTGCTGAAAACCCAAAGGGGTATTTGAAGGAGGGCCTTTATACTGTATGGATATGTCATAGATCTGAATTTTCATGCATTATTTTTCTCTAGATCTAAGTTTTAATCAACAACTGTTGCAGCCTAATAAAAATAACGATGTCAAGGCAGTTTCTGCTTATATGTATGGTTGCTTCACCTCTTTTTGAGCATTTTTCTTTAATGGAGGATTTTATTTCCTCTTGTACATCTTATGGGCCTTATTGTACATCTCATTTTCTATTATAAATTCTAAAGAAGACTCTCCATATTGGCCTCCTACTATAATATTGATGATCTGTGTTATTTTAATGCAAGACTGTTTAGTATTACTGCATATTCCCATTTGGGATATTACAGTGGTATCAGAGAAATCATCTTGGCACAACCTGTGCTTTTCTTTCTAAGAAGCCAATATTCATTTTAAAGGAAGGGAAATATAGAAGAATTTTGATTACACAGAAGACAAGGGTAAAACCCATTTATCTGGAAGAATGAAAGGGAAAGAGTTCTCAAAAAATCTGTTCCAAACCATGCATGAGCTTAAAAGAGAAATCGGGGGAATGAGGAAGGAAGGACTTGCATATCGTTTGCAGAGATTTGCACATGAATAAATCCCTAGTTCTTCATATTATGTGTGTGAGCATTCAGCCACACAATCATATCTACAATGTTGTAGCATGCCTACATTCATAGCAAGAGAAGAAGCATAATGAGAGACACCAAAAGAGGAGACTCTTGGTGACTATCTCCAAGAATATGAATCTCAGTATAAAAGATTCAAAGAGCATATAAGCTTTCTAGAGTTTTGTCAACTTAAAGAATAAAGAAGATCCAACATATACAAGAGAAGAAGAGAGTGCATGCGACACACTTTGGGTAGGATCTTTCTACCTACTTTTGATGGATCACCTGAGAGCTCAGCCAAGTCTTGGGTAAGGAAGCTAGACACATATTTCTAGTTGCATCAAGTTTCGGAAGAAGAAGCCATAAGAGTAGCAGCACTGCACCTCCAAGGTAAGGCCTATGCCTCCTGGTTATTTGAATCTTCTTCATTGAAAACTGTAAACATCTATACTTATGCAAAGTTCACTAGGAGGTTAGTGAAAATATTTGATTTTAAGACATCTAAAATTTCTTTGGGTAAGAAAACTAAGCCCAAGAATTCATAACCTTTGCATGAGATGGAAGGATCCATAAAGATAACTCCATTCCAGAACATTGTTGAGGGAGTTAAAGATCTTCTACATGATTTGCCAAGGGCAAACACCCCACATCAGCAAGAACATTCTTCTCAAGAAGAAGACATGAGGGTTATTTTTTCTATAGGAGATCAAGAGAAAGGATCTCTCAATGATGAGGCATTCTCTATTAATTAGGAGAAGAAAGAGGAAGAGATGGAAAGATCCTCCAGCATTGTGATAGTAGGAGGAGATCTATTTTTATTGGGAGATGGAGGAGAAGCACTTGCTTCCACTAGGAGAGCTCTTGTATCTTTGCAAGAATCTCCCAAGGATATTACACATGAAGAGAATGAGTAGCATGTGTTTATGATGATAGACATTGAGGAAAAACAATGGAGGAAATGTGTTCCAACATTGCATACAGTTTTGGGAACACACGCTATGACAGATCAGTCCTTTGTGATCAAGACTCTTGACACCAAGGAGATGATGCGTGTTCATGAATTAACTACATCTAAAGGAAGCACCTTAGACTGTGAGATCTTACAGAAGGTAGGAGAAGAAGAACAGAGAAAGGATCACAACATTGATATGATAGGAGATGATCCAATATTACATGGAGGGAAAGATGGGGAAATTACTCCAATTAGAAGCACTTTCGCATCCATAAGAGTGATACCCCATTATCATGAGACTTCCACACCGAAATCAGAGATGGATTTGCGTAGTGGAAGCAGTCATAAGATGTTCCCATCTATTATTCACATGTGAATGAGCCATGAGACATCATTATCTTGTGGTAAACCACTTGGGAGACCACCTGATTTAGATTTGGTGAAAGATGTTTCATGCATAGATGCTCCTTTCATAGATCCAAGGAGGAAGGGAGCACTAGAATACCATACTACAACACTGAGAGTATAGGGAAAGCTCAAGAATAGGGAAATTATTTTTCCCTTATCACCATTATCCATTCTCTCATCTCATACTACGCTGAGAAAGGATGTTGCAAGGATGAAGAATGGCACCATCATGGAGCAAGGAAGGCAATCCTTGAATATGAATAATTAGAAGGAAAACTAATTTGGAAAGCACTCTTCTATACATGATGAAATATGGTGGTCACACATGCATACTTTGGCAAAACCAAGGAGGTTTTGGATAGATGATAGCCTTCCATGGGAGACTAACTTCCAAGAACTTCCATTTTCTTTTGAGCATGTGCATATGCAAGAAGGGAAGAAAGGAAGCAATGGAAACCTTCCACCTTATACCTTTGGCATGGGAGATGTCAAGGAGAAGAGAAAAAACATGGAAGACAATTCAGTTGACACATTATCAACGTTGTCATTATTGGAGAGAATAGATCCATATTGGAAATCCCAACTATTGGTAGAATATTCCAAGGATCTTCACACATGCATGATTCTTGATGACTTGCTACATGATGAGAGCTATTAAATCCTATATGGATTCATCTATAATAATGGTAGGATATTCTTGTCTATATCCTCCAAGCTCAAGAAGAAGTTACTACAAAGGGCCTATGAAGAGTTCTGTTTCAGAAAAACATATTCCATGAAGCTCAATAATATCATCTTAAGGAGCTACTATTGGGAGGGCTTTGAAAGAGAACTATATCAGAATTGTCAAATATGCATGTACCATGTGGAGATGGAATAACAACATGACTCTAACGGAGAGTTAAATCAGCCCTCTCTTTCTCTCCTTGAGGAAGAGGATAGATCTATGCACCACTCCACTGATATTAGGAGGATTGTTGCCGAAGAACATGCTCTTGTAAAACATGTTTTATATTCTGATTATATGCATTCTTTCACCATATTTATGCAGGCCATGGCTCCAAGGAGGAGTATTATATATTTTAAAATTCATGGCCAATATTGGGCCACAAAAATTTCTAAATTTGGCCACTCCCTTGGAAGGAAGAGGGAGATTTTGCAACATGATTGGTGCTTTCCTAAGGCACCAAATATATCTCACGCTTTCAGCTATGGTGAGATGGTATGGGCAGAAATTAAGTGGTGGGAAAACCACTTATCACATCTAGATCTGATGCAGACAGGAGATGCACTGCGCTGGTTCCACATGTGGGACTATGAGCCACCTCCATATAAACAAAATTATGTTTGCATGTACATTGTTTTGATCCCCTACATTGATGATGTGCTTGTACTTTTTATGGGGATGTATGGAGGAAGGAGGGGAGGCATGTATGTGCCCTATGGGATGAATATTCTCCATCTACCTTATGTTACATATTTCAGGGAGAACATTGGGCAAACCATGTTTGTTTCATGTGATCTATTGTTTCCTTATGGGATGGGCTACTTGCATCTAATGTGAACTTTGGAGGAACATGTCATGGAGGGATGGTTTAGTGAACACTTGACCTATGGAGGAAGTCTAGCTCATGTGTGTGTCACCAAAGGAGGAAGAGATGAGTTGAAAAACTCACCTTATCTATTGCTTGAGGACAAGCAACATTTTGGAGGGGAAGACTATAATATTCCCAATTAGCCCAAGCTAATGGGAATATTCAATTTTTTTTTCGCTTTTATGTTTCATGAATAAAATTTTAAAGGAGGATCATAAAATTCCCAAACAGTGAATAAATCAATGCCACATGTGAAAAAATCTAAATCTGGGCTATGTAAATAAGCACCCTTAGGTGTGAAAGGGGCTAAATGTTTTTACTGGGTCAACCATGACCAAATCAACAACGTTGTCTTGGAGGAGTGGCCATCAATGATGCACAACATAGTTTTAGATGGATATGGTTCATGTGAAAGGAGCCATTTCAATGAAGGCAGTTTAGGGTTTGCAAGATCTCAAATTATAAAAGGAAGAGGATGGCAGCATGAGAAGGTAGTTGATGTGATTACATTTTTCAAAGTATATTGTCTGTTAGATATATCTCATTCTCCTTACTGTTTAGCAAAGAATAGTGTTGTTTAGCACAAGGATTTCCTGTTTAGGGATCCCATCTCTTTTCTTGAGAGGCCTCTTAGAAGAGCTTTTCATTTTTTGTCCAATATTAGGCTAAAGGCCAAGCTTCTACTTCCAAATACAATGTAGGACCTGTTGAGGGTTTGGTTGTCTTTATAAGCTGCAACAAGTGGAGGCTAGATCTACTAAGATCTAGACCATTATAGTGCCTATTTTCAGTGGGAAATTCTTTTATTCCATTGGCAAGAGAGTATTGGATCATTGGAGCATCAGATCTAGATCTTGGCATCACGCCAAACTTATCTTAAACCCTATAGTGCAGTTTTACTTCCACATCTGTATTTTTTTGTAGGTGTTGTTGTAGGAACTTTTGGCATAACATTTTGGAGGAGTGTTTTTCATGTGTTGGGGGTCTTCCTTTCACCTTTGAGATCCAGTAAAGATGATCATATTATTGTATACATAAGATCAGATCTGAATATTCCTGTAATTGTGAATATTTATGTAGATTTGCAGCTTTTAGATCTCAGATCTACTCCATGTGCTTCATGTATTGCTGAAAACCCCAAGGGGTATTTTAAGGAGGGCCTTTATAGTGTATGGATCTGTCATAGATGTGAATTTTCATGCATTATTTTGATCTAGATATAAGTTTTAATCAATAGCTGTTGCAACCTAATAAACATAATGCTGCCAAGGCAATTTCTGCTTATATGTATGGTTGTTGCACCTCTTTTTGAGGATTTTTCTTTATTAGAGGCTTATATTTCCTCTTGTAAATCTTATGGGCCTTATTGTACATCTGATTTGTTGTTATAAATGCTAAAGAATACTCTCCATATTGGCCTCCTGCTATAATATTGATGATCTGCATTATTTTAATGCAAGACTGTTTAGTATTGCTGCATATTCCCATTTGGGATATTACATTGGGTGCAAGAACGATTGTTGTGTTGTGTGATTCATAACTTGTGATCAAGCAAGTTAAAGGTGAATATCAAGATAAAAATCCTTGAATGAGACAATATAGGAATGTTGTACTTAATATTTTGAAAATGTTTCAGGAGTATATACTTACAGTGGTGCCAAGGAATCAAAATCTCATGGTAGATTCATTTTCTAAAGTTGAAAGAAATTTTAATATCCCTATATTTTCAAATAGGAAGTTTGAGATTCATGTGAAACACCGGCCCACTGTTCCCAATAACTTGCGATATTGGAAAGTTTTATGGGAGAAGAAGATAAATAACTTTCTACAAGGTGAAGAATTTCAGAATTGTTCTAGAGATCAAATTTCTGATAACGATTACTGGGATATAGAAGAAACTCATATGGATATACTACAACTGAAAGACAAAAATATTCCAAAAGGTCTCATACCTTTGGAAGAATTGTTTGAACAAGATGACTTAGCAAGGAAGCCTACATTGATGCCTATGGAAATGGGTGTTGTAGATGTAAACATTGGGACAACTGACAAACCAAATATGGTTAAACTATTCAAATCCTTATCTCCTAAGGTAAAGGCTAAATATGTTAAATTACTTTCTGAATTTTCTGATGTTTTCTCATGGGAATATGCAGATTTAAAGGCGTATGACAAGAACATCATTCAGCACACTATTCCGATAAATTTTGATCAAAATCCATTTCGGAAAAAGTTGAGAAGGATAAATCCCAGATTGCTGCCATCAATTGACAAAGAGGTAAATAGACTTTTCAAGTCTGGTATTATTGTCCCAATCAAATTCTCTGATGGATGTCAAATTTAGTCCTAGTGAGAAAGAACAATGGAGAAATTTGGCTCTGCATAGATTTCAAAAACTTGAACAAAGTGTCCCTCAAGGAAAACTATCCACTTCTGAAGATGGACCATATACTTCAAAGAGTTTTCGGTTCTTCCCAGATGTCACTATTGGATGGATATTCAGGGTACAACCAAATTTTGGTGCATGAGTATGATCATGACAAGAGATCATTTTATACACCTTGGGGCATGTTCAAATAAGAAAATAGCCATTTGGTTTGAAAAATGAAGTGCCCACATTTTAGTGGGCCATGGACATAGAATTAGAAAATGAAAAATATGTTTTATTGGTTGTTTATTTAGATGAATTGACATTGTTTTCACATTCTAATGATGAACATTTGCACCATTTAAGAATTTTTTTTGAGAGATGTGGGAATTTTGAAGTATCTCTCAACCTAAAGAAAAGCCTTTTTTCCATGGAGTAGGGAAAACTCCTTAGTCACATTATCTCCAAGGATGCGATCCCGATTAACCCTTCCCATGTTCAATAAATTCAGCGAATTGATTTCCCTCACAACAAAAATGAAGTACACACATTCAACAATATGATGAATTTCTTATGTAGATTCATTCCTAATTTAGCGGAGCATCTTAGAGAATTGACAAATATGTTGAAGAAAGACAGTGATGTGAAGTGGTCTAAAGATGCCCGGAAATCCTTCCATTCAGTTAATGTTTCCTTGAATATTGACCTAGTTTTCATAAGTCCTGATTATGCTAGTGATTTCATAATATTCTCATTTTCTTCTTAGCACACCATGGCAGCAGTCTTGATGCAAAAAAGGGATAAAAAAGAGCCGCCAATTGCTTTCTTCAGTCGTAATATCAGAGATGTAGCCCTTCACTATAAAATCATAGAGAAACAAGCTTTGGATTTGGTTAAAGCGCTGAAATATTTCAAAGTTCACATATTACATTCACATACTCTTTCCTATGTACCTAATGCAGCTGTGAAAGAAGTTCTCATGCAGACATACCCAGAAGGTAGGAGAGGAAGATGGATAACAAATTTAATGGAATATGACCTTAAGATCAAGCCCACCAAGCTGATCAAAGGTTAGGGCTTAGCAAAGCTCATGGCTGATTCAAACCTTCATGCTCTTGACATCAACTTGATTTCAGCCTTGTCTGGAAATGAAGAAGAAGTAAATCTCATTCAGGTATCCATATATTTTTTTCATCTCCACGATACTATGATATTGTTTATGTTTCAAAACACCTAAAACCTATTTTAGGCATGACTGAAAGTCAAGGAAAAGCTTTGAAACTCAAAGCTTCAAAATATTGCATACTATACAATGAACTGTATTGGAAGGATCCTGGTGGTGTGTTGTTGAACTGTTTAGTCGAAGAAGAATCTAAGTGATGAATGACTTCCACAAAGGAGATTCTAGGGGCCACCTATATTGGAAGACCACGACCAACAAAATATTGAGAGAGGGCTATTATTCACTGACACTTTTTGCATATTTTTACAAAGTATTAATGAGATTCCATGAATGTAAAGTTTTTCACTGTAAGAAAAATCTTCTCTCATTACCTCTTCAACCTATTTCAGTACATGCACCATTTCAACAATGGGGCCTAGATATCATAAGCAAGATTCACCCATCATCATCTACACAACATAAGTGGATATTGACAGCCACATATTACTTTACAAAGTGGGTCGAAGTGATCCTGACTAGGCAAGCAACACATTCTGTCATTGTTCAGTTTTTAGAAGCTAATATTTTGTCCCCTTTTAGTTTTCCTACTAAAATTATCACAGATAACGCGGTAGAATTCAAGTCTAAGAAGATGAATGAGTTTTGTGACAGATATAACATTAAGTTGGGACACTTTACATCTTACTACCCACTAGGTAATAGATTAGAGGATTCCTTTAATAAATACTTGATTAGTATCATTACGAAAATGTTAGAGGAAAATAAAAAGAATTGGCATAAGAAGCTGCTCAATGCATTGTGGGCAGATCGGGTGAGTAATAAGAAGTCTATTGGTATGTCTCATTTTGAAGTTGTGTATGATGTCAGTATTTTTTTCCTTCATAATTAGTATTCCTGGTAATGAAATTGCTACAAGAAGTGGGGACTGAGAAAAATGACATACAACGTCGTATTAATCAAATGATACACCTTCGACAGATAAGAGATGAAGTATTTCATAATAATTCAAAACTTCATGACGTGATAAAGAAGATATATGATCAGAAAAATAAGGAAGAAAACTTCAAGGTTGGAGATGTGGTACTCCGCTGGGATTCCAGAAATTAAGACAAGGGTAAGCATGGAAAATTTGAGAATTTATGGAAAGGGCTATATAATATTTCGGCTTATAGGGGAAAAAATGCTTATTTTCTTGAGGAGATGAATGGACATGAGTGTTTAGGAGGACCTGTTAATGGTAGGCTCCTGAAACACGATCTTTTCTGAAACAAATTTCTCAATTAGTTTTCTATTTCATTGTAAATATCATTTACATTTTCTACAAGTGTGATGTAGAGAATCACTGGATTTCGAAGCCCAAAGTGAAGGCCATGGAGATTCAATGATTTTCCTCCATTTTCAAAAGTTCAGTTTTTAGTTAAGAAGTCAGTATTGGGTCAATTTTCTATCATTTGAGTTTGTTTCGAGTTAGTCTATTTTTCTCAGCTATTATTTTTCATCCATGTTGTTGTTTTATTTTTTTACCGTATTGGCACACATGGTTAGGCACTTGGTCTACGGTGTTCTTGACACCTCCAAGGAGTTGCCATCCCTGATAAGGCTGATGTTAGTGTCAGGATTTGCATTTTCCATCAGTGATCAAAAAAACTCTTTTCATATCATTTTAGGGCCTTGCTTAGAAATTTTTGTCATTTCACCTAGGTATTCATTCAAAAATTTACTCACTAATGGTAGCCCTAGTAAAAAAATTCACTCTTCCTTAAAAATTCATACTTTCTGGCCCACTTTCATGACTTTTTAAGCATACTTTAGTCATGAAATTACATTTCATATGTGTCATTATGTCAGTCAGGTCACCATGAATTCTAGTCACTCAAATTCTTCATTAGGTCTTTAGGTTTCATTCTTCAAGGTCTAAATAAAACACCATTTCATTGCAAAAAGCAAGAAAAAGTATGAGAGTGGTTGAATAAAATATCTTTACCATATAAAGAGGATTTGAAAGTACGTAAATATGATTTCCAAAGTTATAATTTTAATTCAAAGTTATGATACTCATTCCAATATGTAATAATTATTCCAAAAAAAACATATATGTAATTTTATTTTATTTATGTAATTTTATGTTAATTTATATGTAATAATTACTTAGTTTCCCAAAGATACCAACCCACTCCCATATTCCAAAAAAAGAAATGTCAAAGTACAAGAGTTCTTAGTCCATCAATTGATCAAATGTCAAAGGAAAAAGTTCGAGAGTGTAAGGATATTGTGCAAGGTTTTAAAGGTGAAATTAAACATTGAAAAAGCGGGTTTTAAAGTCATCAAAATCAAATTCTTAGTATTTAAACCAACTAGACATCAATTAAAATTCCATTTTCTCTTGCCATCATCGAGCGACCTCAGCAAAAGCATGATCTCCAAATTCAAAGGGTGAAATTTGGAAAATAGAGGTAGCGTCACGCTCTTGGCAGAAGGAAGGCACTCCTATGTATTACACTGCACATATGTGTTGTACTCTGTGCTACTGGAAAAGATAGGGCGCACTTGCATTGTGCGCTGCGCACCTACCCAAAATTGTTTAGAATGCCCCAAATCGATTGCCATCGTCTTCAATCTTCAAAAAATGTTGCATTTGACCTCCAACAAGAAATTAAGGCATAAAACATAACCCCTTTCCTTGTCAATTTCATTTTCAATGGTGTTTGAAGTGTTATTACAAAAAATGGTGTCCTCTTTGTTCTAAACCTTAGTATCATAGTTAAATTCCAAATTACATTTCAATTTCACTGCCTAAGACTTGCATTCCCTTACCACATCATAATTAACCCTATCCTCACCCCATATATCACAATCCCCATTTCCCTAAGCTATTTATTCCAAATACCCTAACATCTAGGCTATTCATCTTCCTACGCTCCCAAGTCCCTAACTTGTAATTAAATCCCTTATCCAAAATCCCTCATCATTACTACTCTCTGTCACCTCCCCCATTTCATAAACCCCTTCTCCCATCTCCCTAAATTTCCCCATCCCATTCCCACTTCCCAAAACTCATTTTTCATTATCATTCCATCTCCCAAGGGTTTTAACACCAATACACCATGGAAACAGAACACAGAAACTACAGTAAGGGAGAATAAAGAGAGAAGAGGAGGCCAAACAAAGGAGGGAGAATCCTTAGAATTGAGCCAAAAAATACCATGGAACTCATGACATCTCCTATGGCTGTGACATGTTTTAAGCATGTAGGATGTTTTGAATTACGTGAGAAAATACAAAGGGTCCAACTTCATATTATGTTGAGCAGACTATTCATATCCAATCTTCATGAAAACTAGGTAACCCTTACTGGGGTCACTTTCATTGTGTTCACTACCATCATATCAGCTGCCACCAGAATCCCAAATTTTGGGGAAAAATGGTTCAAGAAAAAATACTTGGAGGAGCATTATTATGAACCATACATCAAACCTAAGTATAAGAATAAAATAAAGAGCATTTTTCCTCTCTCTTACCTCCTGGAGAAATATGCTCCCATGATGAAAATCATCATGAAATACTTTTCCTGTGAAGGTAGGTTCTCTAGAATTTACACCTATCATATCCAGCTACTCATGCACTTCACAAGGGTCAATATTCTCAAAATACCTTATTACCTCTTCCAGAGCTTTGACAAGATGGCATATATTGTCCAAAAGAGAGAATATTAGCACCAAGTGAACAATTTTTTTCACCACTCCCTCATCAAGATCATAGTCCTCCATCACCACAAATAATTAAAAATTTCATGGAGTGATTTCATAGCTAATGACATATTCATTTCTCAACCTATTCAACATTCCCAAGATGTGCCTTCATCATCTCATCCTTCCACATCCATTCCTCCATCTCAACCCACATTCCATGCATCATCATTAGATCAATCTCCTTCATCCATTTCACCACCATTATCTCCATTTCACATTGATACTGGGTCACCCAGAAGAGCTGAGATCAGTGAGCCTCAACAGACTAAGCAAGTCGAGATAGAGCTATTGGAAAAACATACCAGAGAGGTAACATGCATGTGTTTTCTCCACACATAGTGGAAGGGTCCTTTCCTTATACATCGACAAATCATCTAAACAAAGGAAAGAAAAAAATGACAGAAAAAAATATTCAGGCAAAGATCAGGCATGAGAAGGATGACCTCCATGAGATGGAACAATATTTTGACATTTTTCACTTAGATGAGAATGATGATGATGAGGAAATTAGCATATTCATCAAGGAAAAAGATGCCAATATTAGATAGGTTCAAACTAATCTTGACAGGTCTAAATTTTTCATTAACTTTCTTGAGCAGGAGAACCAATAGTTGTGTTGTCACACAAAATGTCTAGGCACTGTGACAATGGCTCAGATCGAGGGCTGTCACCCTGATCCCCAATATCTGTATCTAAGCTGTCTCCTTACAAGCTAAGCGAGGTAGACCCTAATAGAAATGAAGAAATAGAATTGGTTGGAGGTCAACCAACTTAGGAGACACAGTCAAATAACTAAGTACTTGATGAGATTAATGAGATTTCACAGATTAATTATATTAAAACCAATGCCATATGGAGTTAAAAGATCCCGTTAAGCAATTAAAGCCAAGTAATTTATGTATAACTGCTGCTATGAAAACACAAATGACCACAATGATATTCAATAGAACACACCACAACTATGCATTAAAATAATCTGAATCCACAACAATGCTATCATGATACGAATATCAAATTGAAATGCCAGATCATTGCAATAATTCCAAATTTATGATGTTCTAAATAATCCAATCCAGAAATCAAAACGTTCCTGTATAGTGAAACTTTAGATAAAGATTTAGAAGCTCATTTGACTATAAAAGAATTTTTAGAATTTTTTTATATTTTTATATTTTTTATTATTTTTTAAACAAAATACATTTATACAAATGAAACTAAGACTAGGGTTAAATCTAAATTTAAATCTAAAACTAAAAAAAAAAACAAATTAAAAAAAAATTAAAACTAACTTTGATTAAAATCTAAAAACTAAACATTAAAAAAAACTAAAACTAAAAAATATCAAATAAAAAATACACCTAAAACTAATGCTAACCCACCTTAAAATTTAAAATCTAACAAAAAATAAAATCTAAAACTACGATTAACGGAAACTTAGAACTAAAAGCTAAATAACAAAAAATGAAATTAAACTAGGAACTAAATTATAAGTTAAAAAATGAAACTCTAAAACTAAATCTAAAAAGAATTAAAATCTAAAATCTATGTTTAAAACTAAGACCAATGCAATCCAAAAAAAACAAAATCGAATCCGATCAAAAATAAAACGCATATACGTGGGTTTTAAAATTTTAATGTGTTTGTTAGTTTTTTTTTCTTGTAGGTTGACAAGCGAGAAGCTTTAGATGGCAGAAGGTGAGGAGAGGGTCGACGTGCAATGAGAGAGGGATAACACAACGGCCAAGGAAAATGTTGGATGGCGCAAGAGGGATAAACTATGGTAGAGGGGCAAAGGTAGCGCAACAAAGAGGGGACGGTCGGACGGCAGGAGAGAAGGGTAAGACGTAGAGGAAGACTGCGAAATCAACGACTGGAAGAGAATAATGAAGCGATGGTCGAAGACAAGGACATTGACAATGGCAACGGCAGGGATGCGTAGCAGCAGAGGCTTGGTAATGGAGGAGAAAGATGGTGGAAAGGTATGAAGGGATGGGAAGCATTAAACAAGGGCAGCACATGCACGCAGAAAATGATGACAGGCCTAAGGGAGAAGACAAGGGCATATGCAAAAACAAGGAAATGCGTCCTATGCAACGTTTTATACCATAGGCAAAGAAAACCTCAACAAACCCAACACATTTAAAAACGTCTAGCAGATTCAAAATCTTCCCACGTAACTCATATTTTAGATCCACCCTTAATAAAATAACATTCATATCTGCCAACAGGAGTGATCTTGAGACTAGATCTTGCCCTCTATAGGTTAGATCTAGCTCAAAACTTAAAAAAAAAATTCCGAAAACCCCCTGCACACCTGCAAAACCAGAACATATCCAAAACTATACAAAAAATTTATTAAACCATTACAGCCTATAGAATATTTACAAATTTACAGTGCTAATGTACAAATTAGAGGCCCTCATGGCCAGATTTAAACCCATTTCAGCACAATTTTTTATAAATTCAAATTTTTAAAGGGAGGCACAAGTCCTAAAAGATTGTCCAAAACCACTAATTCCGTAAGATAGCTTTGGGAATTTAGAAACAATGGGATTTTTCAGATTTATGAAATCTGAGAGTCGGCTGATCCAATTGAAGACTTCCCCAGATGTTAAAAACTTTTTTAAAAAAATTCCCTGCATACTTAGATCTTAAATTTAGATTGATAGAGATTTAAGAAAATCAACATGAGACCTTTCAAAAAAATAGATAACTATTTTTTCCGTTAAATCAAAAATGTCATTTTATGAACCCAGAAAACTGCACAAAATACCTATATGCAGATTAATCCATGAAGGCCACCAACCATAAAAATGGAAAATAAAGTAGCAGTGTTTAGAGATAAATCACCACATAGATCTAGAAAAGGAACACCAAAGTTTGTAACTTTTGGAACACCTAATCCTCTATGGGTAGGTGTGGAATACGAAAAGTCACAATGGAGTCCAAGTGACCTTGGAATATGAAACCAAGAGTCACACCATTGTACTATAAATGTACATCTTTGTATAATGGAAAATAAGAAAGCCTCACGCTTATCCTTCATTGTGTTGAGTCTCTTGTGTGTGTGTGCTCATATTCCTCATACACCATGTGTGTGCTTTAACATGGTGTTTAACATGGTATCAGAGCGGGCGATTGCTGGCCCTGCTCCAAATTGACTGGGCCATTTCTGTTTATGGCCTGTGCATATCTGCAAAATTGTTGGCATTTTTGCAGCATTTGAAGGATTTTTGCAGCAGTGATTTTGCCACATTCGGGAATTTGTTTTGAGAAGAGCAGCAGTGTTTTGAAGAAGAGCAGCATTCAGTGATTTTGCAGCATTCAGAAATTGGCAGCATTCCGGCATTGGTAGCAGTGTGCATCTGAAGGTTTTCTCACTGCTTATTTTTCCATTGAAAAATCTCTGCATTTTAATTTTGCTTTTAAAGAGCTGCTGGAATATTATTCAAAGTGGTTCTTCTGAAGAAAATTTCTGAGTTTTTCAAGTAAAATTTCTGAGTTTTACCATTGGAAAATTTCTGCAATATCTGGGTTCTTCTGCTGCTGGGCTATTAAAAAAAATTCTGGGTTTCTCTGCTGCTAGAAAAATTCTACTGTTGCCCTCATTTCTGCACTTTGTCCAATCTGCTATACATTTGAAGGAAAAATCTGCTGTGTATTTGAAAAGAGAAAAATTCTATTGTTTTCTGCTGACAAAATATTTCTCTACTCTCTACTCTCTGCTGTAATTTAAAAAATAAAAAAAAATAAAAATAAAAAAAAATAAAAATAAAAAAACCCTGCTCTACACTCACAGCTCTCATACCCGCTCACTCCCTCACCCAAAGCCGACCCCTCTCCCATTCAACCTACGCCCTACCTATTCCTCGTTTCATACATTTCTCACCGCGCCTATTCGCTCCATACACTCCCCTATCCTCACTGCAGCGCTCCCCCATCGAACAATCCCATACGCCGCTCCATATCTCCTTCATGCGCTCGCAGCTCCACCCTTACCTGCTCGCTCTCCCCTCACCAGCGCCCTCACCCATCTCCTCCCCACGCCATCCCTACTCTGCTACCCTCGGCTCTCAATAGCCTGCGCGCATCTGCACATTACATCTCCTCACGGCTCACTCCTCCCTCTATTCCTTATTGCTCCTTTACAACGCTCCCTCCTCATCAAACTACGCCTCATCAAACGCTCTTCTCTGCTAGCCACACCCCGCCCTCCTCGCTCTACGCAGAATCCTCCCCCCTCATCTCTACTCCTCATGGCCCTCCGCCTACCCTGCTATCTCCGCATCCTACCCGTGGCATATCTCATACCACCCCTCTATTTACACAATACCGTGCCCTTTTTTTTAATTCAAAAACAAAAAATAAAAATAAAAACAAAAAATTATTTTAACCGCCCCTCATTTTTAAACTCGTTTTTAAATTTTTAAATCCTTTTTTAATTCCCATCTCCTTATTTTAATTACCCTCCCCCCACCCATTAATAAAATCCCTCCTTTTTAATTCGATTCCCTCCCTATTTCATTTTTAAATATTTTTTAAAAAAAACCCCCCACCATATAGTTACCCCCTTCCCTTTTAAAATTCTTTAATCCCTTTCCCATTTAATTCGTTCCCCTTCCACTAAAATTTATCCCCATTTTTTAATTTATTCCCTTCCTTTTAATTAATCCATTTTTTAAATTAATTCCCCTTCCCATATAAATAGTCCCCTCCCAATTTTTAATATTTCCCCCAATTTTAATTATTCTCATTTTTTTAATTAATTTTAATTAATTAAAAAAAAAAAAAACAGCAGAGAGAGAGAGGAGAGAAAAGAGAGATATGAACAGCGGAAATGAATGAAATGGCATATGAGGAGCAAATAGATTGAGTACATTGCATATTTTCATTTTGTGATTTGTGGCATTGATTTGAAGGGTGATTTTTTGAAGAATTTCACATTTGAAGACAAGTTTTCCATCATTGAAAACAGCTATTTGAAGAAGAAAATTCAGCTGCCATAAAAAGATTCTTGCACGTGTTTTCAACTACACCTTTACAAATATTTTGCAGAAATATGTATTGAGCTAACATTGTATTTTGAGTGGAATTTGCCTCTTCATTCATAGTTGGAATCAGTGAATTTGAGTTGTTGGATTGTTGATTGCCCTCCATCATTTGAGGAGCACATTTTGTACTTGAGATTTCCATAGTTGGAAATTCTTTGGAGTCATTTGTATTTCTTGTTGAATCATATTGTACACGGGTGCATTTTCGGTTGAAACCGACACCCTTTCATTTATTTTGAGCCTAATTTGTTGAAAATGGCCAAAATCAATGAGGCATTAATGTTGTTGAATGACCTCATTCATTCAAATGTTGATGACATGATAAAAATGAGCAAGGATGCTCTTTGTAAAATTCACAGTTGTTTACAAGATGCACAAGAAAAGATTGAGTTTTTGCAGTTGGAATATCAGCTCCAACAAGACGAACTTCAGCAAAAGAGTCACCATTCTGAACCTATTTCTGTTCAGAAGATTGAGATTGACTCCCATCAGCAGCAAGTCAGTAAAGTTTCAGTTGATTCCCATTCAGTTCCTTGTACTAGAGCAGATTTACATACAGATGCAGCCAATCAACCTGCACTTCCTAAGCCCATCATTAGACCTTGGGAAGAGCTTTTCCACAACAAGCACCGAACTGGTCTTGGATATGACAAGGATGTGTCCTTTCATATTCCAGACTACACAAAGCCCATCAGATTTCAAAGTGTCGAATTCCTATATGACAGTTCACCTGCAGTTGTTCCAGATCCTGTTCCACTTCCACATCAGATTGAAAAATGCCAACACTATGATCGAGTTGGTCATATGAAAGATCACTGTTTTGATCTTCATCCATGCAATCACTGTGGTCGGCACACCCACTCTTCAGACAGATGCTTCAGACATAAGCCTCCTGCAAGAACCAAGATTCATCTTGGATGGATCGCTTCTTGGCAATGGGCATCAGCAGCCAAGAAGATGTTTACGACACATGTTAGAACCTGTTCACGAATATTGAGCAAACTTGCAAGCTGAGTTTTCGCCATCATCTCACCTTGTCCCCTCGCGGGGGAAATGGTGGTCATGTACAAGCTTCGACGACGTATCGTGCTTTGTGCCCGAGCCACAAACTCTCATTCCATGTTCGCAGATGCAGCCGTAGTTCGGGCGAGCTCCGAGCCACACCGTCATTCCGATTCGGTGAGATGTAGCCGCAGACACGGATGCCCATGAGCATACCTTCGGTTGGTGGATAACCTAAAACCATCATTTTCGGTTGGTGGAGAACCTAAAACCATCATCTTTGGTTGGTGGATAACCTAAAATCATCATTTTCAGTTGGTGGATAACCTAAAACCATCATCTTTGGTTGGTGGACAACCTAAAACCACCACAGGTAGTAGACCTCCCTTCTTTTAGGTCGAAGGTCTCCCTTTTTTATGAGGGACAATTCCTCTAGCAGAAGCCTTCAGCTTCTTGCTAGTTTTGGAAGAGTTCCGGGAACTGCAACATGTATTGCGTTCTAGTGTTTGTGGTCATCCTAAAACCACCTCTTTTTTCCAACATTTCAGAGAGTTGATTCAGCCAAGTGCTTCC
Organism: Pinus albicaulis; assembly: GCA_034641835.2. Classification (NCBI taxonomy): domain Eukaryota; kingdom Viridiplantae; phylum Streptophyta; class Pinopsida; order Pinales; family Pinaceae; genus Pinus; species Pinus albicaulis. Next base: position 252,357,088 of record CM076573.1, read on the forward strand.
ATGTATACTTTGCAGATTTGTATTACAACTCTTTTCTTGGACTCACACATACCCCTTCAGATTAAGGGGGGATGTTGGAACACCTAATCCTCTATGGGTAAGTGTGGAATATGAAAAGTCACAATGGAGTCCAATTGACCTTGGAATATGAAACCAAGAGTCACACCATTGTACTATAAATGTACATCTTTGTATAGTGGAAAATAAGAAATCCTCACGCTTATCTTTCATTGTGTGTTGTTTCTCATTGTGTGTGTGCTCATCTTCCTCATACACCATGTGTGTGCTTCAAAATGGTGTTTAACAGTAACCCCAAAGTCTTTATGCTTTATTCATCAAAAAGAATCACAAGAGCTTCCAAGAACAAGTGCACAATCCAAAGATTGGATCATGGTGATTGACAAAGACCTCTAATTTATAAAATAAAATCTCTAATGGCTAGTTCAGTTGATTCATGTCAAAATAATCTTGACCATCAAAAAGATTTTATCATCTTTTAATCTAGACCATCGAAATTATAAATTTGAGGAAAAAGGAATTTATCATTAAATTTCATTTTAATTAACTCAAAAATACTATTTTTGAGCTAATTGCCTCAAAATTTTGACTTTGTCTTAACCACCTAGGCCTAAGGGTCCAAAATTCCTTGAAATTCTAAATATTCCCTTGGACTGGGGCCTTTAAAAGTTCATTTTTTAAGGACCAACGAATTTTGCCTTTGAAGAATTTTATACTCACCTAGGACCTAAAATTAATTAAATTTCTGGCTTAAGATTTTTTAATTAATTGACCAGAAAATTTAATTAATTGAATGAGAGGGGATTTTAACTATTTTTTCCAACTCTCTTTACATAAGATAAATACATTTAGACACATAAAGGGGGAATACCCATTCATATAGACCCTCAAATAGATACCCAATTTTGCAACTCAAAACATGATCTAGTAGACCAAGTAGCTTGTAATAAAATAATCTAGCCAACTAGCTAGGATTATTCCCAAACTACTTTTACAAAGACTCGATAGAAAACACTAGGACTCACTTAGCATCTTGATGAAAAAATCCATCCTAGCTTTGGGGTGAGGTTGGAGGGGAAAAACTCTGCCGATCACTTGTGTCGAAAAATACAAGTAAATCAGTGAGACAAAAAACCTCCTAGGATAGAAATCGTCACCAACATACTAGGATGACCTAGGTTGTTACATACATGATAGTCTTACTTAGATCATTTACATCATAAACATGCAGAATGGGTTTACATTATTCATAAAATTGTCGACTGATGATGGAATTTGAATGGCACAACCACATCGAACATGACGAATCCCATTTGAAAAAATGGGGTTGTACTGCTATGGGGTCGTTGACAAAGTGTGGTCAACATCTGGCTTTACTTGGGGGCACGTTGCTTCATTGAAGGAATGTGAGAATCTAGAATCTGTATCCAAGAAACACACAGAATTACATAAGTAGCATCCATCCAAATATCATCATACAACATTAAGCACATGAAAAATAGAAGCTCTTCTATCATTTATTATTCTACTTAACATGAAAAGTAAATATACTCTAACTACAAAATGAAATACTGAAATAAAAAGGTGTAAGGTTAGAGATACAATACAAAGGATGCCCAATGGCATCAAATGTGCTCAATATAGTGCATGCTGAGAATTTTCCTGCTTTCAGGCAAGTCTGTAGGCTACCTTTCAGATGTGCCATGCTCGAATATGCATAATTTAGGACTCTGTCTTATACGAATGTCTAGCTACTCTCATCCATCAGATGAATCAAACTACTTACTTCTTCTTTTTTGCTTCTTTCTCTTCTTCTGAGGGGGTTGTGATGTCAGCAATGAGACCACTGTAGATTTCTTGTCATTATCATGAAAATTCTTGTACAAAACTTCTGATGAACCCGGAGTTTGACCAATCTTATTCTGAATATACTCTGTTAAAGGTGACATATAAGCTTGGTCTTTCTTACTGTCCTTTGTTACCATAGTTAATTTTTCCTTAATGGGAAAAGTGACCTCTGTGTGATGAGACAGAAAATGCTTTGGCAAACTGGGAGGCCTATGAACTGTTGAAAAATCTGACTTGGGTTGGAAATTCTGCATGTGTGATCTTTCCATTTTTTCCAACTTATTTTGGATATTAGTAGAATGCTTAAAATTATCAACAGTAATTTCCTTTGCATGACTCTCTTCAATAGTCAAAAATTTGTGTTGAAGAGACATCTGATTAGAATGATTAACTTCCATTATCTTTAACCTGTTTTCCATGACATTTATTTCCTGTGCATGACTTGCTTCAATGGTATCTATCCTATTCTGAAGATTGATCTGGTTAGCTTCCATGTTTTGAATCATTTTATCATTATCTGTTTTCATGACCCCAAAGATATTTTGCAGTTCATCTTCTTCTCATGATTTTCTTCCATGATCGTCATATTTTCCTCTAAGGAAAATAACTTGCTCTTCATAGAACCAATTTCCCTGTCATGATCCGCTATTATTTTTTCCTGATTAAGTTCCATATTCTTAACGATTTGAGCCTGATTAGCCTCCATATTATTGATTACCTGAGCTTGATTTAGCTATATATCTTTAACCATCTGAATCAATTCGTTAACAAGATTCTTATCATTGTCAACACTAATTTGACAACTTGTTTCTATTTCACCACTATCATGGGTTTGTGCTGTCATGGTACAAGTGGATTCATCCTGAGAATTGTCTGGAAATATCCTACTGATAGTTGAGTTCTCTACAAGATCAATTTCATTATTTTTCATAATACTGGGAGCATAAGGCGAGCCATCTTATTTTATATATTTATCTGTAAAAGCATTGATGATGTCTTGCAAACAATATTCCTCAGGACAATTTCCAAACCAATCGATAGCATCACCTTTTAAGGAATAGCCAAAGATACGTATCTTGACATATTCATGATTATATTATGAAGGACGACAATAATTATATATAAAATAAGTGACCATCCTTAGATGTTGTAGAGCATTTCCTGGATCACCTCCTGAGAAAAAAGGAAATTTAGAAATGACCTCTTCTGGCATGTCATGAAAGGTGTCATCCATGATGACCTGCTTAAAATTTAGGAAATAGATCTGTGTTCAAGAATAGTCAAAAGGTCCTCAAGAAGTGAACTTCTTAGCAGGAACTCTTGTAAGAAATGAAAGAATTGGAGTCGCCACTTGAACATGAAACTAATTCTAAAAGAAAAGAAATAATGAAGAGTAGCAGATGGATATCAAGGGGGGATTCTTGTCTGGGAGTAAATAGATGAATAAGTGGAGTCGCCACCCAAACAAGAAGCCAACCAAAATGTTCAGGTGCTAAAGATACGATGATGAAATGATTAGTGAGATGATGAAAAGATGAAGAGATGAAGAGATGAAATGATGCTAGAAAATGTGATCCCTTGTGATAGGCTAATGAATGGTGAAAGAAATATTAGAAGATTAGAAAATTTCGTTAAGACCAAGGACAGAAAAAATCTATCCCCGGCAACGGCACCAAAAAATGTTGTTGCACAAAATTTCTAGGCATCACGACAATGGCTCAGATCGGGGGCTGTCATCTTGATCGCCAATCTCTCTATCTAAACTGTCTCCTTGCAAGCTAAGGGAGGTATACCCTAATAGAAATGGAGAAATAGAATTGGTTGGAGGCCAACCAACTCAAGAGACACAGTCAAATAACCAAGTTCTTGATGAGATTAACGAGATTTCACAGATCAATTATATTAAAACCAGTGCCTTATGGAGTTAAAAGATCCCATTATGCAATTAAAGCCAAGTAATTGATGTATAACTGCTACTATGAAAACACAAATGACCACAATGATATTCAATAGAACACACCACAACTATGCATTAAAATAATCTGAATCCATAGCAATGCTATCATGAGACGACTATCAAATTGAAATGCCAGATCATTGCAATAATTCCGAATTTATGATGTTCTAAATAATCCAATCCATAAATTAAAACATTCTTGTATAGTCAAACTTTAGATAAATATTTAGAAGCTCATTTGACTATAAAAGAATTTTTAGAAAAAAAAAATTTCATTATTTTTTAAACAAAATACATATATATAAATGAAACTAAGACTAGGGTTAAAATCTAAATTTAAATCTAAAACTAAAAAATATCAAATAAAAAATACACCTAAAACTAACGCTAACCCACCTTACAATTTAAAATCTAACAAAAAATAAAATCTAAAACTACCATTAATGAAAACTCGGAACTAAAAGCTAAATAACAAAAATCGAAATTAAACTAGGAACTAAACTATAAGTTAAAAAATGAAACTCTAAAAATAAATCTAAAAAGAATTAAAATATAAAATCTACATTTAAAACTAAGACCAATGTTATCCAAAAAAAAAAATTTGAATCCGATCAAAAATCAAACGCATATACGTGGGTTTTAAAATTTTAATGTGTTCGTTAGTTTGTTTTGCTTGCAGGTTAAGAAGTGAGAAGCTTTGGATGGCGGAAGGTGAGGAGAGGGTTGACACACAGTGAGTGAGGGATAACACAACGGCCAAGGAGAATGCTGGACAGCGGAAGAGGGATACACTACGGCAGAGAGGCAAAGCTAATGCAACATAGAGGGAATAGTTGGACAGTAGGAGAGAAGGGTAAGACGTAGAGGAAGACTGCAAAATCGACAGCTGGAAGAGAAGAATGAAGCGATGGTCAAAGACAAGAACATTGACAATGGCAGCGATAGTGATGCGTAGTAGCAGAGGCTTGGTAATGGAGGAGAAATATGGTGGACAGGTATGAAGGGCCAAGAAGCGTTAAACAGGGGCAACGCATGCACGCAGAAAAGGATGGCAGGCCTGAGGGAGAAGACAAGGGCGTATGCAGAAATAAGTGTTGATCAGCGGTTGTCATTGATGTCAACCCAAGTAGCACCAGGGGCTAACCCAATATTGAATGGGAATTTTGACCTACCAAATTAATATATTCTGGGTCAATAATGCTTTTGATGGTTTCTACTTATTGAGAAGTTTCTGTTGAGATAGGGCACGCCATGTAATTCTTCATGGTTTGAGAGATATTCATGTTTGAAGTTTGTACCCCCAGTTAGTGGGTTAAAATTCCATGGAGTTGGGGCATGGGTCATTGAAAAGTCATAATTAATATTTTTTAAGCTCCTAAAATCGCTCCCATGTTCACTTGTTGAAGCCCCTCTCAACTTAAGCATTTATATAAATTGTGATCCTCATTTCCTCCTTATGCAAGGGATTCGGCCATCTGAAATAGGTCATCGTGGAATTTTCACTCTAAATTTTTTTCCACGAAGGTTCAGAAGCTGAAATTTGTATGAGTTGAAGCTAAAATCCGAAGGAAGCTTTTGTAAAAATTTCAAATCAAGGTGCACAACATTTTTGGAGATATAATTTATGGAAGTCAGGGTTTTTGCAGGCTCCTGAAATTCATCTCAAAGAAGTGACCTTGGTCAAATCGTCATAAATATCTCTATGAGTATTAGATTGGAATTCCGTAAAAAGTGGTAGATAGTGCACAGTATGCAATTTTTACTCTATCAATTTCAGAGCCAAATCAAGAAACAGTGACACGTGGCACGCCGTACAAGTGCACTCTGCTGAAACTCTCTCTTTAAGGATCCAAATTAGGGCATTGTGAGAGATTGGGTATAACTCTCTCTTTAAGGATCCAAATTTGGTCAGACCTATGGCATTGGAAAGAAGACTCAAAGGGCTAGTACAAGACCGAAAATCAGATATTGAGGATCTGAAATAGCGGATATACACCAGATTCAATATCGAGCTCCTAAAAGGAAAGAAAAAGCTATATCATGTGTTGTAAGGGTTGCAAAGGACAAAAATTTCTACGGCAAAAAACCAAATCAAGGTGCAGCAGAGGGTAGCATGACAAGAGAAGCAACCAAGGTGCATAATAGCAGCAAGAAGTTCATCATATGAAGTCTTCAAGTGGGCAGCACTGCATACAATCATTGTAAAGGTATCATTGTACTTAGTCATTGTAAATACATTATTGTACAAATTGTACTAGTGTCTATCTGCCAAGGGTTGAAGAGGCAGTGTTGGGAGCTCTAGGATCATCATTAGGTGGTTTTTTCAAAGTTGGGGTTATGGTCTAGTATATCTTCTTCTTCTGCATCATTCTATATCATTGTAAAGTGGACCATTTTCCATGGTACGTGAGTCCATTCTTCTTTTATTCTTCTATAGGGTGGTAGGGTGGTGCTAGGGTGAGTTGTAGCTCATTGGGTGTTGGGGCATCCATTCAGTTAACTACTAAAGAATCTTGGGCGTTGGAGCGTCCATCCAGTGGGAGCTGGAGAAGAATTATTTTCTATATTCTAGGAAGTTGGAGCTTTATTTTCAATTGGAGTTGAATATTAAAGAATTATTAGAAAAGCATTAGGTGGTTTTTGTCCCGGAGTGGGTTTCCACCTTAAAACCTGTGTGCATTTGTGTTCCTCTTGTTTGCTGCTATCATTGTACAAACACTGATAATAATTGAATATTAACTAATGCTCTAATTGAAAGGAATACTGATTCACCCCCCCTCTCAGTATTTCCAACAATTGGTATCGGAGCTTGGTTCCTTCAATAGCAGTTTAATAGCTGGAAGGAGGTCATGGAGCATACCAAGAATGGTGTACCTCTATTCAATGAAAATAATTATGCACTTTGGAAAGGAAGAATGGAGGTATATCTCTTGGCACAAGGTTACAAAGTATGGGACACTGTTCAAAATGGATTTACATCAACCGCAGATGAACAAGGTAAGAAGAATTTGGTAAATGATGCAAAAGCAAAGAATATTATTATCAGTGGACTTATTGAATCTGCTTATCATAAGGTGTTGGGTTGTAAAACTGCCAAAAATGTATGGGACAAGCTTGAGAATATATATACAGGTGACTCAAATGTCAAAGAAGCAAAGCTTCAAATCTATAGAGCAAAATTTGAGCAACTCAGAATGAAAGAAGATTGCAACATTGCTGCATACTTTCAATACGTTGATGAAATAACCAATACTTTGGAAGGATTGGGAGAGCCAGTTGACGAGAAGAATATTATACGGAAGATTCTTAGAACGTTACCAGGGAGATTCAACCCAAAGGTATCGGTCTTAGAATACGGTGAAAATCTGGACAAACTCAGCAAAGAGGAATTACATGGAGTTCTCATAGCATATGAAATGAGACTTGATGAAGAAGAGGGTACTTCGCATCTAGAAACTACATTCGTTGCATCTAAGAAAACCAATAAGGATAAACAACCTTCAATTGGAAAGACATGCACCTACAAGTGTGAAGAAAAGGGAGATGATGAAGAAGGTCTTTCAGATGAAGAATATGCTTACTTCACGAGAAAACTAAAAATTGGTAAGGGATAATTCAATGTTAAACTTCCATTGATATGTTTCAACTATAATGAGGTTGGGAATTTTGTAGAAAAATGTCCAAACAGAAGTAATGACAACTCAGAAGGAAAGAAAGGCTTTAAGAAATTCAACAAGCAAGGATACAAAAGGAACTTTCTATCTAAATAAGATAGCTCATCATCCGATGAAGACAATGACAGTGAAGAAGAAGCCAATGAGAGAGTATTATTTATGGCCAAGCACAATAAACCCAAGCACAATAAACAAGAGGTATCGAACAACAAAGAAGAAGGATGGACCATAGAAGAATTTTATGAGGAAGCAATCAAGCTTATAAAAGATCTCAAGGCAGAGAAGATCTATTCCAATACTCTTGAAGAACAAGTTCAAGGTCTCAAAATTGAAGTTGAAGAACACAAATGCATTGAAGAGTCACTTAAAAATAAGTTGGAAGAAAGCAACCAAGAAAGGGAAGAATTAGAAGCCGAAGTAGTCTCGTTGCGTGAGGAAGTGAAGAGGATGATACAACCAAGAAGATATTGATTATGGAATAAGAAAACCAAGGATCATCTAGAAGAAGAGGCTGATAAAATGGCAATCATGAGAGGTGTATAGCAATGGTTTCATTCTTACACAATCTTGAAACATGGTAAACTATTCTTGAGAGTGGTTTCATTTTTATGCAAGATTGAAACTGAGAAAAACAATTCTTGGAATAAGTTTCATGCCCCCACAATAATGACTCAATTCAAGGTACATGGCCCCCAAGCTTCATTTCATTCACCTAAGTAGAATATTGGTTACTAACAGGTAGATGGAATGAAGGTTTACTTATGAGATCAAGTGAAAGACTTGACTAGGAATTTATGAGATCTAATCAAAGACTCAAATTGAAAGGGGTTTTGTTTCCTTTTTTAATGAGCTTGACCTAGTAAAAGAACAATGTTCATAGGAAATTGTTTCCTTTTTTAACAAGATTGACACAGTAAAAGAACTATCTTCATGACACCTTGTTTCATTTTTTAAAAATATTGATACAAAAAAAAGAAATATGCTTTAAGGAACCTCGTTTCATTTTTTAAGGATCTTGACAGAAGAAAATAAACTTTTCTCCAAATGCCTTGTTTCATTTTTCACGAGGTTGACATAGTAAAAGAACTATCCTCATAGGAAAATTTTTCATTTTTTAACCAAGTTGACACATTAATATCAATATCCTCATAACACCTTGTTTCATTTTTTAACGAGCTTGATAGAAGAAAAGGAACTATGTTCCAACACCTTGTTTAATTTTTTAAGGATCTTGATACAATACAAGGAACTATGCCCCAACACCTTGTTTCATTTTTTAAGGAGTTTGACACAAGATAAGAAACTATGCTATGACACCTTGTTTCATTTCTTAAGGAGCTTGACACAAGAAAAGGAACTCTAATCTGGGGACCTTATTTCATTTTTAAGGATATTAACACAAGAAAAGGAACTATGATTCAACACTTTGTTTCATTTTTTTGAGCTTGACATAAGAAAAGGAACTCTGCTCCGAACACCTTGTTTCATTTTTTAAGGAGCTTGACACAAGAAAAGGAACTCTGCTCTGGAGACCTTTTCATATTTTATAAGAGGTCATGGATTCCAAGAGGTTATCATCAAACGAAAGAACAACACTCTAGAAATCAGGGTCCAATGCCCCCAGTACATGACACATTGTATCACTAACTAGATCATTAGCAAAGATGGCCAAGGAACATGTTGCCACATAATTAACCTACAGAGGGGAAGGTACCACTTGCATGTAGGGACCATTAAGGGAATATGGTTGATTTGGAGTCAAGTTAGGACCAATGAATGAAAGTTTATAGATGGTCATGATTCTTCCTTCATGCGGGAAACAAATCATAGAAAATAGAGAAGAGACAAGAGCTCGAATGAAATAAACATAGTCATGAACAAGGAGTAAATTGAAATCCAAAGGGACTTGGACAACCATTGCATTGATATAGATGGTATTTCCTCCAAAAGTAATAGGAAACTTAGGAAATATCCATAACAGTTGCTTAGTTTATTTTTTAAACAACAACAGATTCTGAGTAATAGGCACAAGCAGCAGAGAACCTAAATATTTCCAAGTAGTTGAGGAAAGAATACTAGCATATGAGCCTTCATCTACGAATGTGCCAGGTATGACCACATTATAAGCTTGTATTGTGATATCAAAAGGCACTTATTAAGGAATATTATATCCTTCCAATTGACTCCAATCAAAAGAAGTGATCATGCTACCTAGAGGGGATGTCGTGGGAACGAGATAATTTCCCCCTTGTGTTATGATAACGGGAGGATTAGCCTCTTTTACCATGGGAACATGAGTATTTCCCTCCAATTCATGGCAATCTGAAGAAAGAAAAATAAACCGAGTGGTATGAAGTTCACATTCTATGGGAAAAGCGCGATAAAATGAAGGTGAAATCAGGTCAACCCTTTTCTCCACCAATGGTTGGTCGAGAACAAACTCGTGGGATTCAGTTTCAGAGAGAGTGGGATTGACCAGAGATGACTTAAGATCAATCAATTGATCAACTAGTGGAGGATCAAGGGAAAGCTTCCAGTAAATAGTAGGAACACAAGGCTGATAGGTCGTAAGTTTATCCAACACTTTTGGGGCTTCATCCATATAAGGAAATATTTGAATGAGATGATTTACTTCACATAATCGACAGGAAAATTTGGATTTCACCTTTTCCCATAAATTTTACTATCACTAGCTAAGGTTTTATCATCAACATGATTTCCATAGGCCGATGAAAAAGGTTGATGTGATCCGGTGGACCACACTTCTAATACCTTGGGAATACCAGGAGAATCTCTAAGAAGGTGGTCACCCTTACATAAGTTGCAAGGGAATTTGACTTTACAGGGCTGATTGGAATATTGTTCGACTTTAGTTGCGTCGGTATAAATGGTTGCTCAATTGGCATTTTTCTTATTTTTCTTCTTCTTCTTCGATATTTTCTTCTTCTTCTTACCTCCCTAGTTACTAGAGTTAAGAATTTCACTAGGAGAAGAGGAAGAAATAGAGGAAGAATCAACATGTGAAGAAGGAGAAGGGTCAACTTTAGGGTAAACATGAGGTTTACACTGTTCCAACAAGGGATAACTTGGTTGACTAGAAGCTTGGATATTTGGAACCATCAGGGTCGAAAATAGCCAAACTGGAAAACCAATGGTTAATCTCGGAAGTGAAAAAGTTTCCATATAAGGAGCGCAAATATTTACAAAAGAAGGAAAAGGACCAAGATTCCAATTTTAGGGTTTTCCTTGATTAGTAAACTAGGAAATGTTGCCATTAGTCTCAACCAAAGATCCACTAAGGAGTTGTTTCTCGAGTAGGATGTTATTTCGTGTCTGATTAAATTTAGAAATTAAAAAAAAATAAAAATAAAAAAGGAGTAAGCTAGGAATAAAGGTTTACAAAGAAACTATGAACTACAATATACACCTTTGGGAACCAAGGCCTTCACATACAACAACCAATCTCCTTAAATGTTGTGTTCGATGTATTGTGGTTTATAAGGCGGATGACTCGATTAGCTATGGATGGATAATAACCTAGTTGAGACTCCCAAAATATACACAACGCTACATGGGAGTGCAGTATGTAGTAGTGTTTTCTAATGTGTAACCATTCGATGACAACATTCCCATATACTTACCATGCGTGGAGAGCCTTTGATATACCCGAACGTACTGGAGAATGGTCCTATACACTTCCATACATGGAACGAGATATCATCCCTGGGATAAAATACTGGAAATCAATGACAACTCCTATGTTTAATGACATTGGAACATGTCTCTAGCCTATACATATACATGTTTTCTTTAATTCCAAATTCTCCATATGTTAATTGAGGTAAATTTTAAGTTGAACTTGATTTATGTTTCAATTTCAAGGATTAAAATCGATGTCACCTGAACATACCTATAATGAAACCAATACGGGGAAATGACTCTTTCAATTTCAATGAAGGCTATCTAGTAGAGGGAACAGATTCAAACATTGATGCAATTGAGCAAGGATGTAGCAAACAAGAACCTCCTAACTAGATTTTCCTCTTTCACTATTCCAATTCATTTGAAAGCATTAAGATATTCCAAACCATGCAATGTAATCAATGCATGATTCCCGTAAACACTATGCAATTGTGATCTGTGCACAATTCATATTTTCTTTTCATTGAATGAGAATGCACTCAATGCACCTTCAGTTTTCATTCAATAAACAATATAATCTATGTTCAATGATAAATCTCAAAATAGGTTTCAGTGCAATGTGATCTAATGCACTTTACGAAAAGAAAAATTTGAGATGAAAACTAAATGAATGCAAAATCAATTTCTTTTATGGTATAAAAAGAATTAATATTTCTCAAACAAACAGAAAATCTTAATAACTTCCAAACATACAAGTAGTGAAAAACAATTTCAATTGACTCAAAGAATAGATTCATCCAAAATTCATTTTCACCACTTCAAGTATGGGATGGAATTTTTCACACCACAGAGAAAATAACACCAAAAAGACAAAATTTGATGCACACGGAGCAGGAGGATGAATTCAGAGATCAGGACACACTAGGCCTTTAGGAAAAATCTTAAAAAATTCTCAAATTCAAATACCAACGCGAGAATACAGTTAGAACTAGAGGTTCAAGCATGACTGTTTCTGGAAAAAGAAACATTGAAAGCGTGATTGCTTCTAGTAAAAATCATGCTGAGAGAGAAATCCTTTGAAAAAAATAAGTAATGTTTGAGCAAAAAGCTAGACCTCATACCCTAAAACACATACTACTCAGAGTATAGACCCAAAATCAATAAAAATGTAGGATCAATGAAAGGTTGACCAAACTAATAAAAAAAAACAAATTCAAAAGGAGGGTTGAAAGGGCTATTGGCTACTAAATGGAGTTTCCATTTTTTTGTACAGACCATCCATTTTGCAGACAGAAGTGATCTATCTAGTACTAATGAAAGGATATAGCATCAAATGAGACAAATATGTATAAACTTTCCTAGCTTATATCAGAAAGTACAAAGTAAGATAGATGGCCTACCTCATGTTGATGTTGACACTCGTTGGTGTCGTTTCCCAATATTCTCACTTCCAAGTCCAATCCTCTTTATGATGTTGCAGATGAATAACTACAAGGAAGATCAAAGTAAGACGAAAAAATCATACAGAGCATAATTCATTCTAACATAAACTATATGATATATTAGAGAGCATCACACTAAATGAGTAATGATTTACACATTTATGGGAAGAAACCACATAATTTACTATCAATAGAAAGTAAGGGAATCATACAACCACTCAAGCTCTAATGTTGAAAGGCTCCTTTGGATGAGTTTTCAAGTCCTAGCCAAGACCTTCAACGATTCCTTTCTCCTTCACAAAATGACAACATTTAGGCACAACTATGCACAAGTATGGCAACTAGCATTGGTAAACCCTTTGAGGAATGTATGGAATTCATTTATAGGGAAGGAGATGGAGTTAGGGATCCAAAAAATGGTGAAGAAGGTCCACATATTAATGGGAATATACCTAATAGTAGGATCAAAGGCTTGAAATGGGAGATCTCAACCCAATCCTTACTCACCTGTAACCGTCTCTCTGTTATTAGGGCTTATATTAAGAGAATCTTATCCTCTATTTTTTGAGAAACTTCCTGAAGAGGAGCAACGTGCTTTTCACTTAAATTCCCATGCAGGCAGTGCCAAACATATATAATGGTAAAGGTGACAAGTGTAAGGAATAATTCATGAGGACCACTTTGGGCCTGCAAGGAAAGCCTCTCTATAATTTCTTCAAGGGTTTTTTTCTTATGTTCTTCAGGGATGCACTGATCATGTTTTCATGGTGAACACATTAACAACTTTTGTCACTTTGTGACATTTTGGGAAAAGTTTGAAAAATCGAGGAATGGGACAAGGATTGTGAAAAAATATCATATAACAACATTGTCTGGTTTGATAATAGGTCTAGCTGCTAGTTACAATAGTGTTGGTGTATATTCAAGATTATGGACTTTCAATTGATCCATACTTATTTACTCATCATATTGATAGTTTCCCCTAAATCAATCAATGTGTTTGGAATTTCAATACCATTAATGTGTGTTTTCACAATGGGACTACATGGATCCAAATATTTCTGAATAGTTGTCTTTCCCATCATGATATCTGCAATTTTTCCAACTAACTGAATTCTTTTAACTTATTTTCTTCTTCTTCCCAGTTTCTTAATAATCAACCCCGTGATTTTCTTTGCAAATATGGGTATTTCATTTATAGATTGTAACAAAGGAATTTCTATAAAAAAATTCTTCCATTCATATATCATGTCATAAGCAAGAAACCATTTTTGTACCCCTTTGTGAATTTTCAATGATATCTTTCAGATTGTAACAAAAACTAAAGGTTGTTCAACAATGGGAGTTGAGTTTATTGGATTCTCATGAGAATGTACATGGGTGGTTTTTTTAAGGATATTCCTCTTGATGAAGAGATGTATCTTTCCCAGAGAGGTCATCCTTCTCAGATTCATGAAAAACAACAAATGGTGACTTCTTTTCCAGAACTCTACCAGATCTAAGCTGAACATTGTTTATATCTAATGGAGTTATCATGTAAGTTTGGAAATTCTTCCCTCCTACGTTGTAAATAGGTTATGAGTTTTTATTATTTGTATTTGGAAGTGGCTAGATAGGAATTTTATTTGGATTTTGTGGAAATGTTAATTAAAGTTGTGGGTTTGAATTTTTAGGTTGAGAGGGTGGACTGGTTGAGGAAAATATTATGGCAAAAAAATAGGGTAATTTTGTGGATATTTAATATATTGAGGATATTTTCCATAGGGATTCTTACAACTTTGTGCCCAAGGTTTAGGCCAAGGCTACCAAGGAATGGGTTCATTCCAATTACCTTGTGGTTGTTATGAAATCAGTTCCAAAAATAGAAGAAAAGAGAGATCAATGCCTTAGAAATAAGCCATTTTGAGGGAGAAACCTCGTTTAAATTACATAAACGAAAAATTCTTGGATGATGCAAATGAAAAAACCTCATTTATATATATAGGACTCCATGGGGTCACAATATAATCATATCTGACCTAACAATAATAATCTAAGGGCCAACAATAGAAATAGTGTGGTTTTATGGGACACAATAATAACAATATGGGAACTACAGGGGTACAATAATAACAATAAGGGGGCTACACTACAAGAATAAGGGACTACACTAGTAATATAGGGACCTAACATGCCCCTCTCCCTCACAAAAGTGTTTTCCTCAACGCTTGAGTACCTTTGGATGCTTTTGTATAAAATTTTCATCCTCCTATGTGGAATATTCAGTGGGTAAGTTCTTCCACTTGATGATCGATTTCATAGTTGTTCATCGATTTCGTAGCTATCAAGTTCTTTTTTCTTTGACTGCTTCAAGTTCTAATATAGTTTTTCCTTCCTCATCAAGTTATGGAAATACCGTTTGAACTGGAATTTTGTCACCTATAAACTTCTTTAAGAATGAAACATGGAAAACTGGATCCACTTGAGAAGAAGTAGGAAGCTCCATTTTTTATGTCATAGTACCAATATTTTGCAACATCTTGTAAGGACCATACTACTTTAGTGATAATTTATTTTCCTTCTTAGCTTGCTTGAGTGAAATTTGTTTTTATGGTTGTAGCCAAAAAAAATACCCAATCTCCTACATCAAAGGTTCTCTCACTGTGATGTTAATCTTTCTATTGTTTCATTCGATTTTGTGCCAAATTTAGGTCATCCTTTAAGAGTTGGAGAAATTGTTGTTGATGCTCGATGTGATCTTCTACTGCTTGAACCTCAGAATTTTCTCTTAAAGATGATGTGATGGATGATGGATTATATCCATAAAGTGTCATAAATGGGGTAATTTTTTTTGCAGTATGGAAGGAAGTGTTACACCACCATTTAGCCATAGGTAACCACTTGACCTATTATGTTGTTTATCAGATACAAAACAACGAAGATATCCTTCCAAACATTTTTTCACTATCTCAGTTTTCCTATCAGATTGAGGATGATAAGATGATCTATGGGCTAGTTGAGTACCGAAACAAGAAAATAATTATTTCCAAAAATTTCCAGTGAAAATGGGATTACTATCGCTTACAATAATCTTTGGGTTTCTATGTAACTTTTTAATTATTTCCATAAATGCAGTAGCAATTGTACTTGCTTTAAATGGATTAGATAATGCACAAAAGTGTTCATACTTGGTAATTCTATCAACTACCACCATGATGACCCTCTTTCCTTTGGACTTAGGTAAAATTGTGATAAAATCCATTGAAAGGATCTCCCAACGTTGACTTCGAATGGGTAAATGTTGTAGTAGACCCAGGGTCTTAATTGTCTCAAATTTATTTTGTAGGAAAACCAAAAATTCTACCACAAAATTTGAATATCATATTTAAGGCCATCCCAAAAACATTCTTTCTTCACCCCATGGTAAGTTTTTAAAAATCCTGAGTGTCCTCCAATGGGAGATGTGTCCAATTCCAAAATAATATTTTGTTTTAGTTGGGAATTCTTACAAAGATATAAGCGATATTTGTACCATAAGAAATCATTTTTCCAACTAAATGTATCATATGTACTAGGATATTGCTGCAAATTTTGAATGAGTGTCCACACTTGTTCTTCATTCTTCCATTCCTCCCTTTCTTCGGTTATCCAACTTGGTTGGATAATAGAAATGGCACAAAGCAATGCTTCCACTTCGTCATCCTTTCTTGAGAGTGCATCTACAAAAACATTTATCTTCCTTTTTTTGTAGATGATTTCAAATTCATAACCCTACATTTTTGTGACCCATTTTTGGTGTTCTTCTGAAGATAGTCTTTGTTCCAAAAAGTATTTATGACTATCATGATCATTTTTTACCTTGAAGCATCTTCCCATTAGGTAAGGTCACCATTTCTTTAGTGCATGTAGTATTGCCAACATTTCCTTCTCATAAATAGCTTTCTGTAAATACTTTTCTTTGATTGGATGAATTTCAAAATAAATGGGTCTTCCTTCTTGCATTAGAACAACACCAATTCCATTTCCTAAGGCATCACATTCCATAATAAAGGGTTTTGTGAAGTCTGGCATAGCTAAGACCGGTTCTAGGCACATTTCCTCTTTAATATGTTCAAAGGCCTTAGTTTCTTTAGGAGTCCATGAAAATTCATCTTTCTTGAATTTTGTTGTTATAGGTGCTACTATTCTCCCATAATTCTGAATAAACATATGATAATACCCTGTTAACCTAAGAAATCCTTGTAACTTCTTTATTGTTGTGGGGACTTTCCATTCCTTAATGGCTTTAATTTTGTTACAGTCTACCTTAAAACCCTCTTGAGATACAATATGACCCAGATATTCCACCTCTTGTACTCCAAAGAAACATTTGGAGGTTTTTTCATATAGTTTTTTCTCCTCCAATAGTTTCAACACCCTGTCAACATGTTGAACATGATCCTTCCAAGACCTATTGTAGATTAGTATATCATCCAAAAATACTAACACAAATTTTCTAAGGAAGGGCTTAAAAATGGAATTCATCAACCCTTGAAATGTATAAGGTGCATTAGTAAGGCCAAACACATGACTAAAAATTCATAATGAACCTCATGAGTTTGAAATTTTTTTTTTGAAATATATATAATCTTCATTCTAATTTGATGATATTCAGAATGAAGATCCAACTTGGTAAAATAAATTTCTCCATGTAATTCATCCAATAATTCATCAATCGCATGAATGGGAAATTTATCTTTAATAGTGAGCTTATTGAGCTCCCTATAATATGAATAGATGTGCCATGATCCATCCTTCTTATGCACCAATACTTCTGGAGCAGAGAAACAAAATTGACTAGGTTGAATTATACCGGCCTCAAACATTTCTACAATCATACATTCAATTTTACTCTTTTGGACATAAGGATATCTATGAGGCTTGATGTTCAAAGGAACACTTCCTGGAATAAAATGAATAGCATGATCATGATCACGACTAGGTGGGAATCCCTTAGGAGTTTCAAACACCTTGAATTGGCTGTCCAAGACTTTTTTGAGATCTCGAGAAATAGATGATTTTGGTGTTGGAACTTATAGTGAGTATAATTGTGAAATTACGCCTCGTTGTTATTTCTTCAAAATATTTTTCATGAAATTAGAGCATATTATCTTTCTCGGCTTCCCTGTGATACCTTGTAATTCAAATTCATTTCCTTCTAAAAAAATTTCAAGAAAATTTCTTGAAAATTAAAAGCTACTATCCCCAAATATTATAACCATTGTAATCCTAGTACAACATCAACACCTCCCAATGGAATGGAAAGAATTTAAATATTCAATACATATTCCCCCATGGTTATTTTTATATTATGGCATTTTCTAGAGAAATTTATAGTCCCTCCATTTCAAACCATCACTTGACACTCTAGTTCTGGGTATAAGAAGAAATTCAATCCCTTGGCTACCTTACAATGAATAAAATTATGGGTACTACCTGAACAAATCAACACTATAACCTTTTTATTCTTGATATGTCCTACTATCTAGAGATTTTTAGGAGTGGTAATTACTACGAATGAATTATAGGATATGGTTTGACTCATTTCTTCTTTCTCTAAGGTTGGTTCTTGGTGTATATCCTCTTATTTTGAAGTTCCTTCTTCATTTTCTTCCTCCTCTTCACAATCTATGTAAATCAATTTCTTCTTAGCACACTTATGAACTTTAGTGTGTTTTCTCACAACTGTAGCAAAGCCATTTTTCTCTTTTTCCTTCCAATTTTTGTGGTGTCAAACTTGTAGGTTGTGGAAGTCTAGGAGTAGCAACACTTCCATATTTATAGATGTTAGTGGTAAGCTTCCTTGTCACCATAAATTTAATTTCAATTTTTCTTGCCAACCTGAATGCCTTCTCCAATTAATCAGGTTACCAAAGGTGAACCTGATGTTGGTTGTTACCCTTCAAAGTCCCTATGAAGACATCAATTATGTGTTCCTCTAGAATATCAGTTACCCTTATATTCAATTTTTGGAAGTCTTCAATGTGCTCCACCATTGAACCCTTTTGTTTGATATTTATCAATTGGCTAAAGAAGGTGTTTGTATTTGTACCCTCATAATGTGGTATCATTTCCTCCGTAAAATTGACCAAGTGACAATTTTTTTATGAGATAAAATCCATCGATACCATATAAATTTATTTTGTTCTAAATGTAAATTTGCAATGTGTACCTTTTGTGTGTTTTTCACATTGTGGATATTAAAATATTTCTCCATCCGTAGTATCCATGTTACAATATCCTTTCCATCAAACTTCCTCATATCTATATTTGGAATATGGTGGATCTTAAATCCAACATTAGATTTTATGAAATCATGATTAACATTTATTTTGTTCTCAACATGATTTTCCTATATTACCATTTCACCATTAGGAATCATTTCTTGTATCAACTTTGTCAAACCTTCCTTCAAACCTTCCATGTCTACTTTTATATCATTATTCATGTCTTCCATGTTAGCTTCCATGCCAATTATCTTAGCTTCCATGCATTTCTTCAAACCATCCATATTAGCTTCCATGCCTTTCTTCAAACCATCCATCTTGGCTTCCATGCCTTTCTTCAAAACTTCCATTTCATTTTTTGTTGTGCCTTACGATAGTGAAATTTGGTGCACATGCTCATGTAATTTTGATATATGATATTGCACTTCTTCCTCTTCATGAGTCATAATAGAGCCTTTTGAGGGCTTAATGGGTGTTGAATTCTTTTTAGGGGGCATTTTAGAACCCAATACTGATATATATGCTTCAATATGCCCTTGGAATCACTTCAAACTATTTTTCAAACAAGACTTATGCAATTTGAAATTAAAAAAACACACCTTTTTCTTACTTTTGAGGAGCTCGATATTGAAATTGATGCACATCTAAAATTCCGGATCCCCTAGATTTAATATTTGGTCCTGTAATAACCATATAAGTCTTCTTTCCAATTCCATGGGTCTGGCCTAATTTGGATTCTTCAAGAAAAAGTTATTCCCAATCTCCCACAATGACCTAATTATGGACTCGTTCAATAGAGTGAAATTGTGCGACATTCCATGTGTCATTGTTTCCTCCTTTGGCTCTGAAATTGATATACAGAAAACTACCATCCGTGCAATTTCCGCTAGTTTTTATAGAATTCCAATCCGATGCTCAGAGAGAGGGTTATGAAGATTTTCCTAAGGTCACCTCCTTTATATGAAATTCGGGAACTTGTAAAAAACCTAACTTCCGCAGATCATATCTCTGAAAAATTTTCAAACCAATATCTAAAACTTTTACACGAACTTCCTCAGTATTTATTCGCAAATGGGTTTTTTGTTTGGCATATGAACCTTTGGAGAAAAAAATTTATAGAGAAAATTCCAAGATGACATGTTTCAAGCAACAAAACTCTAGAATCCAAAGTTATGATACCAAATGTCATGAAACCAGCTCCAAAAATAGAAAAAATGAGAGATGAATGCCTTAGAAATAAGCCAATTCAAGGGGGAAACCTCCTTTACATTAAATAATTTAACAATCCTTGGATGATTCAAATGAAAAAACTTCCTTTCTATATATAAAACTCCATGGGGTCATAATATAATCCAAGTCAACCTAACAATAATAATCTAAGCGCCAACAATAGAAATAGTGGGGTTTTATGGGACACAATAATAACAATATGGGGACTAAAGGGGTACAATAATAACAATAAGGGGGATACACTACAACAATAAGGGACTAAACTAGTAATATAGGGACCTAACAATGGTTGTTGTGCATATGTTTGAGTATTGAAACCTTGAGTCATATTTGTTGGCAGATTTTTCCATGGTCTCTTAGCAATAAAAAAACAAGATCTACTTGATTTGGTTTTAATTCCTCTTGATAAAAAACTTTAATACATTTAATTGAAGGATGTTATATTGTATCATATTTTTTTGCATATATAACACAGGTTTCCTCACTATTTAATTCAAGAGGGAATTCTCCGAAGGCATGATTCTTTCTACATTTTGGAAAAAATATGGATAATGCAACATTTTCATATTTTTTCTTGTTTTTTACTTTAAGGGTATCTATTTTTTCACTAATTCTCCCTAAAATATATGTTTTGGATTTTCAAGAAAATTCCCTCTTTCAGGCCAACTTACTGTCCCAATTGCAGATTTATTAATCCTAGACATCAAATGATCTATTGAATTTTTTCTAGTTCTTTCCTTTCCTCTTGAAATGTGTATGCATAATTCACAAATATATGCAAATGATAACTGATAAATATTTCCTTTACGCATCAAATTGAGAATATATATCCACTCATTTCTGATAAATTTCAAGAAGAGAGATTTCAAAGTTTCTTCATATATAGTATTCATATTAGCTCTTTTAATATTGTAAGTAAACATATCAACAAAATCCTCAAGATCTTCATCCTCTTTTTTCATAATTTTAAAGACTTCATCTTTAAGGTTATGGGGCATAAAATAGTATTTGTATTTGTCTAAGAAAATTTTTTTAATTTCATCCCATGTTCTTATATTTCAATTTTTGAGTGTCAAGCAAGTAGTCATAGGATCTACACAAAACTTCAAACTCAAAGATAAATGTTTCAGGATCCTCACTCCTTAATCCATGGAAATTAGGGAGGGCATAGGATAAGATATTTTTTGTTTTGGTTGTGGTATCTTCATCAAATATGGGAAAATCAAAAGGTTATGGATCTCCTCTATCACCTCTTTTCCCACCTTCAATCCTAATATGTTCACCATTCACATTATGTATTTCTCCTTCTCCTTCTCCTGCCATTGTAGATTCTTCAGAGCTAATAAAAGGTTCCAAAATTGAATATTTTTGTTCCTCCTTTGGTTCTTCTATCAATGGAAAATAGGTTTCTTCTTATTCTTCCTCACTAGGGATTTCTAGTTCTTGTCCTAGAATTTGTTCTCCAATTGAAGATAAAAATATTACTCCTTCGGTTGGGGAAGTAGGATCTTATTTTTCTACTACGAATTCAGTAGAGGAAGTTGGTGAATCTCTAGGTTGGATTTTAGATCTAAGTAACTTAGGAAGTCTATGGTTGCCCTCAATTTATGGAATACATGTTTGGGTGGATGGTGTGGCACTATGAAGTCTTGGAAGTGTGAGAGATGATGTTAGAATCCAACTCCTACCTCTTACAAACCTTCCTCTTGAATCTCTTTCCCTATGCATATCATTTAAAAAAAAAATTGTTTTTATGAAAATAAAAAGAAAGAATCCTCTATACACTTCCCGGAGAATGACACCAAAATGTTTGGAAATTTAATTGATGTTAAATTACTTACATGAATTATCAACCAGAGCCAGTATACTATTGAAATTTATGTGCACTGTATGCGCTAGGAGTATTTTTCACTCAATCAATTCCTAAATTAATTTGAGATATTGAAATGCACATGTTTCTCTAATAGTAAATACCGGAAATTATTTTGTTTTCTCTAGCTTGAAATAAATATCACACTCTTCTTAAAATGAATAACAAACTTGTTCAAAATTAAATCAAACACACCCTTTTTCTTTTAAATGAAATTACACACACATTGATTTAAACTAAATCGCACTACTCTTGCTTTAGAAAAAAAAAAACTTTCTTTAAAAATGAAATCACACTTCATTTAAATTGAAACCACAATTTCTTTAAAAATGAAATCACACTTTGCTTGAATTGAAAACACAATGCAAATGAATCTACTCTTGATAGAAAGAAAGGTTATCTCTACAAATTAAAATCCTATCTATATAATTTAAATGTAAATATATGTTACTAAGCTATGTAAACCTATGCTCTATCCATGTGCACAAGATATCTTGCTACACCCAACAATAAAATTGGATTAGAAAAACATGCTATGAAAACCATCTTAGGCTAGAATTTAAAACGAAGAATTAAGCTAACAAAATCATATAGAAAACATAAAATACAATAATAATTATAGTTAAAAGGAAACCTTACTATCTCAAGGGGTCCTCCTACGATAATAAAGTATCAATATGATTCCTTCACAACATGATAAACCACGCATTACAATCGTACAACAAAGAAATCGGGATCAAAAGGAGAGTTTGTATAAAACAGAGTGTTTACAATATAAAATCCAAGTTTGTGTTTGTTATGTAGAGAGGAATATTTATAAAACTCATATGCATTAAATGTTTTGAGCATTACACCTTATGCTAATCGAAACTAGAAAAAATTATCTTTGAAAGATAAGATATCATGATCCTCTCATGATTTCTTATTAATGCAGCAAATCATGAGGCTAAAAATCTCATCTCACTCACCTAGTTTTCCTCCTACAATGGTTGAATTTTCCTTTTGACCGAGCTGCTAGGGTTTATTATTTATCGATTGAGGTTATGAAGGTAGGAACAAATCGTTGTGCCAACTAATTTCCACCTGCCCATATGCCCCGTTCCTTGGATGGATCTTCGACACATATCAAACCTTGGACTTAGTTGTAGAATCATGTGTTACCTTTAGAATCACTATAATTATGTAGCCAATTTAAATATTAAAATAAAAAATAGATAAAATTATCATTTATGAAATAGAAGATGATCAAGTACCTGATATACCATAAGCCTTGTGAACTGATTCCCAAATTAAAGTTATGAAGGTCAAAATGAGGAGAATGGAATAAAAAAGGGTTGTCAAAAAGAAGCAATTTTGGGGTTGAACAAGGGAATACGTATTTAAGAGTCTAATTTTTTCCATTCCAATGGGTGATTTTTATGTTGTACTAGGAGTCCAATGGTACTATCTTCGGGGATGATGGCTTTTAAATGTAATATTCCAAATCTGGAATTTTCTACAACAATAAGAATACTTTAAGTTATTCCAAAGTTGGAGAGAATAAACTGATCAAATAATATAGTGTATTTAAACACATAGCTTTCATAAAACAATCATAGCAACAAACTATGCCTTTTTACAATATCACCAAGTAGGGAAAAGCAGCATTATTAGCCCCAAAAACGTTATTTTCTGAATATGGAGTTATAACAATGAAAAATAGTGGTTGTGTCCCTTAGAATAGAAAATATAGGACATTCATGCAAAATAGTTTCAGAAAAAAATTCCTCTAGCATAGTTACACAGGTCTCCCATGCTCAAAACAACTTAAAATTAACAAAACCCCAAGACTACAAAATGCCGGAGCTATTGCATAAGAGATTGTGCGGTCTAATAGAGGTGAAACTCAGAAAATAGAGAAAAATATCTGTTATTATTGTTATATTACTCAGTGAAGCATAAAAACAAAGATCTAATCTCTTTTATACAGGTCCAAGAAGACCCGACAAAGGTTTCTTGACAGAAAAGATATACAGGAGAAAGCTGCTACAAATCTATGGATGAATCACGATGTATAGCTGAATATATTCATAAAAATGGTTGAAAAAGAAAATAAATGGCTATAGATGCTTCCCCTAGCTTTCCCAAAGAAAGGTTGATCCTCCTCTTGGGAAACTAGCTCCTCAAAATGGGGTTTTGACCCCTTCCACTCCACGCCTTAAGAAATAACGCATTTTTCTGAAGGGACTATGTTTTTTCTGAAGGTAGGTGCTTGGCCCAACACCAGGTAGTGGAAAATTTAGATCAGAAGTCTCCTCTTATATTTCTAAAACAAGATCTCCAAGAAAGAGTAGGGAATCCCCACCCAGGAAAACCCTTGCACTAAGCAGTGTAGAAACTTAGCTAAATAGCCAAGTATGTAGGAAGTCTAATCATGCCACATAAAAATATATTCTCCAATACATCCATATGCTTTCCATCTCCTTCATTATATAATTGATGAGCTCTCTCACCCAAGGTCCCACCCACTATGAGGTTGCTTCCATGCAAAGGCTTCTCCACAAAAAATGCGTTGTCCATCAAGGTGGTTTAATGTATCTAGATAGCTTGTTGACTTAGTCAACCTTGACTAAATCTTCATGCCTTTTCCCTTTTCACACTCAAGGTGCCTACATTTTCTCTAGCTGGATTGGTCTCTATTGACATTGAGTTGGATTTATTTAGGATCCACTTCTTTGAGAATAAATCATGTTGACTTGGTCAAAATTGACCTTGTCCACATATTTTAGACCTTATTCACACATGTGGATGCTTGACATGGTTATTTCATGATCCTCTTTCACACTAGGAGGGATTTTTATTCATTCTTGAGCAAATTATGAGCCTCCTTGCCCATTTATTCATTTATCTAACTTTTAGAAGAAAAATTAATATTCCTATTAGTTGAAGCTAAATTAGGAATATTACAGTCTCCCCCTCCAAAATGTTTCTTGTCCTCAAGCAACTGCAAGGGTGCTGCAAAATCTCCCCTCTTCCTCTTGTGGCCCTTTCATCTAATAGTCTCCTCCATTGCTTCAAAATTTCTACAAAAATTCCATCTCCCAAGGGCTCCTCCCAAGTGTGCAAGTTGGCCTTTGGTGAATAAACCCAATGGCTCTCGTCATGAAAGAATGGAAGGTTGTTATGGAAACCTTCTTGTTGATCCATGGCCTCCTCAAGACAGAAGTGATGACAATCATGGGGAATTTCATCATCAATGAAGGTCTCCCTCCTCCATGCTATCATCCAAATAAAATGAATCACCTTCCAGATGTGTAATTCATAGGAAATCTCCTCCCAATTTCTCATGAGAGGCATGCCCCAAGTGCTCCAACCAAACACATGGTCCACATCATAAAGAAACAAGTGATATGCAATGGTGGCCATATAGTTTCTCATGCTCCCCTTGGAACATGTAGTGCAGAAAAAGTAGGGACTTTCTTCCCCCAAGGACACATCCAACAAGTGTGCCTCTCCTCCAACCATGCCCCCAAAAAAGATAAGAACATCTTCATCATGTGAGATCATAAGTAAGATCATGCTAGCTGCCATATACAATAAGGGAGAAGAACAATGGTCCCTCATGTGCAACCAACGCATTTTTTCTCCTAAGTGCCATAGAATATGATATGACAAGTGTTCACCCCAACACTTGTTTGCTTTCCCATCCTCCTTGCATGCTTGGAGAAGGTGTATGATGGTTGGTGTTGATGAATCACACCATGAGGAGTACATCATCTCTCCAAGATCTCCCAAAGAATGGCCAACATCACCATTGTTCATGGCCCAAAGTGGCTCATGAAGCCCATCAGCAAAAGTGCCCCCTCTTGGAGCCAAGAGCTGCACATGAGTGTTAAGAAAATACAAGTATATAATAAATACATCATGATATTTAGCAATACAATGTTTGTCATACACTTTTTTAAAATCAACAAGGTAGCTCATGGATGAGCTCCTCCTCACACTCAATGAATAAGGAGGTGACAATGATAACTCTTCCCAAGAGCTATGTACCTCCTCAACCAGAAAATGATCCATGCACTTACTCATATGAGAGTGCATCTCCTCCTTGAAATTTTCCCACATGAATCCATATAAGATAGTATGATATTTTCTAATGAAATCAGTGGGGTTTGAAAGCAAGACTTCATAGGTTGTGTCAAGTAGTTTATTCTTGAGTTTGGAACCTTTAGTTAAGTAGATCTGATCATGAACATAAATGATTCCATTAACTACCTTATATTTCCCATCCATTGCTTGCCCCTAAAGAACCTTACATGTGAATAGGTCCTTAGAATATTCCATCAAGAGTTGGGACTCCCAATAAGGATCTAGGCTTCCCAACATTGATAACACTATAGAAATCTGAAATGATGCATTTTTCATGTGATGGCTCTCCTCCTTGACATGCTTGATGTCAAAGTCACATATTGGAGTATTCCCAACTTTCTTTTGCTGCCTTTCTTGCAGCTAATCTTGCTCAAGACAATATTGAAGTTTAGGAAAGTCACCCTCCCCTTGAAAGGTTCTCTTTCTCAGAAACTTCCACAATTTTTCTCCTGCATACAAAAACGAAATTATTTTTTTGTTATGTTCATAAATATTCATTATATATTGGAGTATCCTTTGCTGCTTCAAAGCTATGGAGTAGCCTTTTGATACTATTCTCATGTCAACACAAATTTCTGAATCTATTCCCTCTAACGCAAATAGATGAATGGAAGAAAGCAATGTTAATTTCAGAAAGTTTCCTATCCTTCCATCAATGATTTCCAGCACTGTAGTGGCTCCTTCCAAGGTTCCCTCTTTAAAAAAATAGGTTGCTGCTGCATATAGTTGAGAGAACACTTTAGTTTCCCTCCAATCAGGAGGTCTTCCTGATGAAATGCCTCCTTGCAAAGAGACATCAAGGCATAGAGTAGGATGTGAATGTAGGTGGATATATTTTCCCCTACCTTTGTTGCATAGGTCCTCTTGCCTTCTTTGTTCTTTCAAACTTTGAGATAGAGAAGGGTGCATGCTCTTCATATTATGATGCCATTCCTCCTCTTTTCCTCCTCCTATATTCAAGATCTCATCATTTGGAAATGAAGGTACATGCTGCTCATGTGTTATGCCAAGAGCTCTATGTGTGAGACCTTTTGGAACTCCTTGCAAGAGTGCAAGCGTTTCTTTCTTTGGAGCAAGTGCTCCATCCTCTTCTTCATGAGGTGCTTGAGGTGCCCTTGATATGACTTTGCTATCTCCTCTTGCCTCTCCTTCCTCTTCTTCACTAGTTGAAGTTGCCTTACTTTCAACAAGAGACCTTAGATCTTGGTTCTCTTTTGAAGAAGGAATCTTCATGTCTTCATTTTGAGAAGGGAGTCCTTCATCCAAATGAGATCTTGCCCTTGGAAAAGTATCAAACAAGCTCACCTCCTCTTCATTGGTTTTCAGAAATGGAGTTGGATTTATAAACCCTCCCAACTCATGCAAAAGCTTTGTTTGATATGGTTTGATAGTTTCAATAACAGATGTTTCACATGAAATTCCATCAAAACTCTCTACTAATATTTTAATGAACCTTGCATAAGTATATGTATTTGAATTATTTAAGGAAAATGATTCAAATAACCACCATTAATAGGCCTTACCCTCAAAATGCAGCGTTGCTACTTTGATGGCTTCGAATTCTGAAACTTGATGTTGCTGCACAAAGGTGTCTAGCTCCTTCACCCAAGCCCTAGTTCGACATAGAGGTGATCCATCAAAAATGGATATAAAGAATCTACCCTCACCCTGCTTCTTTCTCCTTGTTCTCCTTTCCTCCTTCATTTGGTAAAACCCTTGGAAATTCAAGTGATCTTTGAACTCCTCAGATTGAGCTTCATATTCCTGCAAATAATCACCAAGAGTATCTTTCTTTGGCACATCTCCTTTCTTCCTCTTCATGAAGAAATTGTTGATAGAACGTGGTAGATCTGATGATATGGCTGAGTGCTCATATCCAAAAGATGATGACTTATAATCTTCCTCTTGTATAGATTTTGTTGAGGGATCTTCATGTGTTTCCCTCCTCATTTCTTTGATGCCCTTGCTTTTGCCCTACAGATTTGTCAAGAGAAGTTTTGAAAACCTCCTTTCTCCAAAAAACAAGGGTTTTCTCTGATTTATTTTGCAAATCTCTTCCTCCCCATGAGAAGAATCCATAATGTTTGAGCACACAAGATGAGCCAAGATTGTTGCTTTGATACCACTGTAATATTCCAAATCTGGAATTTTCTACAAAAATAAGAATACCTTAAGGTATTCCAAAGTTGGAGAGTAGCAAGTGATCAACTCATATAGTGTATTTAAACACATAGCTTTCATAGAACAATCATAGCAACAAACTATGCCTTTTTACAATATCACCAAGTGGGGAAAAGCAACATTATTGGCCCCAAAAACGTTATTTTCTGAATATTGAGTTATAACAGTGAAAAATAACGGTTTTGTCCCTTAGAATATAAAATTAAGGGGCCTTTCTCTAGAAATATTCCTTTCCAAAAGCAAAGGCAACTTTCTAGAGCAAGGCCCCTCACTTTTCTAAGGGGAAGGAAGGAAAAGCTACTCCTCCCAAGGAGAGCTCTTTGAAGAAACCTCTTGATATTGATCTCAGGAGGTAATTGAGGAAGAAGAAATTGTGCTTCACTTTCCAAGAGTCATGGGCACCAAGACATAGATGTGTTGCTAGAAAAGCACACTACATAGAAGTCTTGTCAGATTTTGAGGAGGAAGATGAAGATGATGAACCTAGGAGGGGTCACAACGCTGATGATGATGAGGAAGATCAAACACCATCCAATGATGGGAAGGGAGTCTTTGCTCCAATAAGTGGGACTCTTGCATATTTTAGAGGAGTGCCTGAGTACTTGACCCTAAGAGTACAAGGTTTAGTCATGAATCAGAGAGTACTTGTCTTGATTGATAGTGGGGCAACCCACAACTTTATTGATGCTCATCTTGTGCAAAAGAGAGCAATCCCTACTGATGCTTTTGAGGGATTTTCTTTCTTGGTCCTAGGAGATAGGGCCATGCAATGCATGCAATATGTTCCATCACTCTCTATCATTATGGGATCATACACTCTGGTGGATCACTTCTTTGTAGTTGACATACCAGACACCAACATCATTTTGGGTGTCCAATGGTTGATTACCTTGGGGAAGGTTACCACTGATTGGAAAACTTTGAAAATGGAGTGGGTGGAATTGAAGAGTGCGAAACCACAAATGATTCAAGGCATGCACACTTATCCTTCACCTAGTACTTCCACTCAAACAACAGAGATGGATTTTCACAGTGGAAGCAGGGATCTCACAGTTCCTTCTCTCATGTTCATGAGGATGCTGCAAGGGACATTCTTAACTAATGGAAAGCCACCTGGAATGCCATCAGATTCAGATCTTCTGGGGAAGGCTCCACAAAGTGTTGCTCTAAATCTAGATCAAGGAAGGATTGGAGCAATGAGAGACCAAGTCACAGTGTTAGAGGGCTTGGGACAACCCAAGTATGAGGGAGATATTCTTCCTGCATCACTATCTCTCTCTCTCTTTTCTGAATCCACGATGTGGGAGGAGAAGAATGGGAGGATAAGCCTTCCAACAAACAATTTTGGCATGAGTAATTTCAAAAAGGAGATCAGCAACATGACAAGTACTTCCATGGATGTTTCAGTAGCGCTGTCATTGTTGAGCAGTGTGGATCCTTATTGGAAATCTCAACTGCTTGTAGAGTATTCCAAAGATCTCCACACAAGTATGATACTAGATGGCATGCAGCAAGAGGAGGGATACTTAGTCCAAGGGGGAGTCATCTATTATCATGGTAAGGTCTTCTTGGCTAGAGCTTCCAAGCTCAAGCAAAAGATCCTACAAGGAGCACATGAAGAATTCTTCCTCAGCCACATGTATTCAATGAAGATCTATACCCTGATCATGAGGAGTTTTGATTGGGAAGGCATGAGAGAGGACTTGCATCAGTACTTTCAAGAGTGCAATAGTTATGGAGGATTGGGGCAGCCATTGGACTCTTTGAAAATGCTCATGCACAACTCCATGTGTATGAAGGACTATGATGGTAAAAGGACTGATCATGCGAAGCAAGTTGTATTTTCTGATTTGTCACATTATTTTACCATGTTTTTTTAGGATATGACTCCTAAAGTGGGTGAGATATCATGTGGATATCATAGCTTTTTGAGGGCCAATAGAAATTCTGAACTTGGCCACTCCCTTGTTGTGCAAAGGGAGATCCCTTTTCATGATGGGTGCTTCCCAAAGGCACCAAACTTATGTAACATCTTCAGCCATGTTAAGCTGACTCATGCAAAAAATGTGTGGTGGGAATGCCACTTGCCACACATGGATCCAATGAAGACAAGAGGTGAACTGCGCTGACATCATATGTGGGATTTTGACCCACCTCCTCAAGTTCAGATTTCAGTTTGCATATATGTAGACTTGCTTCCATAGTTGGATGATATAGTTGTATTTTTTATGGGATTGTATGGACAGAAGATGGTCAGCTTGTATGTACCACATGGTTTGAAACTTTTACCTGTACTTCATGATACATGTTTTAGATGTAGCATTTCTTCAACCATGTTTATTTTTGTTGAATTTTTCACTCCTGGTGGGATGGACTATGCACATATTATGTTGACCTTGGAGGAAAAATTCATGATGTATTGGATTTTTGAGCACTTGGCTTATGATGAGGACTTGATCCTTGATGATGCCATCAATGGAGGAGGAGAAGTACTGTAGCTCTTACCCTATCAGTTGCTTGAGGACAAGCAACATTTTGGAGGGGAGGACTGTAATATTCCTACTTACCCTAAGCTAAGAGGAATATTCATTTTTGTTTTACTTTCTGTTGCATGAATAAATGAATAAAGGAGGACATGTAAAACTCCTAAAAATACTGAATAAATCAATGCCCATGCGAACACAGATAAATTAGGGCCATGTAAATAAATCACTTACAGGTGTGAAAGGGGTTTGAGCTGTGAGACTGGGTCAACCTTGACCAAATCTACAACGCTGTCTAGGTTGATTGTATCTCATAAAGGTACAGCACAGTTCTAGAAGGAGGCCCCTCATGTGAAAGGAGCTAACTCATCAAGGTGGTTTAGGGTTTGAAAAGGCTTTCATCTTATAAAAGGAAGGGGAAGGCAGCAAGAGAAGGTTGTTGATTGATAATATTTCTAAGTATCTTTTCTGCTTAGAAAAATACTATTCTCTGCTATTTAGTGGAGAATTGTGCTGCTTAGCACTTGGAGTTCCTATGCAGGGATTTCATCTCTTCCTTTGAGGATTCTTGGAGGATTATTTGCTGATTTGATCTACTATCAGGCTTGAGGCCAAGTTCTACTTCCAATTGCAGTGTAGATCCAGTGAGGGTTTGTCTACTTTTGCAAGCTGCAGCAAGTGGGATTCTAGATCTGCAGAGATCTAACTTGTTTTGGGATCCTCTTCTCATGGAGTGTGTATTTTAACCTCCTGGAAGAGTGCCTCTCCTGTTTGTGCTTCAGATCTATATCTTGGAAGTTGGCGATCTATGTTATTCAAGCTACAACGCAGTTTTCATTAAGGAACTGCATTATTTTCATATGATATTCTTCAGGGTGATTTGATCCTAGTTTTGATGAGAGATCTCTGGTGCTGGGATTTTCCTTTCACTTTAGTGATCCATGGATTAGCTTGTTGATCCATGTCCTGTTTAGATTTTATCTACTGTAATGTAAATTCATATTCAGAAATTACTGCAGCATTTTACAGATCTGCAACTTAAAACTCAGATCTACTCTTGTTTATGCATGATTTGGTCAAAACCCCAAGGGGATCTTGTAAATAAGACTATCTAGTTTCCAGATCTGAAATGGATCTGATGTTTTTTCCACAGATTTGTCCTAGATCTGAGTTGTAATATTCAACTACTGAAGCTCCTTAAATAACATTGTTGAGCCATTTCTGCTGTTATATATGTGTTGCAGCCTTCTTTTTTGAAGATTTCTTGCTCTATTGTCTCATGGATTCTACTGTATATTGAAGAGCTTCACTGTAATTCTGATTTGCTACTATATATTCATAAATTAATCATATTTGATGGCCTCCTACTCATATGGTCCAAGACTACGTTATTTCTGAAGCACTTTGTTGTGCATAGTTGCAGCCCCTCTTGTAGGGTGTTTTTCAGCTAGACTAGGTGGTGGGAGATCTGTTTATTCTAAGGGACACAACCGTTAGAATATTATCCATATGCTTGCCATCTCCTCAAATATATCCATATGCTTGCCATCTCCTTCATTATATAATTGATGAGCTCTCTCACCCGGGGTCCCACCACTATGAGATTGCTTCCATGAAAAGGCTCGTCCACAAAAACTGCGCTGTCCATCAAGGTGGTTTAATGTATCTAGAAAAATTGTTGACTTAGTCAACCTTGACTGAATCTTCATGCCCTGTCCCTTTTCACAGTCAAGCTGCCTTCATTTTTTCTAGCTGGATTGGTCTCTATTCACATTGAGCTGGCTTTATTTAGGATCCACTTCTTTGAGAATAAATAATGTTGACTTGGTCAAACTTGACCTTGTCCACATAGTTTAGACCTTGTTCACACATGTGGATGCTTGAAATGGTTATTTCATGATCCCCTTTCACACTAGGAGGGATTTTAATTCATTCTTGAGAAAATTATGACCCTCCTTGCCCATTTATTCATTTATCTAACTTTTAGAAGAAAAATTAATATTCCTATTAGCTGAAGCTAAATTAGGAATATTACATTAAATTTCAAGAAATTTTCTTCAATTTTTTTGGGAAAGAAAGGAAGTCGAATTAAGGGGTATAAAAGCGAAAGAAGGAAATATAATCAGCTCTAATGGCATAAAAAATCTTTCGAAGAAATAAAAACAAGGCGTAATTGCACAATTATGCTCACTAGAGGTTCAAACATCAAAATCATATATTTCTCCATATATCCAAAAAGTCTTGGATAACCATTCCAATGTATTTGAGTATTCCAAAGGCCTCCCACCTATTCATGATTGTGATATTTCTATTCATTTTATTCCAGGAAGTGTTACTCTAAACATCATACCTTACAGATATCCTTATGCCCAAAAGAGTGAAATTGACATATGGTTGCAGGAATGCTAGAGATTGGTATAATTTAACCTAGTCAAAATTATTTCTATAATCTAGTAGTATGGGTGCACAAGAAGGATGGATCATGGCATATGTGTTAGAATTATAAGGATCTCAAAAATATCATTATTAAAGATAAATTTCACATTCCCGTCATTGATGATTTTTTTTTTGGGTAAATTAGACTAATTCTATTAAAAATCATATGGTACATAAAGGATTACAAGAAAGAGATGCTAGATATGTGGGTAACCAGAAATGATGAATAGTCAACCTAGGTCCCATGATTAGAAAAAAGTGAAGCAAATAGAGCCCATAAGATGAACATGGGAGCTAAAAGATACAAACAGAAGTCTACCCTAAATGGGTGGAGTTCTCAGTACAACATTTTTTTCCTTTATTTTTTTATGCTCTTACCCAACCATCCTGGGGCTGATGAGCTGGAACCACTTGAATATTGTTGGTGACTAAAGGAGATGGCTCCTTATCTGATTCTTAGGAGGAGGTGTCATGAGGTTGCTTTCGATTGCTTCTACGGCCATTGGGCTCAGTTGTGTTTGCCGAGGTCATGTCTGACTCCTGTTTTGCCTCTTCCTTATCTGCTTCGATCTCTTCCTCATCCTCATCCGAGATGAAGGATTCGATGTACTCATCCATGGGTGGTGGTACACATGGTTTCTAGCTTTTGGATTTTAATTTCTAGTTTCTCTTATTCTTTTGGACTGGGAAGGAGGGGCAAGAGTTCTGAAGATGCCCTGTTTGATGATAGTAATGGCATTGAAAAGATATGTTCTCATAATCCAAGGTCTGAGTCCAGTGGAATTCTACCACTTTGAGAATGATTTGATCAGGCAAGCCTTTGCTGATATCTATTTCAGCATAGAGTTTTCCATAGGTATAAATTTCCGATTCCCCCCCTGGAGGTGCCCATTGCAAGAAGCGACCGAGGGTGTCTCTGATTCCTTGAAAGAATGATAAGTGCCACATATGAGAAGGTAGGTTAGGGATACTGACCCAGATAGGGAGCTTGGTGATGAAGGCCATGGGGGGATCGAAATTTGGGAACCATGGTGTCAAGAATAGCCCTGCTTTTCCCCAAAACCAAGGTCCCTCTGTTAAAACTTTTTAGATAATCCTCGCTGAAAGCAAACATAACTATGAAGAAGCCCTTTGAACAGAATAAGACCTTGGTGTTATTGGTCCAAGTGGAGTGGATCCATTTATAGAGGTTGACTGAGCAAGGCCATAATCCATTGAATCAGCATATGAAGGAATTTTTTCCATTAATTGGGTCTTTTTATCTAGATAAGGATGGGAGATTTCAATAGCTGGAATGTCCTCTGATTTATCCACTAAGAAGGGCTTGGGAGCATCAGGGGGCTCCGTAGCTTTCTTGGGGTGCTGAGCATTGAATGCATTCTTATAAGAGAATGTTTGTGAAGAGAAAGGTTGCCCAGATGCACCTCCACAGTTGAAGGATTAAAACCAAAGAGGTATTTTTCCCTATATTGTAAAAAGAGAGAGGAAGAGAGTTTTTGAGCTGCTTACCCTTGTACAAGAATATTTGTAGGGTAGTAGGGATCCTCATCTTATATTTGAGGTATTTCATAAGGCTGCACTAGATCTGTAGATTGAACCCAGCAGAGCAGAGTTTAACCAGAGTCTGGAAATCTGAATCTGGAAGGTGTGAGAATAGTTTTGGCCCCTGGAACCTGGGGGTACGCACAAGATCGAAGGATCAGTCATGATGGTAGCCGAGGAGAGTGGACCACCTTGGCCTTTGGACCCTTAGGTTGCCATTATGTGTGAAGGAGAGTTGAAAAAGGGAGGGACGTCAGAGCTATCTGCATGGCAGCTACGGAAGAGGCTACAATCCGATAGGGGGAGTGTTGCGTAACTGCAGGCGATGGCATTATCTGGAAGGGGTGCCCCTTTTACATTATGAAAGGGTTCAAGATGCTGGCTCCTAGTCTGTCCAAAGGTGTTGAGGTCGAAAAACACGACAGGTTCAAGCCCACCGATGGCGAGCCCAGTGACCTGCCCATTGAGGGAAGCTGTAGCTCTCTCCATGCCTGTGTGAGAGGACTTTTTTTTTTCCACCTCATGGCTTCCCTAAGTGCATGTTCTACATCTAGGCATGAGAGCAGATAGTGGCATGCCTGGATTTTGGCTTCCTTGGGCTACAGGGCTGAGTAGGAGCAAGTCAGTGGCGACAGCTGTAGGGAGAATCGTTGTTGCATGAACCCTAGCCATTTCTCCTCCATCCTTTTCATTAAAATTTTCCCATCATTGATGAATTGTTGAATGAATTACAAGCAAAAAATTACTTCACTGAGTTGGATATTCATTCAGGATATCATAAAATTAGAATGAAGACCGAAGACATCTCAAAAACAACGTTCATAACTCATGAGGGTCATTATGAATTTTTGGTCATGAATTTCTGCCTTACTAATTCACCTTCGAAATTTCAAGGTTTAATGAATCAAATTTTCAAACCCTTCCTTAGAAATTTATGTTAGTATTTTTTGATGATACACTAATCTACAAAATGTCTTGGAAGAATCATGTCCAACATGTTGACATGGTGCTCAAACTATTGGAGGAGAAAAAATTATATGCAAAAACCTCCAAATGTTTCTTTGGAGTACATGAGTTGGAATATTTGGGTCATATTGTATCTCATGGGGGTGTTAAGATAGAGCCTAAAAAAATTAAAGCCATTAAGGAATGGAAAATTCCCAAAACCATATATAATCTTCAAGGATTTCTCAGATTGACAGGGTATTATCGCAAGTTTGTTAATAATTATGGCACAATAGTACCACCTCTAACAACATTACTAAAGAAAGACACATTTTCTTGGACTCCAAAAGAAACTAAGGCCTTTGAAAATCTTAAAGAGGCCATGTGCCAAGCACTGGTATTAGTTATGCCAGACTTCACAAAAACCATTATTTTGGAATGTGACACCTCACGAAATGGAATCATTGTTGTTTTAATTCAAGAAGGAAGACCCATTTCTTTTGAAATTCATGCAATAAAAGGAAAGTATTAACACAAAAATATTTAAGAGAAGGAAATGTTGGAAATATTACATGCACTAAAGAAATGGAGACCTTACCTAATGGGAAGACAGTTCAAGGTAAAAACATTTCATGACAGTCTTAAATAATTTTTGGAAGAAATATTATCATCATAAGAGCAGAAAAGAAAAAACAAAAAATGGGTCAAGTGGTTACCTCTAGCTAAATGGTGGTATAACACTTCCTTCCATACTGCAGAAAAAATAACCCCATTTATGAAATTTTATGGATATCATCCACCATCCATCACAACATATTTAATAGAAAATTCCAAGGTCAGGAAGTGTAATATGACAACGAGCATAAAAAAAAATTCTCCAACTCTTAAAGGATAACTTCACGATGGCGCAGAATCGAATGAAACAAGAAGCAGATCAACATCATAGTGAAAGAAGTTTTAATGTAGTTAATTTGATATTTTTACAGCTACAACCATACAAAAAAAATTTCATGAAGAAAGCTAAGAAGGATAATAAACTATCGCCCAAGTACCATGGTCCTTATAAGGCATTGCAAAATATTGGTACTATGGCATGGAAATTGGAGTTGCCTGCATCTTCCCTAGTACACTCAGTTTTCCATATCTCATGCTTAAATAGGTTATTGGTGACAAGCTCCCAATTCAAATAGTGTTGCTATAACTTGAAAAATAAATAAAAAACATATTTGAGTCTGAATCATTCATGAAAACAAGAACCTGAAAGATAGGGAATCAATTAATTTTAGAGTATCTCATTAAGTGGAAGAAATTTCCTGTTGAAGGTTCCACATGGGAGTATAAGAATTTATACAAAATCATTTGGAACTACTCAAGCATTGAGTACAAAACATTTTTTAAGGATAATACCAGTTTGTTCCCTATTGTTATCGTTGTTCCCCATAGAAGCCCACTACTATTATTTTTTTGTCATTAAATTATTATTGTTATGTAGGCTCTGATTATATTGTGAAACCTTAGACTCCTATAACACCAAGGAGGTCTTATCATTTGTATCATATAAGAATTTTTTATTTTTGTAATGTAAAGGAGGTTCCCCCCTCGAAGAGGACCATTTTTAAGTCATTGGTCTATATTTTCTTCTGTTCTTTGATCTGGTTTCATAATACAATTTACCCCAACTATTCCAACAAAATTTTGTAGATTCATCTCCTAGGGTTAGGTTTTTCGATTTTTAGGCTTTTCCATTGTTATCCAATGATAAATAGGCCTTTTCACCTCATTATAACACACATTAGAAGGCATGTAGCCAACACATCTATTCTCAAAGATAATCTAACATCTCTTTATCTAGTTTATTTATATTCTGCATTTAAACGATTTTCAATACTTTGTTATTAATGAATTGGAGATATATTTTCAATGTATCTCTATACTTATATCTATATCTATATTTCATTTAATTCCTTCATATATCGGGATCAGTGGTATCAGAGAGGTTTTCACTTTCTCTATTTTTTTCTCCATGTCCCTAACAAGGTCTAGGTATATAGACTTAGGGGTTGAACTGGTTGAATATTTTCAAGACTTGTCTCGCCGACCCCAACAACCTCCCATGACAGAAGTAAATAAATATGAGGGAGTGTAATATTCCCAAATGGGAAAAGCAGGAATAGAGTGCATAAAATGAAAGCAACAAAAAATATTTAACACATCAAACCATGAGACCAATATGGAGCCATATTATTGATCATATATTCAGCAAATAAGTACAAAAAAATGAGGCACAAATCGTAGAACGTGATCGCACAAGCCTCCAATGCATAAACACTCTCAAAAGTGAGATGTTTTTGCTATACCAAAATGTCGGAGAGGCTGCTACAACACAGTCATACTAAGCATAAATACAGCTAGAGATCATACAATAATATAAAAATAATGATATAGGCCAAAATAGATGCTACATATACAGATCTGGGCACTAGATCATATTTCCAAGACAACCCAAGAGGGTTTTCCAGAAAATGCACACAATGTGGCAATGTAAGTTGCATCCCTAGGGATGAAGGTATGATCCAACAATATAAATGAGAAGATATCGGTGAAGCTAATGTAGAAACCTACAAATATTATCCAATAGATCCTTCGAATGAAACAATGGCTCCTCAACAGAAGGAATCACCTCCCAAAAAAACCACTGCAACCACCCCTGCAACCCCTCCCTAAAATAACACAGATCTAGACTGAAACTGCACTATAAGGGATAAATACTCCTTGGCCTGATGCCAAATATTTCAATAAATTCCAAGGGGCTTATTTACAGGCCTTCCAATGGACGGAAACCTTCCTCCACTGCAAAAATAGCTCTGAAGTCACCCAAAATAATCCACCATTATTGCACCCTACAACACAACACAATATTCTATAGAAACTGCATTGATGAAGAAAGTTGTAGCTTGGCCTTGAGCTTGAGTGTGGAGATTTAGTGCAATACTCCTCCAAGAGGCCTCTTAAGGAAAGAGGTGGGATTCTCGCTCAAGAACACCCTATGCTAAATAGCACGACAAACTCAACTAACCAACTAAAGAATGCAAGAAATCTAAACAGAACATATACAAAATAATAAGCCAAAAACATCCCCCCCATATGGCTGCCATCCTCTTCCTTATACAAGTTATGAGCTTCCTTACCCTTAGCCCCACTCAATTAGGTCACTACCTCCATGCAATCAATCTCCCTCCAAAACTTTGTTATTCCTCATTAAATGTCCACTCCTCCATAATAACAATGTTGATTTGGTCAAATTTGACCTATTCAACATGTTCCATCCTCTGTTCACACTCAAAGGTGCTTTATTTGGCTTCTTAGAGGGTCTTCTTTCACACTTGAAGTGTTTTTATTGTTGCTAAGGAGATCTATGGGCCTCCCTACGCACTTATTCACCTACCTAGTGACAAAATAATCTATAATTTTCCATTTAGCTAAAAGCTAAATTTTTGGAATATTACAGTCCTCCCCTCCAAAATCTTGTTTGTCCTCAAGCAACTGTAAGGGTTGAGAAAAATTATCCCCTCCTCCTCTTGTGGCCTCCTCATCAAATAGTCCCCACCACTGCTTCAGATATTCTACAACAATTCTGTCTCCCAATGGTTCCTCTCGAATGTGAAAGTTGGCCTTTGGTGGATAAACCAAATGGCTCTCATCATGAGGAAATGGAAGTTCTATATGGAAATATTCTTGTTGTCCAATGGCCTTTCCAAGGTAGTAGTGATGAAAAGCATAGGGAATCTCATCCACAATGAGAGACTCCCATCTCCATGCTATCATCCACATGAAATGAATCATCTCCTAGCATGGTAATTCATAGAAAAGTTCCTCCCAAATGTTTATGAGAGGTATCTCCCAAGAGCTCCAAAAAATCATATTGCTCACCTCATAAATAAGAAAGTGATCTATTGTAGTGGTCATATCGTCTCCCATACTCCGCTTGAAGCATGGAGCATAAAAAGTGTGGGAAAGGTCATTCTCAATGGACACCTCTAACCAATGGGCCTTCCCTCCAATCATGTTCCCAACAAAGATAAGAACATCATCAACATATGGGATCACAATCAAAGTTATGCTATATTCCATGTGTATTATTGGGGAAGGGAAATGGTCCCTTGAGTACAACCAGCACAGTTTTTCTCCTAACTTCCATAGAATATGATACAACAAGTGTTTCCCCCACCACTTTTTTGCTGCCCCATTCTTCTCACATGCTTGGAGAAGGTGTATGATATTGGGTGTCAATGAATCACACCATGAAGAATACATCATCTACCCAAAATCTTCTAGGGATTTTCCAACATCATCACTGCCCATGGTCCAAAGTAGCCCATGAATCCAATAAGAAAGAGTGCCCCCTATTGGAGAAATTCCTTGCACATGAGTGATAAGAAAAATGAAAGTATATATTAAATATATCATGATGCTCAGAAATAAAATCCTTACCATACACTTGGTTCAAACTAGTGAGGTAGCTCATGGATGAGCTCCCTCTCACACCTAGTGAGTAAGGAGGTGGTGATGATAACTCTTCCCAAGAGTTATGTTTCTTCTCACCCTACAAATAATCTATGCACTTCCTCATATGATAGTGCATCTCCACTTTGAAATATTCCCACATGAATCCCTCCAAGATGGTATGGTATGCTCTAATGAAACCAACGGGATTGGAAAGCAAGATCTCATAAGATGCATGTAGTATTTTATCCTTGAGCTTTGAGGCTCTAGACAAAAAGATCTTATCCTGATAAAATATGACCCCATCTCTCACTGTATATCTCCCATCTGAAAACTAGCCATCAAGAATCCTGCATGTAAGGAGGTCCTTGGAGTATTCCAACAATAGTTGGGATCTCCAAAAAGGATATAAACTCCCTAATGATAGCGTTGCTGATCTATACTGTGTAGCCCCTACCATGTGGCTGCCTTCTTCCTTGACATCTCCCATGCCAAAGTCAAGCACTGGTATGCTGCTGACATGTTCCTGCTACCCCTCTTATAGTTGCTCATGCTCATGTGAAGGCTGAAGCTTTTGGAGGCTAGTCTTCCATAGGAAGCTTTCACCTCTCCAAAATCTCCTAAGTATGAAAAATTCATACATGAGTGGCCACTGTCCTCTACCAAATGGGGAAGATTCCTTCCTATGTGGAATCATCCTCTGGTTCTCTAATGCCCTAGAGTGGTCTCCTTGCACCATGATGGTGCCATCCTCCATCCCAGAAACATCTTCTCCCATATCATAATAGCTTATGAGAGTGGGTAATTATGATATTAGGAGAATGTCTCCCTCCTCCTTGAGCCTACCCAAGGCTCTCTGTGATGTGCCAAATCCTCCCAAGGTTATCACCCCTCCTAGATCAATGAGTGGTGAGGTGTCTCTCATCTTCATATCTAGTGGCCTCCTAGGTGGAATGCCCTCATGTAATGAGACATCAAAGTATGAAGTAGTCTGTATAGGTGAGTGGACTAATTTGTCCCTCCTTTCACTGAGAAAACAGGTCTCATCTTTCTATATATAAACCTACTGGAATAAACAAGGGTGCATGCTCCCCATCCTTTGATGCTGATCCACCTTTTATTCTCCTCCTTTGATCAAGGTCTTACTTCCCATCACTACTGTCACATGCTGCTCCTTGGGAACTTTTTGCAAAGATGCAAAAGCTCCTCTAACTGAAGCAATAGATTCATGCCCATCTCCATGTGGTGATGGTTCTCCTCCTGAAGTGACAACGCTTTTACTTCCTCTCTGCTCTTCCTACTCATTAATATTTGAGAGTAACTCATCAACAATGAGAGACCATAGATCTTGGTCTTCCCTTGAAGGAGGAATCTTCATGTCTTCCTTTTGAGAGGAAATCTCTCCCTGCAATGGGGATCTTTCCCTTGGAAATGTATCATACAAGTTTTTATCCCTCTCAGTAGAAATCTGAAGTGGAGTTGGTGCAATGTATATTTCCAACTCATGCAAAGGTTTTGAATGTTTATGTTTGGCTAGCTCAATCAAAGATGTTTCAAGTTGTTTTTCATCAAATCTCTTCACTAATCTCTTAGTAAATCCTACATAAGTAGCTATATTTTCATGATTAAATGAAGAGGATTCATAAAAACACCAAGTATAATCCTTACATTCAAGATGAGGCGCTGCTATCCTAAGGGCTTCCTTTTTCGAAACTTGATGTAGCTACAAGTATGAGTCTAGCTGCTCTATCCAATCCTTGGTTGTCCATTTAGATGAACCATCAAAATTTGGTAGAAAGAATATAGCTCTTCTGCATCTGTTGTGATTGATGGGCCTTCTATTCTCCTTGAGTTGGAAAAGCCCATGGAAGTTCAAGTGCTCCTTGAATCCCCAAGATTTAGATTCATACTCCTGAAGATAGTCACTCAAAGTCTCCTCCTTTGGTGCATCTCCTTCCTCCATCTCTCTTACTGTGAATATGGTCATAAAACTACATTTTGGATTAGATTGTGTGGCTTAATTCTCACACTCATCATGTAAAAATCTATGGATTGCTTCATATTGAAACCCCCTTGGAGATTGCCTACACATATCCCTTCTCATCTTCTTGATATCTTCATGGATGCTCTAGATAGTTTGAAAAATAAGCTTTGAGAGCTCCTCTTCCTCCCTTCCTCCAAATACTAGAGTGTTGTCTTTGTACCTTCTATACATCTTCTCTCCCTGTGAGAAGCTTCTCCTTATGGTCACATATGGACTAAATTCACAGGCTAAGCCAAGATTATGCTATGATACCACTTTAATATTCCCAAATGGGAAAAGCAACAATAGAGTGCATAAAATGAAAGAAACAGCAAATATTTAACACATGAAACCATGACACCAATATGGAGCCATATTATTGATCATATATGCAACAAATAAGCACAAAACAATGAGGCACAAATCATAGAATGTGAACACACAAGCCTCTAATACATAAACACTCTCAAAAGTGAGATGTTGATGCTATACCAAAATGCTAGAAAGGCTGCTACAATTCAGTCATAATAAGCATAACTATATCTGGAGATCACACAATAATATAAAAATAATGATATAGGCCAAAATGGATGCTACACATACATATCTGGGCACTAGATCAGCTTTCCAAGACAACCCAAGAGGGTTTCCGGAAAATGCACACAATGTGCCAATGTAAGTTGCAACCCTAGGGCTGAAGGTATGTTGCAACAACAAAAATGATAAGATATGGCTGAATATGATGTAGAAACCTAAAAATCTTCTCCAATAGATCCTCTAGATGAAACAATGGCTCCTCCACTGAAGAAATCACCTCCCAAAACAACCACTGCAACCACCCCTGCAACTCCTCCCTAAAATAATGCAGATATGGACTGAAACTGCACTGTAGGGGATAAATTCTCCTTGGGATGATGCCAAATATGTCAATAAAGCCCAAGGATCTTCTTTATAGGCCTTCCGATGAATGGAAACCTTCCTCCACTACAAAACTAGCTCTGAAGTCACCCAAAATAATCCTCCACTGCTGTACCCTGCAACACAGCATAATATTTTGAATAAATTGCACTGATGAAGAAATTTGTAGCTTGGACTTGAACTTGAGTGTCGAAATGTAGTGCAATACTCCTCCAAGAGGCCTCTCAAGGAAAGAGGTGGGATTCTCACTCGGGAACACCTTATGTGAAACAACATTGCAAACTCAGCTAAAGAGTTGAAGAATGCAAGAAGTCTAAACAGACCATATACAAAATAATAAGCCAAAAACATTCCCCCATATGGCTGACATCCTCTTCCTTATATAAGTTATGAGCTTCCTTACCCTTGGCCCCACTCAATTAGGTCACTACCTCCATGCAATCAATCTCCCTCC
Source organism: Pinus albicaulis (assembly GCA_034641835.2). Classification (NCBI taxonomy): domain Eukaryota; kingdom Viridiplantae; phylum Streptophyta; class Pinopsida; order Pinales; family Pinaceae; genus Pinus; species Pinus albicaulis. The sequence goes on from CM076573.1 coordinate 252,400,627, forward strand.
AAAACTACGTTATTCCTCATTAAATGTCCACTCCTCCATAACAACATTGTTGATTTGGTCAAAGTTGACCTATTCAACATGTTCCATCCCCTGTTCACACTCAAAGGTGCTTTATTTAGCTGCTTAGAGGGTCTCCTTTCACACTTTAATTGTTTTTATTATTGCTAAGGAGATCTATGGGCCTCCCTACCCACTTATTCACCTACCTAGTGAAAAAATAATCTACAATCCATTTAGCTGAAAGATAAATTTTTGGAATATTCCATTTACCTTTCTCTATTTCTATCTATATGTCCCTAACGAGGTCTGGGTATACAAATTTAGGGGTTGAATTGGTTGAATATTTTCAAGACTAGTCTCACCGACCCCAACGACCTTCCATGGCAGAATTAAATAAATATGATGGAGCACGAGGTCCTTCCAAAATATTTCTCGAAGAATCCATCCTGCAACAAAGGAATTTGATGATGGAAAAATTTTCCCAGATCCTTCAGTAATTTCCCACAGGAAACACATCTTCATTTAGTAACCACACTATAGGGGCCACTCCCTTTAAGTTACAAGTCTACTTTGACGTTCCCATATTTGAAGGTCATATATATGCGAATGTCATATATAAATGATTAAATCTATTGGAAGGATATTTTTTGCTTCATGATCCTTCCAATAGGGAAAAGATTAATTTTTAACCCCTCAAAGTCACCCCCCATGTTAGGGAATGGTCAAAAACATATTGCAAGAAGAGGGATGAAAAGGAACCCTCAATGTATTAATCCAAACTAACTTGGAATTCCTTTTGAGACATCATCAAAGAAAAATACTACCCTATTTGAAGATATGAAGATAATTATATAAAGCGGACCACACTATGGCTAGGCAGGGACCCAGATGTTTTGGAGTTCATAAATATTTTTCATACCCTTCGCACAAAGTTGGGTATCAATGATTCTGAGTAGCATCTGGTAGTCAAGTGCCACAATTTTATACACAAATACATCTAGTACGAGATGGAGTTCGTGTACATCTCCTCCCTTGGCACCACCTATCGATATGTTTTTAAGATCAAGCATAAATTTAAACAGAGGAAGTAATACTTTGGACCTGTGAATACAAAGCAAGGGAAATACACCTCAAAACCACAGAACAAAGGAAAAAGACAAGGTGAGGTGACCTAGGATAACCCACTAAAGCCGCAAGTGAATAATAGCACCACGAAGAAATAACACTGCCACTCACAACACAAGTGTGTATCAATCCAAACAGTCACTGGTGGTCAAGCTGAATGGTTCAAAGTGAGATGCATGTTCTGACTCTAAGTCAAAAAGTGACATCAAGAATGATATATAATATGTAATATTAGCTCAAATATCTAGAGGAAGGGGAGCATCTCATCCACTTGCAAATGTAGGTGAAGGGATCTTCATTATTATTCTTTATCGACAACAGAAGCCAAAATTAATTAGGAAGTTGGGCCTATCAACCACACCACACCTAGAGCCATACACCATTGGGTGGCTTCACCAAAGACGAGATCTTTGTGTTAGCCAAAAAATTTTCCTTCCCTACAGCATCAAACCCTTCATAGATGAGGTATTGTGTAATATTTCTCCTCTTGAATTTCATGATGTATTATTAGGCCAAACATACTTGTGGAAATGACATGTTGTGTATGAGTCTAGGCTTCACACTATTATTATTACTTTGGGAAACAAATTATACTAGATATTAGAGGTATGCCTTCCTACCTTCATCTCTTTGATCTCTTCTAAGCACTGTAGTAATATCATCTCCTAGCCTAGGAAATTTGTTTTATTTTTTATTCTTTCTCAAAGTAAGAGGAATATCATAGCCATCTCCATGGCCCCCAGGAAAGGTTCCTCCATGCAGGAAATGTAGGTGGATAAGGTCATGGAATAATACAAGGACATCTTCTCCTCACCCACAGGGGCACCCTTAAAATATCAGGTCAAGAATTCGATTGATCTGACCCATGAATCACCTCTATCCAATGGGATTATATATCATTGCTCCATTATATAAAATGAATATATCAAGTGGTAGATCTAGGATCTTCTGCAAAAAGGGCACATCTGACCAAGTTCCTCACCTTGTGGGAGCCTAATTGTAATTGTACATAAGAAGGATGGGACCTAGAGGCCTTCCATTGATTATCGGGAACTAAACAAAATCATTGTCAGGAACAAGTATCCAATCTATTATATTGATCTCCTTCTTTATTAGCGCAAGGGGGCTAATTATTTCATCAAGATCAATCTAAAGTCTAGCTATCACTAGGTTCCAATAGGGCCCACACATGTATGGAAGACTGGCTCAAATCCAAAGAATTCCTTTTTGAATGGTTGTTCATGACATTCAAGTTGACAAATGCCATTACTACTTTAATGAGCCTAGTATACTAAATCTTGCAGCCCTTCACCAACTTGTTCATGGTTGTTTATCTAGATGGCATCCTCATCTTCAGCAAGAGTTGGGAAGAGCACTTGCAACAAATTTGGTAGTTTCTTCAAACCCTGCAAAAACACAAACTATGTGGAAACTTAGAGAAATGAATTGTTGGCATGAACCAGGTCCAATATATGGGCTACATCATATATGAGGAAGGCGTGCTTGTGGATCTAGATAATATCAAATTCATTTTCGATTTCCCAGTCCCGACCACTCTAATAGAGATTCACAGGTTTTTGGGCCTTGCAAATTTTTACCAGAGGTTTGTGCTAGGATTCCCCCATATCACTTGGCCTTTAGAGTCATATTACCAAGGGTGGAGTGAAAGAAATTTTTTCCTACTCCAAGTCCCAACAAAGGGTTTTCATTGAGTTGAAGCACCGCCTATTCTTTGCACCTGTACTCATGTTTCGAGACCTGCAAAAATTGTTTGAAGTTGAGAAAGTTGTCTCCAACTATGATATTGGCGTAATCCTCACCCAACACGGGCACTAGCGGCCTATCCTAGTGATAAAATTTCCGATGCAATTCCAAAGTACCCTACCTATGATAAAGAGACATATTATATCATGTAGGCTTGCTAATAATGGAAACATCAGATTCTGGGGAAGGAGATGGTGATACACATCAATAACCAACCTCTTTCGTTTACAAAAAAATAAGAGAAGTTACAAAAATGATCATCGTCAGAAGTGGTCTACATATCTGAAAAAATTCCACTCTAATATGAAATAAAAAAGGAAAACACCAATCATGTATTATATTACTTCATTCGGCACCCAGCTTCAATGTTCACTGTTGTTCTTAACTCTTGTGGTAGCAACACCTCTTGATGGCTGAAATTGTACAAAAATGATCCAGAGTTCGCCACCACATACGAGCTCCTAGTGGATGGACATAAAGTTCCCATTTTCCACATTGAGGATGCATTATTATGCTACTTAGGCCACCTTTGTGTTCCTTCAAGCTAGAGTTCCAAGTTGATTTGGGAGGCACACTGTAGTGAGGTTACACAATAGTTTGATGTGGATAAAAATATGCTCCTATTACATAAGTATTTTTAGTAGCCAAAACTTTGAAGGATGCTGGGAAATATATCAGATCTAGGTTGCCTATTCCATCACTAGGCCAACCATCAAGAAGAAATGCTTGTACATTCCTCTACCTACTCCCAACTAGCCCTGTGAATCCATCTCCATGGACTATCTGTCTGGTCTACATTCTACAAAGCATGGTAGTGACTGTGCATTTGTGTTTGTGGACACATTTCTCAGATGGCTATATTAATGGTCTGTAAGAAGAGTATCACAAATACCAAGACCTTATTTGAACGAGTGTGGATATTTTGGGATATCATAGACCATTATATAATATAAGGATATAAAGTTCCTGGGCACATTCTATGTGAGCCTATAGTCACTATTGGACACCAATCTCATGAGTTGACTACATTCCATCCCTAGACTAATGACCAAACATAGCTCGTCAATAGGATTATCATACACATACTTTGCATGTACTACTCCAAGAATCCATGATCCTAGGATATGATCCTTCCCTATGTGCAACACAATTATAATAGAGCTCTCAATAGATTGAATGGTCATAGTACCTTCTAGGTGGGTATAGGATTTCAACCATTATGTCCACTTGATTTTTCCATGCCTCATGAAAATACACAGACAAAATCCACACATGTCTAGTTTGAGGTTGATAAAGAAGCTAGGCTTATTGAACACTTCCAGCACAACTGCTAGGAAGTTCAAAATATATTGGAGAATCCCAATTCCAGGTACAAGCAATGACATGATAAACATCATGTGCCACACATGTCTTAGGTGGGTGATAAAGTTTGCTTGAATTTGAAGAAAGAGCGCCTTACAGGAGACAATAAGAAGCTCAGACTACTCTAATACGGGCCTTAAACCATCACCAAGGTTGTTGAAGAAAATTATTTTGAGCTGAGCATTCCCCTATTCCTTTGCTTGCATCCAATGTTCAATGTGGATCGCCTTCGGCCATACTTTCCAGCATTACTAGACACATTAGACATTACAAAACAACTCACACCAACAAAGCTAAATCTAGACGATATGGAACAAGATAAAAATGATAGGATCATGGACACGTAGATCAATACCACTCTCCAACAGAAGATCCAACTGTATCAAGTTGTCAAATCTCGCCAATTCTTGCACCAAAGAAAGTGGATCACAAGGGACCAAGTTCAGAAGAAGTTCCCCATGTCATGGTGACACTCGATGCAATGGGGACCATTTCTTCATAAGGTGGGAGCACTAATCTAGGTAGACATTTGTGGCCACCCACCGATTCCACTTGGACCCCCACCCTTTCTTCTTTCAGTTTCCGCAATTGTATCACAATTTACTATTTTTGGCACTTTTTCGGGTTGTGAAATTCCGATGCCATTTTGAGGCCCTAAACAATTTTTTTTTTTAAATGAGAAGATAAATATTTTTCATTAACATTTTCAATCAAAATTTGTATTTCTCTAATAGATATTTTGAATAGGGTGTCGTACGTGTCAAACAGAGAACATATGCCAAAGTTACGACCTTGGGAAGTTGATGTACCATTTTACCCCAACAGGGCCCACAAATGTTTGGTGCTTCATATCATAGGGTTAGGTTTTTGGATGTATATGGTTTTGCATTGTTTTTAATAATAAATAGGCCTTCCAAACTCATTGTAACATAGTTCAAAAGGCATGTAGCCACCGCATCTCTTCTCATAGATAAGATACCATCGCCTGAGTTGGTTTATTTCTATTATTCCTGTAAAAAAATTCAATACTTTGTTATTAATGGATTGAAGTTTTGTTTTTTTTGTATGTATGTGTTTATGTTTATATTCATATTTCAATTCGTTCCTTCATAAATATGGATCACATAACTAGCAGGACACTCTTTGGGTTGAGGATATGTAAATTTGTGAAACATGTCTGATTGGTTTCCTAGTATGAAAGGAGCCTAGATTTCGAGGAGGAATGATTGGAATTATAGTTCAAGGGTGTCCTCTATTTTATTGCTATTCTTGTTGATGTATTTGGAAAGGGGTTAAGATAGTACGAATTTTGTTTGATTATGAATACTTTAATCATTTCAATTATTAGAGAACCATATTCTCTTTAAATACTTAAAATGGTACTATGATAAACGATTGATAGCTAAAATTATTATGAATAGTATGCGATTGAACTATTTGTGATGTGATTATGATTAAGAGATAGTAACTAGACTTGTTGGTCATACTCCACGAGGTTCCTTCCATGAAGGCTGATAAACCACCCAAGGTGCTTGTTATCAAGTTGTTAAACCACTCTGAGTGATTTCCAAAACTCATAAATCACATGTAATTAAATTATTTCATGAATTGGCCATAGTTTCCAAGAAGCAAGTAACCCTAAGTTTTATCAAGACATTGTTTTTATTTTTTTTTACGAAATTTAACAATGGCTAAATGGTTGAATGTAAAAATTGAATATTTTAATTGTTGTAAATATTTATGATTAATAGTAAAACATTAATGTTTTACTTATTGCTAGTTCTTGAAATTTAAATCCTTCATTTTGAAGGGGAAGGATCACATTTTGTTTTTTTCTAGTTACAAAACAATCATGATTGGAGATAGAGGTCAGGATCGAAAGGCGATCTAAATATCAAAAGAAATTTAAATGAAAAAATAAATCCTATGGGGGATAAATACTAGTAAAAATATAATGATGAAAAAAGGAATAAGAGATAAACATTGAGGATGGTGTTACCTTTAAGGGGAGAATGTAATATCCCTGTGTTATAATTTTAATAACACATGAAAAAATTATATTCATTCTCCAAAAATATAGTTAGGTTACCTTGGATATGATGGCATCAAGAAACATGTATGAAATTGTTTGTAATGGTATTTCTCACTCCAAAGGATTAATTCCAAAAATATATGGGAAATCAAGAAAATTACGAAGGGGTTACCCTGAAAAATTTATATTCATTCTCCAAAAATATAGTTAGGTTACCTTGGATATGATGGCATCAAGAAACATGTATGAAATTGTTTGTAATGGTATTTCTCACTCCAAAGGATTAATTCCAAAAATATATGGGAAATCAAGAAAATTACGAAGGGGTTACCCAAAAACTTGCACTACAAAGGAAAAGAATCATATTAACAACCATGTATATTGTGACTTTGGATACACGATGCCTATTGGATGTGGAAAGACAACATGTCATGTTAAAATTTCTAGTTCAATTTCTAAACACCACAGCTTGGTGTTCATGCGAACCTGTTCATTACCGTAAGTTGGGAACACTATGGATTCATATACGTAGCTGTTGTGTATCCAATAACTGCTAATCACTCCTATAAATTAATTTACCTTGTGATCCCATTAATTCAAATCTCTCGAGGGTGAAAGTTACCAATTAAATTACTCAACCAAGTGATAGTGTTGAAGGTCAACTAACCAAAAAGAAATAGGGAGATTCAAGCAACAACCAGAAGTGCTACTATTCATGAAGAAATAGGTTATAGGTTATTTGATGACAAGATTGACCTAGTAAGCAATATATTTCTTCCTCTAGTAAAATTCAGTTTAACTAGTAAAAAAATAATGTTGAAGTGACCTCAACTTCCTTTCATTTTTGTAATTGTAGAAGGGAGACATGCCTGGTATATTATAATAGGCATACTTTTATAATATTGTGTACTTATTTAATGCATACAAAATATAAATTAATAAGCATACTTTTAGGCATTTGAAATATCGATGAAGACACATGCATTAGTTTACGTTGTGTGCTTATTTTATTGATGTAAGATCTGAAAAAATAGACATTAATTCTTGAGCGCAAAGATTAGTTAATTATATTAAATTCATCGGAATTTTTTTTCTGAATTATTGTGTGTGGAGACAAAGGTTAACTATGTTTATTTTCATGAAAATATTGCATGGTTGTGAGCTAGAAATATAAATTTACTCTGTTAATCTTTTCGAAAATATTAAATGGCTCTTATGGGTTAAACTCCTGGAAAATATTGTAGGGTTTTGTGTGTGGAAAGATAGATTAATTGTGTAAAATTTGTTGGAAATAATTGCATGGTTCTGGTGCATAAAAGATAAGTATTATTTTTGTGTTCAATAATAAGAAAAATGTTATGTTAGTTTTCTTGCAAAATAATGTGTGGTTATATGTACATAAATAATTACTATTATGATAGTTTTTTTGAGAAAATAAAATGTGGTTATAAGCAAATATATACTAGATATTTTTCTAATTTTATTGAAAAATAATATGTGTTTATTTTGCTAATTTTCTGGATAAAGAATATGTTTTTATTTTGTTAGTTTTTTGAAAAATAATATGTGATTATATACATGAAGATAATAGCTATTGTGTTAGATTTATTGAAAAAAAAAATATCTAATGTGTTAGTTTCCTTGAAAAAGTTTATGTGTTTACATGGACAGAGATAATAATTGTTGGGTTAGTTTCTTTTGGAAAAATAAATAATAGTTATTCTTCTAGCTTTATGTGTAATAATTGTTGGGTTAGTTTCTTTTGGAAAAATAAATAATAGTTATTCTTCTAGCTTTATGTGTAATAAAATATGGGTATTTGCATTTTTTTTCTTTTTGGAAACAAATGTGTTCTTATGCGAAAAAATAATAGCAATTTTGGTGATTATCTTTTGGAAAGATTTATTTCTTCTTGTGTGAAAATATATTATTAACCATGGCGATTCTTTCAAAAAATTACCTTTCTCTTGTGGCCAGAGGTAAAGTGTAACTATTCCCTTTCTTGTAATGCATATGCATTTTAATTTATGCATGTGTGATTTGGATGGTTATATAGGTTTCATATCTATACGCATGCATAGGTAAATAGACATGTTTTTTAAATTATGTGATTTTAATTAATGCATGCATAGTGTCAATGAATAGGCATACCTTGATACTCTTTATGCATTTATTTATGCGTGTGATGGAAATTGGTTTCGCGCTTGAGGATGGGCTTAAAAGAAAATTATCGAAGACATATTTAATGTTATTATGCATGTGTAAGGAAGTGGAACATGAAAAGATGTTTAAAGCATAACTAGTATAGGTTGATTATTCGGGTTTGATAAATGGCTATTTTATATAATCATGATGTCAGATTTTGTTGATGGTAGTAATTGCAAGAAATAATTATGAATTATGTGAAGGATTAATTAATAATTTCTAATCCATCCCTTGAATATGGATGATAACAAACATTATGGTAGGCAATGAGGTCATTATGTTTAACTATTGATTCATGTAGAGTGAAAGATAATAAAATGTAATTTAGAAGGGATAACTTACTAGAGGAAGCAACCATGCCATGAACATATTGTGCTCGAGAAAAGTGGGGTAATGTGTTTGAGAAGCATGACATCATATTGAATGTATTGGCCTCTAATTAGTTATGTTTGAAATAAATATTATGTTATTTTGTAATAAGTTTAACAATGGAAAAGGGATAGACTCCCTTGCTGCCACTGAATGAGGGGCGAACTCCCTCATAAAACATTTAATTAATTTTTTTTTTTTTTCCCTTTGTTGTTTCCATCGTGTATTGTGTCCTGCTATGTGCTTTCACATTTTATGATCATGATGATGTGGTCTTTTTTCATAACATTGAAGAATCATGTTAAGCTTGTGTTTGAATAAGCTTCGGTAATTGATCGACAAACAATAAAAGTGATTGTAGACTGTAGTACGTTGATAAATGGATATAATGACAATTATTTTATAAAATGCACTATTCTATATCTATGGTTACTTCACGTTATTATGGTGACTCTAACGGATGTTTTTTTAAAGTGCATAATAAGCCATTATTGGGATGCTACATGTTGGTAGAAATTGATAAAAAAATATTCTCATGTATTTTTGCATGAGGTATATCGAGGGATGATACACGTGCACTTTAAGTATGATAAGGTCGCATAATTTAAAAAAAAAAACACTAGTGAGGAACCAATCGTTATAAACCTTATAGTCTTTACAATTGTATGCTTAAATGAGTGTAGTCCTCTTATTGGAATACATTTGTGAACAAGGTCTTTTGTGCATATACTATGTGGAAAGGAATATAGCGTATCTAATTAAAGACTTACGTATCATATTCATAATTCTACTTGTTATTTTTTATACAAGAGTGTATGCCTTAGATATGATCTTGTATTTGTCTTTTGATCGTGAATGATTCTCAACGGGTTTAAAATTTTACATCTTGACAAAAAAAAAAAATGAAGTGGCAATATTAAAAATCAACATTTGAAAACATAAAAATAATAATTTTAAATTACAATTAGCAATCTAATGCATCAATTTCTTATGAGTTGTGTTCAATAAGAATATTATAATGCAACTCTAATTGATGAAGAATATGGGGAAAAATATTTAATCAATTACATGATATATTATATCTATCATAATAAATCAATTAACATTTATTGATTAGCATGATGATATCATGTAAAATTTTAGGGGCTAATATTCCTAGGTGGGCTAATTTTTTATGATTTTATAATATATATATATATATATATATATTCCAATTTTCATTTTTTATAAAAATTATTCGCCCAAATTTTACAATATAAAAATATTTTATCTTTAAAATTTCCAACATTATATAGAGAGTTATATGAAATCATTATAAATTTGAATAATTTTAGAAATACAGCAATACACATTTTCTAGTTTGGATATTAGGGACTAGTGAGGTTCACCCATGTTTTTAAACTTCTAGACAATTTTCCCTGGATGATATTGATTAAATGAGTCAATATTTATTGTGTTTGCTAATTTATAAGGTTAAATCATCATCATCATCATAATCATTAATAAAAATCAAATAAAAAAATGCTTCATTTCATAAATCATGTGTCATGGAATGTTGTGTGTGTGCATGATTTCTTGTGTGTATACATGCAAAATTAGTCCAAATGTACATTTTTCAGAAAGTTGCATATTGTTCTCAATATACAGAATTTCACCTCGTGAACAAACATGGAAGTATGACATATGGTTCCCTAGATATAAAACAAATCTCATTGGTCCCTCATTACAAACTTGCAGCCTCATTAATATTAATTACATGCTTAAACTTGAATTTTTTTATAGATATCATTCACGTCACTACATATTGCATAATTTTTTTTGTCCTTATAATATTAATTTCCACAAATAATTAACATACTTAGGAAATATTCTTTGTAATGTTGATTTTTTAATAGAATCGATACAACTACTTGATTTATAAATTATGGTAATTACTTGTAAATATAAATTATAGTTTTTTAATCTTCATCAAGAAATTACACTTCAAAAATTCAACTAATAACCATGAAACAAAAGTAGATATCAAAATTTTTGTGATAGAGAGATATGTATGTGATAAGTGTGTACGTAAAATGAAAAATTTAAGTGTATTTTATACCCAAGATACCCAAGAGACATATCTCTTAAATTAAATGAAGTCTCTTTGTAAATTAAATTCTTGTAAGTCTTTACATTTACATTTTTACTCATATTTGTTAAATTTTTCAAGATCCCTAAATAATGGTGGGAAGTAACTACTGGTAAGTATATTTATTTAAATCTTGTTCCTATTTTATATTCTAGGCAAATGCTTTCTTAAATTATCGTGGGTAGTAACTAATAATAAATATATTGTTTATGTGAGTATCAGATATTTTCAAGAATCTTAATTTTGTACATTTTTGTTGATTTCCTTTCATTCAATTTCCTTTCTTTTAATTTAAAATATAATTTTCTTCTATGTTTTTACAGAGTATTCTAAATACATCAAGGACTATGAATACATAAAATAGCTACATTCTTCAATGCACCCCCTTAGTTAGGGAGGTATTCATAAAGACTATATAGATGCTTTATATATACATTATCTTTCTAAAAAGGAAAGATAAATATCATTGATAAAATCTATATCTAGGTCAATACCCTTTACCTACGTCAACATCATCATCAATATGTACCATAACCCATATTATCTCTCACAACTGATGGTAATTACTCAAATGATAACCATTATTTGGTGGGCACCTTACCTCATGGTACTTTGACTAATTTAGGGTTTCCATCCCCCATGGTAAAATCCTAGGGAAACCCATGTCCCAAATCCAAAGGTCTCTATCTTGGCCATGATGCTGAAGAGGCACCCACTTCATGAGTGTCCGAGCCTTGTAGAACATTCCTCTCCAGAGTGTTCATCCCTCATGCTATCATCTCACTAATAGTCCAGGTCATGCTCCTATGGTCATGTTGTGGTAAAAATACAACCCCCCCATTTTTGACTTGTTCACTTCAAATAATGGGGACCCTTTCTATAAATTTTTTTGGCTAAACACCTTTTTGGATTTTTATTTAGTTGATTGCGCTACGCTTTTGTTAGTTTTTCGTTTTCTTTGGATTCTTGTTTTGATTGCTTTGTTAGAATCGATTTTTTATAAGCTTCCCATTGACGCTTGTTTCGCCTCATTTGGTCAACTGGTTTGAAAATGGCATTCCTTTGAAAATATGATTATTTATGTAGCCTAGGTCAAAAATGCTTAAAATGTACAATATTGCATTTTGTAAATAAATTAGTTCAATAATGCATTCATTTCAAATATTAACCCATAGCGAGTTTTTACTAACATTTTTCCATTTTTAGTTATGCGGCCAAATCATTAATTATCGGGATTTAAGAAATTTACTCCAATTTCCAAATCAATTATTAATCTCGAAAACCCATAACATTCAAGTGGTTGTAGTTTATTTTTATTATTTTTATTTATTTTTCAAGTGGCTGTAGTTTCAATAATTTCACAACTTAACTAAATTTCATTAGAATAAAACCAGAATAAGAAAAATAATAGAAATATTAATTAAATTAAGTTAAATTAATATATAGTTAATTTAATTTAATTAAATTTAATATATAAAAAATAATATATAAAATATAATAAAATAAAAAATAAAAATAATTTTCATCGCATCGGGGGATCGGGTCGGAAATTTTTATTGAATATATTTTAAAAACCGATGCAATGATTTTATCACGTGCGATGAATCACATTCATTCCATGCAACGATAAGTTAAAAATTCCGTGCGATTAGTTCATTTTTATTTATTTCTCGATGCGATGAAATTTATTACGTTAGTGGTGCAGTTCTCGGTAAGTCTTACGTAGGTTAGTATTAACTTAGTTTTTCATAAGGGTAATAGTAGTTTGTTTTTTTTGTTAGTATTAACTTAGTTTTTCATTTTAATTTTATATTAGTTAAATGTCAATATAATATTAATTTTATATTAGTGTTAGTTTTTAGGTTAGTCTAACATTAAAGTTAGTGGTAAATAGTATACGTTAGTGGTAAGGTAGGTTAGTTTTAGTTTTGTGTTAGTTTAAAGTTAGTATTAGTATATATTAGTGTTAGTATTAGGTTAGTTTTAAATTAATATAATGTTAATTTAGTTTTAGTTTAATAATTAATTTAATTTTTAAATATTTAAAATAATTAATTTTAAATTGATTAAATTAATTAATATTTAAAATATAATTAATTTAATCAAATTTATTATTATTTAGATTAATTTGTTTATAATTATATTAATTAGTTAGATTAATATTTAATTAGTTTAATTTATAATTAGAAATTAAATTAGAATTAATTATTAGTTAATTGTAGGCTAATTTAGGATTAAATTTTTTAATTTAAATTCTGATTTTTTTAGCCCAGCAACAGAGTTTCCAGATTTATTTCAAATTTGACTTATCAACCTTGGAGGCTAATAAATTGAGATTTACTTAGCCAAATGAGGCGAAGGACGGCTCATTGGAAAGAGAAAATCAAGGAGAACATTTCTGAGGAGGTTTCAATAACAGATTTGATCTTTTATTGGGTCAAAAATCAGGCAGAAGATCAAGCTCCGAATTTCTAAAAATAAAATCAATTTTCTGAGTTTTGTTTTCTTCATTTTCATTTGCCCAGCCTCTTCTAATTGCAGATTCATGCATCAATATTATCCTTGGTTAATTAAGATCGTTATGAGTATCAATAAGAAGCTCAAATTTCTTTTTTATTTATTTAAATAGAATTTGATTGGATTTGTTTTAATGTTAGAAATAATATTTGGATTTTATTGTTGCATCTTAATTCATTTTAATTTCTTTTTGCAGGAAAAAAAAAATAGAAGAGATATTGAGGAAAAAGATTTCAATCAATGAGAAGACTCCAACAATTAAAGATTGGAATTTTTGAGCAATTAAAGTTGGATTGGGCAGATTTTTCTTCAACAAACTCTCTTCTAAAAATACTTTTGGGAGGATTATAAATTGCAAATAACAAAATGTAAAAAGGGCTGCTCTCCTCTGCAATTCCAGACTTCTAAAAGCATTTCTGGTATAGGAATTTAGAGTTGTAGATGGGGAGGAGAGAAAGTTTCAGATCTGAACATTATTGAGGGTTTATGCTTTATATCTTGTATTATGCATGATGGGCAGAGTTTGCATTTCTGCAGCTCTAGTCCTGAAAGCAGAAATTCAAGTAATGTAAAGTACTGTTAGAGACCAGGATCAGAGAAGCAGATTCAATTAACTGGTATTTTTGGCATTTCTGTATCAAATACCAGTTTCATTTTTTATTTTAATAAAATTGTTGTTTAATTTTATTCATGTTTTGGCATTTCTGTTGATATGGATAATTTGTCTCAAATTGTTAAGTATCTCTGCTCTTATGAATTAAACTCTGATTTTTGAGTAACCATTACTCAGAAATTTGTCTTATAACACTGATTTATTAAATAGTAATGTGTTGTGAATTTCTTCCACATATTATTGTTTAATTATTAGTTTGACTGATATGATAATCAATATCATTTTTGTGAATTTCTTCCGGAGTGTTGTTGATTTATTATTTTAGTCAAATGGTCTCAATATAATGTGTTTTGGTACTCACAAATGTGAGCTAATTGAATTTCTTCGTTAGTTTGACATTAATTAAAAGCCAGACATATTTTAATTCTCATCACTTAATTATATTGCTCTTAATTGGGTTAGATTTTCATCTACCTGATTGAGATAGGATTTAGATTAGTTTCTTTTTGCTTGCATTATAGAATAAGTTTGCAATTAGATTAATTTCTACATTCTTTTAAGTCCTCTTCTTGAAGAGGCAAAATCTTAGTTGTGGTTTGGCTGAACCCAAATCAGCTTAAGGGTCATTCTCTTGCCTGATCAGCAAGAAGAATTGATCTGATATCCCTGTCTATTGGTAGTTAATGATATATCGTAAACCAATAGTGATAGGGAAAAGGTAACTGGACCTAGTTAAACCAGTCGGAGCCACTATCATAAACGGAAAAGGAGCTGCATTAAGGTCCGGACCGGGTGGTTATCCCCCAATGTTGTAGCAGCGATTTTCGAGGCTTCAACATTTTTGGCGCTAGAAGGAGGGCCTGAGATTTGTTTTACTTTGGAGTCTTTGAATTCTAATATTTCATTTTTATTACAATGGCTCATTTAAAACTTCCAATTTGGAGTTGTATACATGGGCGTGCATCTTCCAATACTCCACCCGAAGTGGTAAGACTCTTGTCTCAGGTAAAGTTTGATGGTAAGAAAAATTCTTCTGCTTTTAATCATATCCGTCAATTTATTCAAAATGTTTCAAATTATGATTTTCAAGGAATTGATGAAGGCATTTTATGCAGAATTTTTACTCTCACATTTGCGGTAAAAGCCAGAAGCTGGTGTAGAACTCTTCCAGTTGCTTCAATCCACAGCTGGGATCAATTTGTTACAATTTTCATTTGTAAATTTGACGGCTATGATTATGAACAGGTATGTGAAGAAATTGAATATTTACGAAGGTTTGAAAATGAGTCTATTAATGATTTTAATATTCGATTTCATTTAAATTGCTTAAGATTTAAAGACGAAGATAAACCTACGGAAGAAGAATCATTAGATTGGTTTGAATATATTTGTTCTCTTCCACCCATTCCAAATCCATATGAAATTAATTCAAGCTTTGTTCCATCCCATTACAATATAAATGAGAATCCCAATTTGGATGTGCAAATAAATTGTGATGAAGTGGTTTCACAAAGCTTGGAAAATATTTCTAATCAAATGCAAGAAGACAACAACAACAATTTTGGAGAAAGAGCTGCTTTGGAATCTGAAAATTACTCTGCGGGCAATTCAGAAAATCAGATCGCAAATCAACAAGTACAAGCAGCAATCGAAGTAAATAATAAAATACAAACTGCTGTACAAATTTCTGAATTCCTCCATGATGAGCAAATGCCGAAATCACAGCAGCAAAGCAACCTTCTTCAAGAAAGCATGAGCATACAAAGGAATGATTTAGAATCTGAAATTTACAATGAGCATAATGCACAAGAGTTCTCAAACAGAGACAGTTTTAAATGCATTGTTTCGGGTTCACATTTTTCCCTTTATCCTGATATTTTTAATGATGGTAATTTTTCCCCTCTTGATATTAATGATATTTCAGAAAATACAGAGGCCGATCTAAATGAATTACTATTAAGTTTTTATCAAGATAGAGAAGCAATTAACGATCATTCTTTTGCCATTAATGAACATGAAATTCTTGTTCCTCCTTGTTTGGATATATTGGATGAGATTGAAGGGAATTCTAGAGAATCTTGTGAGGTCATTTATGATGATTACTCTGATATTGAGGATGTTGATTTCAATTTTTCTCAAAAGAATCCTCATGATAAAATTCAAATAACATCCGAGAATGAAGAACGCTTCAATTTAGAAATTATCCCAACCAATCCTCATTTTAGAGCAGCAAATTATCTTCATGATTTCATTATTCGAGAAAACTTTCCAATTTATGATTCGTATCATGATCAAGCTCTCATTCCTACTCATAATCATAATTCATTTTCTAATTCACAAGTTGGAATTCAAAATTACTCAAATTCCATAATTCTGGCCAATCCTTGTGAAAATGAAATTATTTCAAAACGATCCCAATTGTGTTGTAACATTAGTTGTAAAAATAGTGATTTCATTTTAGTTTTTTGTTTCACAGTTATTTTGTTTAAATTTAGATTTATTTTTTGATTTTATTTTGCAAAATTTTCACACTTTTCGCTGGCATATTGAACACCTTACTATCAAACACTCAAGTGATGCATTGCCCGATTGGGAAATTGAAGTTTCATATTATAATCATGAGCATCAAAAGATATTAATATTTCAATTTCAATCAATGCTAATGTTTCATCAAAAGCTTCTATTTTCTCAAAGGCAATGTCGACAAGAGAATGTATTTTTGCAATCTGGCCAGCAATTCAATTCAATTAATAATTTTCCATTTCATTTGAAAGATTTCCATCCATTTTTCATTAATTCATTTGAAAAATATTTGGAAATTTTTCTCTCAAAGGAGATTGTTAATAATTTAACATTTGTACATAATACTAACAATTCTTTCCAGGCCTTTGAATTTAAAAGCTCATCTTCACAATTTGGCCTGTTATCTCTTCCTTTGAACATTTTCCAATTTTTAATAGAAATCCATCGAGATTTCTATGATCCAATTGGTATTCAATTAGAAAGGAAATTTCAAGAGAAAGAGATTTTAATTAAGTTGCTAACAATAACTGTACATTCTGATTTCAGATTTATTTTCCTCAGTTTAGTTAGATTTGTATTTTTATTACTAACATTTGAACTGTACATACATGCAGCAATTAAAATGAAAAAATGGCTACACTGTAAATATGACTATACCTAGTCATTTTCATGTATATGGTTAGAATAGGAGTAGAATTAATTTAGTTTGTTTGTTTTGTATAGTTAATTTGTTTTAACAGTTTTGTAGATTAAAAAATAAAACAAAGCAATCAGCCTTCTCATGCATGTTCACTGAAACATTTTCTCCTTATCAGAAAGTTTTAATTCTTGCTTTCCTTTTTAAATCTCTTGCATCAATACCTCTACTCTGCTTATTTTGAATAATGTCTTGATTAAATTCAATTGAGGTTGCACTTGGCATCGATCGCCTCAAAGCCACTTTTCTTCATTTCGAGATTTCCTTCTAAGATTTTCTTTTGGAATTTATATGATAAAGGTTGAATATGTAAGAGCTTCATGATCTCATTATCCCATGAAATGTATGACTGTCTATGATAATCTTAATTCCGACTCAATCATTAGTAGTCAGTCTAACCTTTCACGATAATCATATGAAGTTCATATTATCTTCCTCGGAATTTGCTAAAGTTGACCTTAAGGATGTCAATTTTGCTGAGTGCACACATTCAAAACTATTTTGATATTTTTCTACAATTAGTGGCTTTATTCCATTCTAATCTTTAGTTTATTATTTGATGCTGTAATACATTCATTCACTAAAGACATTATTGAACAGTCGCTATAACAATACGGATTCTTCTCAAATTATTCAGAATAAGCAGAGATAATAAATTGTTGTTTCAATTCAAAAGGAGAGTCTATTTTTATATTTATTTCTGGTAAATTTTATGTTTTATGAACATGAATGATTGATTTCATTCAGGCTGATTGCACACTTAGATTTAGAATAAATAAGAGATGAGTTTGAACAAAGTTAGAATTCTGATAAATCGAAAGAAGAATTGGAAGATTCACGAGGTAAATCTACAGACAATTTCCTTCCAGGTATGTATTTACAAGTTCATTTTCATCTATTATTAGTTTCTCTTTTACTTAGTTTATTTTTAATTCTTGTTCTGTTTTATTTGCAGGTTTTCATTTGTTTTCAAAACTTGAAGTAAGCAGCAAATCCATTTCAAGTTCGCAACAGGTTCAGGGAAATTTTATTTTATGATTCATTAGAATTTCAGCATTCTTTAACTTTGCTTTCATTCATTTAAAAAATCCAATTGAAATTAAAAAGAGTATTGCAAGATTCATATCAGAAATTCTCCAACTTGATTTTCATATTTCCGATGCAAGATCTCTGACGTGTTACATCATTCAATTTTTCATAAAATATCAAATCACATATCGCATTGGAATAAATTGAAAGGTTTGTTTTTCATTACAAAAGTTCTGATGCAATGAAATGGATAA
Source organism: Pinus albicaulis (assembly GCA_034641835.2). Classification (NCBI taxonomy): domain Eukaryota; kingdom Viridiplantae; phylum Streptophyta; class Pinopsida; order Pinales; family Pinaceae; genus Pinus; species Pinus albicaulis. The sequence continues at coordinate 252,419,245 of CM076573.1, forward strand.
AAAACACACATATCGCATTAGGCATAAGGTTAATTCTTCCATTCAAAAAACTCCAATGCGATAAAAACTTAATCGCAATCGCGAATTGGTAAAGTCATACCACAATTGGTTCATATCACAATTGATTAAAAGGTCAACTTTTTAAAAGTTCCGATGCGATGAAGTCTAATCGCAATCGCATTTCGGAAAAGTTCTATGACAGTTGATTCGTTCATTTCAAAAGTTCCGATGCGATCAACCCAATCGGCAATCGCAAATCGGAGAAACCTCATTTTGATATATCCATTTGCAAAAACTCCGATGCGATGAAGTTCAAATCGCAATCGCAAATTATTAAATTAGTCAAGGACTAATTTTGAAAGACCTCTGATGCAACAAGTCTAATCGCAAATCGCAAATCGGGAGGAAAATTGAATACATCCTTGTGTGCTCATTTTAAAAATTGTGATGCAATAATTCATCACCAATTGCTTATCGCTATCGCTTTTTATTAATCGCCAAATGCTCATTGCTCATCGATTTTCACTAATTTCCGATTGTTCATCGCTTATCATTCTTCGCTCATCACCGATTATTATAAAAATCGCATCGCTGCTATCACAATTGTTTTAATTTCAATTCCCTTGAACACAAAGCATTTCGTTTTTACATTTTACTGCTTGCTTTAAATTAAATTAAATAAATAATGATTTTGGGTTATAGGATTTTGGTTAGTTTGACTTCTTCATATTTTTAATGTCAAACTAAAAGAAGAAGTCAGCTAGTATTGGAGAAATTGATACCTTCAGGTAAGATCAAATGCAATCATCCAATGGTAAGATTCATGTACCCACTTTCATTAATTTCCATTTCATTACTTTAGTTTCAGTTTTGTTTTTCAAAATTATGTTGATATTTGAATCTGTTTTGCAGCTCCTCATAAAAGCTTTCAAACATCTGCCAAATCATATTTTGGAAGCCCTATGCTCTTTTCCTGGTTTTATTTGCAAGAAGCAACGATAGTCCTCATTGAAACAGCTACACTAGGAAGTTTCTGAACCTTTAATCTATTTTTTTTTAAAGCATTTCTTTTATTAGAAAATGATTAAGATAATGTTTTGAAAATGACAAGATTGACATCAAACAGAAATTTTTCATTGTCGCTGAATTTTATCATCTCTGCTATCTAAAGCCTAAAAACATTTACAATCCTACAAGGTATAAGTTTTCTGGATCTCGACGTAAGAAGGAATGATTACATGATTATTTTCTTTTACTTCAAGTGGTGAGACATTGGTATAAGCATTTTTTTTGTTAGAGTTTGTATTTCAAAGCTTGGATTTTTTCTTTTCCACTTTTTGCTTCATTTTTATTTTGTTTGCTGATTTCTTTTCTCACCTTAGCTTAAGACTTCTTTTATTTTAGTTTTCAGTTTTGATTTTGGTGACTTTGCCGTGATTTATATGAAAGGCCTACTTATTACCTAACAATGGTCAACATACATGGAGAAAAATTGTTAATAGTCATCTATTAGCTTTTTCTTAAATCTCTTAGTAGAGTTTGATTTTCTTATTATAAAGGTAAACATATTTAAGGAAGAAATTACCAATCAAGAGAAGTCGGCAAAGTATCATAAAATCTGAAAATTTCTTTTTTCATCAAATTGAAATCATTTTGAGATTTCAAAATTTTATTAAGATCTTTCAAAGTTTTATTATCAGTCAAGAAAAGTTATTTATAACCAAGTAAAGACACTTTACAGCAAAGCACCTTTAACTCTAAAATTGTCATTCTTAACTCTTAAGGAGTCAATGATTCTCCCTGTCCCAAAGAGTCTTATTTTTCTAGAATATAATCTAGAAATATATTTAAACTTAAAAGATAAGAGGTCTCATCATGAGCCTGCTTACCATGATCATAGGGGAAAAATAGGTTGACATTACCAACACTGCTAAACAAACCAAGGTAATGGCTTATGATTGCAAACAATTATAAGACAAGGGGTCTCATCACGAGCCAGCTTGTTTAGTCCGATTATAACCAGTGAATGGCATTGTCAACTATCTGACCACCAAACCAGGACAATGGCTTTTAAGAGAAATAAAAATAAAAAATTTAAAGAAAATAAACATATATAAATGGATTTATTTCTAGATCAATAATTCTTAAACAGATGGGATTCTGAATCATTTATGATTAAAAGGTAACCCTGTCGAAACTATAGATGTTTGCTGGCAGCAGTGGCTCTACCTATGACAAAGGAGTATATTTTAAAAGCTAAGCAGTAAAGTGACCCCTGCTTTATCTCTACAACTAATTAAGGACTGATGTAGAGTTTTGAAATATTTTAATGTATGAGAAATTTTAAGAAAAATTACAATTAGATGATTCTTGCTTTTATTCAGACTAATGAACTTAGTCAAGCATTTCAAAGCATAATTTTATCTTCTTTAATTATTTTTACTTTAATTTTAGGAAAATCTTATTCATATCAAACAGAGATAACTGGTTCTTCTCCCGTGTGTCGCCATTGTTGTGGTAAAAACACAACCCCCCCATTTTTGACTTGTTCACTTCAAATAATGGGGACCCTTTCTATAAATTTTTTTGGCTAAACACCTTTTTGGATTTTTATTTAGTTGATTGCGCTACGCTTTTGTTAATTTTTCATTTTCTTTGGATTCTTGTTTTGATTGCTTTGTTAGAATCGATTTTTTATAAGCTTCCCATTGACGCTTGTTTCGCCTCATTTGGTCAACTGGTTTGAAAATGGCACTCCTTTGAAAATCTGATTATTTATGTAACCTGGGTAAAAAATGCTTAAAATGTACAATATTGCATTTTGTAAATAAATTAGTTCAATAATGCATTCATTTCAAATATTAACCCATAGCGAGTTTTTACTAACATTTTTCCATTTTAGTTATGCGGCCAAATCATTAATTATCGGGATTTAAGAAATTTACTCCAATTTCCAAATCAATTATTAATCTCGAAAACCCATAACATTCAAGTGGCTGTAGTTTATTTTTATTATTTTTATTTATTTTTCAAGTGGCTGTAGTTTCAATAATTTCACAACCTAACTAAATTTCATTAGAATAAAACCAGAATAAGAAAAATAATATTAAATATTAATTAAATTAAGTTAAATTAATATATAGTTAATTTAATTTAATTAAAATTTAATATATAAAAAATAATATATAAAATATAATAAAAATAAAAAATAAAATAATTTTCATCGCATCGGGGGATCGGGTCGGAAATTTTTATTGAACATATTTTAAAAACCCCGATGCAATGATTTTATCCGATGCGATGAATCGCATTCATTCCATGCAACGCGATGAGTTAAAGTCCGATGCGATGAGTTCATTTTTATTTTTTCTCGATGCGATGAGCTATTACGTTAGTGGTAAGTCTTACGTAGGTTAGTATTAACTTAGTTTTTCATAAGGGTAATAGTAGTTTGTTTTTTTTGTTAGTATTAACTTAGTTTTTCATTTTAACTTTATATTAGTTACATGTTAATATAATATTAATTTTATATTAGTGTTAGTTTTTAGGTTAGTCTAACATTAAAGTTAGTGGTAAATAGTATACGTTAGTGGTAAGGTAGGTTAGTTTAAGTGGTAGGTTAGTTTTAGTTTTGTATTAGTTTAAAGTTAGTATTAGTATATATTAGTGTTAGTATTAGGTTAGTTTTAAATTAATATAATGTTAATTTAGTTCTAGTTTAATAATTAATTTAATTTTTAAATATTTAAAATAATTAATTTTAAATTGATTAAATTAATTAATATTTAAAATATAATTAATTTAATCAAATTTATTATTATTTAGATTAATTTGTTTATAATTATATTAATTAGTTAGATTAATATTTAATTAGTTTAATTTATAATTAGCAATTAAATTAGAATTAATTATTAGTTAATTGTAGGCTAATTTAGGATTAAATTTTTTAATTTAAATTCTGATTTTTTTTTAGCCTAGCAATAGAGTTTCCAGATTTATTTCAGATTTGACTTATCAACTTTGGAGGCTAATAAATTGAGATTTACTTAGCCAAATGAGGCCCAGGACGGCTCATTGGAAAGAGAAAATCAAGGAGAACATTTCTGAGGAGGTTTCAATAACAGATTTGATCATTTATTGGGTCAAAAATCAGGCAGAAGATCGAGCTCCGAATTTCTAAAAATAAAATCAATTTTCTGAGTTTTGTTTTCTTCATTTTTCATTTGCCTAGCCTCTTCTAATTGCAGATTCATGCATCAATATTGTCCTTGGTGAATTAAGATCGTTATGAGTATCAATAAGAAGCTCAAATTTCCTTTTTATTTATTTAAATAGAATTTGATTGGATTTGTTTTAATGTTAGAAATAATATTTGGATTTTATTGTTGCATCTTAATTCATTTTAATTTCTTTTTGCAGGAAAAAACAATAGAAGGGATATTGAGGAAAAAGATTTCAATCAATGAGAAGACTGCAGCAATTAAAGATTGGAATTTTTGAGCAATTAAAATTGGATTGGGCAGATTTTTCTTCAACAAACTCTCTTCTAAAAATACTTTTGGAAAGATTATAAATTGCAGATTGAAAAATGTAAATAGGGCTGCTCTCCTCTGCAATTCCGGACTTCTAAAAGCATTTCTGTTATAGGAATTTAGAGTTGCAGATGGGGAGGAGAGAAAGTTTCAGATCTGAACATTAATGAGGGTTTATTCTTTATATCTTGAATTATGCATGATGGGCAGAGTTTGCATTTCTGCAGCTCTAGTCTTGAAAGCAAAAATTCAAGTAATGTAAAGTACTGTTAGAGACCAGGATTAGAGAAGCAGATTCAATTAACTGGTATTTTTGGCATTTCTGTATCAAATACCAGTTTCATTTTTATTTTAATAAAATTGTTGTTTCATTTTATTCATGTTTTGGCATTTTTGTTGATATGGATAATTTGTCTCAAATTGTTAAGTATCTCTGCTCTTATGAATTAAATTCTGATTTCTGAGTAACCATTACTCAGAAATTTGTCTTATAACACTGATTTATTAAATAGTAATGTGTTGTGAATTTCTTCCACATGTTATTGTTTAATTATTAGTTTGATTGATTCGATAATCAATATCATTTTTGCGAATTTCTTCCGGAGTGTTGTTGATTTATTATTTCAGTCAAATGGTCTCAATAGAATATGTTTTGGTACTCACAAATGTGAGCTAAATTGAATTTCTTCGTTAGCTTGACATTAATTTAAATCCAGACATATTTTAATCCTCATTACTTAATTATCTTGCTCTTAGTTGGGATAGATTTATATCTACCTAATTGAGATAGGATTTAGATTAGTTTCTTTTGCTTTCATTATAGAATAAGTTTGCATTTTAGATTAATTTTTAGATTCTTTTAAGTCCTCTCCTCAAAGAGGCAAAATCTTAGTTGTGGTTTGGCTGAACCCAAATCAGCTTAAGGGTCATTCTCTTGCCTGATCAGCAAGAAGAATTGATCTGATATCCCTGTTTATTGGTGGTTAACGATACATCATAAACCAATAGTGATAGGGAAAAGGTAACTGGACCTAGTTAAACCAGTCGGAGCCACTATCATAAACGGAAAAGGAGCTGCATTAAGGTCCGGACCGGGTGGTTATCCCCCAATGTTGTAGCAGCGATTTTCGAGGCTTCAACAGGTCACCAATAGTCTGAGCCATGTCCTTGTTGTACACACATCAATAGTCCATAGCAAGATCCTATCGTTACCAAAATTCTGAGCCATGCCTTTATTGATTTCACATCAATGATCCCTCCCAATGATAGAGGAGTTTTTCACTAGTATATTTTTATCATTGAAGTATACAAACTTTTCCCGAGAAAAAGGCTTTGTGAGAAGGTCAGTCATCTACTCAACAGTGGGGATATATTGGAGACTCAATGCTCCCTTTTGTACCATATAATGGACATAGTGGTACTTGATCTCAATATGCTTTATATTATCATGAAGCACTATATTCTATGTTAGATTCACATAACTTTCATTATCGCAAAAGAACACAATCATTTCAAACATTTAGTGGAAAAATCTAGAGAGTAGCTTTTGAAGCCATACTCTCACACTATGCCAAACAAGCTACAATATACTCCGCTTTTGTAGTACTAAGTGTGACAGAGGTATACCTCCTACTCATATAGGATGTCATAGAAGAACCAAAACTAGAACATACACCAAATGTAATATTATTTTCATTATGCACTCCATTCATAGTCAAATTCCATTTATCCCTGCAGTTGTGTCTCACCACTTGAATCATATCTCAAATAGTAGTCAAGAGTACTAAGAAAATATACCAATATATCCTTGAATAAAATCCAATTCTCATGTCTCAGTTCCATGTAGAACTGGCTCAAGGTGTTTACCAAAAAGAGAATATTTGGCATGGTGGTTACTAAATACATCAATGATCTAAAAAAAATTCAGTTTATGGATTGATCCACTAGGTCAGACCCAAAATATCTCAAATTTATTAGGTTCATCACCATAACAGTTTCCATATAATTTCACTTCATCATGCCCAACTTCTAAAGGATATTTATGACATATTTTCCTTCTCCAAGAAGGATTTCACTAGGGTTCTACTAGAATTCCATCCCTTAATACTAAAGCATCAATACAATATCCTTCACGTCAAATTCATAGGCCAAATCCATTATAAACGAAGTCATAAGTTTCTTTACAAAAATTAAGAACAAATATTTGACATATAAACAAGAATCACTTACTCACCTTTACAACCTTGACATAAAAATTTATATGAAAACCACTTTTATAGAAACTAATTCTCATCACATATCCATAAAATTTAGAATACCAAGCTCTAGAATCTTGTCTAAGGCCATATGATGCCTTATCTAATATACACATGTGGGATTATCTATCATGAACCACAAAAACTTGGGGCTTCCCTAAGTACACTTGTTTCTCAATCACACCATTGAGGAAAGAAGTCTTCACACCCATTTGATGTAGCTTCCATCCCATTAATGGAGCAAGAGAGATAAGAGATCTAATCCTAGTGTACCTAGTAACTGATGCCAAGACTTCATCACAGTCTTCTCCCTCTTTCTGGTAGAATCCTCTGGCCATGACTATTTCCTTGTATTTTTCAATTCTCTTATCTACTGCATCGTTGATCTATAAAATCATCTTTGAGTTACAACATAATTTCATTTAGGACTTGGAAAAATTTCCCAACCATCATTCTTCATAATATATTGGAATTCCTCCATCATTGCATCCTTCCACACATGTGAAGTTGCTTCTTACTTGAAGTTGGAAGGTTTGGAGTAAATCAACTTACTCATTAAAGATGCATAACTGGAATACCTCTTAGGTTTCTTAGATTACCTGAAGATTCCTTATGAAGCCATGTGTCCTTCTACATATTACAAAGTAGATTTTAGCCAAGCTAGTCCTTTTCTATTTTTAGGAATAACCATAGGATCCAATGGCTCAAAAATGTTCTTCTGGCATATCTTCATGACCTTCAAGTTGACTAGAGGATGAGGGAGGACCTGCAACCTCTTATTTAGGAGTCACATGCTTCTTCTCTTCATATTAAGTGTCTAATTTATCTTCTTTAGATTTCCAATAAGTTGCATATTCATCAAAATTCATGTCTCTTCTTCCTTCCACCCGTCATATCCCTAGAACATAGATCCTATAGGATTTTTATGATTCACTATACCCAAAAAATATTCCCTTATTATCAAAAGGATCTAACTTGTTTCTCTTATCCTTGGGTACATGTATGAACAGTATAGAACCAAATATTCTCATATGATCAACATGTGGTTTTTGACCTGTGAATGCCTCTTCAAGGGTGTTATCTTCCATAAGCCTATTAGGAATTCTATTCAGGATGTAGACGACTATCTTGTAACTTCTCCCCACAATAACATTGGTCCATCTTGATCATGTATCATTTCCTTCAGGGGCTCTTTAATATAATTTTTCTTTCTTTCAACTCCTTAATTCTATTGAGTATTATAGGGAACTACCAACTCCTTCGTAATCCCAACATCCTTACAGAAGGAAATGAGTTCCTTGGAGGTGTATTCTCTTCCATTATCTAATATTAGGATTTTGATTCTCATTCTTTTAAGATTCTCCACTTCAGATTTGAATTCTTGGAAAATTTTGAAAACTCTATCCGTAGACTTCATCATATAGATCCATGTCTTGTGAGAGAAGTCATCGATAAAGGATACATAGTATAGGGCACCTCAAAGGGATTTCATTGGCATGTGACCATGCACATTAGAGCGGACTAGATCCAAATTTTCTTTGGACCTATGTTTATTGCTTGGAAATGGTTTCTTAATATCCTTTCTAATAGCACTTCCATTACACACACCTTTATGAGATATCTGCAAACATGCTACACCTAAAAAAATATACTTCAAAGATGACAAGGTTCTATAATTTATATGTGCATATATCCTATGCCATCAATCACTATGGTTAATATCATTATGAACTAAATATTTTGAATATTTCCTAAGATTTTATACAACCCTCCTTCATAGTATCAATAAACCTAGAGAAGCGTATATTAGAACCATTGTATCATGCAAAGACTTTACCATAAATGAAGGTTTGAAAAATGATTATCAAAACCATTTTTCCTCTTTTGAAAACCATACTTCTTTCTTCCTTCAACTTTCATGGAGTGAGTTGCATAGACATGAGAATATTCTTCTTCTATTGCCTTTATTTCTCTAGATAAAAGTCGTTATTCTTCCAAAGAAAAAGCTTCCCATATTTCTTTTAACCTTGGAGCTTACTTTTGAATTAGTTTTCCTATTTCAAATGAATCCCATGAATGTGGTAGTCCATTAAGTGTTGAAGTCACAAGTTATTTACGAGGGACAATTTCATCAATAGCTTGGAGTTGATCTCTAGTTGATAAACCCTCTCAAATTATGTAGCCATTGTATTTTTCTTTGTTATTCTTATATCATGAAGCTCATTTATCAGGCTCATGGCTTTGACAAGATTTTTGATAGTATATAACTTATTTAGGGCATCATAAATCTTCCTTGAAGTGTAAAGTTTGAGATGTATGGAAAATGATGGTACTTAATGGAGTCCAAAATAATTCTCATGGTAGTGATGTAATATTTCTTGTACTTATTATTTTCATATTAATCAATAGGTTCAGTCACTTTTCCTTGTAAAATTTCCAAAATATCTTCTTTTGCTAGAATTCAGTAAATTATTGTCTTCCAATCCCTCAAGTTAGTGGCCTACTCTAACTTGTTCTGTGATTTAATAATGGAGGCCACGGATGCAACTTGAATATATATTTATGGTTTCTTAAAGGTGATATCAATGTAGGGTTTTTCAAAGAGTGATCTTTGTGCTCTTTCCTTCATTATAAAAAATGGAAACTCGGACAATATTGAGAAGGGGGGTGAATCAATATTGTGGCCAAATTATACAGTTCTTCAGAAATTATAGTTTTCAATAAATTTTGAAATTATTCATTGATTAACAACACAGATCAATCATGTAAATAAAACATCATGAAAATATGAGAAACATATACACAAGAAACTAATATTTAATTTATTACAAGCTTCAACTTGATTACATAAATTCCCCTTATGCTACTACTTCTAGGTTTATCAGCTGCTACTGAAAGGAAATTTTATCCCTACTTGTTTATTAGCTACCACTGAAAGGGAATTATACCCCTCCCCATTTATTATTCTCTATTAAAACGTACTCTTCCCCCTCCTTGTTTATCAATATCTACTAAAATGGACTCTCCCCCCTTCTCATTTATTAGTCTCCACTGAAAGGGACTCTTTCCCCGCTCATTTATTAGCACCCACAAGAATGAGCTACTACCCATTATCTTAAAGCTACCACTTGTTGGCCTTGTTGATCTATATTTCATCCATTTTCAAACTCAGACCAATAGTCCTTCTCTACTTTCAAAATAATTAAATTACTCAATCACCAACAACTTCAAAAATATGTGATTATTAATGAAAACACCTTCAGTAATCTCTGATTACTGAAAAAATATGATTGATCAAATCACCAACCATACATACATACAAATGCAATCACTTATTCTTTTGTTTCATTCTCAAACATCTTTGAGACCCCAAGGTTTCTCACTTATTTATCTTTTATGAAAACCCAAAATAATATGCATTATGTTGCACCAATGGATCTCATACACACTCTCCTCTCTGCAACCTCTGAATTATGCTACTTGAATTCTTCTTATAAATATTTTTGGACTGAAATTTTTGGATTGGAGCTTTTAGTTAGCTTTCCTTCTAATTTTTGCATGAATGTTCAATTTTTTCCTTTGTCGTTTTCATTCTAGTCTTCTGTATGTCCTCTAAAATTTCTCTTACCTCGATCATCCTTTTCTACTGGTTAAAGTACTTAATTTATCTAATTTTAGAAATTCTGACCTTTTATACGGTTTAACTAGGCTTCTTCTATTTTTAATTTTAGTTATCTTTGGCTTCACTTCCAAACTAGTAGTTCCATTGAATTAGATATTAAGCCCCTTTTTCTCTGCTCCTTACCTATTCTTCTACCATAGGACTAGGTCTCCACAACCATTGGCCAAGGATTTTGGGTGCTTAGTCACTTTATTCCCTACACGGGCCAAAATCCCTATGTTAATGGCTTCACGTAGTTGGTTTCATTTATACATGAAATGACCAAGGGCGAGGTCATGTCGCTAAGGTCTGAGCTCCCTATCTTGACACTTTTTATCTCCACCGTGCCCCTTGGTCTATTTATACAAAAAATTACCAAGGGTGAGGGCTTAGCCCGTAGCCCCCTTTATCTCGACGCATTGATTTTGAACCTATATATAAACCGTCAGGGTCATCTCTACAGGATGAGTTATCCTGTGGAGTCCTTCCAACCTCAATTTCATTTTTTGCTGCTTTTTCCAACCTGTCAATTCCTAACGTATCCCGACCCCCCCTACCTAGAGCTACCTGTCTGCACACTATTAGGAAACCTTCGGGCTCCATCCAAAAGGATGATGTCATTATAAAATCACATGTGCTACGTATCGACCAATGATCAGTGACATGTGTCACATAGATATGGGCCATTTAGGTGCCCAAAAAAACCAAATCTTCCATCCAGGCGTTATGCTCTAATTGGCTGGTGGTTGGTGCTCTAATTCTCCATTGTTAGGGCCAATTGCATGTTGCCACATGTCTTGTTAGAGAGGAGAGAGAAAGGGTCCTTGAGGGCTTGATTTTTTTGCCAATTTTCTTTGTTAATTAAAAAACCACCAATTTCAAGAAACGGGTGCCTCAACACCACTCCTTTGTGGTGTAGAAATTCCTTTTAGATTCAAACTGTTAATTGTAATTTTCTAAAACCATAGACTTGAATCTAATCTACCAATTGCGGAAACAAATTTAAATGATTACGAAATCACGAAGCATACAAGATAAAGAATTCAATCAGAAAATTACACAATGATTTCCTATGGAAATCCATAACTAAAAACCTCACTATCTATATATTTCATTAGTCAGAAAACATGAGAAGATTACAATGCTTTTCTCATGCTCGAGAAACGTCTACACTATCTATATCTATCTTGTTGCTTCCTAGACAGGCCTAGGCTAGTACTTAACTAAATTTATGCTTTCCAGAGTCTTTATTTCCTTGGTAATTAGCCCCCTATTAATTAGGGAAATCCTCAATTGGAATTATGCAATACATCATAGGCCTTCCTATGACTGCATGCACCGTCTATATAATTTGAATGATTATACAACTAATAGTACACTACCTTTAAACTCCAATTTCAATTGGGTAACTCTTAAATCACACATTCATCCATTATTTACGATTGATTTATATGTTAACTAGTTGATCATGAAGTACACACCCCACTACTTGACCTCCCACTAATTCCTCCAACAGTTATAACTAGTTAAACTCAATTTAACTTAGACAAACTGAATTAATTAATTACAACTCAAAATAAAATCAGCCAGGGCTCCTAAAAAGTAGGAGCCACTCTACATGACTCAAGCTAGACCCTCAACTTGAATTAGCTAAACCAACTAAGTCAAACTAGCTTAGTTAACTCACACAAGATTTCATGAGATGTAGAGTTACAATTTTATTTTAATTTAATTCAAGGGAAAATTAAATTAGAATCTTTCTTGGTGGAATTTTCAACATGTGGTTTGTGTTATTCGGAGGAGTTGTCCCAGAAATTTTATCTGTCATTTATCTATAAGATTGGCGGTATGGGAAACCACCTCCCAAGGCCTCTAGGCCTATCAAGATTGATGCCCATAGTGTCGTCAAAATGTCTCCCCATGGCCTGATGCTTATCTACCGACACTTAGCCCTTTTGTTCTTCTACCGGGTTCGCTCTCTATTGCATTACAACTATGTTATACCTCTGAGCTAGCCCTGAGTGGGCTAGGTTGTAGAATTGGGCTCCTCCTCTCACTTCACATTGGAAAAATCTCTCGTTTCATGTCCCAACGTCCATCTCCTAGTCCATTCCTTATGTTCATTTTTTCAATCCTCTAGGGTGAACCTGCTGGGGTAATACCTCTGGGTGGGCTCCACCAATGCCGAATAAAATTTCTTCCTGCTACTTTGATGTCAGCCAAGTTTTTATATAAATATTTATAGAGGCTATTTCAACATTTATTGCTAGGTTTGGAACTTGTGCTGACTTTAGATAGGTCCCAAAATTTCATCCAATCACATTTTAACTCTATTATTTTGACTTGTCGGTCCCAAAACTTTTACTAGCTCTAACGTTTGATCTAGGAGGTTGTATTAAGTCTTCCACATATCACCAGAAATTTATTTTTAGAGTTATTTCCATATGAGGTGGTTTAACCTACATCTAAGATGATTTACTCTCAAAGAACTAGCTCCAAAATCTCTACAACATTACCGCTACCATGTTTATATTCTTTTGATTGATCCTTTTCCATGCTTTTCCTTTGACAAGAATATTTTCCACGGCCTTTGACATTTCCAATAATGTTTTCCTTTTCCATAAATGAAAACATATTTATCAATGTTGTTTCCTTTTCCAATATTCTCCATCACCTTTACCTTTTCCTTTGCCATCAATGACAACATATTTCCAACATCCTTTACCAAAGCTCTCATACCATGTTGAATTTACAGTATAATTGATACAAGTACTTCATTTATGAATTATGGTGATTACTTGTATTTCTTTTATCTTCGTAAAGGAATCACACTTCAGAAATTCAACTAATAACTATGAAAAGAAAGTAGATATCATAATGTAAGTAAGAGATAGATATGTGTGTGATAAGTGTGTATGTAAAATGAAAAATTTAAGTGCCCATGATATCCAAGAGACGTGTCTATTAAATTAAATCACATCTCTTTGTAAAATAAATTATAGTAAGTCTACATATTTATGTTTTTTCTCATATTTGTGTTGAAGATCTATAAAAAAGGGTGGGAAATAACCAAGTATATTTATTTACATCTTGTTGTTATTTCATATTTTATGCAAATGCATACATAGATTATGGTGGGTAGTAACTAATAGTAAATACATCATTTAAGTGAGAGTTATTTTCAAGTTTATGTGTTTTTGTTGATTTCTTTCTTTTAATTATCTTTCTTCAAATTTAAAATCTAATTTTATTCTATGTTTTTACATAGTATTATAAATGCATGAAGGATTAATAATACCAACCATAGCTACATTCCTGAACACGTAATTCAAGCCAAGAAAAAGCATAGTTACAAGGATGTGTTCCAGGGTTCCTCCTCCACAACCCTAATCTCTCAACTATGATTCCATGCAATAGTTACAAGAATCAAAGCATGAAAATTAAACAATAATGTCTAAAATAAGTTGTTATTCATGGTACATAAAAATCATCAAATAATGATATCACCATGAATGTCCTCTCAAGAAACACTTGAGATGCATTATTATGTTTAGCACTTGATTTCATAAACTACTTTAAGGAAAAAAAAATTCACGTCATCTATGGTATCAACATGATATTATGGTCTGGGGAGCGGGGGGGGGGGGGGGGTGCATGTGGGCAAGGTGGTGAAACCATAATAAAGAAAATGGTGGTGGCTATAAGAGGGGGGAGTGGTGGTTTTTCTATATGTGCAACCACTATGGATGGATGTCATGGAAAAGGTGGTGGGGGTAGGTGGAGATAAAATCCAATTAGCTGCATAAGATATGAAATTACCTTAAGGGAGGAAAGTGTTATCCCAAGAGTTAGGGAAAGGAGGTCGGAGGATATAATTGGATTGTATCCTATGATAAATTATGGGTAGAAAGTGGGTACTAGAGAAGTGCATGATGTGATATTTCCAACCTAGAATACAATGAACTAACCTAAATACATTTTTATAGTATTTATTTAGATAACAAAAATAATATAACAAAAAATAAATTTAAATAGGATTTAATTTAAATACATTATACTTAGGAAATAAGTGGTATTCCCATCCTAAGTGGACATGCTTCATCTCTATATGAAATCACAAGTTGTACAAATATTAAATAAATACCGTTATTAAACCCACACCAAAATCACATTTGAACTAAAAATATCTAGAATATGGAATGAAAACATATGACAAGTTTTGCATTGAGGGTTCATTTTATTTAACCACACTTGAATGGTGGTTTTCTTCTCAAAGTGGATTTTATTTATTTACTTTTTATTATTTCTAAGGAATTTGGTTCATAAAATTTGGTATTAGATCTTTGTTTCTAGGTTTTTTCCTCTTCAATGAAGATATGTTTATAGCTTTGCTATAATTTATTTTTAGTAAGTATATTTGTGGTGATTAAAAATATTTGATAAAGAGAAAGAAATGAACTATTATTATTTTTCCACATGGATCCAAAGGGTGTTACAAATTTAACCTGACCAATTAAACCTCCAGAAATATTATCCAATTATTCATGAAGAAAATGAAGAGTTACAAAACTAGTTATCCAAACAAGACAATAAAATCAACTAACTGAAGGATAGGTCAATGAAAAATGTTAATTCCCTCAATTTGGGTGCTTGCATGGAATAAAGTGCATTGCCACATGGACATGAGGATGCAGGACACTTGTCCTCATCACACGGACGCACATGGCCACCCTACTTGGCTTAAATGCTGGTGCGTGGTGTATTTACTCGCCACCCTCAAACGTCTCCCATCGATGTCCTCACAACTCTCCGCCATTAACTCTATCCTATGATCCATTAATCCATCTTTCATGCCTTCGTCACCCTCCATAACCCATAAATCTACCATCCCTTCTCCTTGAACCAACATTCATCTCTCCCTTTGGCTTCGCACAGACCCTCCTGATGCCTCCACCAAGACTTTGCTCCATTGCTCGTTTCCTTGCTCCTCAGCTCGCTGCACTCTGGTATTCAACTCCCCCCTACTCCATTTTTATATATACACCCCCTCACTCATCTCAAACCCACTCCAACTCCTCCTCCATGCCTAGACTCCACCGAATTTGGTGTCGTAGAGGTGGTGGATGCAGTCTTCCCTCCAAGTCTCCCATCTCTGCCTTTATAGCCAAGGCGGTGAATCTCTCAGTTGACTGGGAAGAGACACAAATTATTGAACCCATTAATATGATTGCTCATATGTTTTTCCACCTCCCTAAATCACCCTCTGAAGCCTGTGGCTCTGGTCTTCACTACAGGAAAATATTTCATAAGTCCACGATATCCCCCCCCCCACTCTTCTCCCCCCGCAAGATGGTGACCTTGCCAATTTAGCAGGCCTCGAATAGTGAAAATGGCAGCTAGAGCTTGGAAAAATATGGCACCAGCGCCAGTGCTAAGGCTCACGTAGCCTCCTCCCATTCTCCTTATGCCCAAGTGGTGCTTCTTCTTTCGTCGACAACCCATGCATCCAATTAGGAGGACGACGAGTCCAAATATTAGTTCAAAATTTAAGAGGAGCCATTCCAACCACCAGAAAAGGATGATAACACTTCATATGCTTAAATTTTTGGTGCTTCTCTCTCATTCTAGTCAATTTTCTGCTATTTCACTGCTACTAGTCTTCTTGTTTTATTTTAAACATGCAATGCACAACGCTGGTTTCCCACTATGGGCAGTTTTTTATAGACTCTTTTGGGTTGGTTTCCCCGTCTCGGGTAGCCCCTTTTTTGCTGCTTTGAAAATGAAATTTCCCTTTGGAATTGGATTTCCAACTCAGGAGGATGAGGACTGTAATATTTTGGACTATATGATATAATAGAAGTAGCCTAATTTAGAAAAAAAATGAAAAATTTCAATTTAATAAATAAACAAATATAAATAGAATGAAATATGAAAAATATGATATAATAATTGGAAGATAATGTGGATGGAATATTAACAAAGCCACTTGTGGTTCAATGGTGGAGCACCTTGGTTATAAAACCCTAGGTCAGGGGTTCAATCCTTATTAAGTGCGATTTGTTGATGATATGGCGGGAAGTTAAGTTACATATATGGAAAATATTGATTCCCTGGTGGGGGTGAGGACATAGGAGCACATGGAAACCGATTCCCATGAATGAAAATAGATGGCTCGCCGGTGGAGGAATGGCCTCTCGATCCCTTTATTTTAACTGGTGTAATGGGACGTGTAATAGCAAGGTTTATTTCAATCGTGTGAAACTTTGCTTCCTCTCAGAGAATGTGGGTGGTGTAAGATTAATGGATGGGATGGTGAGGCAGGTTGGCATTAGCATTCAGGTTTTGGTCTAGTATTGGGATCCTGAGTTGTATCCTGGTCCTAAGTGTAAGAGACAGTGTAGGGCACTCAGTGCCAGGGGATGGAATTCAACATTCATCTCCAACTTTCAGTATTATGAATTCAATTGTGTTTCTTTCCAAATACATCCTGAGATTTATTACACCTGCATTGTGTCGGTGCTAGTAAACAAGGGAAGTTTTTATTTTGATCATCTCTCGGTTTTAGCATGTTTTAGTGGTTGGTCAGATAGAGGTGCCTGGAGGAGGAATCAAATGAGGTATGGTTGGGGGTGGCAGTGTTTCTATGTGGAATTATCCATTGTTAGAGCTTGGTTTGTAAATTAGTGTTCCTGGTGGTTTGGTGATTTTTTCTTCATGGGAAGATTCGACACCTAGGCTTTGGCTGCGTGGAGCCTCTTAGGAAGCATCAGATTGGGGCATGTTCTCCTCGCCTTCTCCTTAGCCAATTGTTCACACTTTTTTTAGGGCTTGAAACTCGGGGAAAGGTGGTGGTTGTGGCATAGTGTGTAGTTTTTTGAGGAAATTTGATGGTGTGGGGAGACTTCACTCTTAGGGGTGGTGGTCGGGGCAGAGTTTAGCAGGCCAGAATAGGAAAATTGTTGGATTTGGACATCCGGAGTCGAGCATAATGAGACCACTCGTGCGGAAGTGGATATAATCCCTTCTAGTCAAGCCAAGCTTTGTGGGCTCGCATCATTTGTCAATTGTGACATAAGGAGCATGCCGAGGTGGTAATACTATCAATCACTCCCAGATTATGGGCGTAGGAACACGAGGTTGTCAAGGCAGAGGTAAGAAATACTCCCATTATGATAGAAGTGTGAGGTAATAGAAAACAAAGTGTCAGGGTGGTGTTTGGTAAGGAGGAACAATGAACCAAGGATCTGGCCAGTGTGTAGCTTTCGACCCACAAGAAATTCAACACTGTTATCTGTAAAATTTTTGGGAGTTAATTCAAACTGTGATGGATCGGGTGGACGCAGTGGAATGAGTTCATCAGAAGGAGGACGTTGAGTTTATGGGCATGTTGGATAGGGTTCACTACTTCTAGTTCCAGTTCATGAAGCTAGTGGTGGTGATCTGGTTAGGCCAAAACCACCTTGTAAAAAAAATGGAAAAGATGGAGCCTTGGTTGGCATACTTTGAAGGGCACATCTAGTGTAACTTCCATCCCCTGCCTCCTCTAGGAACAATCTAAGAAAACCCAGACTCCATTATGTCGGATGACTATTATGCTCTCAAGTGCATTTTATGTATTGTTTGTCTTTTTGTGCCGCTTGGCCCTCTTGTATATGGATGATGTCCTTAATCTCCTTTTTTTTGTCACTTGTTCCAAACATTGGTCAAAAATCCTAGTCCGGATCAAACCACCTGCTTTCTTCTCTATTGGATATACATATTTTTCACCATATGAATAGAAAATCGACTAACAAAAAAAAATGTGGATGGAATATTAAAATAGATGTAATAAAATGTTATAGAATCCCTAAATGGGAGGCTCCTTAAATTGATAAGGTAAGATGATATAACCTACCACTAGGTTACCATAACTAAAAAACTAATAATGAATTCTTTTTACAGTTTTATGTATTATAGGAGTTTTTGGTGCTATAAGATATTATTAGAAATTTGTTATGAATTATGCATTTATTGTAGGCACAATAACATCTCTCTGGAAGAAAAATTCATTTGTCTAGAATAATGAGGCTATGTTGACATCCTCTCTCTTAAATGACGCTCTGTTTTATAATCCAATATTTTCAAACCCTAATTTTGATAAAACATTCATAGATAAATGTTATCCATGGGGATAACAAATTATAGTAGTATTGACACAAAAAGGGAGACCGTTGGCTTTGGAAACTCAACAATTCAAGGGGAAATATTTGGTGAAATATACGTAGGAAAAATATGTGTAAGAAATTTTAGATGCAATTAAACATGGAAATAATATCTCATTCGGTTTCACTTAGAATTCAAGGAAAATTGTGATAGCATAAAGTACCATTTGGATTAAATATTGTGATCATAAGTGACAAAAATGGGCGAATATATATATATATATATATATATATATGAAATCATCTACAAAAAGGGGAAGGACAATGTAACAGTGTATAGAAGAAGCTCCAATTTTATATTCTATTACATATTATGTTCATATACATTAGTAGGAAGCTCATCATCAATAGAAAAATAATAACTACGATAAACAAAAAATACAATGCACAAAATAAGGGATGAACTTTATGGAGCAATGGGGAGATTAAGGGAGGTATCGTTTTGTAGAAGGGTAGATTATTTTTATGTCATAAGTAAAATTTGAAGCACAAAATACTAAGGGAGTCCCATGAATCTTCAATGGAAGGACATTTTGGCTTCCTTAAACATATGAAATGATCTAAAAAAATATTTTTGGGGAGGGAATGAATAAATATATTTACACATTTGTAAGATAATTTCATTCTTTTTAGAAAAATAATGGAGAGAAAGTAAAATATCTTGGGTTTCTTTATCCATTACACATACCTAGTCAAATATTGGAAAAAATATTAGTGTAATTCATTACCGTGTTGCCAAAATTGAAAGGTAAGGATGCCATTTTTTAAGTCATTGATAAACCCTTAAATTATATATAATTTGATAGAATTAAAAATCCATATACAATAATTCAAGTGGTAGAAGTGTTCATGAAGTAAATTCATATATTTCATGCTTTTTCTAAAGTAATGTAAATTTACAAAGATCAAAATTTCAAAAAATGTTTTGGAAATAATTATTGAAGATGAGTAGGACAACACTAGTTGTGAATTCAACATATCATCATAAACAAATAGTCAGATAGAAATAGTTAAGAAATGTTTAGAGTGTTATCTACAACGTTATTATTTAAACAATAAATCTCAATGGATGAAGTGGCTTCCTCTGGTAGAATGACAATATAATAGCACCTATCACACATATTTAAATATTCCTCTTTTAGACCTTTTATGAATATCTATATCCTAGTATGTCACACTTTTTGTAATATAAGTCCAAAGCATGATCAATAGAGGAACATATGGAGAATATAAAAGAAAAATTGATAATTCAAAACCTTCATATTTTACGACATAGTATGAAGCAAAAAAAATATTAATATCGAATTGAGAGATAATTTTAGGAGGGTAATTGGGGATTTTTGAGACTATGACCTTATAACCATTCTACTCTCAAGTAAAAGAAGAATCATAAATTATGGAGATGGGAGGTGAACATTTGATTTGAATGTCTTGTAAATTCTGCATCATCCAAAGTAGTTGTGTGCAACATGATGAAGTAGCCACATATTCTGCTTCTATTGTAGATAAGGCAATAGAACTTTGTTTCTTGTTGAACTAAGATACCAATCGAGGCCCCATATAGAATGCACCACCACTAGTGTTTTTTCGATCATCAACATTTCCAGCCCAATCTGCATCTATGTAAGCATGAAGAGTGAGATCAACATTCTTTGGATACCATAGACCATAGTCTTGATTCCCTTGTAGATATTTGAATATTCCTTTTACAACCTGAAGGTGAGACTCTTTTGGATTAGCTTGGAATCGTCCAACAATCCCAACTACATGCGTAATGTCTGGTATTATCCTAGTTATATAAAGCAGACTTCCAATCATGGATCTATATTTTGGTTGATTCACCATGGGAGAATCATCATGAGAACCGAGGTTACATCTAGTTACCATTGATGTACTCACAATTTTGCAGTCTTCCATCCCATACTTCTTCAGAATTTACTTAAGATATTTTGCTTGTGATAAAAATATGCCATCTATTGCTTGTTGCACTTGTAAGCCAAGAAGAAATGTTAGTTCCCCAAGTAAAGACATTTCAAATTCTTGCTGCATAACAGAAGAAAATTTCTGACTCATGGACTCTTCATTACTCCCAAAAATGATGTCATCAACATATATAACTACAATAAATATTTTATCTTTTTCAATTTATGTGTATATGTTGCTATCAGTAGATCCCTTTGAAAAGACTTATTGATGAAGATATTTGTCAAAATGATAGTACCATGCGCTTGGAGCTTGTTTGAGACCATATAAAGCCCTTTTAAGTTTACAAACAAGTTTCTCATCATTTCCCAAAATAAATCCTTCTGGTTGTTCTATATAAAATTATTCTTCTAGATCACCATTGAGGAAATCATATTTAACATCCATTTGATAAACTTTGAATTATTGAAAGCTTGATAAGGCAAGAAACATTCTTATGGCTTCAAGTCTAGCTATAGGAGAAAATGTTTCTTCAAATTCTATACCTTCTTATTGAGCATGCCCTTTACAAAAAAGACTAGCTTTGTTTCTAATAACATCTCCATTTTCATTTAACTTGTTTTTAAATATCCATTTTATTCCAATAATATTTTTATCATGAGGTGTTGGAACTAATTCCCAAGTGTGATTCTTTTCAATCTGATCAAGTTCTTCATTCATGGCTTGAATCCAAAATTCATCTTAGCTAGCTTTATTTACATTCTGTGATTCAATAGTGGATAAGAATGCCATATAGCTAGGGGATCCTACAAGAGTTCTTCTTGTTTGGACACCTGATCCCTTTTCTCCCAAAATTTGAGATTCTGGTTGATTCTTTTGAACATACATTGATGGAGCTTTTTCGGATAGATCATATTTTGTTTCTTCATAGGGTTCCCCTTCCATGTTCTTGCTATTTGATGTAGGAGGATATACATCATCATCATCTTCATTTGTTGTTGGTATTTCCCTTTTTGGAGCTGAGAGAGACTCATCAATTACAACATCAATGCATTGAACAATCTTTCGAAGTCTTTTATTGTAACACTTATCTACTTTACTTCTTGAAGAGTAGCCAAGAAATATTCCTTCATCTGCTCTTGGTTCAAATTTACCATTTTTTTCATCATTGTTCTTGATAAAACAGTTGCTTCCAAAAATTCTAAAATGCTTTATAGTTGGAAGATTACCATACCAGAGCTCATAAGGATTTTTATCGCTGTTCAGATGGACATGAGCCTTGTTAAGAATATTTACTACGGTATGTGTTGCTTCTCCCCAAAAGGTATCAGGTGTTCTGGAATCATCAAGCATAGCACGAGCCATCTGTTGAAATGTTCTATTCATTATTTCTACCACGCCATTTTGTTGTGGGGTTCCAGCTACAAAAAACTGTCTTTTTATGCCATGTTGTTCACAGAAATCAAAGAATTCATTTGATATATATTCCCCTCCATGGTTAGATCTAAGACATTTGATTTTTAAATCTAATTCATTTTCAACCAGAGCTTTGAGGACCTAAAATTTTTCAAATGCTTCATCTTTGTGTTTTAGTAACCCAATCCAACACATTCTAGAGAAGTCATCAATAAATAGAATATAGTATTGTTCTCCACAGGGTGACTTTTTCCTCATAGGTCCACATAAGTCATTATGTATGAGTTCAAGGGGCTTACTTTTGATCCTTCTTTGGCATTGAATTGCACTCTAGTTTTCTTAACAAATTGGAACGATTTTCATAAGGTCTTTTCAGGCAGAGTGATGTTGGG
This sequence comes from Pinus albicaulis, assembly GCA_034641835.2. Classification (NCBI taxonomy): domain Eukaryota; kingdom Viridiplantae; phylum Streptophyta; class Pinopsida; order Pinales; family Pinaceae; genus Pinus; species Pinus albicaulis. Next base: position 252,441,625 of record CM076573.1, read on the forward strand.
AAGATCACGAAAAGCTTTGAGTCTGCTAGATTTGTTGATTTGAGAGAAGCTTAAGTGCCCCAATCTTTTATGTGATAACCAATTTTCTGAATTTTTACCCAAGTAACATTGTTCTTTGCAACCTTTCAATACATACATATTGCTTGGTGTTCTAGTTCCTTTTATTACTGTTTTTCCTGTGTCAAGTTCACGTACCACACATTCTTTTGAACTAAAAAAAACTTTATTTCCTTGATCACACATTTGATTCACACTTAATAGGTTATTTTTTAATCCATCCACGTATATAAAATTGTTAGCTTTTACCTTTTCTTTTATAAAAACAGAGCCTTTTCCTTTAATGACAGGAGGAGTATCATTTCCAAAGGTAATATTTTTTTCTCTTTCTAGAGCATTGTATGCAAGAAGTTTATTTCTATCACCTATCATGTGCTTTGAGCATCCGCTATCAATGTACCATTGATTTTCTTCCCCTTATGAAAATAAGGATATGCCACAGTTCTCAACCTGTAATTCCTTGTTTCTCCATACCTTGGATTTTTAAGGTACATGCTCTTTTGATTGAAGTTTTCTCCTGCATTTAAATTCTTCATGACAAAAGTTATTGCAATAAGCACATTAAGTTTCATTTTGAAGTGGAGAAAAGTTCAAATAAGTATTCTTCTTTATTCCAGTCTCATTTCTTTGCTTTCTTTCTTCTCTGGTCATGATGGTTTTGTAAGCAACAAATTGAACAAATTTATGACCAAAATTATGACATGAGAAACATTGCCCATTAAAGAAGAAATTTCTGTGATTATGAAACCTTTTATTTGTGTTTACCTACTGATTGGTATTTCTCTGAGTGATATTTCTGTTGTTGTTCTTTTTATTGAAGTAGTCATGTTTTACCTGTGAAATTTATTTGTTCTCTTGCTCAGTGACAGAATGTTGTAGGCTAGCTTTTGCTGCATTTAGATAGCTTGGTGCTGAAGACTAAGAGGATTCTCTGATATATCCAAGATCTGTCTTTACAAAAGGAGAGTGTTGAACCTTGATAATTTCATCTAAGTTTTCAGTTCCTTTAGCAAATCTAAGATTTAAAATTTTCTCTTTCTCAATTTCATTTCTTAGACTTACTATTTCACATTCTAATTTCTCATTGTGCTTCTCCTTTTCTATAAGCTGATTCTTTAGAGTAACTATGAAAATTTGGTTTTCTTCCAAACATATTTTGAGCTGATTAATTTCTTCAAGAAAATCATTTCTTCTAATGCATCCATAAAGGTATCTTTAGCCTCAGTAGATTATTTTTCAAAAGCCATGAGTAGTATAAAATCTTGATCAGATTCTCCTTCTTCACTGTTTGATAGCCCATCACTATCTTCATAAGTATAATAACTTTTTCTATTGATAAACCGATTCTTATTTCCTTTTGCCACTTCCTTTCTGTTTTCATGTTTTTCTTTATGGGGACACTTAGCAACATAATGACCAACTCTTCCACAACAAAAACATTTAAAAGGAAGCTTACCTCTGAACCTCCCAATGCCAAGTTGTAGCTTCTTTACAAAATTTATCTCATATTCTTCTGAAATATACCCTGATCCTTCTTGTTCTTCTATTTCTTTTCCTTTTGCAGCAGCTCTAAAGACAGATTCTTTGACTTCAGATGGACCTCCTTTTCTCATTTCATAAGCAGTCAAAATACCATGAAGTTGAACAATAGTAAGAGTTTGTAGATCTTGCTTCTCTTCAATAGAAGACACTTTTGATTCAAATTTGGGAGTTAAAGATATTAAAACCTTTTCTACCAGAGTAGTGTCACCCAGATTTCTCATACGATTTACAATATCATCTAGACGTAAAAAGAAACTGGCAATACTTTCCTTATTATGCATCCTGATATTTTCATATTGAATTATAAGAGTTTGGAGTTTAGCACTTTTTACCTTGGTATCACCTTCATAGATTAGGATGATTTTATCCCATATCTCCTTTGTTGTATTCAACTGCATGACTTTGAAAAATTCTGATTTAGTCAGACTCCCCAATAATGCATTAACTGCCTTTGCATTGGTTTCATATTTCTTTCTTTCTGCTCCATCTGTTGGAACTGATGTTGGATATTGATAACCTCCTTCAACTATAGCCCATACATCTGCTCCAAGAGACTGAAGATAAAATCTTGTCCTTGTCTTCCAGAAGACTAAATTGTTTCCGTTGAAGAGAGGAGGCCTGATAGATGTTGTCCCATCTTGATTACTTATCTCAACTAATCTTCCTTCTAGCGATTGAGCTTCTTTAGAAGGAACTTCTTTGATACCAATTGCTGGGAAAAATACTGAGGGGGGGGGGGGGGGGGCGGAATCGCATTTCTAGAGCCATCGAAAATATTTTAACTTTTTCTTCCCATAATTCCATATGCGGCTTTGAAGAACCCAACTCGTGTATACACGCACATATAATAAAAGAAACTAGCGTATACTAATTTAACTTTGCATATTATAAAAACTTTTGAGGAACAATATTTAACTCAGTTTACCAGTAATGCATCTAATAAATAATCAGTAAATACGTGCAGTAACAGCAGTATAAATCATCACACAAGAGAAACACACATGAACACCAATATTTAAGGTGGAAACCCAATTCGGGAGAAAACCACCCCTGTTGTCTTCTCTATCTTCAATATTTATTCTATGGAAAATTGTTTACAATATTGTACTGATGCAGACTCATATCAGTATGCAAGCATCTACCTGCAAAAGGCTACAACCTTCTCCCGTTTTCCATCTGCTATTGGAAGGGAGCTACGACCCCCTAATCTCGTTTACCATCCACTACTGGAAGGGAGCTTCAACCCCTTGATCAGAACACCAACATCTACTGGAAGGAGGCTTCTACTTCCATACTAAAGGCTTCAATCCTCAGAGCCACTACAGACCATGTTTCATCAATTTTCATACTGGGTCAAACAGCATCAACACAACTCTTCATAAACATCAACAACCATAAAATTTACCAAATACTTCAATCAGAATAGTGAGACCACTTTAACCAGAACTCAGAAATAACCCAGACTTTAGAATAAATATGCATATACAAACTCAACTCTGAACATTCATCAACTTAAAAAGCATACACTACTTCACTTCACTGAACCCACGTGTATATGCGCTTTCCTTAAAACCAACCTACGTATAGATCTTTGAATACTTTTTTTCAGAATGTAATCAGTCTCAAATCCAAATCTGAGGCTTTCAGTCAGATATCTTTAGAAATGCAGAACCCTTCATCAGTTAATCACCATAAACCATGTTTATTCTCTCATTGATCAGATTTGTACATAATCAACTTAGCAGCATATACAGTATTAAAACAACCCAGATCTACAAGAAGACTTTATTGAAATACATGAGACAAATAGCAGGAATAATAGAAAAACCTCTACAATAAGCTTTAGAAAACCCTAATTGCCATACGTGCCTTTTCTGAAGAAAACACACTTATATACGCACTTTTACTGAGATGAACTAGCGTATATATCTATAAATATAAACTTTGTAGAATGAATGAGATCCATATAACCTACCTAGATTTCTTCACTTGACTTCATCAAACTTGTGTGAGGTCATAGATCTAATCATCTCTTAAATGGATCACACAAGAGCATAGTCATTTCAGATCTAGAGATCCTGAACCATCATTGTATCCATGGGTGCATCATAGATTCAGATCTATCAATTAAAACAGAGTTCATCCCATGCAAATATACCTTAGATAAAATTATTTAGTAGCAACCCTTACTCATGCCCCCTTTGCACTATGATCTTCTTCTCTTTATATAGATTTAGCCTTACCAATACCATGAGTCAAAACCACACAACTGCTGATGGTATTCTTGGATGAAATCAAATAGACATTACAATGCTAAATAATGTGGGCTAATACCATGTTAATGCCCCTTTGTATCATAATTTTAGAGTGAAAAATGCATACGCGACTTGGATCATTCGTATCCACATGTATACGCAACTTCTCTTCATAAAAACTACATATATACTGATTTTGAATGTATACGCAGGTTGCCTTCATAAAAGTGACATATACATTTCCTCCATATGCGGGTTTCCTTCATCAAACCTACGTATACATTGAGAAATATTTGTTGTTTCATTTCTTTTGTGCTTATTGGAATTCCTTTCTCTGTCATATCTGAACTGACCTATAGAAGCATCAGTTTTACATCTTTAGCACATAGGTTTCTTATCAAAAGGCAACTCATCAAGTAGGTTTCCATCAAGAACAATTTCATCAAGTAGGTTGCCATCAAGAACAACATATTGCAACATATTTCCAACAAAATCTCCCCAATTCATATTTCTCCATATTTGGCAATTATGTAATGAAGTCAGGATGATAAGTTCCAAGGTATGGCCTTGATTTTAATGACGGTTTTGGTTTTACATATTAATGGTCTACCCTTGAATGGTGATGAGCCTATGATGAACTAAGTAAGAGGGAGATGGCTCCTGAAGCTTGAAATGATGTATCATGGCATGATGAATCAATTTCTGAAATTTGGGAAAGAAATCCTATATTGCAAAGGTGTTGAAAAAAATGCTTTTGAAAAATGGAAATGTAAATCCTTGGACACTATGATTTAAAGCTCAAAATTTTTTTGAACTTGTCATGGAATCTGAATGTTGATTGAAGCATTAATTTTTTGTTTTTAACATCCATCTGTATATATACAATGTATATATAACATGATTAAATTCATGATTGAGCTACTTCATTCCCATATAGTTTACACAAAACATCCCTTGAAATACCAACATGAAATGTTCTATTTTTAAAGTTTGAGATTAATATCCCATGATATGTAGCCACATGAATGTACTGATGATGTTTGGGATTATTATTGATGGGAACATTTGGATTCTTCCTTAATATGAGATATGTCATAATATATTTGATGATAGGTCTATCGCACAACCAAGGTTGAGTACGATGTCGCTAGCATGGCTAGTTGTGAGGCAAGATGAAGAAGCTCCATAGAGAATTGTCTAAGCATGATCTAGATATGACATGGATACATTATGATGATAGAAAATACCATATATATATATATATATAGAACTTATATTTCTCCATATATTGAGAGCATAACAGTTATTCGAGACAAGCTTAGGCTTGTGATTGACATCTCCTTAAGAGGGAGGATGAATATGGCATCATTTTATGATTTATATGATTATTTATGTTCTAAAATAAAGTTTGATTGAATTTCCTATATGAACAAAAATCAGCTTCTATCGAGACAAGCACACACTAGATTTGAGTATGATGAGAGAAGCATTGATTGAGGACACTGAGCAAACTCTTCCTCCCTGACTGAGCTCCCAAGGTGAGTAATTGAGATAGAGGGCCCTTGGGGTTGAGGTAACTCTAGAAAATAGGGTATGACCCCTATCTGTTACACAAAGGGTTAGATATTTTTCTCCCCTATCTTCATAGGGTCGGAGAATGTTGCTCCCATGTTTGGTCTTTCTAGAGTATACTTGAGTTGGCATCATACCAACAAGTAGGGATTGTCATGAACACGAATCCTCATTTGGAAAATGGGTTGAGAGTGTACTTGGGTATACAACCCAAGTCGATTATGATGCAGGTGTTCTACCACATGAATATTCAAGATCTTTGATGGGAATATCAATAGGCAATAGGATTGGTTGGGATAACCCTATGCAGTTCCTGGTTGATACTGAGATCCCCGATGTAATCCCAAGGTCAATATGGGCTACCCTACATTTTTGGATATCCTATTTCTCGATATGGGTTTGTAGATGTATAGCTCCCCCACGAGATTCTGGGTCGAGATGTGCTCCTCGATGTGGTTATAGTTTGAGATGTGATGCTTGATGATATTCTCTTTAATGATGATTGATGATGATATCCTGGGTAGTAGCCCATTGGGAGAGAGTATGAGTATTATCCTGATGGATAAAGGGTGGTATCCTAAGCTCCCCTCCAGTGTAAAAGTATTCTTCTTCTAAATCTGAGAATGTTCAACATGCAAGAAGAGAGAATTAAGAGATAAGAAGGAATAATCATGAGAAGTACAATGATGGTTTTTCATTATAAAATATCATAGCATTGATGACTACATAATAGAGATGATTAGTGATGATATGTGATTATGGTTGAAGATACCAGAATGACATATTGATCGATGAATAAATATTGGAAGGTGGAACTCTCCCTAGTTGAGAGGGAGGGTTAAAAATATGCAATTGTGGTGAAATTCCACTTTGGAAAGCTTATATGATGAAGATAATAATTGTAATATATTTCTCCTTATAAGAGGACAAAAATCAACCTAAATATCACCCTATTTGGTTAAGGCAAAGTTAAGTTTTGAATTATTTTATTTATTAGTGTATAATGGAATGGGTTAGCCTAAGCACATGTGGAATCAATTAAGTCGGCCTTAAACCAAAGTGGACCCTCTTGAAAGCCTATAAATAGAATATACCTCAAGCTCATTATCACACATTTATCTAGATATCTTATTCTCTCGTATTTTGTCTTGGCTCGCACAGGTTTGATGGAAGGAGTTCACGGAGGGGCCGAAATCACAGGCAGGAGGCTTGCTATAATATAGGGTTTTCTAGATCTTAGCTGCAGGCTTGCTACAAATATTCTTCAACCATAGTCGTAGGTACAAAGGTTTATGCCTACATCCACAGTGCCATAGCCATAGGCACAAAGGCTCAAGAGTGCGTCTAGGGCTTTAAAGGCATATCATTCTACGCTCATCCCTAGACGTTGGTACAAAGTGTCCTAGTAGCATCCAGGGACATATAGTGGCAGGAACAAAGCCCATGGTAACATCCAAGGCCTCAAAAGCTAGAACCGGCCTTCGGAAGCCATAGCGATGGGCACATATTTCTATGGTAGCATCCAGGAACCCATATCTGCATGCACATAGGCCTATGGTAGCATCCAGGACTGTCATAGATGTTGGCATAACTCCTCCTCCATGTGTTCAAGACTCCAATATGAATCTACAATACTCTGAATTTTCCACTCAGTAAGAGCAGTATCAAATAGTTAATTACAGTCACTGACAGTGCATTATAGTTCTCATAATCATGATCCTTCAGTAGAAGTATGTTTAGGGTTATATTATAGATTTTATAGTTTTTTTATTCTATTATGAAGATATGGATCAATGGATCATTCTACTCTTCTTTGTTGAATCATTTAATGAAAAAATAAGAAGAAGAATTTTCAAGGGTTTTCCCCATAGTCAAATTTTCCCTAGTTTGTGACCAGTCCCGCTGTCTATATGTGTGCATGATTTTCTCTATGTTTCTTTATGTTCTACTGGGGTGACGATGATAGTGTTCCTTCTACATAGTTTCATATGCTGATAGTGTAAATCTGAATAATTTTATGATGTTATGGGGTGAACTTATTGTGTTAATGAATAAATGAAATTATCCAAGCAAAGAAAAATATATCCCTATGAAAAATTAGCATCCCTTGTCATGGATGTCACAGGTTGTTTACCCTTGGCATTCAGGGTCATTTCCTCCTCAACTTTCTCTTCCTCTGGCCCCAATTTTTTTCTTTTTGGTTAACCGACTCTTGAATTTCGATGGGGACCGTTGAAGGAGATTTAGGGTGATGAAAATGAGTCTAGATGAAAATGATACTAATGGTGATGAAAACAAGGCTGGTGGTGATAAAAACAAAACTTAGATGAAGGCAAGGCTAGTGGGAGATGAAGACAAGGATAGTGGGAGATGAAAATGATGTCATTTAAAGATTAAGTTTGAGGAAGTATTTGTCTTGTGGATGGATACCTTTATTAACCCCTAATACCTATACACACAAAAGAGCAAGTACATAACACTCATGAAGCCCAAAGGATTCGATTACATACCTTTCCTGCATGTGGAGCTGTTTGATGGTGTTGATTTCCTGGATTGAAGACTTGTTCTGCAAATGTTGTTGGAGCCAAATACTATGTTGCACTTATTTCATTGTGGCATGACTCATCATTGTTGCTTGTTTTCATAGGTTTCTTGTTGATGTATTGATCCTTTGATGGTTGCATGATAGATATGGACATGAGTGTGGTTGTTATTGAGCGTCTTCTGCAATTTATTTATAAATATATTTATCTTTTAATGTTATTTTCTGGTTGATTCTTGATGATGTATGTTTTTTCTTAATGTAAATGTTCATTTGATCTGATGTTATTATTTGTTGAGTTATCGTGAATATCGGATCATCTAAAAAAGGTATTCTTCCTGTAGCAGTCACATAGACCGTGCTAATATCACAATTTTCTTTAGGTTTTACCTTTACAATTATTTATAATTCAAGAGTAATATGTTAACAAGGATCAAAGGTATCTTTTTTGGTGGAAGGGATGGAAGAAATGGTGAAAATTGGTTCTTTTCATGGAAATGGGTGAAAATGAGGGTGGAGAAGAGGTCAAGTGGTGTGGAAAATGAATTGTGAGGCTATGGAAGACCTCTCTCAATATTTCCTAAAGGAGACATGACCTTTTGACCTCTTTCCTCAATTGGATCTCCCTCTAGTAGAATTTCAAGACAATCCCTTGTAGCAGAATTGTTTTATCCATATCTCTAATATAGTAGACTGAATTGACCTAGATTTTTTTTATCATGTTTCTATCATCCTTATGAATCCCCCCATAAAATATCTTGGCCAATGGATGAACACATATTGAGAAAAAATAAAAATGGTTGTAGGTGATGGAGATCGATTAATTGAAAAGTGTGCAGTAGAATTTTTTGAAAATTCTTGAGCATATTACCATCATCCATATGCATCTCCCCATGAAATAAATCGGCCAATGTATGCACGGTTTTCAAGATATGATAAAAGCAATTTTCTACTCTCTATATTTTGGCCCTTTGTAGAAAAACATAAACCCCCTATAGCATTTCAATGCAACAAGGAAAATGAATGAAAAAGGCTTGGAAATTATGGGTGTATGCTGAAAATGGATGATGGCGATGGATTGACATGTAATTGGTACTTTTGGAGCATTTAAGAAAAGGAGGAGAAAGTCCAAGCTTGACTTCCTTTGACTAGATGTTTTACTGAATTTTTATTTTGGTGCTAACTTGTTTTTGTTGCTTGAAAAGGTTGGATAAAACCTGCATTCATCAGAGGGAGATACATGGAGAAAATATATTTTTTCATTTTTTTCATTTTTTTCTTTTAGGCCTACTAGCTGCCTCAATGAGGTTTTCAACTAGTATGTCATCCTAGGTGCCTCAAAGGAGATTTTCACCTCGGATATTTTCTTTTTCTCTTTTTCAAACCCTTTGAATACCTCATGGAGGTTTTTAATTAATGATCCAATATCAGGCACCTCAAAGGAATTTTTCACTTGAGATATTATTATTTTCCTCTTACTTTTTCTTTTCCGATTTTTATTTCTTTTTTCTAACGTACTTTACTTGGAAAAAACAAAACATTTTTCAAGTATAGGAATACTTCCAATGGATCCATGTGCACATCAAAATGACTGATAAACTCAAGTGTAGGCTCGAAATATATCCTTTGACATGTACAAGAACGTATGAGACCAACTGTTTTGACTAAGATTAGATAAATAATTGTTGAAGAAGAGTGTGTTGCTGCAACTTAATGATTTCCTAGAACCATATTTCAATATAGTTGTGATGCCCTTGGTTCACTTGCTAACTTGGATCAACCTATATGTCTTATTCTTCCATGAAATTCATATCTTCTTCTTCTTCTTTCGTTATTCTCTTGAACACATAGAGGATATGAGGGTGAAAATGATGGAACTTCCTCAATCTCTGATTATGATGTCTTCTCTCCATAAAATGCAACCCATGATCCTTTGGTCTCCTCATTTGAATATTCTTCTTGTGGATGTTTTCCTTCAATGACATTAATAGAATCTCTTTTTTGCAATAACTTTCCTGATCTAAGATGAATACAATTTAGATCAAGGGGAGATGTTTGGAAGTGTTGTACCTAAACATTGTAAGTGGGTTGGAAGTGTTGTACCTCAACATTGTAAGTGGGATGAGCTAATTCCAAGTGTGGGTTTGGAAATTGTGGTATAGGTAGTTGAGTGAGAGTGGATATATGAAATGGATGTGGTTGTGGTTGTGGTTGTGGTGGAGGAGAATGGTAGGGATAACATGGAGTTGGGTATGGAGGATATTGAGGAAAATATTGAGGATATTGTGGATTTCCCCTATAAGGTTCTTTCCAAACTTATTCCCAATATTGGTTTTGGGGTTGAGATGTCCAATGTTTCCAAGTAAAGGGTGTGCTCCAATTAATTTGAGATGGATGTGCATAACCTTAAAGTTGTGAATTATTCTCTTGCATCATACTAGATTGACTAGGACGTCATAGTATTCTTGGAGCTACATAACATATTTTCTTTGACGATTTACTTGCTCCACTATCCTCTTTGTAAACTTCCTTCAACCTCAGTAATGATGGGAAATATTTAACATCATGTGATTCTACATGAACAACACAAATATCAACATATTCTATGTGCTCATCTTGAATTCTCAGCATCTATACTTGTTTTCTTAGATTTATAAGAATTTTTGTTTTAAAGTTATTAAGAAAAATTCCAAGTTCAGCTTGACTTACTGATCCTGATGTTGATTTACTTACTCTTTCCCTTCCTCTTGGTATGTGCTTTCATGTTTCATAAATCTCTTCAAATTATAATTGGTATACATAACTTCTACTCATGAGATCAAGGAGATAAATCCACTCATCCCTAATGTTTCTAAGTAATAGGTGTTTTAGTGTGTCAGATCCTAAATGATTTAATTTTTTCCTCATAACCTTATACATGAATCTATCTATTAGATCCTCAAGGCGCTTATATTATGTTTCAGTCATTATAAATATGTATTCCTTAATATCATGGTAAATATTTTTCTATAAATATATTTTGCATATAATTCCATGATATTATTGAATTAGTCCCTAAACTCATGAACCATTTAATAGCTATATCCTTATGTTTCTTGAAACAAACTCAACTTTTGAGTGTTTTGTAAGTAACCATAAGATTGACAAAGGATTTAAAATTCAAAGAGAAAGGTTTTGAGATGCTCTGACCTCATACCATGGAAGTTGGTAAGAAAATATAGAAGGATGTTCTTCACATGCACATTGATGTCACTATCTTAAATGGGAAATCCCGTAGGATCTTCTTCATTGTCATCATCTCCATCCATTTCCTCTATCTTCTCTACTACCTCTTCTTCTTATACCCACAGAAGTGGATGGTGATGTGGTTCTTATTGCACCACATGATCAAAGGATGGCGGGGGGGGGATGGGTGTTGGATAAGTATTTTTTTTTTTTTTGAATAAGAATTCTAATGCAATGAAATTTTTGTTTTTTGAAATGAAATATTCCTAATGAAAATCCGCATTGTTTTAAAAAAAATAAAAGAAAGGAATCATTAGGGAATAAAATAATGCATAATTTGAAACCTCCCTAAAAACTGTGCCAAAAAGTGATGAGCCCTAGCGTTACAACAAGAATGATGCAACTCCCAAGGCTAAAAACTTAAATTATCAACCCGGGGTTCATACAAACGTAAGAGGTGTCAACACTATATGTGCAGCATACAATGTTTCCTTCTTTCCTTGATCTAATGTAATGGAGTGAATGTCATGAAATCAAAGCCTAAAATAATTGTAGAAATGCAAACGTTACTTTGAAAATAAATTAAGTCTAGGAAATAACAACAATTTGTAATTGAATTTAATATTCCCATTTAGCCCAAGCTAATGGGAATATCTTATTTTGCCTTATTTTATCTTGCATTAATGTTTATGAATAAAATATGAAGGAGGACATGTAAAACTCCTAAAAACCATGAATAAATCAATGCCTATGTAAATAGAGACATATCTGGGCCATGTAAATAATCTCTTGCAGGTGTGAATGGGCTTAAATCATAAGACTGGGTCAACCTTGACCAAATCAACAGCGCAGTCTAGGTGCAATGAACCTCATGGATACACAACACAGTTTTAGATGGAGGCTCCTCATGTGAAAGGGGTTAACTCATTAAGGAGGTTTAGGGTTTGGCAAGGCTTTCACCCTATAAAATAAGGAGGAGGAAAACAAGAGAAGGTTTTTGATGTTATTACTTTCTGAAGGTATTGTCTGCTTAGACATACTTTGTTGGGATTTCCTGTTTAGGAACTCCCATCTCCTTCCTTGAGCAGATCTTGGAGGAACCTTGTTTGTCTAGTCCACTATCTAGAATTTGACCAAGCCTCATCTTGCATCTACAGTGTAGTTCTGCTTAGGATTGGGTTGTCTATGTGAGCTACAGCAAGTGGAACTCTAGATCTACAAATATCTAGCTCATAGTGGAACCTCTTCTCAGTGAGTGTGTCTTTTAATCTCCTAGAAGAGTCCATCCATAGTTTGAGCTTCAGATTCATACATTGGCAGCAAGCCAAAGCATTTCTAGAACCTACAGTGTAGTCCCTCTTCCATGACCGCTTAATTTGCAAAAGCTAAGTTGCAGGATGTCTTGGCATCATTCTAGAGGAGAAATATCTCTGGTGATTGGATCCTTCCTTTCACTGTGGTGATTCATGGATTGGCGAAAAAATCCATGTTAGTTTATATCTGATGTGCTATATATGTTATTCTTCAGAATTTTCTGAATACTTCTGTAGATCTGTGACTTAGATCTCAGAGATGCTCTTGTACCTTCCTATTTTGCTCAGATCCCCAAGGGGAGTGTATAAAGGAGCATTTCTTGTTTACAAATCTGATATAGATCTAAAAATTTATGTACATATCTGCTATAGATATGATTTTTAATCTACTATATGCTTCATCCATGAAAATTACACTGTCAAGCTCTTTCTGCACTTTCTTGTGTTGTATTGTCTCATTCTGAAGCCTAGATCTATGTAAAACTTCTTTCTTTCACTAATATATTGCATAAATAATATCATAAGTTTGATCCAATGATGTATATATGTATTTTCATTTAATTCCTTCAAAAATTACGCTGCATATGCTTCAGTCACATTCTGCATACTCTAGGTCATGGAAAATCAGTAATTTTAAGCCTAGTCGGGATGGGAGGAACTGTTTAATATAGCTAGGATTATTTTTTTGACCTGAAATTAGGTATGGGGGTCCCACATAACCTAAGCTAGAATATCCAACCGTCATCCCTCCTTATTTTTACGCACATAATTTAAATTATGCATTTTAGGGCCTAAATCACTCCTTTTCCCCACCCTTTTGAGTCAAGAAGTGGAGTAAAGTTGTTGATGTTACTTAGAAAGAAGGATATATCATCTAGCATTAGTTGAATCTGATTTATTACTACTCTCCAACTTTGGGATGCCTTATGGTATTCTTACTGTTGTAGAAAATCCATATATTGTTGCATTGCCCACTTGAGAAGGAGAATATCAGCCATATACTTTGTTGAGGTTATTTCATTTGTTGATGAGATGTTGTTTTACATCTAATGAGCTATTCCACATTTTCATGCTCATGATTTTCTGAAGCTCCACATTGGTAATAACTTAGATTATTCCCAATAGTGTAGTTGTTCCCATATTGGGATATTACAAAGGTATCAGAGCTGCCATCTTGGCTCAGCCTGTGGATTTCAAATCAAATCAGAGAAAGATATTTAGCACAACCTGTACATTACTAGAGACAATATGTCTTCATAGAGAGGAGAACCTCTCAATGACAGAAAGCAGAAGCATCATGGAAGAAGACAGAAGAAAAATGATTACACCATTGAAACCCCTTTGTATGGAAGAATAAAAGGAATAGAGTTCTTTAATATTATTTCTCAAGCTTTGCATGAGCTGGAGGGAGAAATCAGGGGAGTGAGGAATGGAAGATCAACAGATCTCTTGATGGGGTTTGCACAAGAGGATAGCCCCACTACTTCATATAATGTGTTTGAGCATGCAGTCACACAATCTGATCTACAACATTGCAGCATGCCTGCATTCTTTGCAAGAGGAGAAGAAGAGGGAGAGACACTAGAGGAGGAGACCCTTGGTATGGATCTAGGTATAAGAGATTCAAAGAGAATTTATGCTTCTCTGAGTTTTGTCAACTCAAATAAGGGAGAAGATCCATGAATATAACTCCATTTCAGAACATTGCTGGGAGGGGTAAATATCTACTACATGATTTTCCAAGGGCAAAGGCCTTACTTCAGCAAGATCATTCTTCTCAAGGAGAAGACATGAATGGCCTTTCCTCAATGAGAGATCAAGAAAAAGGATCTCTTACTAATGGGGTATATTCCATTCTTGAGGAGAAAGAAGTAGAACTGAAAGGTTCCTCCAGCGCTGTGACAGCAGGAGGGAATCTAACTTTTTTGAAAGATGGAGTTGAAGCTATTTCGTCCACCATGAGGGCCCTTGTATCTCTGCAATGAGGTACCCAGGATCTTATTCATGGAAAATATGAGTAGCATGTGTCTATGATGATAAACAAGGAGACAAAACAAAGAAGCACCTTAGACTTTGAAATCTTGCAGAAGGTGGGTAATGAAGAAGAAGATGGGGGAGTTGCTCCAACCTCTCCTTATCCTGGTACTTCCACACAAAAATTAGAGATGTATTTGCACAGTGGAACTAGTTATATTATTTTCCCATTGGTATTTCACATGGGACTGAGCCATGAGACATCTTTATCTTGTGGTGTACCCCCTGGAAGACCACCTGATTCAGATTTGATGGGATAGGTTTCATACATTGATGCTCCTTCTGTAGGTCCCAGAAGGAAGAGAGCATTAGGATACCATGCTACAACGCTGAGAGTATGGGGGAGGTGTAAAGAAAGGGAGAGAATTTTTCCTTTGACTTCACTATCTATCCTCACCTCTCAAATTGCATTGAGGAGATATGCTGCAAGAAGAGAAAATGACACCATCATGAAGCATGGGAGGCAATATTTGAATCAGCAGAATTTTTTTTTTGAAGAACACTCTTCCCTGATGGAAGAGAGATGGTGGTCTCACATGCATGCTTTGGAAAAAACAGAGAAGCCTTGGACAGATGATAGCCTTCCATGGAAGACTAACTCCCAAGAGCTTCCTTCTTCTTTGAAGCATGTGCATGAGCAAAGAAAGCAGCAAGGAAGGAATATCAACCTTCCATATGATACCTTTAGCATAGGAGGTGACAAAAAAGACAAGAGTGGGAGGTAGGGCCTTCCAACATACACCTTGGACATGGAGGATGTCAAGGAGAAGGGCAGCAACATGGAAGCCACTTCAGTTGGCACATTTACAGTGTTGTCATTGTTGGACACATTAGATCCCTATGGGAAATCCCAACTGTTGGTAGGATATTCCAAGGATCTTCATACTTGCATGATTATGGATGACTGGTTGCATGAAGGGAGTTGTTCAATCCTTGAGGGAGTCATCTATAATTATGGTGGGATCTTCTTATCTAGAGCTTCCAAGCTCAAGAAGAAGTTACTGCAATGGGCCTATGAGGAGTTCTATTTTAACCAAAAGTATCTTATGAAGCTCAACAACACCATCGTGAAGAGCTACTATTGGGAGGGCTTTGAAGAAGAACTCTATCAACATTTTCAAAGATGCATGAACCTTGTGGAGATGGGGCAACAACATAGCTCTATTGGAGAGTTAATTTAGCCTTCTCTTTCCTCTCTTGAGGGAGGATATAGATCTATGCACCACTCCAAATTGATGGGGAGGACTATGGGTGAAGAATATGATCAGGTGAGACAATTTTATTCTTCTGATTATATGCATTCTTCCACCTTATTTATGCAAGCCATGACTCCAAGGAAGAGATTTTTACCTTGTCAATCTTATGGAAAATTTTTGGCCACAACACTTGCTATACTTGCCCACTCCCTTGGTGGACAAAGGGAGATCTTGTTTCATGATGGGTGCTTTCCTAAGGCACCAAACATATCTCACACATTCAATTACAATGAGATGGCATGGGCTGCAAGTAAGTGGTGGGAAGACCACTTACCACACCTTGGTTTAATGCAGGCAGGAGATGCATTACGCTGGTTCCACATGTGGGACTATGACCCACCTCCATATGTGCACCTTTCTATTTATTTCTACATTATTTTGCTCCCATATATTGATGACATGTTTGTACCTTTTGTGGGAATCTATGGGGGGAAGATGAGAGGTATGCATGTGCCTGATGAGTTGAAAGTTATCCATGTGTCATGTCTTATATATTTCAGAGGGGACATTTGGAAAACCATGAATGTTTCACATGAGATCTTGTTTCCTTGTGGGATAGGTTTTGCACATCTCATATTAACTGTGGTAAAACAATTCATGGATGTTTGGATTGGTGAGCATCTAGCTTATGATGGGAGCTTGATCTTTGATGATGTCACCAATGGAGAAGAAGTTTGGCAGCACTCACCTTATCAGTTGCTTGAGGAAGAGCAACATTTTGGAGGGGAGGACTGTAATATTCCCATTTAGCCCAAGCTAAAGGGAATATCTTATTTTGCCTTATTTTATCTTGCATTTCATGCTTATGAATAAAATATGAAGGAGGACATGTAAAACTCATAAAAATCATGAATAAATCAATGCCTATGTAAACAGAGACATATCTGGGCCATGTAAATAATCTCTTGCAGGTGTGAATGGGCTTAAATCACAAGACTGGTTCAACCTTGACCAAATCAATAGCGCAGTCTAGGTGCAATGAACCTCATAGATACACAATGTAGTTTTAGATGGAGGCTCCTCATGTGAAAGGGGTTAACTCATTGAGGTGGTTTAGGTTTTGGCAAGGCTTTCATCCTATAAAAGGAGGAGGAAAACAAGAGAAGGTTGTTGATGTTATTATTTTATGAAGGTATTGTCTGCTTAGACATACTTTGTTGGGATTTCCTGTTTAGGAACTCCCACCTCCTTCCTTGAGCAGCTCTTGGAGGAGCCTTGTTTGTCTAGTCCACTATCCGGAATTTGGCCAAGCCTCATCTTGCATCTATAGCGCAGTTATTCTTAGGATTGGGTTGTTTATGTGATCTGCAGCAAGTGGAACTCTAGATCTGCAAAGATCTAGCTTATAGTGGAACCTCTTCTCAGTGAGTGTGTCTTTTAACCTCCTGGAAGAGTGCATCCACAGTTTGAGCTTCTTATTCATACATTGGCAGTAGGCCAATGCATTTCCAAGGCCTATACTGCACTCCATCTTCCATGACTACGTTATTTGCAAAAGCTGAGTTGTAGAGTGTCTTGGCATCATTCTAGAGGAGAAATATCTCTGGTGATAGGATCCTTCCTTTCATTGTGGTGATCAGTGGATTGGCCAACCAATGCATGTTAGTTAAGATCTGATCTGATATATATGTTATTATTCATAATTTTCTGAATACTTCTGCAGATCTGTGACTTAAATCTCATATCTACTCTTGTACCTTCCTGTTTTGCTGAGATCCCAAAGGGGAGTGTATAAAGGAGAATTTCTTGTTTCCAGATCTGATATAGATCTGAAATTTTATGTACAGATCTGTTGTATATCTGAGTTTTAATCTACTATATGCTTCAACCATGAAAAATTATGTTTTCAAGCTCTTTTTGCACTTTCTTGTGTTGTAGTGTCTCATTCTGAAGCCTGGATCTATGTAAAACTTCTGTCTTTCACTAATATATTGCATAAATCATATCATAAGTTTGATCCATTGACGTATATACATATTTTCATTTAATTCCTTCATAAATTACGCTTCATATGCTTCAATCACATTCTGCATAATCTAGGTCATGGGAAATCAACAATTTTAAGCCTAATCGGGATGGGAGGAACTGTTTAATATAGCTAGGATTATTTGTTTGACCTGAAATTCGGTATGGGGGTCCAAAATAACCTAATATAGAATATAAAATCGTCATCCCTCCTTATTTTTATGCACATAATTGAAATTATGCATTTTAGGGCCTAAATCACTCCTTTTCCCCACCCTTTTTAGTCAAGAAGTGGAGTAAAGTTGTTGTTGTTACTTAGAAACAAGGATATGTCATCTATAATCAGTTGAAGCTGATTTATTTATGCTCTCCAACTTTTGGATGCCTTAGGGTATTCTTACTGTTGTAGAAAATCCATATATTGTTGCATTGCCCACTTGAGAAGGAGAATATCAGCCATATACTTTGTTGAGGTTATTTCATCTACTGATGAGATGTTGTTTTGCATCTAATGAGTTGTTCCATGTTGTCATGCTCATGATTTTTTGAAGCTCCACATTGGTAATAACTCAGATTATTCCCAATAGTGTCGTTGTTCCCATATTGGGATATTACATTGAAATCATAAGACCATGAATTCAAAGAAATAGGCGTAATATAATTTGTAAAAAGGTATGTAATAAGTGGTGTTTATTCTTCCCTGATCATGGATTTAGAGCCTAGGGTTCATGATTCAATCCTAAGATTAAAACGAAGCTTTTGGAGAAAAACCGTTCAAGTTTACATGTGCTATAGGACTGCTACAGGCGATTGCTACAGGTGAAACAAAATTGCTAGAGGAGGTCCTATTTTGCTACAGGAGGATATTAATCACCGAATAACCAAGTAAATCAAATAAAAAAGGGATGGAATTTTTTTTTTACTAAGTATCTTGAATTAGGACTCCATTCCAAGTGGAATCACTCCAAAATACCAGGCCCATTAACACATGCTAAAAAATAGCAAAAATTTACTACTCTAAAAACTTGAAATTCAAGAACAAGTGGGATAGTTAACCTGTGAAATTCCTAACCTAATAAAGTGAAAATTAAATGGGGTAAATTTTTTCATTAACTTAAATAATTTCATGAACCAATACAAGTGGAATCAACTCAATTGAAGCTCATTAACATGTTCTAAAAAATAGAAAAAAAAAATACTACTTTTTCCTACAAGGGACTTCCAAAAATTCTAGATTTGTGAACTAATAAGCCAATCCAAGTAGCTCAATGATGGATATGAAGTTTAAAATTTATTATAAATATGAATCATGTTTTTTAATATGTAAATAACCTACAAAAAAAATTTCTTCGATCATTTAACCCAATCCTACAACAAAAGAAGCATCAATACTAAATGTATAAATATGAAAAACAAGAATAAGAGTTGCAGTTGAATAAGAACTCAAAAGAAGAAATAAAAATTTTAAAAAATGGCTTTCAGGCTCATGGGATGGCCAAGCCTATTTAGAGTCCTATGAAGGAGAACAAGATTTAGAAGCTAAAAAATGGCACCAAACTCCATTATTTGAATCAATCCAAGTACATCCCTACAAGAAATCAAAGTGGAGCTCCTAAAGGACAAGTTTTCCCCACAAGAAGACTAACAAATACGTGCCCCTAGAGGAAAATGGGAAGCACTATCCTTTAAAAAAAGAAGTTTTCCCCTCCAAAATCCCTCAAATAGTAGATGTGGTTCCCGACACTAGCAATTTGTATTAAATGTCAGGGCACACATTCCTATATTTTCTCACTCGAGCTCCAGAATTTGTGTAATGATTTCATAATATCCTATTGATTTATTATCCAATATTTATCCTCTTGTAGTATGGAGAAAGTCCCGAAATTATCTCATTCTCCAAATCATCATAATACACCTAATATTCTCAAAATTTTCTACAAAAATAAATAATATTAGGCACAAAATAAGCAAGGATAAACCAAATTCCTAAGGACCCATTAATACTACGAATTAAATCTATGATGTGCAAGTAAGGGGGTCAAATACATGTTTTAAATGTTTATAAATAATCAAATGGGCCTAATAAAATAGACAATTTTGGGGCCCACAAATGATTATACCACACTAATTCTTCTCTTGTGATCTTGGAACTTGTTAATTTGATGCTTTCTACACCAGAAACTTAGAATTAGATTTGGAAATGAAGTTCTCTGACCAAAACCACTTTCTATCCCTCTATTTTAATTGTTTCTAGACTACACATCCATATGACCTAGAAATTTGCATTTTAAACACAATGTTTGAAAGAACATTTGATGAGCTCATTTGTTGCTTGCAATTTGTCACTAGGACATTGAAAACATGGTAGCAATGTGCTCATATTAATATATAACACTGAAAGAATGGTCGTTGTTCCTATTTGAATTTTTTTTTGATATACTTACATTCTCCATTAACGATTGGCATGGAATAAATTGAATGCGCAAAGTACATGATGCACTTGGTAATGACAAATCACATTTAGTTATTTGGTGTTGACACAGTTGCCCATGATATTTGTTTTCTTTTGACAACTCCTAGCTCGGTTTTATGAATTTTAATTTCACATTAATTAATGGGTAGTTTTTCTTCTTAATAATGAAAATTGTATCCATTAATTTCATTTGGGTGTTCAACACTTCTCTATGTGTCCATTCTTGAGTAATCTCCTTAGGTGATTGTTTCAACTTTTAGCACTGTCAAATTTCTGAATGGCCTTTGGTATTAAACTTGGTACTAGGGCTTAGAACATGGATACTTTTCCTAACAAAATTTTATTTGACATGTTGTGCAAGAAATATAATTCCCCTTATGGGATTCCCTTCGTGGCTCATCCATTCGGCTTGATGATTGGCCTATGTGTGGTATTGGACTTGCAAATTGGCAGCTTTGTGGATTTGGAGATTTCGAAATGAAACATAAGAGTTGGAGATTGGGCCTTTGGGCCCAATATTTTTTAATACAATTCATTAAAAATTGTTAAAAACCCTGCACAAACTTGAGAGCCAAATTGGCTTTAAAAAACAATTCTGTTTTTTATTTACCAAACCTATATATTTTTTCTCCTACTGCACTAACCATTCAACTATCATAGCCCTTCTTTAATATTTTTGAATTAGCGTTGACAATCCAACTATCAATGTGCCTAAATAGTTTGAAAAAAAATCTAAAATTATTAATCCTTATACTCCAAAGCTAGACTAAGATAACAGGTTTTTGATTTTATTGTATATCCATTTTCCATTGTTCTCTTATTGTCTGGTGATATTATTCAAACAAAATATCATGGAGAAATAACTCAGTGCATGTGAATTTAATTGCAACAAAAGGGGTGGGGAAGGGAGAGGAAAATAGATATTTGTTGGAGACACAGATTGGAAGAGATATTTTTTTTTTGGAAGGGAGGTATTTTGAAGGAGGGAGACTAAGAGACTGGGGAGTGGGAGGAGAGAGAATGTGTGTGTGTGTGAGCAAGTGATAGTCGGGGTGGGGGAGAGAAAGAGATATGGGTAGAGAGTGGAAGGGGAGGAGAGAGGAAAAGTGAGATATAGATAGATGATACAAGGAGAGGGTGGGTTAGGGGAAGGATAATGAGAGATGGGGAGTGAGTGCGGGATAGATAATTACTGATAGAGATAGAGAACAAAAGAGAGATATAGATACAAAGAGAGAGAGAGAGAGAGAGAGAGAGAGAGAGAGAGATTTGGAAGGGGATATTTGTGAACCAGGAAATAAGAAATGGAGGGATGGATAGTATTAGCTCCCCGTAATTTTCTATATTGATTGAGATACAAATGGACAGGGGTAACATCAAACCAAGCTTTCGAATCCAAGGATCTATCCTTCCTAGATTCGGAGAGGGATCTCTCTAGTAAGTGCAAAGATGTGAACTTGTTTGTTGATTTGGGTTGATTTTAGGCTAGATGTTAAGTGCAGCGTATTTTTATTGTTTTTGGTTGGGTGTGATGCTTAGATAGATTTAGATAGAAAACAAGGAAGATTGTCAAGTCATTGGGCAATGGAGTCTAACAAGGTCATGATAAGTTCATCAATGGTTTCAAGAGCATTTGTAGGGAAATTTTAACTTGGTTGGTGGATCTTTTAAGGTTGTGAAGGATCATGAGGTGAACATTAAGCTTGAGAACAAATAAGCTAATAGAGGGAAAAAACTGAGTCCTTTATGTACGTGTAAACTGAGAGAGTTAGAAGATTTATGAGCATAGCAAGAGAATAAAAGGCATAAGAAAAACCTAATCCATTTGATTTCAGACTAAAAGCAGATAATCGACAAAGACAAACATTTATATGAAACATAGAAAGGAAACAAACTTATTTAACTTTCATAGATTTCATCATTAAGAGCATAAAAACATTTAAGATGCACAAGTAGATATAACCATAGAAGGAGAGAAAACCTTGAACATCTAAAGTTACAACTATGAAGGTTCCTTGAAACAAATTCAGCTAAGTAAAGGCAAAGAGCAGGATTGAAACAAACTTCTTTGATAAACCTAGGAAAAGGTGCTTTTAAAGAGATGATTCCAAGAACATAGTATTTCAGTGGCAACAATATGGAGGGCTAGCCATAAATCATACTTGATACTAAATGATCTAAACCATTCAAGAAATGGACAAGCTAAGAACTTCTTAGGGGGCAAGAGATGGATTCCCTAACATATCTCAACAGAAGAAAACATTGAGGCAGTGAAGGACAAATAGAATTAAGGTGCCATTAGAAAACATTTGTTAATCTAAATTCTTTGTCCTACTACAAAATAGCAAGATGGAAAACATAATGGAAAGCTAGAAAACATGAACATAAGAAAACTTCACCATCAACCAAGCTTATGGATCCTGCAAACAGCCTCTCTCCATCAACAAGCTAACTAGGGCATGCATGAGCTCCAAGACATCAAATTGTTATAAAAAACTCCAAGAGACTATGTATTTGATTCAGCATAAGTCATCAAAATCCAACTAACACATAAGAGCCTCATGCTCTATTTATGGAGCAAATGAGGAGGTGGAAACCCTAAGAGGCTTCCAGAAACCCTAATTTAGCCATAAATGTTATAAATGTGCTTAATGACCATGCAAGGCCCAAGACACATAATATCTAAGGTAATAAATGAAAAATATCATAACGTAACTCCTCAATAAAATCTGGAGTGATTTTCCCAAGAAAATATTAAAAAACCATTTTGCCATCAATTTGTGTGTTTTCTTGACTTTTGGCACTTTTGGTCCTCTGTGCATAGCGCCCTTTTAGCAGAAAATAGGGTTTGTTGCAGCTGAGTTTTGGATCCCTTCCCGGCATTGGTTTTGGCCTTGTGATGGCATGTTGGAAAGCTTGATGAGTCAAATTTCTAAAAATACTTGATTTTTGCTGAATTAATTCCATTTACCTACTCAAAAACGCATTATCCCAACACTGCTCGGTGCGTAGCGCCACCTCCATCAGAAAATAGGCTCTGTTGTAGTTAAGTTTTGGACCACTTTCGAATGTCATATGTTTCTGCGTGATGGCTCATTGGAAATCTGGATGAGTCTAATTTCCAAAAATACTTGATTTTTTCTGAATGAATTCCATTTACCTGCTCAAGAACGCATTCTCCCAACACTTCTCAGTGCGTAGCGCCACCTCTAGTAAAAAATAGGATTTGTTGTAGTCACGTTTTGGACCACTTCCCAATGTCAGATTTTGCTCCAGGATGGCTCGTTCGAAAGCTTGATGAGTCCTCTTTCCAGATATGCCTTTTTTTTTTTTTTACTGGGTTCCATTTGCTTAGCCAAAAATCCATTCTCCCAACACTGCTTTGTGTGCAACACCTTGTCTGGAAAGGAGGAAGAAAGGTCAAATTTTGGGTGTTTTTTGACCTTTTGAGGGGCTAAAAATGCTCCAATTGATCTGAAATTTTGTGGATACTATTGATGATGTAAAAAATTCAAAAATTTAAACTTTGAGAGCTGAGGATGCACCAATTTTGTGCTTAGCGCCAAGGGTGTTGCGCTCCTAGGGGTCAAAATTTGAAAAGAACAAAATTTTGTCCAAATTGCCTCAAACCTGGTGGAGAAGGTCTTCAAGGGTTTTGAGAAGCATATGAAAAATTTTGAGCCATGTCTCTAATTTTTTCTTGGTCTTTACCTTCTTTGAGTGTTCAAAATTCAATGCCTTCTCACTGATTTTTCATTGTCACTTTGTTCCTCTTTTGAGTTACTTGCTGCACTTTCTTCAATATCCTCTTGCTCAGCATGAAAACCACTCTCTTCCGTGTCTTTACCATATTCTTGTCTCTTATCTTACTACCTTTAGTGTCGTTGCCTTGGTTTTGGAGTTTATCATCAGCCTCTGTATCTGTTTCACTTTGGCCTTGTCCTTCATTGATGTCTTCTTCTTTGTTATCTCCTGTACTGTACCTTTATCTTCTATTTCAGATTCATATTCTTTGGTCTCTTTACCTTTATCACCTTTATTCATTTTGTCACTCTTTTCACTTAATGTGCTTGCTGTCATGTACAAGAATTTTTCCTCATGGCTGTCATGTGATCCTTCTTGTTGGCTGCCATACTCATCATTCTCTTCATTACTGTTTGGTCAATTTAGTGTGTCCTAAATTGCTGCATTTAATTTGTCAATCCGGGAATCGTAAGCTGATGAAGTGCGGCGCACTATATGTGCAAGATAACCTATTTCTTAACTTTTTGTCGTTTTTGGTTTTCTAAGGTGAAATGGAAATTCTAAGATGAAAACAAGTTTGGTTATGTTTATTCAAGGAAGTGATATCCCCTATAATGATTTACCAACTTGAAATTTTAAAAAGCAATTTGAAATTTACAATGACAAGACTTGAAAGAAAATGAAAATGTGCTGCTGAAATGAAAAGGTGCTGCTAATCTAATAAATCAAAACAATGAACTATTGAGCATGAAAACTAAACTATTCTTGCTGCCAACTAAACATAAAAGAAACTATGCTTAAGGAAATTCAAAATTGCAACAAAATAAATCTAAATCAGATTACATCAATTTATCTTCTGATCCTTCATCATTAGTCCAACTATGATTTTCGGAAGTAATCATAAACAATTTGAGTAACTGATATTTAATTTGCAGAAAGTAAACTAATACTAAACCATACACTCATGATTCAATCCCTCACCATCAGTCCAGCTGTGGCTTTCGGAGGTAACCGAAGATGTCATGCATGATTTAATATATCTAAATTTGCAGAAAAGAAACTAATACTAAACTACACATTTCATAATGCAATCCCTCACCATTAGTCCAGCTGTGGCTTTCGGAGGCAACTGAAGATGCTATGAGCAGCTTAATATATCTAAATTTGCAGAAAAGAAATTAATACTAAACTACACATTTCATAATACAATCCCTCACCATCAGTCCAGCTGTGGCTTTCGGAGGCAACTAAAGATGCTATGAGCAGCTTAATATATCTAAATTTAACTACTGAAGCAGATAAGCAATACTGAAATTAAACAAAAGCTATGAAAATCAAATTAGCAGCAGAACAATGTTAGTTCCATGTCACTAATCAAAAAGCTATAAAAATGCCCGGGCTGCCTATCTATAACCTGAAACAAGAACACTGATCAGTGATTATCAACATAAAACATAAAAGACAGAAATGAAATGGAAATTATGGAAATGTATAAACAGAAATGAAACAAATGCAATATATGAACATATGAATGGATTATGACACAATGAAATGAAATTAAAATTATACACTAATGCACAAAGCCTTAGCTGAGCAGGGGCCCTCTACACCAGCCTTGGCAACGGTCCTCAAATACAAATTAAGTTGAAAAACAGAGTCTTCTCATATTAAAAAGCAGTCATTACAGAATGGTAATGTTACGGCACAAGTGCAGCGTAATCACTACAGAGCAGACTAATCAAAAGATAACATAGACTACATTCACTAATATCGACTAACTTCATATGCGTATGCAAACGCATTATATATAACAACAAACTATAACTGTCTCCTAAAGTTCATGCTGGTGGAGAGCACGTAGACCACTACGTCCACGGATATAGGAGCATGGCCATGTTGGAAAGTAAATCTACGAGAGGTGGATGCTTGAATTCGACTCTAGAGCCCTGTACAGATGTCGATTTATCCTCTGCAGGCTTAGAAACGGCCGTATGGATCTTTATGTGACACGAAACAGAGTCCGGCCGACATGAAACTCCATGGTTGACTTCCATGTGGACGCCTTTGACCGCGGCTTCTTTGGACGAGTTTGCTTGAATCAATAGGACACGAACCATGTCCACGTCATTCCTGACCTGCCCATGTGGCTCGTTTCCCTTGTAGACACCTGTAGCATAGAGTTTCACAAAATAGCTGCGGAAAGTTGCAGCAGCTGCGGAAAGTGGCAAGATTCCGGAGCTGAATGAACAAAATCTAGATCAAATAGCAAACACAAAAATATAATTAAAAACCATGTTAGATGCTCTTTTGCACATGATATTGACAATTTGGGAGGTTTAGGTGAGTGAAAAAGGTATGGAAAAATGTATGGAAAAGATGCAAATTTGGGACTCAACAATTACCTCCTTGGTCTTCTTCTTCATACTCTGTTCCTTCCCTATTGTTTTCATCACTTCCCTCATCATCTTCTTTCTTTTAATGGCTGATTTCATCTCCATGTTCTTGCTTTAACTTTTTTTATGACTTACTATCTTGTTTCTTTTCATTTTCATATGTTTTTCCTTTACGATTGCCCCTGTTTGTTTTTTTACTACCATCGTGGCCATATTCACTTGATGTATTAGGAGAATATAGGTTTTCTTGTGTATGAGCTGAAGTGATGGAGAAGTGGAGGCAAGTGACTGATGCGTAGGAAAATTTTCAGCAAATGAGGGCAAGAGGAAGCAATCAAGGAGTGCTTCAATATTTAGAAGTGTGTTTGCTGGCAGTGAGTGCCTCTAGAGCCTCTGACAACCTTTCAAATTAGAGACCTTCGGCCCTAAAATGTCAATAGGCTTGATTGGCATGAAGCTTTAGGTTTTGGCCAAGCCTTTAGGTTTTTTAACTTCTCTTTTGATTATGCATGTAAGAGAAAAACTTGGAAAGGTGAGAAGAGGGGCAACTAACCTTGTTTTAACCCTTTGCAGGATCTTGGAGGCAAAAAATTGGATTTTTGCCACTTTTTGAGAAAATTTGACCAATTATGCTCTGTGCGCAGTGCCTACCCAGGTGCATAGCGCCTGGCTCCAGTGGCATAGCACAGTTTTGTTTAACACTACACCTGCCTCCTCTGTGCATAGTGCCGGGCTCCAGGTGCATAACGCCTCTGCCGGTGTGCAGCGCCAATTTGCAGAGGGCATTTGGAGGCCTTCCCGGTGTATGAATGAGCTCCATGATAGCTCTTTGGAAATATTATGGACTCTAATTTCCAAAAATTATTTTTATTTTATAATTTTGTGTCCATTTACCTATTCAAAAACTGATTCTCCCAACACTGGTCAAAAAGTGTTAAATGATGGTGCAGAAATGTAGAGTGTTGATGCAGAAATGTAGAGTGTTGGTCTAAACCACTTTTGGATGCCTTACTCAATTCCAAATTGAGATCATGATAGCTCATTGGAAAGCTATTTAAGTCTAGTTGTCTTTTGATTCATCAAGCAAGTCATTTGGACAATCCAGCTGTGAGAAAAATTGATTTTTCCAAGGTCACTCCAGTAGTGCAGAATTTCTCTCGTGACACCTGTATTTTTTATATTTCTCCCAAACCATGATACCTAAGTAAAAAATGAAGGATTTTTTTCTTCATGGCCCTATGATGGAAAAAAAACTCTCTCACTTTTTCCAAATTCATCTCTATTTGGTCATAAACATAGTTTGAAGCAAAACTGGCCCTAGGTGTGGCAAATGACTTTGTCCTTGGAATGAATTCTTGGAAAATGATGGAGGCATGATGTTTATGAGCTGGTATGGACTTATGCTTGATGACATTATATATAAAATGAATCCTTTGCTCTTGTGCCTCATTTTCATCTCAAACCTTAGCTTATTTGGAAGAGGAAATTAGGGTTTGGTGTGAGGATTTAGGACTGCCTTGTAGAGGGAGGGGAATGAAGGGGTTAAGGGTTGTCTAAATTCTTAGGGAAATTTTGGGGGATAGGGATAGATATTATGGAGTAGGGGAAGTGGAATTTCAGGAATTGAGTGAGGGGAAGGGGTCCAAAAGGTAAAAACACAGGCCTAGTCTTAAAAAGTGTCAATTTGTGGCAATAAACTAGGTTTTGTAGAAAAATGATGATTCTAAGGGATAGGAGTGATGGGAAATGTTTATGGAGGTATTTTAAGGATAGGAGGAGGTGTAAGAGCATCAAGATATAAGCCTTGTTTATGATTTACTCATGGAGGTCATGAAACCAAGAAAAATTACCTTATAAACCTTAGATAGACAATGGAGGAGTTTAGGCAAAACAAAAATAGAGGGATGAGGCCTAAGGTGGCGAAACATAGTGATAATGAGTGGCATGAGCCCATGATGGGTCTTCTAGAATGGGTAAGCTGAGCTTGGCATGACAGAATGATGGAATAGTGAAAATTTATCCTAAGGATAACGAAGGCCGTAATATTTCTAGAACTCACAATGTTCATGAACTTTGTTTCTAGAAATCTAGAACCGATACTTAGTCATCTTTAGATAGTGAAAATTATGGATGAATAATAGTGGCTCCACTTGGGGAGGGCAGCAACTTTTCAAGAGGTGTCTAAGACTTTCATATCTCTTGGTTTATGAAGACTAGTGCCTCATCCATTGGGAATATTTTTACCTCTTTCACTTGCTAATGCTCACTTGAAGATGTGATCTTTAGTAATCTGAAAAAATATGATTAACATCAACATCATCTCTACCTACCAAACCTACTTTCCAAACATTTTTTCTTCCCTGGGTGCATTTGAACTGGCAAACCCTTGACATTTTTATTTTTGAAAACACAAATTAAACTATCTACATGTACCCTTATTTCTTCCAAGATTTCAGATTAGGCTAATGAACTCTCTTATTCTCTACCTAGTCTAATCATTTGTCAAGATTAAGCTGTTTGACAAACTTCATTCTCTGAGCTATAAACACGAAATTGAAAGCATGGTTTAAATTACGATTAGGAAATCTGACTTACCATGGGTTGTGGCACAAGAACAAGCTGCACACAAACATTATTTTGCATAAAAGTAAAATATAAAGATAAGGGTTGTGATCTATCATTTGTTATGCATCCTCATATTCCTCTTTGGTTCTGTTTTGAGCATGTGGAACCAATATCTTTTCATTCCCTAATCTAACCTTTTTTACAAGTCAAGTTTGAATGATTTAACAAGCTCTCTTTCACTAACTTATCAGTAAATAAATTGAAAACATGTTCAGCCATGATTAGGCTAGATGACTGAATAAGAATTCTTTTTCAGAAACAAGTAGTGGCATTTAGACTTGCACACTTTCAGCATCACTATTTTTTTGGGTATGGGGTTGTACCTCTTCTTTTCATCTGCCCTCTTTTTCATTTTTCTTAGTTTTTTACTTCTTCTTTTTTCTCTTCTTGGTCAAAGCAATCTAAAACTAAGGTAGAAATATCCTCATAGTGCTGAGATTATTTGTTTTCCTATCTATCCTAATCTAACATATACATGATATACATTCATTTGGTGGACTCCCTTTTCCAATATAACCAATCAAGTAGATGATTCCATGATTGATCTTGTTCCAACTCTTTGAGAGTGATAAAAAAATCAAAAGGCCACTTCCACCTCACTTGTTTTCAAACAGTAGTGCCTAAAATTTTCTTTAAACATTGTATCAAACTGCTCTTGACATGTTTTACTCCCTCTTTAAGTGCCTCTAACAAATCAGCAAAGGGATCTTGAAACAATACTTAGCTTAGAGGATTTTGGAGATAAGCTTGATCCAGGACTGCTTCTTCCTTTACTTGGCTGAGCTTAGGACTCCTTTGGGAAAGAAACCCCTTCTCTTCCTCATGATCATCTGCACTGTAAAACTCATCATATATTTCCATGTTGTCCTTTAGAAAACCTGATTGAAAAGAGCTATAGCTGTTCTCTTTCTCTTGTGAAGGCTGGACATAGGGCTGAATGTGTTATTTGTTGTTAAAATCAATACCCAAATATTGTTGAATTCTGATTGCATTAAGGTTGTCTTTGATGAACTGAAAGGAAGTGCAACAAAGAGGTAAAGATCCTTCCCTTTCTCCCAAAATTTATGCACTTTCTTCTTCACTTTCATGGATGACTGGTATTTGTTGATCACTATACTTGAGCTGTGGAGAATGACTCTCTTTGTCCCACAAACTAATAATTGATTGTTCGATAGTGTTGGCTTGAGTTTGGAGAACATAATCATCATCATATTGATCATATTTGGGTAGCTTATTCATAGGAGGAATGTCATCCATTATGCACACTTGATCAACAGAATGTTCCACCATATGAAAAGGAGATTGTTCATGGCCAATAGCTTCTCCTTTAGCAATCTAAAATGACTCAAAGCACAAGGGTAGGGACTCAAGAGGTGTTGGATCATCTTTCATTTCTGGTTCTATAATCCAAACAACCATACCAAGATGATTTGAGGGGAGAACTTTTGGATTTGAAAAAGGGTTTTTACTATCCATTTCCTCCCTTACTGATTCTTTAGAGCATTCTACCTTGTTTCTATTTTCAATTTTCTTATAATACTCTCTAAATAGTGAAGCATAAGATGTAGGGAGACATATAGTACTTACTTGACAACTTTCTACATCTTCTTCTTTGCAACCTTGGTTAGCCAGTATGTTTTGATAGCTACCTTTGCATTGAAATGACTAATTTGTTTCCTCCCAAGAAAATGGTACCAGCTGCTCTGAATAATCAGCACCAATTTCAACCTTGTACTCTTCCTCTTTCCTACCAAGTGTAGGCATCATTTTTTTGATTGTATTTGTCAACATCTCTAGCTTTAACTATTAAGAAGTTATTTTCTCTTGAGCTACTTTGTCCTTCCTTATTTCTTCTAACTTTTCCTCTCTTTCCAGTATGTTGAATTCCACAGTAATTGTCATATTCTGCATTTCTTCCAAGTTTGAAGGGTCTTTTTCTCTTATCTTGAATTCCATCTCTGGGTCAAATGTACTTGGGTAATGCAAGAGAGCCCACCCCAAAGGTGGCTTTATCTTAGTAGGTATTGCATTGTATACCTTATTGAACCTGGCTGAAAAGTCTTGTACTATCTCCCCTCGTTGTATTTTTAAATTCTTGTATTCCTCTATGATGAGAACTTCATTTCCCATGATCATCCACCTATCTAAGAAGACTTGAGTAAATTGATGAAAATTGATAATGGTTGCAGCTGGAAGGTCCTTAAACCAACTCCTAATTTTTCCTTGTAATGATAAGGCAAACATTCTAATACGCACATCATCTTCTTCTATTTCATAAAGGTCAAGTAAATTCTCAAGATTTTGAATGTGTTCTTCAGCGGTGAATTTTGAGCTTTCTCCACCAAATCTGGGTAGTTTATTTGCAAGATTTGCAGGGAGGGCTTGGAAGATAGGAGGCAAAATCACAGGCTTGTATCTTTCTGGGACCTTTGTGGGTATGGGTATTATAAAAAGATATTTATGGTTTTTTGAGGTTTTAGCAAGAGGAGGAAAGGTAGCATGAGGCTCATGTTTCACTAGATCTTCCACAGGTGAATTTGGGGTAAGCACAAGTGTATAAGACTGATAATGGTCTAAAATTTGAGGCTTAGCTCTTCGAGGCTTGAGATATTTCCAATGATAAATGTAGATCTCATCAGTGTATTTTTTATCAGGCTTAAAGTAGGATAGAACATAGTTATAGATAAAAACAATAATTTCTTGAATCCAAGTTAGGCCTAAATGCTCTTTCTTTCTAGGATGACTGGTCATGTTTCAGGTTCTTCCTCCAGTGGAGTATTTAGGTCTATTGAGAGTTGTGGAGTCCTCAGGTGGATGATTTCAAATATTTTAAGGTGGGTTGTTGTCCACCATCAGCAACTGAATACCAATCTAAGGATTTTTGTGGGCTTTTTGAGGTCTTAAGGATGTCTAAGATGCAATTTACTCAGAAGTTCCCACCGTGATCACCATTATGTTAGTGTGGCGATGAGGTTTTATATTCACAGGATATTTTTTTAACAGGGGCTTCTGAATTCCTAAGGGATAATTAGATTGTCACTAACTCAGAAGGTCCCACCATGATTTCCATTATGTTAGCTCCCCTTAATTTTCTAGATTGATTGAGATACAAATGGACAGGGGTAACATCAAACCAAGCTTTGGAATCCAAGGACCTAGACTTCATAGATACGGAAAGGGATATCTCTAGTAAGTGCAAAGATGTGAACTTTTTTGCTGATTTGGGTTGATTTTAGGCTAGATGTTAAGTGCATGGTATTTTGATTGTTTTTGGTTGGGTGTGATGCTCAGATAGATTTAGATAGAAAACAAGGAAGATTGTTAAGTCATTGGGAAATGGAGTCTAACAAGGTCATGATAAGTTCATCAATGGTTTCAAGAGCATTTGAAGGGCAATTTTAACTTGGTTGGTAGATATTTTAAGGTTGTGAAGGATCATGAGGTGAACATTAAGCTTGAGAAAAAATAAGCTAATAAAGGGAAAAAATTGAATCCTTTATGTACTTGTAAATTGCGAGAGTTAGAAGATTTATGAGCATAGTAAAAGAATCAAAGGCATAAGAAAAACCTAATCCATTTGATTTCAGACCGAAATGAGATAATCAACCAAGACAAACATTTAGATGAAACATAGAAAGACAAAAAACTTATTTAAATTTCACAGATTTCATCATTAAGAGCAGAAAAACATTTAAGATGCAAAAGTAGCTATAACCATAGAAGGAGAGAAAACCCTGAACATCTAAAGTTACAACCATGAAGTTTCCTTGAAACAAATTTAGCTAACTAAAGGCAAAGAGCAGGATTGAAACAGACTTCTTTGATAAACCTAGGCAAAGGTGCTTTTAAAGAGATGATTCCAAGAACAGAGTATTTCAGTGGCAACAATATGGAGGGCTAGCCATAAATCATACTTGATACTACTTGATCTAAACCATTCAAGAAATGGACAAGCTAATAACTTCTTAGGGGGCAAGAGATGGATTCCCAAACATATCTCAACAGAAGAAAACATTGAGGCAGTGAAGGACAAACAGAATTAAGGTGCCATTAGAAAACATTTCTTAATCTAAATTCTTTGTCCTACTGCAAAATAGCAAGATGGAAAACATAATGGAAAACTAGAAAAAATGAACATAATAAAACTTCATCATCAACCAAGCTTATGGATCCTGCAAACAACCTCTCTCCATCAACAAGCAAACTAGGGCATGCATGAGGTCCAAGACATCAAATTGCTATAAAAAACTCCAAGAGACTATGTATTTGCTTCAGCATAAGTCATCAAAATCCAACTAACACATAAGAGCCTCATGCTCTATTTATGGAGCAAATGAGGAGGTGGAAACCCTAAGAGGCTTCCAGAAACCTTAATTTAGCCATAAATGTCATAAATGTGCTTAATGACCATGCAAGGCCCAAGACACATAATATATAAGATAATAAATGAAAAACATCATAACATAACTCCTCAATCAAATTTGGAGTGATTTTCCCAAGAAATATTAAAAATTCATTTTGCTATCAATTTGTGTTTTTTGTTGACTTTTGGCACTTTTGGTCCTCTGTGCGTAGCGGCCTTTCAGCAGAAAATAGGGTCTGTTGCAGCTGAGTTTTGGATCCCTTCCCGGCATCGGTTTTGGCCCCGTGATGGCTCGTTGGAAATCTTGATGAGTCGAATTTCCAAAAATACTTGATTTTTTCTGAATGAATTCCATTTACCTACTCACAAACTCATTCTCCCAACACTTCTCAGTGCGTAGTGCCACCTCCAGTAGAAAATAGGCTCTAGTGTAGTCACGTTTTGGACCACTTTCGGATGTCGAATTTTGCTCCATGATGGCTCGTTGGAAATATTTATGAGTCTAATTTCCAAAAATACTTTATTTGTGCTGAATTAATTCCATTTACAGGCTCAAAAATGCATTCTCCCAACTCTGCTCAGTGCGTAGTGCCACCTCTAGCAGAAAATAGGCTCTCTTGTAGTCAAGTTTTGGACCACTTACCAATGTTGGATTTTGCTCCATGATGGCTCGTTGGAAAGCTTGATGAGTCCTATTTCCAAATATTCCTTTTTTGGTTTACTGGGTTCCATTTTACTATTTAAAAATCCATTCTCCCAACACTACTCTATGCGCAGCACCTTGTCTGAAAAGGAGGCAGAAAGGTCAAATTTTAGGTGTTTTTTGACTTTTTGAGGGGGTAAACATGCTCCAATTGATCTGAAATTTTGTGGATAGACTTTTGGTGATGTAAAAAATCCAAAAATGTAAACTTTTAGAGCTAATTATGCACCAATTTTGTGTGTAGCACCTAGGGTTTTGCGCTCCTAGGGGTCAAAATTTGAAAAAAACAAAATTTTGTCCAAATTGCCTCAAACTTGGTGGAGAAGGTCTTTAAGGGTTTTGAGAATCCTATGAAAAATATTGAGCCATGTCTCTGATTTTTTCTTGGTCTTTACCTTCTTTTATTGTTCAAAATTCAATTCCTTCTCACTGATTTTTCATTGTCACTTTGTTCCTCTTTTTGAGTTACTTGTTGCACTTTCTTCACTATCCTCTTGCTCAGCATGAAAACCACCCTCTTCTTTTTCTTTACCATATTCTTGTCTCTTATCTTGCTACCATTAGTGTTGTTGCCTTGTTTTTGGAGTTTATCATCAGCCTCTGTATCTGTTTCACTTTGGCCTTGTCCTTCATTGATGTCTTCTTCTTTGTTATCTCCTGTATTGTACCTTTATCTTCTATTTTAGCTTCATCTTCCTTGGTCTCTTTACCTTTATCAAATTTAGTCATCTTGTCACTCTTCGCACTTAATGTGTTTTCTGTCATGTAAAAGCACTTTTCCTCATGGATATGGTGTGATCTTTCTTGTTGGTTGCCATACTCATCATTCTCTTCATTACCTCCTTGGTCTTCTTCTTCGTACTTTGTTCCTACCCTATTGTTTTCATCACTTCCCTCATCATCTTCTTTCTCTTAATGGCTGATGTCATCTCCATGTTCTTCCTTTAACTTTTTCTATGACTTACTGTCTTGTTTCTTTCCATTGTCATATGTTTGTCCTTTACTATTGTTGCCCCCTGTTTGTTTTTTTACTACCACCATGGCCATCTTCACTTGATGTATTAGGAGAATATAGGTTTTCTTGTGTATGAGAAGAAGTGATGGAGAAATGGAGGCAAGTGAATGATGCGTAGGAAAAATTTTAGCAAATGAGGGCAAGAGGAAGAAATCAAGGAGTGCTTCAGTATTTAGAAGTGTGTTTGCTGGTAGTGAGTGCCTCTACAGCCTATGACAACCTTTCAAATTAGAAACCTTTGGCCCTAAAATGTCAATAGGCTTGATTGACATGAAGCTTTAGGGTTTGGTCAAGCCTTTAGGTTTTTTAACTTCTCTTTTGATTATGCATGTAAGAGAAAAACTTGGAAAGGTGAGAAGAGGGGCCACTAACCTTTTTTTAACCCTTTAAAGGATCTTGGAGGCAAAAAATTGGATTTTGGCCACTTTCTGAGAAAATTCGACCAGTTCTACTTTGTGCGAAGTGCCTACCCAGGGGCGTAGCACCTGTCTCCAAGGGTGTAGTGCAGTGTTATTTAACACTGCACTTGCCTCCTTTGTGCATAGCATTGGGCTCCAGGTGCGTAGCGCCTCTGTCAGTGCGCAATGCCAATTTGAAGAGGGCATTTGGAGGCCTTCCCGGTGTCGGAATGAGATCCGTGATAGCTCGTTGGAAATATTGTGGAGTATAATTTCTAAAAATTATTTTTGTTTTTAATTTTTTATCCATTTACCTATTCAAAAATTGATTCTCCCAAAACTGGTCAAAAAGTGTTGAATGATGGTGCAGAAATGTAGAGTGTTGGTGCAGAAATGTAGAGTGCTAGTGCAGACCACTTTTGGATGCCTTCCTCAATTCCAATTTGAGCTCATGATAGCTCATGGGAAATATATTTAAGTATAGTTGTATTTTGATTCATCAAGTAAGTCATTTGGACACTCCAGCTGTGAGAAAACTTGATTTTCCCAAGGTCACTCCAGCAGTGCAGAATTTCTTCTGTGACATCTATATTTTTTTATATTTCTCCTAAACCATGATACCTGAGTAAAAAATTAAGGAGGTTTTTCTTCTTGGCCCTATTATGGAAAAAAATCTCTCTCACTTTTTCCAAATTCATCTTTGTTTGGTAATAAACATAGTTTGAAGCAAAACTGGCCCTAGGTGTGGCAAATGACTTGGTCCTTGGAATGAATTCCTGGAAAATGATGGAGGCATGATGTTTATGAGCTGGTATGGACTTATTCTTGCTAACATGATCTATAAAATGAATCCTTTTCTCTTGTGCCTCATTTTCATCTCAAACCCTAGCTTAGTTGGAAGAGGAAATTAGGGTTTGGTGTGAGGATTTAGGACTGCCTTGCAGAGGGAGGGGAATGAAGGGGTTAAGTGTTGTCTAAATTCTTGGGGAAATTTTGGGGGATAGGGTTAGATTTTAGGGAGTAGGGGAAAGTCTAATTTCAGGAATTGAGTGAGGGGAAGGGGTCCAAAAGGTCAAAACACAGGCCTAGTCTTAAAAAGTGTCAATTTGTGGCAATAAACTAGGTTTTGTATAAAAATGATGATTCTGAGAAATAGGAGTGATGGGAAGTGTTTATGGAGGTATTTTATGGATAGGATGAGGTGTAAGAGCATAAATATATAATCCTTGTTTATTATTTAATCATGGAGGTCATGAAACGAAGAAAAATGCCCTTAAAAACCCTAGATAGACAATGCAGGAGTTTAGGAAAAACAAAAATAGAGGGCTAAGGCCAAAGGGGGTGAAACATAGTTATAATGAGTGGCATGAGCCCATGATGGGTATTTTTGTATGGGTGATCTGAGCTTGGCATGACGGAATGATGTAATAGTGAAATTTTATCCTAAGGATAATGAAGGTTGTGAAATTTCTAGAACTCACAATGTTCATGAACTTTGTTTCTATAAATCTAGAACTGATACTTAGTCATATTTATATAGTGAAAATTTATGGATGAGTAAGAGATAGGTAAATAGAGGATTGAGGAGAAAATATGTCAAATAATATGAGAGAGACATGCAAGAGATATAAGGAGGGAGGGAGGGATATAGAGAAAAATTTGGAGGGTGAGGATAAGGAGAGATGTGGGAGAGAATTAAATAAAAAGAGGGAGGGAATTTTGGGGGAGGAGAGATAAGTAAACAAGTGCAGAGATAGAGATAAATCTAGAGTATGGAGAGAGAGAGAGAGAGAGAGAGGAGGAGGAGGAGGAGGAAGAAATAGGGAAGGAGATAGAGACAATGATGGAGGTGGGAGATAGAGGGAGAGAGAGGAGACAAGGGAAAGATAAATACACATAAACAAATAATCAAGGGGGAAGAGAGGAGGGGGGGGATATCAACATGAAGTTTGGAGAATAGATAGAAGGATAAAGATATGGAATTAGAGAGATATATAGAGGGAATAAGGGAGATGTATACACAGAGGGAGGTGAAGGGAGAGTGTGATAGATAAATAAATAGAGAGATAGAGTGAGGGAGAGAGGGAGGGAGAGGAAATAAGTAGAGAATGAGAGAGAGAGGGAGGGAGAGGAGGTGGGGTGAGAGAGAGAGAGAGAAAGTTGAAAGATGGTTTTGTGAAGGATGGATTGAGGGAGAAATGGAGGGACATAGATAGAGTGAAAGAAAGAGATAGGGAGGAGTATTATTTATTTAGGGAGCATGGAAAATTTTTAGGGTCTAATATTCATAGGTAGGCTAATATTCCATGCTTTTTCCAAAAACTATCGCCAATTTATGTTTTTCTAAAAATGAATTCGTCCAAATTTTCGAGTATAAAATTATTTTACCTTAAAAATCGTTGATATTACATATTTTCTAATATAAATTGATTCTTAATCTAAACATTTTTACAAAATTATCATCAAAAATTTTAAAATTTGGATATTAGGGACTTGTAATATTCGCAAAGGTTGTTAAACTTTAAAATAAACTTTCATCCTTAGATTTTTCCCTGGTAGGGAGGGAGTCAAAGATGGAATTAGAGTTGGAAGATAGGGAGGTGATAAAGGGGATGAGAGAGAGAGAGAGAGAGAGAGAGAGAGAGAGAGAGAGAGAGAGATATGGGTTATATATATATATATATATATATATATATAGAGAGAGAGAGAGAGAGAGAGAGAGAGGATGGTGACGGAGAGAGAGAGAGAGAGAGAGGATGGTGAGGGAGGGAATGAGGGAGAGAGGGAGAGGGTGGGAGAAGGGAGTGGGGGGAAAAGAGTGGCAGCAAGAGAGATAGAGAGAGGAATATATAGAGATTAAGCGGATGATGGAAGGAAATAGAGATAATCAATATGTACAACTATATAGGTGGATATGGAGAGAGAGAGAGAGAGAGTGGGTGGGTTAGTGAGAAATAAAAGATGAAAAGAGGGGGTGAATAGAGCTAGAGGGGGAAGAGAGAGAGAGAAGAAGAAGAAAAGGTAGATAGAGAGAGAGTGATTATGATAGAAGGATAGAGATAGTGAGGTATTGAGGGAGTGAGAGAGATAGGGTGTGAAGAAGCTAGAGATATAAATTGATTGGAGAGAGGGGGAGGGAGAAGAGATAAAGAGACAATATATATATCTATATATATTAAGAGAGAGATAGAGAGAAGTAAAGAGATGGTGGGAGATATAATAAGAGAGAGTAAGGGTGGAGAGAGAGAATGAGGGGATGGGGATAGAGACTAAGATCAAGGGGGCATATAGAGGTAGAGATAGATAGAAGAAATGACAAATAGATAGAGAGGAGCTGTGGAAATAGAGTGAGAGATAAGGAGATATATATATATGGAGAGAGTAGGAGAAGAGATATAGAGAGGGAGGGAGTGAGGGGGAGAGGTGAGAGGGATATATTAGCGATGTAAGGAGAGATAGAGATATATGTCAAGTGAGGAGGAAAGAGAGGGAAAGAAAGAGAGTGATATAGATGGAGGGAAATAGAAAGGGAAGAAGAGAGAGAGGGAGAGAGAGTGATGTGGTAAACAAAGAGAGATATAATGAGTGAGTCAGGGTGAGAGAGAGAGGGGTAGAGAGGGAGGGAGATATAGACAACTATAGATGGGAGATAAATAAGAAGAGAGAGAGAGAGAGAGAGAGAGAGAGAGAACAAAATATAGATATGGATATAGATAGAGAATATGGTTTCTAGAAAGTGAGAGGGAATGAGAGAGGGAGGGAGGGAAAGGATATAGATATGTAGCTAGAGCATGATATAGAGGGAGAGATGATTGAAATAATAGAGTAACACAAGTAGTGATGGGTGGGAGAGATAGAAGAAAAGTGGAAGGGAGATAGAGATTGAGATGGAGGGGTAGAGAGAGGTAGGATAAAAAAAGAGGTATATAGGGAAGAAAATAGAGATGAATAGGTGTAGAATGAGGGTGATAATGTATAGATAGATAGAGTGTGTGTGGGAGTTGCAGAGAGAGGCAAGGACAAGAGAGATAAGGAGAGAGAAATATATGTAGGGTGAGGGGGGAAGCAAATGGTGAGAGAGATAGGGGCAAGAAAAAGATAGCAGTATAGGGGGGACAAAGAGTGAAGAATAGATAGAAAAATATATAGAGGAAGATGTGGAGAGAGAGAGAGAGAGTGAGTGATGGTGGAGAGAGGGGGAGAGATAGGGAGGGAGTGATGGAAAGAAATAGAAGGAGAGGAGGGAGATATAAAAATATAGAATAGATGAGAGAGATAGAGAGATCAAGAAAATATATAAATGTAAATTTATAGACAATCAAGGGAGAGATAGAAAGAGAGAGGAGGAGAGAGATAGAAGGTGGGAAAGGATATTGGCAGAGAGGAGGGGAATGAATATAAATAAAAATTGTAAGGGAAGAGAGAGATATGGTGAGGAAGAAGAAGAATGAGGAAGAGAGAAAAGAGAGAGGGAGTGTTGGAGATGGTGGGAGAGAGATGAGAAGAGAGAGAGAAGTGTTGTAGTAGCTACAACCACCCCATTAATTTCCTCTAAGAACAAGTTCTTATTATAGAAAATGTAGTTCCCCTACTTCGAAAGAGACTCATAATAAACCTTGCAAGATTTATTAACGTGTCATAAGCTCATATTTATTTTTTGTTTTCCCTGGTGCCCCTTGAGATAAGTTTCAAGCCTACTTTTGAGATGTTAGTGGTTCCAGTAATATAGTGGGTATCTATTGGATATATTAGTTATAAAGGCTACATTGATGAAAATTATACTGATATTATGCTAGAAACTTAGTCAACCTAGTGATACATGGCCCTAACGGATTAAATTTCCAAATGAAATGACACCTACTTAATGAAATTTAAAATATTCCTAGACTTTCAAACTTTATTTTTCAAGAATTTATCACCTCTATGATAAATTTACCAAAAATATAGCTATGATATTCATCGTTACAAAAATGTAATACCAAATACATGAAAAAAACTAGCATTTTCTTCCAAGGCTGATTTTCTCAAGCCTTGTATTACCCCTTTGAGGATTGATCTAGAGATACAACTTTGAAAATGGTCTCAAATTTACTTAATAATATTAAAAACTTTGTGTTCAATCCTTGTATCACCACACTACCTGCTTTTCTAATTAAACAAAACCCCATTAGTTACTTGTCTATTAAGACACCCTCTAGAATTATCTATAAACTCACTCTTAAACATATTTCTCCTACTGTATGTAACAACCTCGGGTTAAGATTTCATGTAGTAAAGGAAATTAAAGGAAAAAGTAATACCAATATCACATATTTCAATCTGAATGGAGGGAAAAACATTAAAGTGGTTATCACGTGTGGTTAATTAATGACTATGGAAATTGGAAATGGCATTGGAAAAGGAAAAAGGTAATAAATGGAAATTAATTAAAGGAATAAAAGAAAATAGGAGAAAAGGGAGATTAAGATACACAAATATGCATGCAAGGGAAATTAGAGAGAAATTAGAGGAAATTAAATAAAAAGAAAAGTAAAGGAAGAGACACGAGACGTCAATGATAAAAATTTATCAAAGAAACAATTCATAGGTTTTGTCAATTTTAGCTTTGGATCGATTTCAGAAAGATAAGTTCCAAGAGGAGAGAGAGAGCAAGAATTTGGACACAAGAAATAAATAAAGGAAAAGAAAAGGAAGTCAAGGGAGAGTAAGGAGAATACTGGAAGAGTAGTTACAATAGGAATATTTTACAAGTAAGAGGTTGCATATATGATTTCCTTGTTGGGATTTGAATGCATGGTGCGTGCATTTGGTTTACATGGTTATTTTTTATCACTGGCATGGGATTTTACTGCATTGAAAATGGTTTCATCCATGCCTTTCCATTTCCTATATATCCATGGTGTCATGGGATTCATTGTTGGTTGAGCTTTGGATTTCCAGAAGATTTTGGATCCAAGTGAGGTAGTCTGAGAAAAATAACAAGGGTTAGGGGTGGCGATGGGTTTATTTTGGAAGCCCTTGATAGGTGGGTGGATATAGGAATATTTCGTTGGGTATGGTGAAGAAACTCTAGGGAATCCAACCTTATGTTGGTTTGGTGATTTCTGGACTAGTTTAGGTGAAATCACTTGGCTAAGGATTGAGGTGTCTTAGCCCTTGGAATACCTTTTTGGTTTTGTTTTATTTCATCCCATGAGATTAAACATTCATTATTTGAATATGGCACAAGGGTGATTGGCTGAAAAAAATATTTGGTTCAGCCCAATATATGGTCGAGTTGTACGTGGAATTCCCTGAATTGGTTGGAATTTTCATATGTATTTATGTATTAATTCCTATTGAGAATAATGAGAACATGTATTGTTTATTGTATTGATTTTATGATTGGTTTTTCATGGTTTCATTATATTTGAATTAAGTGTTAGAGGCATGGTTAAATGATGTGCTCTGGTTAT
The DNA here is from genome assembly GCA_034641835.2 of Pinus albicaulis. Taxonomy (NCBI): domain Eukaryota; kingdom Viridiplantae; phylum Streptophyta; class Pinopsida; order Pinales; family Pinaceae; genus Pinus; species Pinus albicaulis. The sequence goes on from CM076573.1 coordinate 252,483,555, forward strand.
GGATCTTATTCAATATTTGATAAGTTATTTTATGGTTAGATGAATGCATGAGCTAGCAACTGTTGTTGTAGCTAGCTTGAGAGGGCAGTCTGAATTCTTGATGATTCTATGCTGAACTAAATAAGGGAATAATAAGATATGCAGTCATGCCTTGTAGTTAATATGTTTACCATATGTTTGGTGAAATTTTTATCACATGTTTGGTATGTTTTGGAAAATTCTGAGCCTATTATATCTTGTGTAGACTTATGATTGACTTAGACTTTATTTTGGAAAGTTTTGGGTAGTTTTGGGAAGTGGCCTGTAGGCTAGCCCTAAAAAACGTGGGAATGATTTCACAACCACATACATAGCTCTAGGATTTTTTTTTTGCAACTACACAGAGGAAGGCATATGTATATGGCTAGATATTTCTAGCCACATGCACATCTTGGAGTTCATGCAGCTAGGATGTGAGCATATCTAAAAAGAAGTTCAAAATTAGGGTACGATCATCAAAGGTTTTTGGCTGACATATAAGTGATTTGGTGTTCCTGAGAGGTATCAATAAGTTTTTGATTTGTAAGCTCCACTTCCATAACTAGGACTTGGAGGTTGGGTCATGTCATAGTAACTCTCATCTCATGTTTACCCCATATGTTAGGTCCCTATATTACTAATGTAGTCCCTTATTGTTGTTAGTGTAGCCCCCTTATTGTTATTGTTTTACCCTTGTAGCGCCCATATTGTTATTATTGTGCCCCATAAAAATCCACTATTGTTATTTGTGTGCCCTTACATTATCATTTTTAGGTCGGCTAGGATTATATTGTAACCCCATGGACTCATATATATAGAAAGGAGGTTTTTTCATTTGTATCATCCAATAATTGTTCATTTGTGTAATGTAAAGGAGATTTCCCCTTTGAAATGGCTTATTTCTAAGGCATTGGTCTCTCTTTTCTTCTATTTTTGCAGCTGGTTTCATAAAATTTCGTATCAGAGCTTTGGATTCTAGGGTTTTGCTGCTTCAAACAGGTCATCGTGGAATTTCGCTATAATTTTTTTTTCTGTGAAGGTTTAGAAGCTTAAAAAAACCCCATTTGGAAAGAAATCTTGAATAATTTCATGTAAAAATATTAGATCTTGCTTCACAATATTTTTATAGATATGATATGTGGAAGTTAGGGTTTTTGCAGTCTCCTGAATTTCATCTCAAAAAGGTTACCTTGGGAAAATTGTCACAACTCTCTCTCTGAGCATCAGATTGGAATTCTATAAAAAGTGGCTAAAATTAAATGGATTGCAGTTTCTTGTTTATCAACTTTAGAGCATGAAGAGGAAATAGTGACACATGGCACGCCATACAAGTTCACTCTACTAAACTAATCCATAATTAGGTCATTGTTGGAGATTGGGCATAACTTTGCCTTGGAGAATCCAAATCAGGTTAGACCTATGGAATTGGAAAGAAGATTCAGAGGGCTACTAAATGACTTAGGATAATATCTCAGGGATCTGAAAATACAGAGATACATTAGTTTCAATATTGACCTCCTCAAAAGGAAGAAAAAGGTGTGTATTTTATTTTCAAATTTCCTAAGTCTTATCTGAAAACTCAGTTTGAAGTGATTCCAAGGGCATATTGAAGTATAGATATTATTATTGGGTTCCAAAATTCCCCCTAAAAGTAATTCAACACCCATTAATCCCTCAAAATTCTCTACTATGACTCATTAAGAGGAAGAAAAGCAACATGATATATCAAAATTACAAGAGCAAGTGCAACAACTTTCTCTCTCGCAAAGAGAAATCGAAGTTTTGAAGAAAGGCATGGAAGATAAGATGAATGGCTTGAATAATGGAATGGAAGCCAATAGGGTTGACATGGAATAAAAAATGGAATACATGAATAATTATCTAAAAGTAGACATGGAAGGTTTGAAGGAAGTTTTGACAAAGTTGATACAAGAAATTATTCTTAATGGCGACAATATAGTATAGGAAAATCACGATGAGAAAAGATTAAATGTTAATCGTGATTTCATAAAATCTAATGTTGCATTGAAGACCCACCATATTCCAAAGATCGATATGAGGAAGTTCGATGGCAAGGATCCCGTAACATGGATACTACAGATGGAGAAATATATTGATCTCAATAATGTGCAAAACACACAAAAGGTATGCATGGAAACTTTATATTTAGAACAAAATAATTTTTTATGGTACGAATGGATTTGATCTCATAAAAACATTATCACTTGATCAATTTTTAGGGAGGAAATGATAGCACATTATGAGGATACAAAGAGAAACACCTTCTTTAGCCAATTGATAAATCTCAAACGAAAGGGTTCAGTGGTGGAGCACATTGAAGACTTCCAAAAATTGAATATAAGGGTTGTTGGTATTCCAGAGGAACACAGGATTGATGTCTTCATAGTGACTTTAAAGGATAACATCCAACATGAGGGTCGCCTTTCTGAACCTGATTCATTGGAAAAGGCATTTAGTTTTGCAAGAAAAATTGAATGTAAAATTATGGTGACAAGGAAGCCTACCACTCACATCTATAAAGATGGAAGTGTTGCTACTCCTAGACTTCCACAACCTACAAGGTTGAAACCACAATAATTGGAAGAAAAAATTAAAAAAGGGCTTTGCTACAGTTGTGATAGCAAATACAATAAAGGTCATAAGTGTTCTGAGAATAAATTATTTTACATAGATTGTGAAGAGGAGGAAGAGAATTAACAAGAAACTTCAAAAGAATAAGATATTCACCAGGAACCAACCCTAGAGAAAGGAGAAATGAGTCCACGAATATCTTGTAATGCATTGGCAAGAATTACATACTACTCCTCAAACTCTCAAGATAGAAGGACATATCAAGAAGAAAAAGGTAATATTATTGATTGATTCAGGTAATACGCATAATTTTATTCATTGTAAGGTAACCAAGGAATTGAATTGCTTCTTATACCCAACACTAGAGTGTCAAGTGATGGTTGCAAATGGAGGAACTATAAATTGCTCTAGAAAATGCCATAATATCAAGCTAACCATGGGGGAATATGTATTGAATATTCTAATTCTTTCCATTCCAATGGTAGGTGTTGATGTTGTAATATGAGTACAATGGTTATAATATCTGGGGACGGTAGCTTTTAATTTTCAAGAACTTTTCTTGAAATTTTTTTTGGAAGTAAAGGAAGCTGAATTAGGGGGTATCACAGGGAATCCGAGAAATATAATAGGCTCTAATTCCATGACAAATCTTCTGAAGAAATAACAATGAGGTATAATTGCACAATTATGCTCACTAGAAGTTCCAATATCAAAATCATCTATTTCTCGAGATCTCCAAAAATTCTTGGACAATCATTCCAAGGTGTTTGAAACTCCCAAAGGACTCCCACATATTCATAATCATGATCATGTTGTTCAGTTGATTCCAAGAAGTTTTCCTCCAAACATCAGGCCTTATAGATATCCTTATGTCCAAAAGAGTGAAATTGAACGTATGATTACAGAAATGTTAGAGGCTGGTATAATTCAACCTACTCAAAGTTCTTTCTCTGCTCAAGTAGTATCAGTGAAAAACAAAGATGGATCATCACGCATATTTCTGGATTATAGGGAGCTCAATAAGATCACTATTAAAGATAAATCTCCCATTCCTATGATTGATGAATTATTGGATGAGTTACATGGAGCAATTTGTTTGACCAAGTTGGAACTTCATTCCAGGTATCATCAAATTAGAATTAAAATTGAATATATTCCAAAAACAACATTTTGAACTCATGAGGGTCATTATGAATTTTTGGTCTTGACTTTTGGCCTTACCAATGCACCTTCTACATTTCAAGGTTTGATGAATTTCATTTTCAAACCCTTCCTTAGAAAATTTGTGTTAGTATTTTTTTATGATATACTAATCTACAATAGGTCTTGGAAGGATAATGTTTAACATGTTGAGAGAGTGCTCAAACTATTGGAGGAGAAGCAATTTATACAAAAACCTCCAAATGTTTCTTTGGAGTACAAGAGGTGGAATATCTGGGTCATATGGTATCTTGGGAGGGTGTTAAGGTAGACCCTAACAAAATTAAAGCCATTAAGGAATGGAAAATCCCCACAACCATAAATTAGTTGCAAGGATTTCTCGAGTTAACATGGTATTATCACAAGTTTGTTAATAATTATGGGAGAATAGTAGCACCTCCAACAACATTATTGAAGAAATATGAATTTTCATGGACTCCTAAAGAAACTAAGGCCTTTGAACATCTTAAAGAGGCAATGTGTGTAACACTGGTCTTACCTACGCCAAACTTCACAAAAAGCTTCATTGTGGAATGTGATGCCTCAGGAAATTCAATTGGTGATGTTTTGATGTAAGAAGGAAGGCCCATTGCTTTTGAAAGTCATCCAATCAAAGGAAACAATTTACAAAATGCTATTTATGAGAAGGAAATGTTGGAATACTACATGCACTAAAGAAATGGCGACCTTACCTAACGGGAAGACAATTGAAGGTAAAAATTGGTCAAGATAGTTTTAAATCATTTTTGGAACAAAGAATTTCTTCAGAAGAGCAACAAAAATGGGTCACAAAGATGTTGGGTTATGACTTTGAATTTTTTTTTTAAGAGAAAATATTAATTATGGAAAAATCCATAAATTTGGAAACTAAATTGATAATTAATTTATGAGGACACTTGGTGACTAGATTTTTTATTTTATTTTTTTTAAACTATTTTTAATTCTAAAAATTTGATTTTCAAGCACATCAAATTAGTAAATGCATGTATAATGAACTACAAAATGCACTTATGACATTTCCCATGTAATAATGCTACAAATAATTACCCAAGCATAAGTTTTCAAAATCAACTCATTTTTGTAAAACTTGTATTTGTCATTATTGAGAGAAAACAATCTATGTAGATATTATCAAATACTACAATTTCTATCCAATGGAATCACAAGAGAGGAGTCTCCTAGCCATATCTAAATTTAGGAGAAAACAAAAATGATAATTCACCCATCTAAACCATCATTAGAATTTTACACTGAGATGCAACTTGCTTCCTAAAACACATTGTCAAACTCGTTTATCTATATAAAAACAAAATAAGTAGCATAAATGATTTTTGCGAGATCTAAAAGGTTATTTTTATTAATTCCCTAATCATCACACTCTATATATTTATAAAAAAATCCTAACTCTATATATTTATAAAAATAAAAAAGAAGCATTTCCTACCAGATGGAATAATGAAAGAGGAGTGCCCCAGTTGAAACCCAATGTCGAAATTCAAAAACAATTGATGATTTTCCCAACTTAAGAAAGTGAAAATGTGAAGTTGGGTTACACTTTTTTCCATTTCTAGAGAAACAAATCTCATTTTTCTTTTTCTTTTCTTCAACTTTCTACAAGCCAAAACAATTTTTCTGTTTAGAATTTCATTTTACAATAAAAATTAAAGTTTTCATAAATTTTATTAGCTTTCTATTACTTATCTTTTGGAATTTTTTTATTCACATTTGATATGTCAAATTAACATTTATTTGAGTGTGTGTTCTTGAACAATCAAAATATTCATAAAAAGTCATGTTCAAATGCGTTGATGTATTCTTTGAAAACTTTGTGTTTTTGAAGAAAAAAATGTGTTATAGCAATCTAGACAGAGTCTACTTCAGTATCGTTATATTTACGAAACCAATTTATGCATATCATAATTAATAGAATTTTTTGAACTGATCCAATATCAAAAAACTGGATATTTTGAATATGTTTCGGCTCGCACAAAATTTCTTAACATATTAGTTAGAAACTAAAAATCTAAAAACTACCCATTATAGACGACGAACCAATGTAATGCACCATAATTTTTTCAACTTTTTTTACAGTTTATTTTGGAAGATACATAATTTCTTAAAGAGCTTCCCGGATTATCCACGGTATTAAGGAACATTTGTCGACGTTTCGAATCCCAACGGGGATCCATCATTAGGACATTTGAATGAAGAGTTGAGAGAAAGGTTTTAGACCATTGACAGTGACGAATTTTATGAAAATAGCCGAACAAAGTTTTTATAATTTTTATTTTTATTTTTATTAATTTTAATAATTTCATTTCTAATTTAACAAATTTTATTTTATTTTTAGATCAATAATAATAACTACTAATTATAAAATTCTATGAGTAAAATACTAAAATTATTAGAGGCTTTGAGAAAACAATTAATAAAATCAAAATTAATTAATCTATAATAAAATAAACTAACTAATATATTAATTATGCCTCATTTATGTTACACTGTCAAGCGCCCCTTCCAACGCCATCACACTCCGCGGCATTTATGCCAGGGGGGTGGCCATGAGTACCCGATTCATAACTCGTCTTGGCTTGGCTCATCGTCCCCATTACGCAATTCAGTGTTTGGGTTCCTGGTGCGGGTTATTCGCAATTTGCAGGTTTTCATGTTCATGCTGATGCTCTTTAGGCCAGTGGCTTCCCGGTGCTCTCAAGACGCCGACCTGTCAAGCCGACGCACCTCTGTGGGTCAAAGATGCCATTTGGGTTGTTGTTTCAATTTACTTCCTGATTTACATTGGTCTCATAGTCCATTTTTCCCACTTCTCTCAGTTTCTTCGTCTGGCTTCCTAGACCCTTCCTTTCCCCTGCTGTCTCATGTTTGCCCGTTTTCTCTTCCTTGCAGTTGCGTCACCACGCCAAGACTTCGGCATAGACTACGGTGTCACCGAGGCAGTGCCCGGAGCCGAGTCTCCAGTAGACACCGCTCTCCCTCCTCCAGCTCTCCTTCATCCTCCTCGGACAGCTTACGGAGACGCTCTCCCCCTGCGCGTTCTCGTCATGGTAGGCGCTCAACCTCCTCCCCTCTGCGACGTTCTGCTGTCTCCAGGCCACCTATGGCACCCCGCCCAGTTGTTTTCGCCACTCTCCATAGCCCCTCCACTGCTATTTTTCATTACCGCTGCGAGTCCAATCGACCCCTGGTTATCTCGACCATCACTGTGTCGTTTAAAGAAATTCCTGGGGCCCCCCCGGACCCCCCCCCCCCCTGCGTTGTTCCCTGTTCAACCGCAAGCACTCCCGTCTTCCTCGTATTTCCCTCAAGCCATGGGCAAAAACATAACCCACAATGCTGGAGAAATTTGCTTGAATGTTCCTCAGGAAGCTAGTTTGCAGGTTGCTGGTTGTGAGGCAGACGTTCAGGTACCTCAAAGCGGTCCGAGCCACGACGACGAGAATGCTGGATGGTGCTGAATTGAGGAAGAATCGCCCTCCGGCGACTATGGTCTCTAGCGTCAATGTCCTGGTCCATGTAACTCTGCTCAATCTCCATGAATTTTTGCTATTTCTAGTCACTACAAGTTTTGATATGTACATGATGCATGACTCTATCGAGACAACTTTAAAACTTCTATCGGGTCGGTTCCTGTCTAATTTTGCATGTCAAGGCTGGTTTCCTCTATTGAGGCAGCATTCAAACGATCTAAGAGCCGGTTTCCCCTTGAGGGCGGTTCACTTCTTGCTATTTTGCTGATTGTTGGCCTATGAAGGCCTTGTAATCACTGTATATTATGTCTTACTAATAGAATTAGACTTACTGAGAAATTTTTTTTATTTATTTATTTACTAACTTGATAATTATTTATTTTATTATATAGTTACTAATTTTATTTAAAAAGATATATTTAATTAATTATAATTTAATTTAGGATTTATACTAAGGTTAAAAAGATGCATATATATATATATATATATATATATATATATATATATTAAAAAAGTAATTAATTATTTATTTTTATTTTTATTTTTTAATTATGAATATTTAATTAATTATGTCTATTTAATTTACTGATTAATATTTATGTTAGGGAAAAAAATTTAGGGCAAATTTAAGGGATATAGTAGATACTACAAATAATTATTGATGAATTAATTAATTTTTATTTTTAGACAAAATAAAAATTAATTAATGAGGATAATTATTAGAAAAAAGAACTTTAATTATTAAAACCATATTAGAATTCAAAAGAAGAGAAACATACCTGAGATCTTATACTTGATGATGGATCCCTGTTGGGATTCGAAACATCGACAAATGTTCCTTAATACTATGGATAATCCAAGAAGCTCTTTAAGAAATGATAACCATAGGAGCTTAAAAACCAAGATACATAATTTTGATTTCGCTGAATCATAATGACCTTCAGGAATTGTTTGCACCCATTTTATTACAAAATTAGTTAAAATTAGTAAATATTTATGGAATTCCATAACAGTTATATTTCCTGAAAGTAGATTGAATTTTGAAAATGCTTGTCTTGGTTCCGAGAGTTAATTAATAAATTTTGATTGAGTTTAATCATTCCAAAGTTGAAGAATTATGTTCAGAGCCGAACTATTGTGTAGTTGCAGACGTGTTAGTTTGGCCGAAGTTTTAAAAAAGTTTGGCCAAATTGTTTTTTTCCCCGTCGGCCCATTAATTCTAACAACACAAAAGTTCGGCCAAAGTTATTACAGAATTTCGGCCGAAATTTTAATCGAATTTACGTCGGTCGGAAAATTAGATGAAGCCCCTCAAGAGAAAATATTTCGCAGCTATATAAATAGCCGAAAACATAATCATTATTTTCCCATTGATTTCTTCATTTGGGCTGATTTTGCAAAGAAATTTTTTTGGGCTTAATTTTCAAAGGTCTCTTTTTGGGCTTAATATTCAAAAGACATTTTTTTGAGGTGTTTTTTAAATTGATATTTTTTAGAGGCATTTTGGGCTTAATTTTCAAAGGATGGATTTTGGAGGTATTTTGTTTAAGAGACATTTTTTTAGAGGTTTTTGGACTTAATTTTCAAAGGATATTTCTTAGCAGCTATATAAATAGCCGAAAACAGAATCATTATTTTCGCATTGATTTCTTCATTTGGGCTTATTTTGCAAAGGAATTTTTTTGGGCTTAATTTTCAAAGGTCTCTTTTTGGGCTTAATATTCAAAGGAAATTTTTGGGAGGTATTTTTTGAAGTGATATCTTTTAGAGGCATTTTGGCTTAATTTTCAAAGGATGGATTTTGGAGGTATTTTGTTTAAGAGACATTTTTTAGAGGTTTTGGGCTTAATTTTCAAAGGACATTTTTTAGAGGCATCTTTTAAATTGACATTTTTTAGGAGGTTGGGCTTAATTTTTAATGGACATTTTTTGGAGGTACTTTTTAAAGTGACATTTTTTAGAGTAAGTGTTTTTGGTTGAAGTAAATCTTTTATAATGATTTTTTAAAGTGATTTTTTGTCTAAATTTTTATTTGAATTTTTTTTGCAGGACTTGGAAGTAAATATTTTGAGCTTCATTTCATTTTTAAAGGACATTTTTTTGGCAGAATTTTTAAAGTAGGTTTTTTGGGTTGAAGTATGTCTTTTGTGCAAAATTTTAAAAATGTTTTTTTTTTTTTAAATTAAATCTTTTGTGATGGTTTTTTTAATTGAATTTTTGTCTAAATGTTTGAAGGAAACATTTTGAGCTTCATACTAAATTATCATGGGTATCGAAGGAATTGCAAGAGAAAATATGATCAAGCAAGAGACCCTGAGGAACGTAGAGAACATGGGAGGGAATATCACAAAAAAATATAGAAAAACGCTCAAATATTGAAAGGGAAAATCAACCTCAAATGGAAGTTGAAGCAGGTATGTAGATGTAAATATTATAAATTTGATATTTAAAATTTGACTACTGTATTCTGAAACTTAATTTTTATTTGATGAACTAATTTGAAAAATATTTTGCAATGTAAACAAAGAGAGATATTCCTCAAAACATTGATGATGAGATACAAAATTTTGAAAGGAGAAAGTGAAAGAGATATTGAACCAATGATTGAAGATGGTGAAAATGCTGAAAGAAATTCAAGTGAAGAAATTGAATCACCAGGTATATATATATATATATATATATATATATATATATATATATATATATATATATATATATATATATATATATATATATATGTGTGTTGAATGTGTATTATTGAAATTATAAATATTTATTAGTTTAATTATTTACTGAATATGTAAACTTATTATGTACATTTAATTCTAATATGTAAAGATGAAATCAATATCGATGATGAGATGCTAGAAAATATTGGCACTCACACATATCGAGATAAGTTGAGCATGTTATAAAATATCGTGTTAATCGCATTATTGATTCATTCTTCAAATATGGAACTGTGGCAGTCCAAGCCCAAACGTTGAAAAGTCTCTTAGCATTAAAGAAATAAAAAAAAGCTATGACTTTATTGGGTATTCAAAAATTAACAAAAGATAAAAAAATGAAGGAAAATGTGATACAAATATAAATATTTCTCTAAAGTCAATTGGAAGATCTAGAAAGAAAAGTGATTCAATGCACGTAGAACAATACAAATGGCAGAGATTCCATCAAGTAATAAAGAGAATTGCTTGGTAAAATCTATGGCACAAGCATTAGGAACCTCACGAATTTTTTTTCACAAACATCAAAAATTTCAATTGCAAATAGATGTAAATGATGAACTCACTATTTTAATAGCTATTTGTAGGTAGCCACACAAATATATACTTGGATAAAATGTTAAAAAAATTACATATGAACATTGGATGAAAAATTCACATGTTTCACCAAAAGCAAGGGATGTGATGCCAAGAAGAATAACATGACATTAGTATGAAGAACATGCAAAAAATTTATTGGACACCACTCAAATAGAGTTTTTCAACAAGTTCAAAGAAGAGAATCGTGAAATTGATGTCTCAATCAGTGATTTTGTGCAACAAAATCCAAGGTATGTTAAACCTATCGTTGTACGCGACACTTGTTGTTGCCGTTATCATGTGGAATTTTAGTTATATTATGACACATTCCTTAATTTTGGTAAAACATTTTGGAAAGATTCACCCCCTCCTTCCACCATCCATGATTTCATATCTCAAATTCTATGTGGAAGAGAAAGCCATGAATTATTTTACCAAAAGAAATGTGTTGGTGGTAAAAAATGCAATGATTGTGGAAATTTGACTAAATTACAAAACAAATATCGTATTGATACAAATGATCAATCATTTTCCAACATAAAAATGAAATTGAAGAGATGTGAATATATCCATACATCGATTGGTTCAAGTAGTACTACAAGTGCTAAAAGAATTGATTTACAGGAAGAAGATTTTTTTGTGATAGATTTTTTTGAGAAAGTTTGAGGCAGAAATTTATAAATACACCAATAATTCCCATAGAGCTCGATGGCAGGACTTGCAATTCAAAAAATTCTGTGAATTTTTTCCACCATAGACCCTTTTTAAAATAGTTGATTTTGCATAAAACTACACATTTGTTCCGAAAAAAGAAATACAGAGTAACACTATCATTCTGACCAATTCTCCATGATTTTCCATATTATATATAGACACGTTGAACAAAATTTTGATAATATAGAAAGCACCAATGAAAACCGGCATGTTATTAAAGAATATCACTTTTATATCAGTGGCGATCATACATATGATACATATTTTGTACAACGTTGTTTTGAAAATATTTATGACTCCTTGAAAAGTCGTGGAATAAAATTCAATGAATATTGGATATGGTCAGATGGATGTGCAGGTCAATTCAAATCTTCACAATCATTCTTTTGGTTGTGTCGTCTTCATATGAAAATCCACATTAAACATTGTTGGAATTTCTTTGAGAGTGGTCATGGAAAAGGAGAACATGACAGTTGAGGGGCATATATAAAATGAGCACTTCGAAGATATCAAATGTACCACTCTGCAAACTGACTTGTCTCAGCTGAACAAGTTGTTCAATGCTACATCATTGCAGTAAGCCATGAGACTAACCGATCAATGGAAGTACGAAGGTACATTCAATTTAATTTTTATTGGATTTATAATTTTAAACAATATTTATCATAATGATTATGTTTGATGGTATTTTGATAACATATTTATATTCTTATTTGAATTTTCCATATAGGTTTTTTGGCATATTGGGGTCCAATATGTAGCTAAATTGATTGGAGATGACATTGAAAATAAAAGGGACTCGAAAATTGCATTTAATTAAAACAAAGCTGTCCAAAAATGTGTTTGCATTGGATAAAAGAAAATATTATTGTTTTTTACATGTTTTCATAGACAACACAGAATCCAATGATGTTTGTGAAAACAAAATGTATGTAAATATTGGCAAAATACAAAAATAAACACGAAGGGGGAAATGTCCATTGCAAGCTTTGAAGAAATGCAATCAAAGGAGACTACAATATCATCCGAAGGAGATTGAGTTTCTAATCTTGTTAGAGAATGTAACATTTCAATTGCTTTCAAATGATAGAGATCAAGAAATAGATAATAAAATCAAGTACACATGTTAATTTTAAAGTTAATTTTTCATGTTAATTATGATATAAATTTAAATATATAAGTTTTTTTAATTGTGCAGGAGATGTTTTTGTTGTAGTTGCACCTATCGACAATGAAAATGTGAAATATTATTTGATGCATTACACTGAACGAAAGATGAAATTATTGGAAAAAAATGATGATAATGGGTTTACATATGACAGAGGGTTTATTATACTGAAAGGTTATTTTTTCCAACAAACTCATCAAAGTGGGGATTTTTTTTACTTTCAAGACTATGAACCTGATGTCATAAGTTTCCAATATAGTCACTTGGTGTGTGAAAAACACATAAAGTTGATAGAAGTTCAATCAAAGAAAAAATTGAAAATCAAGAAATGGAAAATGTCAAAACCCGATCATGAACGGATCATTGAAGATGGCATTCCATTGGAATTTTTTTAATTGAACTACCCAACATTTTTTTCTCTTTGGATTTGTCTTTTAGAACTTCCAAAACTCAACTAAAAATTGAACTTCCTTTTTATGTTATATGTACAAGTGTTTTCATGTGTACATTGTTTTGGTACATGCACAGGAGTAATTTATACACATGTACACAAGCACATGTCTAGATTATCTGGTCTTAAATTATTTCATACATTCTTTGGTACAATTTTTCATAATTTCATTATTGCAAAATGTACATATCTCTATATCTAGCATAGTTGATATAATGCACATTTTAAGTGGCACGATTTTGTTTTAGATGTATCTATTAAGTAAATTATAATATTCATTCTTGAATGAAAAATGTGTGATATGTGTTTTGTAATTTCCAGTTTACTCTCAAATGGAAGTAGCTTTTCTATGTGCATTAATGAAAAATGTTGTGTACTGTATATATGTTTTAATGCATTTTTGTAATTTTATGATTGTTTGACACATCTAAGAACACCTATAATTTTATGATTTTTTTAGATATATACATCGATATGTATTGTACTTCAATCATTTTTACATATATTCAAACATGTACTTCAATCATTTTTATGTACATATATTCATGTGAACTTTTTTTTGTTTGTAACTTGGGTTAAACTAAATTAAAAGCATGAAAAACTATACAACGACAAAGGGCAGAGATGACAAGTGGTGCTTAGCCTATCCCTGCCTTCGTAGTGTTCAAAATAAAACAAGTTTGGGGTTGCCTCAAAAGAGGAAAGAAGCCCCTTAAGAGTGTTATCTATATTTCCTCTTGTGATTTGATGTTTATATGAAAATAAACTTTAAAGGTATACCTTTGCATTCCTTCTAAAAACTAAAGCCATATTTGATAAGATGGTTAAAACAAAAAGAAAGTAATTCTTGCAGTTTATGGCTCCATTCCACTTGTAGTCATATTGTACTAATGAGTATGAGGCTTGGGCATTCATTGTCGTGTAATCATGTAGATAGTTCAAGATCATACAAAATGAAATAAAAACTATTTATATAATGCAAGCTTCACCTTTATTCCAAGCATTTGAATCTTCAATTAAGTGTTAAATTTTATGGTTTCTAGCATTATAAGATATTGTAGTCCCTGAATTTTGTATTATAAGATACTGTTCTTCAACAAAATACTGAGGAAATTTGAAATAGGCTCAAACTAAATGGTTTTAATTAGTTTCTTGAATGCATAGGGAACTGAATTCCCTTTCAAAGATGAATGAAAGGGAATATCAAAATCTCAAGATACAAATTGCAACGATGGATTCATAAATATTCCAGACTTTCAAAGCGTTATCGAATTTGATATTGAAATCTTTGATGCAGAAATAATATCAATCTCTTGCATATGCATGCAATTTCATCGGTCATGTCATTTAATCAAAATATATTTTTCAAGCTACAATCAGAGGAAACGAAGCCATGACTTTTGAATTTTTTCAGTTGTTGCAATCCTAACTATGGTTACAAGTGGAGAGAGCAAGTAATTCATTAGAGAAGCAAGAACATCATATCAAGGACTATTGATTTATTAGAGATGTTTTAAACATATGTGTGGAACATGTTGCCAAGGATCCCCTAGTCAAAATATGTGTTTCAGTTTGAAAATAGAATGTTGTACTCAAACTAAATTCAACATGTCTATATAGTGGGTATGCATGTCCATTTGGAAATCTGGTCCGAAAACTTTTCCAATCCATGTTTATTCATTTTAGTATGAATTATTATTATCTTGTCAATCCGGTGTATTCAGGTTTTTTGTCCAAAGTGCTTTCTGATTTATCAGGATGTGGATAATATGTATATTTATAATATTTCTTATTTGGATTGTTACTTGATAATTTTGAATTGTAAGTTTTGTGAATATACTTGATATATTCCTTAATACTTTGTTAAATCAGACAAAACTATATATCCAGGATCAGTTGTAGCAACCTCTCATCAATACCTAGACCAAAGGGACTCATATGTAAGTGAAGGAGTGTTTAGGTTGCAAACTTAAGAAAAACTGAGCTAAGAACAAAATAAAATGTTTATCAACAATGGAAAAGTAGATGTCGACTATGAGATACGTATTGGATTTAGTCCATGACATTGTTTTCTTGCATTATAGGAATCTCACACTAGATTTCAAGAACAAAGACAAATGAAATGGTGTAAAATAAAGAACTACCTCTCTACAAGTTATCAATTAGACTAGTCAAGCCTCTATTATCTGTATGAGAAAGATAAAAAGGTACTACAAAAAGGCTATTGGAAACATAGATCATTGTACAGTGACTATAGTGAAAGGGTTTTGGAACTTATTTTCAAGATAAAATCACAAATTTTCCTTATACTATTTGAGAAATCAAATTTGCGTAGGTTTCACATGATTGATAAGCTATAAACCTAAGAGAAAAATTTATATTTCATCAATTCTATTTATTCTCTCTGAGGCAAGGGACAAGGGACAGACCTCCACCTAGTGATTTGACTACTAAATTCTACTGAGGTGTATATATTCTACCCAACTCTGGATTTTAACCTTTGTCCTCTTATGAAACACATGTTCTTTACCGTCAAACCTACTCGAGCTCTACAAAATCCTAATGATCTACTTTACCAAACCTACAGACTTCTACAATGTACAAATGTTGATTTGGTATCAATATGTGACCAAATGAAAGCACCAGGCTACAAACATATTTCTTTAATGGGGCCTGGATGAGTAAAAAAAGTAGAAAATAGTAGTAAATAATAAGTCCAGTTGATCACAAAATTATGTTAAAAATATATTCAAGGCTTAGTAATGGTTTGTGTTGTAAGGCTCATCAATGATGTTTTTCTTTACTTATATCCTCGTTAAATCTATCTTTGTTTTAGAGTTTTCTGTTATGTATTTCCAATTATATTGAATTTCAACTTTTTTCACTAACATGCATTATTTTTTAATCATTTGAATTTTTTTATACTTCTTGGATTGAGTTACATATCCTGCACTTCTAATTGCAACTATACTCTCATAAACAAGGCATTTGAGTAATGTATGCCATTCATTCTCACATTTTTCCATCTTCTAAACACTTGAAAAATGAGAACATTGATCATTGCATGTTTACCTCCTAATCTAAGAACTCAAGGTAATATGGAACTAATATGAATAAAAAATCATTATTGAACATTGATGCACGAGGATCTTGTCAAAATTTACTTTTAAAATCAAAATTTAAAGCAATATAGGCTAGGATTGTTGTACTTAATAAAACATTTACAATGACATTATATCTTCTTGTTGGGATTTAGTTCGTTCTCTGATATTTTGTCTATAATGAATAGTATATGGTTGGTTAAGAGTAATGGCTCATTGAAAGAAGTTTCATTTTTCAAATATATTTAATTATTATGTTTTTATATTTTATAAATGTTTCTCTCTACCAATAACGGAAACAATCCTTATAATCTACTTTAATGACTTTTCTTGCAGGCTTTTGGTGCTTATGTTTTTGGTCCTAATAGTTCAAGATGATTCCCTGTTGGGACTTAAAACAAGCAGAGCTGTGAGAATTTACCCTTGCATTGGTACATCAACAACATTTAAGTAGAAGAAATGTTGCATCATCTAGGATAACATGCATTGGGAGGATGGGTTATCTGTGTTTTTTCGTATACAATAGAATATTCAAAATCATATATGATCTAAACTAAGTTCCAACTAGAAGTGTATTTTATGTGTGCATTTATAGTTTTAACTTTAAAAATTCTTTCAAAACAAAATAAATTATACTTTACTTCTTGAAATGGGTAATTTTAAGGCGTGGATCTCCCCATCTTAATCTTAGTGTTGCTAACAAGTGGTGAATTTTAGCAAGTTTTATGAATGGACAAGTTATAAAGTAAGCTATAAAGGGAGATCTAGTGAGTGAAGTGCATCAACAATTTTCCCCATGGGTGTCATAGGTTTGTTTTGAAACTACATATCATATAGAATATTAAACATATAATGAGTGTCATTATGGATCCATCGTGATGTTGGTAAATCATGGAACATTATAATATTGGAGAAATTATTTAAATGGTTTTGAAAATTTTAGCTAGATCTACATTCAAATATAGCAATAATTGAAAGTATAATTTCTAAATGGAAAGATATTGGCAATTTATAGCTATAAAATATCAAAAGTAGGATTTTCCTTAATGTAAATGTTACTAAGAACACTACTTTTTCTGAGTTGCGGGCTTCATTATCTTTGGTCGGAATTATTCTTTGTTGATTTGTAGAATCCATGATCTCTCAAAGTGAAGTTCAATTCTCTGCTCCTAATCCAAAATCAGACAGGCAGAGTTGTCAGTCACTTTTTGTCCTTCAAGAAATCCCAAGGGGTTTGATTGGATAGTTTAGGAATGTTGCAACTTTCACCGACAATAATCCACACTTCAAAGCATGCTAGTTCTAGGGCATGTCTCTAGAATAATTAGTTGATCCAGACTCCAAAAGTTGTCACTTAACCTTCCAAATTAGTAATCAGAAGCATGCATATAGTCTTAAATCCTTCAAAATATGCAATAAATCTACCAACATGTTCATTAAATTTTGACTGATCTGAAAGAATAACAATTAAATATGTGTGATAAGTAAACTAAAATCAATCAATGCAGCAAGTAAATTATCCATATATTTGAATTTGTTTTACAAGGGTATGTGTTGGGGGAGATTGATGGGGAACAAGAATGACAGTAGGAGACAATGGGTGATGGGTAGGGAGGTTGTATTGATGTGAATGGCAGCAAGGGAGCTGGATATGGATATTGGGCAGATGCACAGGCCTAGGAGAAAGGGCATAAGTAGAGTTTCATTAAAATGAGGAAAGTTGTTGCCTCAACGATAGTGGTCACACTTCCCTGTTCCACTAGCCTTATGACCTTGTAAAGGATTTGAGATAGTAGTCCCATTGACCTATTTTGGTCACTTTTTCTCATTGAATTTTTTTTTTTCGTTATTTCCACATGTGAAGTAGAAAACACTAGTTTGGGATTAAATTCAAAGGAAAATGTTAGGGCTGACAATTGGTGTGGGATGAGGAACTAATGAAAGTGAAGAATAAGAGAGCTCAATGTTGGGTATTTTCCAACTTAAAAATAAGGTATTCAAAATACTTTCCAGAACTCTTGGGATCAACCTCTTTCATTGTTAGTTTTTGCTTGTTTTTCCATGTCTTAACCTTGCAAGTTTTTTGGACATAAATGCATTTTGTACTCAATAAAATTCTAGAAATATTCTAGTTCCACCACCTACGTGTGACTGTGGTTGCATTCAATAACGGGTTCAAAGTACAATCAAATAGTTATTCTCAAAAAATCATTTTTCATTTCCATTATTCCAAAATATGATGGTTCACAGGTTGTGTTCACTTGCTACTACTTCATGTATAATATTCTACCATCCCAAAAATCAGAATATGCACTTCCTATGCATCCATCAATAGAGTTTTCTCATGCATAAACAATGGATTCTTCCTCAACATTAACTTATAATGGACAGAATGTTAAGATGTGACAAGGGTGAATTGGGATTATGTACAAGTAGTAACTAACATTTTTATGTGAATACATGTGTCTCTTTGCACTATTATTTTA
This sequence comes from Pinus albicaulis, assembly GCA_034641835.2. NCBI lineage: Eukaryota > Viridiplantae > Streptophyta > Pinopsida > Pinales > Pinaceae > Pinus > Pinus albicaulis. The sequence continues at coordinate 252,502,075 of CM076573.1, forward strand.
CTATTTTTACATCAAGTGTGCCCATGTACATTTCTATATGTATGTATCCAGAAAAATTGTACAACAAGAAAATACTAACATAGGAAAATCTAGTTGGATACTAAAAAAATCATCAACAATGGAAGTGTTCCTCTTAAGTAACATGTAGATCTCTGTGTTTGTCTAAAGTGATGCCATTATCAACTGTTGAGTGTTGACATTTAAGATTCAAGAAGTTAAACATTTAGTTCCTAAAGCCAAAAGGGAAGGAGAAAATGTGTGCAGCATGTGGTGCATGATCACAAACACTCTTAGTGATTGTTTCAGATTCCAGACCACCTATTGTCCCTTACTAGTTTTGCAATGTAAATTATAACTATATATCAAGTATTATATACCTTTGTAAAAAATTTATTAATAGTGGAAGGGAATAGACAATAATTTTTTGTTCCTTTTTGTAGCTTAATAGATTATAAATTCAAAACTGAAATAAGAATAACCATCATGTATCATATGAAAACTTAAAATATACCTACACCATATGTACCATTAATGAGAAAATAAGACACAAGCATATACATTGAAATATTTTGATGTAACCATTTAATACCTATCAGTAAAATAAAATACTTCTTCAACTCTATCACCATGGTGGACATGAATATCAACATAAATAACTATAGAATGATGTTTAAGAAACTCCAAAATTCCCAGCACCAAGTCATTAATATAACAGAAACCTAATACCTCACACTTTTTAGCATGGACAAGACCACCCGACCAATTGATTGCAATATCAAAAATCTATGTGTTCAGTCGTTGAGCAACATATTATTATGAATCAAAGGATATAATCCTTAATAGGCCTCATAACATATATTGATAATAGATAAAGCATATCTGCCAAGAAAGGTTCCAGCTACCTATAGTACCACCAACATAAATTTAACAAAACTCAAAGAGCTTCTCAAATACAGGACAATATTCTCCTATATTATCTACAAAAATAAAAAGCAAAATGGTAGGAATATTAAGTTCTTGCATTAAAACCAAAAAAAAAATAAGATATATTGAAAAAATTGAAAAAATAAGATATACATAAAAGAAATAAAAAAAATTACAATCACTTCATAGAGACTAAACAATGCAATGGGTACAATCACATTAAAATTCTTGGAATTGGCAAAAATAACAATATCAATACATTCAAAAATATTGAACTGGCTTTTATCATCCCTATAGTCAAATAAAGGGCACAAATCTTACATTTTACTAGCTCCTTGGTGATCAAGTGTTGTGTATCAGGATTTATTCGATGCAAGAATTCCATATAGTCTTCTGAATGAAACTAAGCAAGTTCCACTGAATATTCCTTGTGTGGTTGCTACAAAAAAACCCAGAAAAGAATAACATGAATATGGGGTAAAATTTAGTATAGAAAAGAAATAAATACTGGACAAAGATAAATGAAATATTTTAAGGTCCAAGACACACATAGATCTCCATATTCTTGTGAATTTGATGAGAAAGGACCATATGGTGTGTCATGCACAGTCGATGTGGCTTCATAGGAAGATTTGGGCCAAAGTAGACGCTTCCTACATCCCCTGCATGATTAACTAAATAACATTAGCATTTTCTACTAATATTTTATAAGCATGACCATAAAACTGACAAAAACCATTTCAATTTCAAACATCATAAACAGACTTACATATCTTCCCATGCTCATTTCAGATTTAAATTTTCGTCATGCATACAAAATAAAATGATCCCTGTTTCTCTTACAGAGAAGGAAAAAATCAATATTAATATGAGTTATATTAATAGAACCATATGTTCAATATTATACCTCTTGACTTGTCTATATTAGTTATTCTTGTATTTTCTTTCAAGTCATTTAACTTAACAAACTCTAGGATTTGACAGGGGAAATTTTGTCCAAATATCCTTAAGAAATCAAATAGTAATAACTTATAGCATTATAAAAGCATGTGATGGAATTATGTTTACTTTGTATGATAGGCTTAAAAGGGAAGCTCCTAGCAATATCCACATCATAGAACTTTGAAATATTAATCAAAAGAAAAATATGTTGTCAAATGAGCTAAATAGAAAAGTTATTTCTATAAACAGAAAAGCTAGACAGGTTCATATGATATTTGTAAATCTTATGTACAATCTTGTAGAAATGGCCCACTATAATAAAAAAAAAGTTTCTTTCTATAAAAAAACCTCAACTATGGTGTTTAGTTTAATTAATGAGCACTTGAATCCAATTAAAAGAGGCCATTTGAGTTAAAATGTGCCCTTCCCTCAACATTGTCAAAACTTATACTTTATATTGGCACTAGGCAAGAAAGAGTTTCCTTCTATGAGGGGGTGTTATCTTGTAAAATAAAGTTCACATTAGTAGGTAAGCTTCTCAAGAGTAATGCAATAGCTACATAAATACCACCTCGTTTTCCTCATTCATTGTTTACTCTCATCACTTGGCATGCATGAGCTACGGATGTGCCATTATTGGGATTTACAGATGAATAAAGACAAAAAACCCCTTATTTATTAAGTGGACTCTGTTAATGACTGATTTCTCGAGTTCCTTCCACATTTTTTGGTGATGGCAACAACATCCTTCTCTATTGAAGTAAACATCATTTATGGCTGGATTTTTGTAAGATTTCATGTATTTTTCAAGGACATTTGGAAAATTTCAGCCTTACAATGTCATGGACTCTAATTGTAAAGGAGTTATTTGGACCAGAGAACTACTCACTTGCTTTTTACTGCATACAGTAAAAACACATAAAAGGTATAGGATGTATAGCATGATGTCTAAGAACTCCTATGGAAAATTTTCAGGTTTTGATCAAAGTGGTCAAGCATCCTTTGCCAACTGAACTGTCAAAACACTATAAAATTATGATGTTGTGTTACATGGGAAGCATGTTCTTGTGGATAGGATAATACTATGGAGTCATTAACTAATTCTAGTTCCATTCATGAAGATGTAATGGATTCATGGTTGCACTACCATATTGATGATTCATTAGAAAAAACAATGTTTCTCTGAATTCTTTGGAGGGTTTTTCTTGTTGTATCTCTAAATATAGGTCACTAGATCCAAGGTTATTTCATTTTCTATTTTTTTTTTTTACCCATTTACTTACCTTGGATCTAACACAAACACTTAATTGAGTTTTCGTGCTTGGGAAAATTGAATATGTATTTCTCATTTGTGGTCAATTTACAATGACTTGTGCCAACATTGAGATATCTTTATGATATTCACACTCAAAGAAGACTAATCAATGTCAAAATAGGGTGAAAACCCTACTTAATAATAAGGGGAACAATTCATGCCATTTGAGATTGATGTCTAGGGTTAACTTCAAGCCTTCAGATCTAATTTTGTATTTTGGTGGATATTACATGATCCATGGTATGGCCAACTTCCTGGTTATTCATTTAAAACCTAAATTCATGTCATTTATTCCTTGTATGTCGTTTTACGTACTCTACAGCATGGTATGAAATGTGCCATGTTACACCTTGATTATTTCAGTGTTTTTGTTTTCACAATGAACTCTTAAACACCTTCTAATGCAAGAAAATGCAACAATGATCTCAACAACCCACTTTATAATTCAAAAACATACTCATTTTTGTCACTGACATAAAACTTGGCTCTAGTTCTCACTGTTTCTCTACGTATTTTATATGGTCAAGTACTGAATTTTATTGCACCATTGTTTGATGATCTATACGATTTGAAAATGAGTCATACAAAACTTAATTTATCATGTCTTAGCATTGGTACTGAGGATTACATCTTATGAAATTATTTAAAGTTCCCTTAAAGAAAATAAATACACAAGGCTTACAGAGTTTGAAGCAATTCGTGGTTTCAACTCCATATTAAGGAAAACCAACAACATAATAAATCCAACAACATAGCCTATAAGGCTGGTGCCACACCTGATCTCAGACTAAAGCAACCTTAATTTACACCTAGCCCATCTAACACAAAACTGCGTGTTCAAACTTAGTTTATTCACTGTTGAGAATGATAATGACTTCTTCTAGGCTAGAAACATTGCATACTGCAAATTATAAGCTGCCATAACATATTTATCATATTTGAAGATTTAAGAGAAAGGATCGTGAACTTTGTCTAATATGGGTTTCAGAACTGTAAATGATATGGTCTGTCATGCATATATGCTAAAGATGGATAAATAGGTTATATATAGTAATGAGAAGGTTGAAAATGTTGATCTTTCTTTGCTACTTCAGATAGCAATAGAGATTTGCCCAGAAGCTACTCAATATTTTGTTCAGGGACAGGATCATGGTCTAGATATGGTACATTTGTGTGGGGCTCCTCCTTGATCCTAAACCAAACATTATATCATTCATGACCCCATTTGTTTTGGCTCTTCCTACAATTTCTCTTCTAGCGGCCACCCTTTACATAATTAATGTGTTTTGTATCCTCCTCTCATGCAGCTACCCTTCCACATAATTTTCAACTACCATTGTTGTCAGACACAATTTTCTGATAATGAGGTGGGTATGTTTCCTTGGTGATTTTGAGGGATCATAGGAAGGGGTTCAAATCTCCATGGCCTCTTCTCTTTCCTCTCTAGCATTTTCTTCACCATGATGTCTTGGTGCTCATAATATTCAATCACAAGGTACTCGTCAGCTATTGAACCAGATTGTTGAGAAAAAAAAGGATTGATGAGGTGAAAAATAAGCCCCTTTACTACTCCTCCAGTCTCTGACGATTATGGAAAATTATTCTTCCAATTCATATGAGAAAATCCTATTTGAAAATCTAGTTTTAATCCCTTGATCACGCCTCTATCTTGGCCAGATTGTTACATTTTTCCATAGGTATATTGTGTATTAACTATCTTCCTTGTCTCTTAGTTTTATTGTGTATGACGGGTCCCAGTTCCTTTGTTAGGGATGGAGGATTCAAGATGCCTTGCTTTTTAAATTCAAAACTCCTCTTCTAGGGGGATTTTCTCTCTCTAGACGGGGTGGATTTTACTATTTCAATTATAAATGTCCCCACACATGCTACTAGAATTTCTCAAGGTCTACCTTATAGACTAATATTTAAGATCCTTCCATTTCTTTCTAATCAAACTACAATAGTTGGCGACATGTTTCCAAATTTATTTAAGCATTGGGGATTGTGATATCATATGACAGTTTTGAAAGATATCTGGTAGCAAGGTAGGAAAGCTCCATCTGAGGTCATGTTTCTCTATAAAATGACTTCAAATATAACAGGGTTACTCACACATAAGGAGCATAGGAAAATGGGGCATTAAGAGGGGTCGAGGAAGCATTTTCCTTAGGAGTTGATCCCATGTTAGGTTTTTTTTCAGTGGATAGTTGTAAGAAAGTATTTTCTTTATTCAATTCCTCCTTCACCCAAACCTTCTTCCAAGTTTTGTTGAATTTTCCCTTATTTCATGACCTCTCTTTACTATGTATGTTGTGTAACCAGCTCCAAAAACTGAAGAAAAGAGATATGAACGCCTTAGAAATAAGCCACTTCGAGGGGGCAACCTCCAATACATTACATAAATGAACAATTCTTGGATGATACAATTCACAAAACCTCCTTTTTATATATAGGATTCCATGGGGCCATAATGTAATCCTAGCGGGCCACAATGTAATCCTAGCCGACCTAACAATAATAATTTAAGGGCACAATAATAACCAAATGGGGGTTACAAGGGTACAATAATAACAATAAGGAGGGATACACTAACATAATAAGGGGCTACACTATTAATGTAGGGACTTAACATGCCCCTCTCCTTCAAACAAGTGTTTTCCTCAACGCTTGATTATTTCTTGATGCTTCTGTATAAAATTCTCATCCTCCCATGTGAAATATTCTACAGGAAAGTTCTTCCACTTGCTGAGATACTCTAAAATTGATGGTACTTTTTGATTTCTTGTTTCTATGACTGCTTCATAACTTCTTTCAATGTCATGTTGATCTTCCTGTCGTTTCATTAGATTCTGCACCAAAGTTGGGTTATCCTTTGAGAGTTGGAGAACTTGTTGTTGATGCTCGATGTGATCTTCCATTAATTTATCATCCATATTTGATATTATTTGATCCTTAAAACCATCCAACTTAGCCTCCATTTCTGCTTTTAAACCATCTATTTCATCTTCAATTGCTCTTCGTAAGATTGAAACTTGTTGCACTTGGTATCGTAATTTTGATATCTCATACTGCAACTCTTCCTCTTCATGCGTCATAGTATAGTTTTTTGAGAGATTAATGGGTATGGAATTATTTTTTGGAGGAATTATAGAGCCCAATACTGATAAAATTTCTAAAATATGCCCTTGGAATCAATTCAAATTGATTCTTCAAACAAGACTTATGCAATTCGGAAAAATACACACCTTTTTCTTTCTTTTGAGGAGCTCGATATTGAAATTGTATTATCTCTGTGATTGCAGCTCTTCAATATCTAAAATTCAGCACTAAACTAGCCCTATGAATTCTCTTTCAAATTCCACAGGTCTGATCTAATTTGGATTCCCCAAGACAAAGTTGTGTCCAATATCCCACAATGACCTAATTCTGGACTGGTTCAGTAGAGCAAACTTGTAGGACTTACCACGTGTCATTGTTTCGTCCTTTGTCTCTAAAATTGATAGCCAAGAAACTACAGTCCGTGTACTTGCGACCAATTTTTACGGCACTCAAATCCACTACCCAGAGAGAGATTTATTGAACTTTTCCCACGATCACCTCTTTGAGATGCAATTCAGGAGCCTGAAAAAGCACTACCTTCCACAGATCATATCTCCAAAAATATTGCGAACCAAGCTCTGAAATTTTTTGACGAATTTCCTCAGGATTTCAGCTTCACACCATATAAATTTTAGATTCTGAACCTTCGTAGAAAAATTTTTATAGCGGACATTCCACGATGACCTTTTTAGGAGCTTGAAAAAAGACCTAACTTCCACAGATGATATCTCCGAAAATATTGTGAACCAAGCTCTGAAATTTTTAGAAAATATTCCTCAGGATTTCAGCTTCGCACCCTAAAAATTTCAGCTTCTGAAACTTCGTAGAAAAAACATTATAGCGAAAATGCCACGATGACCTGTTTGGAGCAGCGAAACCCTAGAATCCCAAGTTGTGATACCAAATGTTGTGTAACCAGCTCCAAAAATAGAAGAAAAGAGATATGAACGCCTTAGAAATAAGCCACTTCGAGGGGGAAACCTTCAATACATTACATAAATGAACAATTCTTGGATGATACAATTCACAAAACCTCCTTTTTATATATAGGATTCCATGGGGCCATAATGTAATCCTAGTGGGCCACAATGTAATCCTAGCTGACCTAACAATAATAATTTAAGGGCACAATAATAACCAAATAGGGGTTACAAGAGTACAATAATAACAATAAGGGGGGCTACACTAACATAATAAGGGGCTACACTATTAATATGGGGACTTAACAATGTACAATTCAGTCTTGGAAGCTCTCCATTTTCATCTATCCTATCCCCCCTCTTTGGAATTCTGAAATTTTCTATGATCTTTGTTGAGTGTTTTGTTTCATATCTATTTATCTTGGTTCTAAATTCCTCCAATATTTTCCCGTGCCAATGAATACGAATTAGAAAAATATATGCCTGAAAAACACAAAAAAAGGAGCAAGGTTGAACCTTGGTCAATGCTTTGTAATTCAACCCAAAAATAGATTTGAAGTTTTCAGAATTTCCCAGTCACTTTGCCACACGTGTGAAGAAGAGAGGTTACTCCTTGTACGAAAAAATGAAGAGAGGAAAGAGAAATGTGTTGAGTGATGATGTCCAAAATGAGGAAGAGACCTCTTATATTTATACACTTAGTTAAGAGTGGAGACCCATCCATTGCGGCTTATGAGCCTACATTAGGCCTCTCGCCGACTTTGAAAATTTACACATGTGTGAGAGATTAAATTCAATATCTCACTTATGCTCATCCAAACAAGATGATATTTATATCAATATTTCACCTCTCGGAAAGAGAAATCCAACAAAAATATCATCTCCATAATATTATTTTTCCAAGGTGGAGCTTGTCCCTAGTTGCCAATTTTATCACCCCCTCTTAACTAGGGAGAAATCCACCTGCAAATTCATCTATCAACATGTACCATCCTTTCATCCATGCTCTTCCTTTCTCTACTATTCTACGTTGAACTATGAATAAATAATGAAGAATAATTTGATCGAAAGTGTGTCACAAGACCTTGCCACTCTCCACTGACCCAAATTCAGTCTAGAGGTAAAAACATCAACCAAACTTGATCCCATATCAAGTTGTTGGACACCATGCATCTTAACATAGAGAGTATGGCAGTACACGATGTGTCCATAAGTAGTGCTATGGTATCTATTCTCATTTCAAAACTCATTGGCTAGATGAGAGGTACTTCCCATGAGTCCCGGACTACATGGGTAGGATTTTTTTTGGGGCATGAAGAAGAGAGGGTGAACTTGCTCATATATAAACCAACAATGGGGATATCATAGGGGTAGGTGTACCATTCACCCCCTATATAGTGCACCACTAGGGGAAGGCGAACCTCACCCTATAGTCACTCAAACCTCCACGAAGTACCCCCAAGCACCCTGGAGCTCTCATAGCTCAATGTCCAACTCAGTTGGGACACTTCTAGGAGGGTTTCTCCATGAATCCAAGTCTCTCATGAAAGGTTAATAATTTTACCTTCCCCAGGGACTTAATGAGAATATTTGTGACCTGCTCATCAGTCCCAATATGATGCAGCCTTATGGTGCCCCATTGTACCATATGCTAGGTAAAGTGACACCTGATATAAATATGGTTGAAGTGGTAGTGGAACACGATATTCTCTAAAATTTGAATCCCACTTTGGTTGTCACAATAGATCATGGTGGTATCCAGCACATGCCCAAACAACTCACTAAAAATCTTCCTCAACCAAATAGGTTCACAACAGGCCACACTTTATCCAGTTTCCCTTCTGCGACAAAGGGCTCAAAAAACATTCATGGTGAGATGATAGATATCAATGTGGGCCAGGGTCCAGAAACCAATGTGAAGGCTCCTGAGAAACAGGCACATAACAAACTTATTGGGTTTACATTTAGAAGGAAGCGTAGAATAGAAGGTCCATTTCAACAAAATGGTAACTTGGTTTAGGAAGAAAATAACCTAAAAAGGGGGAAAATAAATAGCATGAACATTTTCTTGGTAGTTTGTCTGGTAAATCATCACATAAACACAAAATGATTTTTTTGGGATCACAAAAGTATAGCTTGAGATAGATTAGATAAAAAAGAATTACAAACCCGATGAGCACCTTGTATCAATCGCATGTTGTCTTGAGAAGACTCAACATAAATCTCAAAAACAAAGGAAGGGTAGAAGGTGTTGGCAACCTGATCTACATTGATGTTTTATAAATGTTGTTCAGCATCTTGGTGGCTCACAAGGTGAGGCTTTTCTTTTAGTGGTATTTTTTTTACACTAGTTATTTATATTTTATTGTCATTATGATTGTCATCGTGTAATTTGTTTTTCATTGTTAGACTACACACCCTTGAGTTTCTCCAAAGATATTCATAAGGAACAAGAAAATATGTAAAATTTTTCCTATATTCATGTCTGCCCTAGTGGCGAGACCTGTGTAGTATTCACTTAAACTGGGTTAGTAATGACAGATAAAAAAAATAACTTGGAGCTCCCAAACCAATGGAAATTTTAACCAACTTTATTTCCCTCACAACATGTACATAATTTTTGGATGTATGGAGTCTTGATTGTATAATTTATTTGCTACCTTATACTAGCTTTCCACTCAATATTATCCAATTACACAGTAAATTTGAACTGTTTGGATTTCTTATTTTTCATTGTATAATCCATATATGTTCTACTATATTGATATATCTACTTATTATCCTACGATAAATCCAATTTGAAATGATAAGGATTATTTCCCTTCAGATTATTCAAGCAAAAACAACATGCGTGATTGAAACGAAACAAATACAAGAAATAGAAGCTAAATTATTGACATCACAAGATACAGTGAAAACATTGAAGGATGAGTTGAAAAGAAAAGGAGAAGTACTGGAGAAGATAAAAAAAGTGATGTGCCCATTGGACGATAATTGTCTTGATCTAATGCATTCTTCCCCGTAATATTCAAGTAAGATAAATATGCTAGGGCTAAAGCTTCAAACTATTTTTTCTAGGAATTTGATATTAGAAGCATAGCTTGCTATTCCTACTATGGTTAATGATGCTACTAATTCACAAACTACCATTGTCTGGGGTATTTTGTGCATTGTTTTTTCCCATTCTATTCCACCCAGCAATGAAAGTAATATCATTAGCAAAGCAATAACCTGAGTGCATGCTTACTTGAAAACCTAGTTTTCCATCTGTAATTATGAAGTATAAAGAACAAAAAATACCTGCAAATGGAGATAACCAATGAAGATATAGAGAAATTCCTAATGAATCAACTACAGATGTGTTGCCTTTATCAGAAGGAAATGAGAACAAAGAATGAATGTCTACTAAGAATGATTTAAGGCCGCAGTCAGCTGAGGAAAGACAAATGGAAAGCACTGCCTGTTAAAGGCCAAACATATATACATGTAACTACTGCTACAAGTTTAATGCAGGATTACTACACTCATGAAAGTGGACAAAATATTTCTATTGCAATGGCATATCCTTGTTCCAAGTTTGAAAATACCAATGTAAATGTTGATTTCAAAGGCATGATTTCTGTGCAAAATGAAAATGTTATTCTTTTTTTCTTTCTCGAAGCACGATATTTGTAACCTCTACAGGGAAAAGTTGTACACTTGATGGAGGTTAAGTCCATTTGGATAAAAAAAGCATCTCCAACTTCAGATTTTGATGTCTCCTTAGGTGTTGAGCTAAAATTAGCTATGACTAATGTAATTTCTATTACAGTTAGAAATCAACAAAAGTAAAAATATTGTGTGTCTTTTCCATATGTATATATTGCATCATTTCTTCCACAAGATAGAGAAGCAAGTGCATGAGAAGCTGACTCTTATCAAACTTTTGGTGGAGGTGAGAAAGCTGCATCTTCTACTGGGGAGAGTCTATGAATGGAAGTTGAAAAAAGATATGCAAATAGTTGTGGACTATATACCAATAAGAATGTTGAAGAGAAGGGAAATCTAGAAGTTGATTTCAGTACCTCTAGCAAGCTTCTTATTAAGGATGGAATAAGTGTACAATCTAAAATATATAGCTCAACCATGAATTCATCTCAATAAAATATATGCATAACCTTGGAAACTACAGATAATAGGAATAATGGTGGAGGTGCATCTCTGACAGGGATAGTTCAAAGTGATGGAAATAAAGCAAGGTTATCAGTTGAATTGGATCTTACTCGACAAGAATGTGAGCAAGAAATTTTAGCCAACATTCCTTTTGTGACATAGGGCTAAAAATAATTTCATGGTGATATGACAGATATCAATGTGGGCCAAGGTCCAAAAGCCAATGTGAACGCTCCTGAGAAACATGAACACAACATACTTACTAGGTTTACATTTAAAAGGAAGTGTAGAATAGAAGGTCTATTTTAGCAAAATGGTAACTTGGTTTAGGAATAAAAGGACCCTAAAATGGGGGAAACTAAACAGCATGAACATTTCCCTCATAGCATGTCTGGTAAATCACCACAGAAACACATAATGGTTTTGTTAGCATCGTAAAATTGTAGCTTGTTTCTTGAGTCGATTGATGCAAGGTGCTCGTCATGTTTGTAATTTTTTTGTATCTAATATATATATTTTCTCTTTTACTTGCACTAGCATCATTAATGAAAAATTTTAATTACTATTAGATCTTCTAGAAATATTGTGAAATTAATTTCCTTTGTATATGAATCAGTGTGAACATTTTCACATACACATATCTTGACTCTACTAATTGAAATCATAGATTTCAAATATGTGCAAAAGATAATTTTCTTACGTGTTTACATGCTTTCCTCTTGCATGGGTTTGATCTTCTCTAGCATGAACCATTTTATTTAGTCTCTTGCCTATTTCGAAAAGAAAAAAATTTGAGATACCTAGGGGCTATACATGTAACATCAAGGATTCTTTTGATTAATTACAGTGATGAATTTTGACAATCTTTCAATAAATTTAATGTAATGTAAGATTTCATATCCTATTTTCCTTACTGTACTTTGAAAAATTTCCTTAATGTGACTTATCTAATTGTCAGAGAAGAAATCGTGGTGATGATATGATGAGACAGTGCCTCGAATAAAAATGTGAGATGAAAGGACATGACTTTGCGACTAACAAAAATAATCTTAGTTATTTAGTATTACAATAATTCTATCAATTTCAGAAGTGAGGCGGGGTGGGCATGGATCAAACTAATGCATTATTTTCCATGTTTTATGACTACAACCTACTGCATATACTCATTACCTTTTAATCTTAAAGATTTGTGCTTCAAATCATGAATATTCATGGTGAATCAATGATAAGAAAATTCATTTTGCATTTTTATTGAGATTCGAATATCTACTTTTGTTGAATTATATTGTATTAGGAACCTAGATGTTCATGTAAATCAATTGATAAATATTTCTATTAGGAATTTAAGAGCATATCCTAGGTTTGCAAGAGATATAACATGGTATCAGAGAAAACAATTTGAAGAAATTTGATCTTGGAATCTTAGAAGCCAAGTCTTGTACATGACCACTGGGCCAGGTTTGATTATGACCATGCAAAACAAATGTTTTTACGATTGAGGTAAATCAGTCCTATAGTTCCCTAAAGAAATTGTTAATTTTTTTTAAGGATTGAAAAAGGGTCATATATATCAGTCTGTATGTTTTATAGGGGTAGAATAAATTATCCATAAGTGACAGCATTGTGTAAGTCATGGAAAAAATAGAATGGTTGAAATAAGGGTCAAGCCCTGCTTCCAATAGGAAAATAAAACTGCACGAAGAAGGGGTGGCTAACATTTCGGTCGGTAGAAAAGGATCTACCAGCATCACCTCGAAGAACCATGTAGTTTCGAGTGTAGTTTTCCAGGAGAGGTGAGAAGGTATGGTCGATATGATATGGATTTATGCACGAACGCAACATAATACACATATAACCATAAATAGAAATATGTAGCAGAAATAAGACTTCATTTCATTAATATCAAAGAACTGAAGTTTTCTTACAAACAGAATGGAAATAAACTAGCTAGGGCACTAGTAGCTTATCTCTCAGAAGCGATGTGGTGGCTACAGGCCTCTGAACTATGTTAATGAGGCTCGAGGGCATATTTATCACGTAGAAACAATGGAAAACCCTAAACATCCAAAACCCTAACCCTAAGAGATGAAGCACCAAAACTATGGGCCTCGTTTGGGTAAATTGGTGTTTCAACTTCCCAGGGACGTAACTTCGGCATACGATCTCCGTTTTACGTGCACCATACCTCGTTAGAAATATCTATCTAAAGATTACAAATTTTAATGTTATACACATTTTTCCATGGACCCATTTTTCTCATGGTTTTCCCAAAAAAAGTCATTTAGGGCCTCAAAACAACTCTGAAAGTTTAGGACCCAAAAAACTACTAAAAATAGTAAGTTGTGCCACAACTGAAAAACTGAAAGAGACAATGGTGGGGCCCCAAGTGGAATAGGTCGGTGGCTTCCAATATCTACCTGGATCATTCCTCCTCCCTTAGGAAGAAATGGTCCCCATTGCATTGAGTTCCTCCATGAGATGAGGAAACTTGTGCTGAACTTGGTGCCTAGTGAACTACTTGCCTTGGTTCAGGAGTTAGCCAGCTTTGACAAACCGATATAGTTGGATCTTATGTTGGTGAGTGTTCTTGATTTTCATGTCCATGATACAATATATGGTGGCCTATTCCATGCAGTCTGGGTTTAACTTTTTTGGTGTGAGTTGTTCTGCAATGTCAGAGATGTCAAGTAGAGGTGGGAAGTAGGGATGAAGATGGTCCACATTGAATACTGGGTGCAGAACAAGGAATGGTGGAATACTGAGCTTGAAGGCATTGTTCCCTACAGCCTTGGTGATGGTGAACCACCCATATGAGAGCAGGCGAAGCTTGCAGTGGGGTCCAGTGAGGCACTCCTTCTACAAATGTAGCCACACTTTTTCGCCCACCTAGAAGTTGTGTGGCACTCAATGTTGATCATGTCCTTGCTTCTACTTAGCATTTTCTCTGTCCAATATTTCATGAAACTGTTGAAGGATGTGTTGAATGTGCTCGATGAAGTTGTTCACTTTGTGAGCTTCATACTAGACATGAGCTGAATCGGCCTGAGTAGCCCCAAATGGCATGGCTACATCAATGGGACATAGTGGTTGGAATCCCAAGCCCACCTAAAAGGGGCTATGGACGATTGAGATATGGATGGTTGAGTTGTGGAGAGCCCAGTTATAACTATGTTGTACATAGGGGAGGTTTTCATCCCATTTGTGTGGATTCTTTGAATTGTACATGCACAGAATGTGTACAATCATCCTGTTGATGACCTATTTCTAACCATCTGTTTGGGGATGGAAAGTTGTGGACATGGTGAGCTTGGTGTCCAGCATTGACCAGAGGCTGGACCAAAATGTGCTGAGTAATCTACTGTCTCGATCTGATATGATAGACTGTGGGATCCCAAAGTGCACCCACACTCGTTTAAAGAAGAGGTTAGCGGCAGCTTCTGTTGTGATATTCTTTTTGCAGGCTGCCATAATTACCATCTTTGAGAATCTATCGATGACCATGACAACATAGTCATTTCCATGCTTATTAGAAGGAAGGTCTGACATGTAATCCATGGAGATGGATTCCCAAGGTTGACTAGGGGTAGGTAGCAGAGTATAGAGGCCTTGCTTCTTGATGGTCGTTTCGGAAATGGAGTAAGCAGTGCAGGATCTGATGTACTTCTTGACATCCTGTTGAAGGTTTAGCCAATAGAAATACTTCTGCAGTACTGCAACTATTTTATCAACCCCAAAATTCCCAGTGACTCGACTGTAGTATGCTTCCCATACCATCTTGGCATGCTTGCTTGAAGGAACACAAATTTGTCCCAGGTGACATAACAGTGCATCTTGGAGGTGAAAATTTGGAACTTGTGTACCCCCCAAGAGTGCCTTGTATGTGTGGTTTAATTCTGAATCACTCTCATAGAGAAGTGGCCAATCAGAAGTCTCGTGCCCATAAGAGTTGAGAACGGTGGTTAGCACCACGATCGATGGTTGGTGAATCAGTCTGCAACATTATTGGTGCTACACTTATTGTACTTGATGTTCAAATGAAATTGTTGCAGATATGTGGGCCACTTCTGATGGTGATTGTTCTGCAACTTCCCTTGTGTCTGTATGAACTGCAGAAGCCGGTGGTCTGTATGGATGATTGTTTCCTTCCCCAAAATGTAATGCTTCCATTGTTGACAAGCGTGCACAATGCAATATATTTATTTGTCATAAGTGGGATACATACGAACTATGTCAAGCAGTGTCTCATTGTGATATGCCACTGGATGCCCCTGTTGAGTAAGAAATACCCCAATAGCATATTCAAAGGCATCTGTCTCGATCTCAAATGGTTGTTGCAAGTTTGGTAATGTGAGCACTAGGTTAAAATAGAGGAAATGTTTCCTCACTTGGTGACTTTACTCAAGGGCCAAGTGATATGAGAGAATCCCAACAAGAACCTGTGGTAGAAATTAGCAAGACCCAGAAAGTTGCAAAGCTTTGTTAGAGTGGTTGGGAATGGCCAATCCCGAATGACTAGGATCTTGGTTGGATCCACATGTACCCCCCTTTAATCATTAATTTATCCCAGATATTGAACTTGGGTCATGCCAAAAGTTCACTTCTCCAAATTGGAACACAACTTGTGTTGTCATAGTGTTTGGAGGACTTCTTGTATGTGGTGGAGGTGCTCTTCCCAAGTCTGGCTGAAGATCAGAATGTCATCTAAGTACACCACTACAAATAAGTTATTGAATTGCCACAAGATGTCGTCCATCAACCTCATGAAGGTTGTGGGAGCATTCTTCAACCCAAAAGGCATGATCATCCATTTGAAAATGCCCTCCTTGGCTTTGAAGGCAGTCTTCCACACGTCGTAGGGTTCGATTGGTACTTGTTGATACCCAAACTTCAAGTCAATCTTGCTTAAATATTTCACCCCTTTGAGTTGGTCAAGAAGGTCATCAATCCATGGGATCAAGTACCTATTTCAGACAGTGATCTTATTCAATACCCTATAGTCAATACAGAGTCTCCAAGTCCCATCCTTATTCTGTACCAACACGATTGGGCTCCCACAAGGTGATGAACTTGGCTGGAAGTGACCTTTCTACAGCAGCTCTTGCAACTACCTCTTGATTTCATCGTTCTTTAGAACAGAGCACCGATAGATTGGTCCATTGGGTAGCAGCACACCTAAGGTCAAATCAATGGGATGCTTGACCTGACAGTGCAGAGAAACCCCTGTGAGTGAGATGAAGATGTCCCCATACTCCTCCACAACCTTGTCCATTTGTTTTTGTCGTGTAGAGGAGCGATGTCTAGAGGTCGTGGCCACGGATCATTAGGAAAAAAAAATTCTTGGTTTAGGAAATGAGCTTACTGCATTTTTTTGCAGTAACCAAAGAGATAGTGGCAGGTGGTGGTACCTATGGTATCCTATACACCTCATTTCCCAAATTAGCAATAACAGCACGAGGCCGAGACTCATAAATAGCATGTCACTTCCACAAGTATGGTTGTCCTAATAATACATCAGAAACATCAAGAGGAATAATTTTACATAATACCTCATTCATGAAGGCCTTGATGCTATAGTGAAGGCGACACTGCTAGCTTATGCAGAGATCTCGTCCTTGGTGAAGCAACCTGATGGTGTATGGTTGTGGGTGTGTTGTGGTCGGCAAGCCCAACTGCTTCATGGTGTCTATGGAAATGAGGTTCTTTTGGCTCCCATGGCTGACAATTAACTATAGTGGGGAACCCTTTACCCACATCTAGGAGTGAAAGAGATGCTCGTCCTCCTCTGCATCTTTTGGTTCCTCCTTCTGGATCTTCACAGTGGGAACAGTGGCGTTGGGCTTTGCATCAATAATATGCTTCCCTTTTCATTCCCCTTTTCAGGTTCTGATTCAGATTCGGGGCATGCATTTGACTCAGAATCCCTCATCTCGGCCACCAGTGACTGCTTGGCCCGACACTCACTTGTGTTGTGAGTGGAGCTCTTATGAAACTCACACCACTTTCCCGTGTCCTTCTTTCGCTTCACGGTGTTGTTCTTTGCTTGTGGCCTTAACAGGTTTTCTTGGGCCACCATGCCTTGACTTTGTCCTTTTTTTTGTAGTTTGGGGGCACCTTTCCCTTGCTTTTGATTCGCAGATCCAAAGTCTCGCTTCTTCTGTTTGAATTCTGCTAAATATTGGTAGCATACTGGTATTCCATACTAAGTGAGGAGATGTCGAGGAACTCCATTTCCTCTTGAATGTATCTGTGAAGAAAAATACGATAGTTTAGCACCAAATTTTTCTCTGAATCTTTGATACCCAACTTTGTGCCCAGGGTATGGAACAGATTCATCAGCTCATGCACATCTTGATCCCTTTGTTGTCACAGCGTCGTCCATTGTATGTGCTTGTCCTCATAGCTCCCCATGGGATAGTATTGTTCCTTGATGGTGTCTCGGAAGGAATTCCAAGTGGGTATGGCTGAGAATAGAGAGGGTTATGTCTCATCCTTTTTATCATAGTAGGTTTCCCACCAGTCCTTGACATGGGGGGTAGATTTGAGGAGTGCAAAAATAATATTCTTCAATTGGAAAATTCATGAACCCAGAAATATCCTTCTAATATATTCAACCATCTATCTACAACATCTACATCTATTTGACCCTCAAATATGGGAATGTCAAAGTTTACTTGTACCTTAAAGCGAGTCGCGCCTCTAGAGTGATTGTTGGATGGAGATGCACCACCGGTGGGTAGTCGTTGAAGGATCTAGGAAAAGTTATCCATCATCGCGTTCCTTTGTTTTGCGAGGGCCTCCTCGAGCAATATTTTGATAGGATCTCCTACTCCCTCATATTTCTTTTCGT
The DNA here is from genome assembly GCA_034641835.2 of Pinus albicaulis. Taxonomy (NCBI): domain Eukaryota; kingdom Viridiplantae; phylum Streptophyta; class Pinopsida; order Pinales; family Pinaceae; genus Pinus; species Pinus albicaulis. The sequence goes on from CM076573.1 coordinate 252,520,274, forward strand.
CCTCCATGGGTGGTTGTCAGGGTTTACGAGGCTGATCTTGCAAAGGTTCCACCAGATCGAGCCCTAAATCCTTATATCCCGACCTCATTGGGGACATGCAAAGAGGGATCAAGGAAAAGCATATCGCTTTGATACCTCTAATCTAAATTTATGCAAGAATGCAATAGAATACACATATAACCATAAATACAAATATGCAGCAGAAATAACACTTCATTTCATTAATATCAAAGAACTGAAATTTGCTTACAGACAATGGAAATAAACTAGCTAGGGCACTATTAGCTTATCTCTGAGAAGAGATGTGGTGGCTACAGGCCTGTGAAATATGTTACAATGAGACTCGAGGGCATATTTATTGTTTAGAAACAATGGAAAGCCCTAAACATCCAAAACCCTAACCCTAGGATATGAAGTGCCAAAACTACGGGCCCCGTTTGGGTAAATTGGTGTTTCAACCTCCCGGGGATGTAACTTTGGCATATGATCTCCGTTTGATGCACACCATTCCTTGCTCGAAATATCTATCTGAGGATTACAACTTTTAATGTGAGTAATAGCAGTCCATGGACCCATGTTGCTCTCAGTTTTCCCAAAAAACGCCGTTTAGGGCCTCAAAACGGCTCCAGAAGTTCAGGACCCGAAAAACTGCTAAAAATAGTAAGTTGTGCTGAAATTGAAAAACTGAAAGGGATAATGGTGGGGCCCCAAGTGGAATAGGCGAATGGCCAACAATATCCACCTGGATCATGATAATTGGTGTTGTAAGAACTGTGGAATAAAGGCAAGACTGCACTTGACAAAAAGAAAACCACAAGAAGCATAAGGTGGAAACTCACTAAGAAGGAAGCAACACGGGCTAGACTAGTCGACACCACTCATTAGTTGAGAAATCATGAGGGAAAATGCACAAAAATGACCATTAGAAGGGTAAATTTCAGCATAGTTAGTTTGTGGATGGAGGAGTGCTATCAGAGAAAGCTAGACCTATGTTAGTGCAGGTTTAGTAGCCACCACACATGTGCTCAAGTAGCCTAGTTGAAGTTGTAGTGATGGGCTGTCAAGCACAATCTGATCGATAATTGGAGCAACTGTAGTTGACAAGTGGGGAAGCACATAGATTGTAGTCATAGGTAAGCAGGTGGGTTGTCGGGTCGGGTGCAGGAGCCTGCGTGAAACTTCCTGCACCTACATCCAAAATAGTATTGTCTTTGTAATGGTGCACATTCTCAAATATAATTGTTTAATAAGCATACATCCTCACATGTCACATTTGGAAAAATAGTTTTAGGGAATCTCCACAATTCCCTCGCTTCCCATGTCTTTCCTTGTACCAAATCGCTAACATTCGGCCATAGCCTTTACTAAATAGTAGATATTTTCTCTCTTTAACATCTCATAACTATAATTAACAATTGCCTTAAGATGTTATTTATCAAAAAAATTTGCCTCATGAGAAGGTGTCTCATCTCGAAGAGAAATTTTCTCATCAGCAAACCATTTTGGGGGAATTTATAAAGAGGATGATAGAATAACTTTAAGAGAGATAGTTAAAGATGATTCTATATTTCCCTAGTTTTTTAGGTGAGGTGGGTAATGAGGCACTGATGAATCAAATATCAAAGGAATAATTACAAACAATTTTGCACTATTTCCAAAAGGATAAGAACTCTCAACCACTTAGCAGAACAATAGAATTATTCTAGGGGTTCTATGACTTCCTTTAAATAGACCAACTAAGAATTACTGACAAATTAAAATACAGAGGCATGATTTGGGAGCTTTCAATTCAACATTTCAGTATTTAATCCCAAAAATTAAACAAGAATGGGATGATTTCAGACCCATATCACTATGTAATTTCACCTACAAAATCATTGCAAAAATTATTTCATGTAGGATCAAAATCCACTAAGTTGATTCCATGTCATTAGAACAATTTAGCATCCTTCTTGGGAAACAAGTCCATTATGGAATAGGAGTAGCCCAAGAATGAATTTATAACATAAAACCAAAAAATTACAAGAAATGTTAGTGAGTTTGTCTTTCCATGGCATATGATAGAGAAAATTGGCTTTATTTAGAGCTACTCATGCATATAGGTTCAATGTGCAATTAGTTAACTAGATAATGAATTGCCTTTCCTCAATATATTTGCAATTCTAATTATTGCTCAGCCTATTCTACTATCATGCCTACAACAGACCATGTTTAGGTATGAATGATGGATCCTCTGCTATTTTTTACAGTAGAGTAGGTGATCTCAACAGAGTTATAATAGAGTTAAAAAGAACTATAATATTGGAAACTATACAAATAGGAATTGCCCTAAACTAGACATATTTACTCTTTGTTGATTATGTTTTACATTTGGGTGATAGGACCAAGGCATATGCAATTAATATGAAGGACCCTACCCTTAAAGAACCAAAATTCCTACCTTAAAAACTACCAGCAAGTGAGGAGCTACAAGAATCAACACCATCTTTGATTTGAACCTAAATAGCCTTATTATATCTGAGTATTTGACTAATCACAATGACCAGTAGATTCTCCTATGGATTATTTCTCCAATTCCATCTATTATTAAAATTCACAAAATGTATCCCTACATTTCAGTATTGGGAAAAAAACATATAATTGTTATCATTTAAATTATCCATATCTCTTAGAGGCCAAAAATCCACTTCCTTTGCATAAGCTATATCTATAACCTCAAAAGAAACCCTATTGTAAGCCGAAGGAACATTATGTCCTCTTAAGTCTTGACAAATTATGATGGAATGAAATTGGGTGAAGACCAGATCCAAGTTTACCATGTCAAAACCTAGGTTCATTGAGATGACGACCTTGGTTTGAATATATCCACCATACACACTAGTACCACCCATACCTATTGTTTCCATCTCACTTTTATCATCAAGACTAACATATTAAGGACCTGTAACTCATGGAGGCTCATGATAGTCATAGCAATGTTATTTATTAGAATGCATGTCATGTCCGCAAGTTTTTATCTTTAATATTTGCATCAAATGTGGTTATTTATTATTATGATATTTACCACATCTGAAAATGACATCAGTCACATCATTTTCAAGAAGTCTACAAATTAGGACAACATAATTTTTTTCATATTTACAACTTCCCTCACATTTCTTGGTTCTTGAAGCTCCAGCACTTTCATAACAAAAGTAAGCAAAGTAAAACAACAAAAATGGTCCACTCTCTTTTCATTTGCTAATATTATAATGAATTTTTATTAGAGGCCCTGTTTGTTTGTTTGTTTAGGTTAGAAAAATGTTTTCTCTTGGTTTTATGTGAATTTCAATTTATCATATGTAGCATGTTTAAAAACAAGAAAGAATAATGTGTGACATTTATCTTGTAGAAATTGATGTTGAATGAAAAGATACATAGTTTAACCAAGTTACAATTCACTTTGGTAAAAGCAGAGGAACATCTTAAAAAGATGATTAAGAACACACCATACACAAAGTTTGAACATAAGTAATATATGCATTTTTCTTTTGCAGATATGTTCTTTTTTATACCTAAGGTATCATAACAAGAAAAATATTGATATTGTAGAACTTGTTTGAGGTCCTCATTGAGGTCGATTTTTTTGATGTCCTACTTGATTGATACTTTATCATATGCCAAGAAGGCTTTAAATATGAATTAATATGTTCATGAAAAAAAACAAATTCAACTTTTATAGATATAAAAGATAAAAACAAGTGTCAATGTCTTCGTTTGATTGTCACTTCACTCCAATATGGGCAGGTTACATAAATGTGATTAGAAAAAGGATGGGGATACAATGCATAACACGTCTTGGATATGATTAATTTTTTGTTAGAGATCCTTTATGCACCTGAACCGTCAATTTTGGAAATGTTTCTAGTAGGAATTCCTATGGTTTTTAATGTTGTGATTATTTCACCTAATGGTTATTTTGGGAAAGAAAATGTTTTAGGAATTCGAGAAACGACATCAGTGGACAAGTAACTAATTTTTTTATAATTGCGATTTTCATTCCATGATATCCTCTCTTTATTTTTTTATTGTATTTTGGACGTTTCTTTTGATTTTGTTTTGTCTTTCAACTATGAAATTGAAAATAATTGGTCACATGTCCATTTAAACAACAACCAAAGCTTGCAAATGAAATTAATATTACATGATATTGATTGGAATCCTTATAGGTATTTTGTGTTAAAATATTTTCATGATTATTAGAAAATTTTACTTTCATGTTGTTATTTGAGCACGTGTTGTTTATCTACTTGACCAATTTTATGCATTAGAAAATGAAATGTTGTTGTGAATAAAATGACAAAGGATTAAACATAACACCTCAGATTATTTATTTTCACAAGTTATCAGCCTCATATTTTTAGCATATAACTTAGTTGACATGATTGAATACTAAGTTACTAAGATTTTCTTATATATATATGGTGACATTTTATTTGCTTTGTTTATATAGGTCGTCTAGCTACATTATAGTGGCCATTATCGCCCCACTGAAGAAAATTTGTTCGAGTTTCTTACTTGTATGGGGAAAAATGGCTTTGACATTGTTGATATTGAGGTATATGTTGTATAAACTATTTATGTCTAATTTAGTTTATATTCTAGTGTTCATTGTCTTTCATTTCTTACACTTTGCATTGTATCTTCTTTTGTTTTCACAAAATGAACTCAATATTAATGGTAAGAATAAGGAATTGAAGAAAGAGGAGAGAAATAACATGGGGATGATAAATGCCAAAAGAGAGAGAGGAGAATTGGTCTGGTGATACCCTTTGAGTCAATATCTCGCATAAGACACACATATAAAGACCGATGGTCAAGTCTTCAAAGTTGATGAATTCACTTGCAATGCCTTGGCAACACAATGATAATCTTTTGAAGTGATGAAACATCATTTCATTTGTAAATTGTAGTCCAACCAATATTAAGTTGGAAACTCATATTGTAACACTTTAACATTTCATATAATATGATTTATGTGGTTGAAATTATTTATAGTTGCACTTGATATTGTTTAGTATTGTAATTAACATATGCAAATTTGTGCTTTAATATTATATGAGCATGCACATTGTATGACATTTTATAAATCATACAAATTAATTTATGTTAATTAATACTAAATATAAAATCAATTTAAAACTATTAAATTAGTAGTTTATATTGATTAATGATGAACACAAATAAAATGAATATACAAATAAATTATTCATTTATAATGATTATTAATGAAAGTAAATGAAATGAATGCAAACTACTAAATTAGTTATTTATATAATGAATATGAAACTACCAAAAAAAGATAAATGAATACTACAAATGATAAATTTGTGATTACAAATTACGACTAAATTTTGCATATATATGACTATTAGTAGTTAATTTACAGTATCTTATAACACGGCCAAAATTTAGTCATATTTCTTTGGTCATTAATTGGTTTCAAACGATGAATAATTTGCATATATATGACTATTAGTAGCTAATTTACAATATATTATAATACAACCAACATTTTGGTCATATTTCTTTGGTCATTAATTGGTTTTCTCGGGTGATCATATGGTAATATACTTTGTTGTATATTTGGTCATTAATTGTGACAATTAATGACCAAATTAATGATTAAATCAATGGCCAAATCAGTGACTAAATTAATGACCCAATAGGTGACTAAATTAATGACCAAATTGATGACCAAATATACTACTAGACAACAAAATTTAGATAACCAATTAATGACTAGGCTAAAAATGACTAAAAGTTGGTCGCGTTATAAGATACTGTAAATTTGCTACTATTGGTCACCAACCGAAAAATAGTCGTTTATATGCAAATTTTAGTCATTTTTTTTGTAACTAATTAGCCATTGTGTACTAGTGATAGAAACCCCTAACAAAACTTATAAAGTGGGAGCCTACGAGGTTTCAACCTAGGCCTCCTCAATATTATTTATGAAACTTTCCAACGTCCCAATAGTCTTTGTGTTGGGAAATCCGCCCATAAAACAATATAAAAACACAACTCTTCCATTAGACAGAGGCCATGAGCAAGATCAAAGTACCGTAAAGAACCATGAATAGAGAGGTAGTGGAACCCGACCTCCAATGGAACCCTGAGTAGGCATGAAGATCAAGGCATGGAACCATGAACTGCAGGAATATTATTTGATGTTGTGAGGAATCTGAAACATTCCCTTGGAGCCAATTTTTGAAGATGTCAGAATCATGTCAAGTGTATACTCATTTGAATCATAACTTTTCTAGGAATCTGATGGCATGATTGGTTTTATGATTTGAGCAGTAGATTTTCTAGATAAATAATGTCGAAGGCAAAACCATGAAGTTGGAACCTTGATGCAAGAATCTGCATGGAATCATAAATATTCTCTAGATGCCCAAAAATGTTAGTATTAGAACCATACCGAATTTATACTCATTTTTCTCAGTTTTTGCAAGGAACATGATAGTGTGATGGGATTTTCCATCTAATTAGTCGAATTCCATTCAACCAGCAGGAAGGAATCTTTGGGGCACATTTGATATTCCCTCGGGTCCAAATTTGACCAAGTGAGAAGGGGGTCGATTTTATAGTCAGATTTCATAATTTTTCGTAAGGAATTTACCATGTAGTCCATTTTGTCAGCAGAGGTGTTAATTTTCAAGCCATACCCAAAAGTGGAGTCATAATATGAAATGTTGTCATTTATTATTTTATATTTACAAAGATGATGATTTGATGTTTAGATCCATGTATCGCACATTATGAGAGGATCATGGTATGCCACTTTATGTGAGATATTGTTATTTTTTCATGATGAAGGAGATGTTTTATGAGTGTGAGTTCTTATAGAAGAGTGTCTCATCGAGATACATGTCGCTCTAGTTAAGGGAGTTATTCCTTGTATTATCAAAGAATACACCATGTACTCATTATCATCTTGCAACATTTAATAAAGCGGTCTCCACAATATTGACACCAAGCCTGGAGACGTAATCCATACTGGGTCAAATATGTTATTAACTTGTATCTATTCTTTTATTTGGTGGTTTCCTTTATGTTTCCTCTTCTTTAAAATATGAACAGGTGGTTTCTTCATACTCATTCACATACAATTATTCTAACATCACAGAAGTATAAGATCTTGGTTTATTTCGATAGCTGATAGAATCTGGATCAAGTTTGGTATCAGAGTGGTCTTCTCGCTGATGTGAATTGCAAGTGTGAATGATAACTAGAGATTTAACATGAAACAAGATTGAGAATGGAGGATCACAAATATCTCTACAAGGACCTCATCAGGATGGAACACACGGTAGATATAATGTATGCATATTATGAGGAGAAAATGCCAAGAGAGGAACATCATAAAGAGAGAGAAGAGGACCATGCCCCATATCCATATTCGTGTGAATATACTTCTTCTTCATCTTATTCTCATCATTAAAATGAATATATCAATGAAAGCCTTCAAGCAGAGAATATTGAATTAAGGATACTTCTATAAGAAGTAGAGGAGGAGAAGTAAATATTGAAACTTTAATTACGATCCACGAAGGATTCCTTAGAAAGGTTGAAGCACAATGAAGTCTTAGAGAAGCTAAAATCACCTCATTCAGAATCAATAGTTGAGGTAAACAATATTGTTAATTCTTGAGTTTCATTTTCACAGGATGATGGAGATTTGGGTGCTTTTGAAAAGAATAATAGATGCATTGGTTCAAGATTAATGAATAATATGGGATAGGAAGTTAAGGGCCTAGAAGCTCATGGGAAAGGCATTGTGAATCCCATCCAAGTGGTGGAATTACCATATCGTGCAGGTGTTGGGCCTCATAAATGTCCCATTTCCATCCACTTTTTCCTTACATTTCCTCGTCCCATTAACCTTTCATCATACCATTTCCATAAATATACTTGGGTATTCCCTTATTATTTTCCACTTTATTCATTTTAGTATTATAAGTGAATTACTGATTAAATATTAGAAAATTAATATTCTTTTCATTAATATCTCAAGTATGGATGAGCTTTGTGATTTGTAGGAATATGTAAAGGATTAATTCAAAAGAATTCTTGAATATCTCCTCCACCATTTCAAGGAAATAATTATTCAAAGCCTATTCAAAGGAGAAGATCATGGGTAACATAAATTATATAAATATTTATGAGAGATATGTGTGAGGATTTAAAGGGATCAATTTTTGTAATAATGGAAAATGGTTGATAGAATAGTGGATCTATAATTATGAGATGCTTATCTCCTTTTCAAAGGAGATTCATGTATAAAAGAGTGTGCTCTCTCCTCACGAGGAGGTCATTATTAAGTCATTATTAGAAGAATTATTAAGTAGAGATTAGGTAAAAGGAGAGGAAGTCATTATTAATGGTAATTAAGTTACAGTCAGTTATGATTAGAATAATGATTTTGTAATATTTCATTATTATTCTATTCATTTTTCATAGTGTGATATGATTCTTCCATTGTTATTGTGAGCTCACAGATATTGTTTCGTTTCTCTTCATATGTTGTTCTCTTTATGCAATTTCTTGTTCTCTTAGTTAACTCATTTCATGCCATTTACTTTCAATCAATCAATTTAGATTAGCTTAATCACACTTTAGTCCTGCATATATTTCGAGTGTGTTTCATAAGTCTGAGATCCTTAGATTGACAATTAAACGATTGGGCAAGTACTACAATGCGATTAATTAACGACCATATTGTCACCCAACATTTTGGCGTCGTTGTCGGGGAGGAAGTAAAATAGCATTACCGCAATAATATATGGTTTTAAGTAATTTATTTTTTTTCTTGCTGTAAAAAAATGGGGTATTGAAAACTGGATGTAAGAACCTACGTAACCGGCAAGTAAAATACTTGATCAACAACCCGCTTTTTTTTAAATGCATCAGCGTTAGTTGTTGGTATTTTCTATGCATATATTTTGCTAATTTCCCTGAAATAAATATGTTCCTTAGTTTATCTCTTCTTTTCAGGCAGGTGTGAATTTCAATTTCCGCAATTTCGATTTCTGCAAGTGTGAATTTCAATTTCTACAAGTGTGTGTTTTCTGCAACGATGAAGAGTAAGTGTTTTCTATTTCAATATGAGTGTTTGACTTTTACAATCTATGATTTTTATGCAATTATTGTATTTTCATTATGATTTCAATTTCAAGAACCTCTCTATTAACCCATGTGTGTAAGATAGTTTTGTGATGAGTGTTAGCTTGGAAAAACTCCCTCAGATCCTTGCAAAAGTTGGGATCTCATCTTCCCATGAAGAGGAGATCTTGACAGTAGTTGAGAGCCTAATTACTCCTCCAACAATGAATGAAGATTCAACATCTGGAGACTCCTACAGATCCAAGGGAAAACAATTCTCCCAACTAGAGATCGAGGAAGATGAAGAAGAGTTACAACATGATCTGAGTGGGGGAAATCACTCCTACAAAAGCTTTATCAAAAAATGGTTCCAAGTAAACACTTGATTAGATCTGCCTTTTTATTTTCATTTAGGTAGTTTCTATCTACAATGCAGTTAGATCTATTTATTTTTGCGTATTTTCATTTTTCATTTGCAAAGTCATTAGTGAATATGTTTTTATTGCTATTACATGAATGGCTCCACTGGAAGTTTAATTACACGTAACTAATTTCTAATTTTCAATTAGCGTAGTGTAGGTAGGGATAAAAAATAAAACACCGTCTCTTTACAATAAGTATGTTCTCCTATGAAATTTGTGTGATCACAAGGATCAGAAAGTAGGATGCCTCTAACGTTTTCATGAATAATTTTTATTGTCGATGATAAAACAAATTTTTCCTAATCTATTTTTCGACTACGATTTGTTTCCATTTTCTCACAAATTATTTTATTAAATAAAATTTTCAAATCTTTTGATTGTTCCTTTAATGTTTTTTTTTAACCAATCCAAATTTGACTCCTGAATATCTCACCTTATTACGAAAGAAGGAAAAGGGGATAAGTCCAGCCCACTCCCTAAAACCACATCAGATCCTAATAATTTTTTGGTAAGATGGGTGGATTCTGTGCTCTGTAGCATCTTATGGGGAATTATCAACCCTCATCGCGCGCAGATTGATGGCAATAGTTGCACGCCCAGCAGTGCCATCAATTTAAAATACTGTGGAAAACCGATATTTAATCTAAGCGAGAATGTAACCTTTTACGATGTTTAATAAAAGTATTAAAGACAGGTGTGAATGTTGGAAGCTTGCCACCCAATGGATCTGGACCATTCACAATGACGGATAAATATTGTTCTTTCTTATTCAATGTCAAAAGTGGGGAGCTCGTTCCATATTTAGCACCAAAAGCCAGAATTAATGATTGATGATCTATATGCATTTTTGAAGGATTTTTTGTTATGAAACATAATCTCACAAGGTAAAGAATGAGAATACGAGTTACCTTATTCTGGATTGAGCTGGGTGGGAGTCCTATCATCGACCTTTCTACTCAAAGATGGCATGCATCTCGAAATTGTGTGCTAATAGTATGGCCTACGTTTCGGTAGACATATTACACAAAGTTTGTTAATTGAGCAACGAGGATTTCATGATCTAATCGTCCATACCTTATGTAGATTGCATCATTTCCCAAAGTTTAGAAATTTTCATGAGATCGTTATCACTTGGTGTAGATATGTCTTCTACAGAATCCCACCAGTAGGGAAATACTTTGGCCGCCTTTCAGGCTCCGTCTCCAACCCCAAGCCACCTAACATACTAGTGGGGCTACTCAAATAAAATTTTATAATTAAGGTGAAATTGTTTGATGCAGAGGAGCACACGATGAGAGCGTTGGCCAAGTCTCGGATTCAGGTCATGGTAGGGATTCCTAATGACCAATTAGAGAGAATGGCCAACAATGAAAACGTTGTGATCAATTGGGTTGAAGCCAATACCACTGAATTCAGCTTGGATGGTGTCGTCGTTATAAGGTACGCCAAGCTTTTGTTTTTCCTTTTATTCAGATTGCTATTCCTTACAGAGCTTAGGAGTACACAACAACTCAAAGATGTTTTGCAACCAATAAAAAAAGGGGGATACAGGGAAAACTGATTCTCATTCAATTGAATTTGTGGCCCTTCTTTGACACCATGTCTAAAAACAACATGTTTTTTTTTTTTTTTTTTTCCATGTATTTTCATGTTGGTATGACTCAGTGTAATATTCCTAAATTAGCATGCAGCTAATTGTAATATTAATTTTTTATTTTATCATTTAGATAGATGAATAAGTGGGTAGGGAGACCCATAAATCTCTTTAATAAGAATAAAACCCCTCTTAACATGAAAATGGATCATTTGAATAGTTGGATGAAGCACCCTCATGTGTGAACAGGGCCTAATGCATGTGGAAAAGGTCAAGTTTGACCAAATCAACAACGCTGGTATGGAGGGAGAGGATCATTAATGAGAGATAGCACAGTGTGAATGGGAGGAAGTCTCCATGGTATTAGTGACTTTAATGAGTGGGACCGAAGGTAAGAAGGATCACATTGTTTATAAGGAGGATAAGGTAGCCATAGATGGTTATGTTATTGATTATTGATTTTTTGGTCTGTACGACTTCTTTCACTCTCCAGTTGTTTAACTGAGATTCTTGTGTTGTTTAGCGTGTTCCTGAGCGGGAATCCCACCTCTTTCCTTGAGGAGCCTCCAGAAAGAGTATTTCACTACATTTCCACATTCTAGCATTCTATCCAAGCTTCAGTCTTCAGCTACAATGTAGTTTCTATTCATAGTTGTGTTGTGTTGCAGGGTGTTATAGTGGAGGGTCGGGAAACCTATTTTCTGAGCTAGTTTTTCATTGGAGGAAGCATTCTTCCCACTGGGAGATCATCAAAGGAGGTTCTTGAGCTTTCTTTCATATCTTGGCACCAGGAAAACTTATTTCCATCATCTACAACGCATATTCCCTCTTTGACTACGTTATTCTAGAGAGAATTTGCAGTGGAGGTTTCAGTGCTTGATTTGGAGGATGAGATCTTCAGCATTGGGATTAGCCTTTCACTTGAAGGATATATTGGAGGAGATATATCCATTTATACATTTGTTTCAGCCATATCAATCTATTTATTCAGTTGTGGCTACAATTCATCCCTTAGGCTGCATTCCAGCATTTTTGTGTTTTGGGTATTTCTGAAAACCCTTTCTATTTGTCTTGGAAATGTGTTTAGGAGCATAGATCTCTATCCCTGCACCTTTTGAGCTATATAATAGCATATATACATTTTTATATCATTCCCGTAGTAGTTTATGCCCTAAAAATGTGTTTTCATGGCTCATGGCATTTGTATAGCAGCATTTCTCATGTATTAGCATATTTTCCTATTAGAGGCTTGTTTTCTATTGCTTGAGTGACTTCATCCTTGAGATATTGTGCCTGTAATTTGATGATATGTTTAATAATTTGGCTATACATTTTTCTCATGAAATGGTGTAGTGATGTATTCATTGCTATTTTCCATGTTTATGCACTATATTTATTCTTTTCCCATTTGGGAATATTACAATGGTATCAGAGCATAATCTTGGCTCAGCTTGTGGATCTCAACCATTATGATATCAAGAGAATAAGAAGCAGGATAAAGAGATCAGAATGATGGAAGGAATGATTTTTATCTCATCTCTTTTTATATCTAAGAGGGACCTCACCAAGGAGGTCAAGCAAAGAAAAGTGGAGAAAGGCCATGAAACCACACTAGGGTTTCAAGATGAGGAAGGACCACGCACTTCCGATCAGCAGAAGAGAAAACCGTTATTGCATAGAGCTCCAAAGAAATAATCTATTCCCTTTTATTTTAAAGAATAATACAAAATGAATGGAGGTGGAGGAAACTTGGATCATGAGATTCTAAGTGAGTATCTTGCAGAGTATAAGTCTCAACCTAGAGTTTTAAGGAGAATGTAACTCTCCCACAATTCATTCAAATCAAAGAAGAAAGAAGACCTTGCAACAATAGATTCCTATTGTCTACATTTGATGGGTGATCCACATACATATCAAAGGCTTGGGGAATGGAATTGGATGCATTCTTCCTGCTACATCCAGTAGTAGAAAGAGAAGCTGTTGAGATTGCAACGCTGCACCTTGAGGGTGAAGAAAAAATTTGGTGGTTCGGGCATTTGAGTCATGCAAGAGTGACTGCATATGCATATTTTACTCAAACGTTGATCAAGAAGTTTGAAAAGAAGAAATCAGAGGAGAAGAGACCTTCACCACCACTTGTTGTAGGAGTACTTGCATCAGGAGAAGGGACACTTGCACCCTTGCAAAGTGATCTTGATCTCCTGGCATTTAGAGTCCCATGCATTATTCAGGAGATGCATGAGGAGGAGGAGACTCATACCAACATTGATTCAGCCATAGAAGAGTAGCCATCGTCATCAATAGTTGGGGAAGTCATCACACCAGTGGGAGGAACCCTTGTAGCAGTACAAGATGTTCCCAAGAAAAAACAAGGTATGCAAATGTTTCCACTTTCTATTATTTCAGCATATCTTATAGAATATTGTGGGAATATACCATTGCATGACCTAGGGTCAAGATACATTGTTGATTTCAAGTAGAATACTATCACTGCACAAAGCACCCTTGATATAATCAAGGAAGAGATATACATTCATCCTAGTATATCATTGATGAGTTGCACACAACTCTTGGGGTTGGAGTGTAGATTTTTTGAGGATAAGATGAGAATTTTCCTAATCAATCTGATGCAGAACTATATGTTCAACATTGGGAATGATTCAGAGACAACATATGCACCATAATGGAGATCAACAGTGTTGTCATGGAGCAAAAATGATGAGTTGGGGGCCCAACCATTATTGGACCATTCCAATAACCATTTTACATGTGTAGGAGGGGATAGGTAGAAGGTTGATGAAAGACATCTTATCTCCCATTATTATGATAGATCCTTCTTGATGAGAACTTCATTACTCAAAGAGAATATTTTTCCTTCAGTATACTTGGATCCTTATGGATTCAACATGGTCATTGATGAGTGGTATTCATATGGATATCTCCAGGAGGTTGCACTTCAACATCCCATGAAGTGCAGAGATATTGATTTGATTTAGGAGGATGGTATTCTCCATTGGAGGGATACCAATATTGAGCATGGAAGGAGGCACCCACATTTGGATGAGAGGGTTTGTATGGTGAGCATGAGGTTGGTGAGCCGCTTGCAGATCTATAACATAGAGCAACAGGAGGCCTGGTTGCGCTGACTACTCTGAAAATATTTTGGTCATCATGTGACATATCCTATTTCTAGAGGTATGTTATGGTTGGATGCATTGCATGTCACCCATATGATATGGAAACAAGAGATTTATTTGTATGGGGAAATCAACAAGTCAACTATCATGATGTTGTCTTATTACCTATATGATGATGAGATGAGGGGACAACAAGGACTATTTTTGCTTTGGTTACTCTTAGGAGAGTATGGGTTGATTTCCCCCCATACTTGGCATAGTGATTCAGGAGTAGGGGATGGCACAATCATGGTGCAAAGGAGCTACTCTTTAGCTTTTAAGGAGCAGGAGGTACCTCCACATGGGAAGGAGTCTCTCACATGTAGCAGCATTATGATATGTGACTTTGGCATTGGGCTTGTCAAAAAGGGAAGTCATGAGATGTCAAGAGCCTTATTACAAAGGCCAACAACACTTTCACCAGGGAGTATGTATCTATTGATGGATTTTTCCAAGGGGAGTATGCATCCCTTCACATTTCGGACCCCTATGAGGAGATTCTCATGGAAGGGCTCATCCATGGACCTCATTTTCATCCTACTCACAGTGTATGGTAAGAGTTGTATTTTTGTACTTATTGATCACCTAACAAAGTATTTGCATTCTCTTGCCATCTATATACAGTGCATTTCTCAACAAGAGGGCAAGCTTCTATTTTGGCTTCATGGTCTTTCTAAGACCAAAATCTTTGATGGAGATAGTCATTTCTTGTATGGCTATGGGAAACTATTGTTCTATTTTGGGTGTGTTTATTTTACACACAATGCCATTTAATACCTTCTAGAATATGATAAAACATGCACAAACAACAAATGGTTGGGAGATGACTTGCCACATTGTGTTCTAAATCAGCAGTTAGCAAAACTGTGTTATCACCACATGGGAAGATATTGGTATCATCCAACATCTCACAAAACACTCAGTAACTTTCTCATCTTGATGCATGTTGTGATAATGTACTATTCAACATATGTGGGAAGGTTTGGGGAAGAACCAAAGAGTGGGTCTCTGAGGATCCAATTGCCTTTTTGCTTCAGGAAGGCAATATTATTTCAGCCCAAGTTCAACAACAGTTATACACTTATCATAAGTGGAGAGAGAGACAGCGTGGGATGGAAAATTTGATCCATCATGTTCAGTTATGCAACCCACCTACTTTGCAGGAGCTTAAGGTGGAAGAGTATTTTCATGAGTTTCCATGTTGGAGGGTGACTCATTTTGTATAATAGATAGCTTGGGGTTGGGAACTTCATAGGGGAATGATGGTTCCCACTATATTTCAGATTCCATGCCTCAAGAAGGCCTCTAGACAGCATATTGTTTCCTCCATGGGTATTCCACTTTTTCATGATGATAGCTATTTGGGATTGTCACCAAAAGCTAACTTGCATACTTGGGAGAAGAAACTTGGAGATTTATTGATGAGACATGTTGTTAATTGGATGATCTTATCATATGAGGATGCCACAGGAGGAGGAGAGAAGGCTCTTCAGTTCTATCCTTACAGTTTCTTGAGGACAATCAACATTTGGGAGGGGAGGACTGTAATATTCCTAAATTAGCATGCAGCTAATTGGAATATTAATTTTTTCTTTTGTTATTTATATAGATGAATAAGTGGGTAGGGAGACCCATAAATCTCTTTAATAGGAATAAAACTCATCTTAATATGAAAATGGATCATTTTAATAGTTGGATGAACCATCCTCATGTGTGAACAGGGGCTAGTGCATGTGGACAAGGTCCAGTTTGACCAAATCAACATCGCTGGTATGGAGGGAGTGGACCATCAATGAGAGATAGTGCAATGTGAATGGGAGGAAGTCTCCATGATATTAGTGACTTTAATGAGTGGGACCCAAGGTGAGAAGGCTCACATTGTTTATAAGGAGGAAAAAGCAACCATAGATGGTTATGTTATTGATTATTGGTTTTGTGGTCGGTATGACTTCTTGCACTCTCCAGCTGTTTAGCTGAGCTTGCTATGTTGTTTAGCACAGGGTGTTCCTGAGCGGGAATCCCACATCTTTCCTTGAGGAGCCTCTAGGAAGATTATTTCACTAAATATCCACATTCTAGCATTCTAGCCAAGCTTCAGTCTTCAGCTACAATGCTGTTTCTATTCATAGTTGTGCTGTGTTGTAGAGTGTTGCAGTGGAGGGTTGGGAAACCCACTCTCTGAGCTAATTTTTCAGTGGAAGAATCATTATTCCCATTGGGAGATCAGAAAAGGAGTTTATTGAGCTTTCATTCATATCTTGGCACCAGGACAACCTATTTCCATCTTCTACAACACAGATTCCCTCTTTGACTACATTATTCTAATGAGAATTTGCAGTGGAGGTTTCAGTGCTTGATTTGGAGGGTAAGATCATCAGTGTTGGAATCAGCCTTTCACTTGAAGGATATATTGGAGGATATCTATCCATTTAGACATCAGTTTCAACCATCTCCATCTAGTTATTCAGTTGCAGCTGCAAATCAGCCCTAGGACTGCATTCCAGCATTTTTTTGTTTTGGGTATTTCAAGAAACCCTTTCTGGGTTGTCTTGGAAATGTGTTTGGGAGCATATATCTCTAGCCCCAACACCTTTTGAGCTATATAACAACAAATATACATTGTTATATCATTCATGTAGCATTTTATGCCCTAAAAATACATTGTCATGGATCATGGAATTTTTATAGCAGTGTTTCTCATGTATTAGCGTATTTTCCTATTGGAGGCTTGTTTTCTATTGCTTGAGTGACTTGATCCTCAAGATCTTGTGCCTATTATTTTCTTCTATGTTTAATAATATGGTTGTACATTTGTCTCTTGAAATGGTGTATTGATGTATTCACTGTTATTTTCCACGTTTATGCACTATATTCCTGCTTTTCCCATTTGGGAATATTACACTCGAGATTGGGTGCATAGAAAAAATTACAAAAAAAGCTGGGAGGAATCAGAAAATTTTGATGGTTAAGATAATTTTTAGGAATAAAATAAATTTTGAATGTAGTCTGCAACATAGCCATAAGTTTTTAATTTTGATAGGAGGCTGCACTATAACTCTTTTTCCTTCAAAGATTATGCGTCTCGCCTGTGAAAGAAAAGGCTTTGTTCAAACATATAGTAGAATGATACAGGTTTTATAATTAATTCTGAGTGCAAAACATATGTTTGCATTATTTTGAATTCATGTGTTTTTTGTTGTGTTCTTTTTCGACGACGATGCCAAGAAGTTTTGTATTCGACACTGTTACCGAGTGTTTTAATTCAAATCTTGTCAACCACATTCCCATGTTTAAAAAAATATTCCCATTATACTTTGTGGTAACAAGGTTGATGTCACGAATCAACAAGGCCTAGTATAACCCATGATAGTCATGATAATGTGTTGTCACTCATCATTTGTAGACAGAGAAGATTGCTCGACTTCTAGAGACAAAATCACCACTCACACAAGTGCTGAAATGAGTCAAGATGTATGGTACATTACAACTGCTCGTAACAATTCTCTGGATAAATGTATTCATGATTGATTGATCGTTCAGTTGAGACAATTTCTTTTCATACTTATTCTAGAGATTTTTATTTTTCTATTGTTGTTCTATAAAAGGATGTGTACACAATAAGACAACTTAACTATAGAAATAATAATAAATAATAAATGAAATAAAAACTAAAAACCAAAAAAAAAAAATCAAATAATAATATATAAATAACTAGATAAAATTTAAAAACAAAAAAAACAAAAAAAATCGCAAATGGACATCTCATAATTCCTGAAAACGATTTACGTTAATTTGTTTCTTGGATTTTCTTCAAAGGAACTTGCATGCAACGACAATAGGTAAATTCATTTCATTTTATTTGGTTGCTAGCATTCATACTCATTCCTTCATTTTATGTGTTTCAAATTTCTCACAAATTTTACACGGGATTTGTACTAAGTTTTTTCAGGTGCGCAGACAATCCAGTTTTGTGCAATAGTGCCTTTTAGAAATCATAATGAAACATGCATCATTAAAAACTTGGAGGAAATAATTCTTCACTACATTCGTCATGACATTTTTCGCTACACAAAAACCTTTTTGCATTATGATATGTTTACCCACATTTCTCCTTCCTAGCACTATAATTATCCCTGTGTTGAAGCCCATCTTCCATTTTCTTATCCTTCATGACTTCATACACGCCTATTTTTTCTGAAGTGCATACATCATCTCCTCCTTATTTTTCAGCTCATTTTTCCTTGTCCATAAAACCCCCAGCTCCCATTCCATGATTGCATTGCCTTACCATATACACTGCCTGATTGTGTGATCTTTTTATTTATATTCCTCCCAATATTTTTTATTAAACTCATGTTGACTGATGTGGGATTCCTTAAGGCCCACCTTTCAACAAGTCTTGCCCCATCGACCTCAAAACCTTATCTGTGATATATACTAGAGTTACTTTGAGTACCTAGAGGCTTGCATGCCTTAATGGCAAGTTCTCTCGCTGGCAATCATGGGAATACATCAACATCCCTTGATCGTCGAATCTTGCAAGTGGCTCAACATCAGCCCATCCATTCACACTTCGTGAGATTTACTCTGGTATCTTGGGACTCATTAACATCAATGGTGATTTCCCTTGCATTGGTTAATGACTTTCATCAAAGGTCGATAATCCAGTGATTTCCCTTCATGCTTGACATTGACACATTCATTCGCATGATTGGAATTTTGTCATCGAGTTTTGTAGCAGATGATTACCATACATTCCTTTTCATGACTCCATCGGCAGTTACAACAACATGACCTCATCCATATCAAGAAATAATACATTTCCATCCTCCTCCTTCCACATTTTTCATTATTTAGTAGTGACAGTTCATATTCCTTCACTTCCCATGATCTAGTTCCAGCCGCAGCAACATTCACAGTTATATCTCTTTGATCTTGCAGCAATGGCATCTCCCATGATCCAGTTACAGTCATAGAAACATTAACAGTTACATTTCTCTACTCTTGCAACAGTGACATCATCTATGATCCAGCACCAGCATCAGTCATATTCCTATTGCATATTTCATCATCACTCTTCGGTAAGTGGAGGTATGTGGTTTTCAAACCTTTAATCATGTAATTCCTTAAATACTAGAACTGAGTAACTTTGGAAAATTCCCTCACCCTTCTCCATTTTCCTATGACTAGTTGCATGAAGACATGTAACAAGTTCCGTTGGGGGGGGGGGGGAGCAGAAACTATATTCACTACCAACATTTCATTCCATTTTTCATTCATTACCATCTCAACGTTCCATTTTTCATCTCATTACCCATCCACCAACATTTATTTTCCAAATGATACTTTGTTGCATACACATTGATACACATGTTTGCATGATTCCTACATATAAAGAAAATGCTTTCTTATGCACATTAATTTCTTATCATTTCCAGTGAATGTATGGTTAATATTATTATTACAACAAGAAAATAAATGAAATGGATGTTGTTAACACAAGAACCAACATTCTTTATATTCATGGTTGTCACATAAGAACCAACCATAAGAGATGTCAACTGAGTTGTTACTCATGTATTTCACATCCTCGAAACATTCCCTATTAGAAAAACATAATTACTCAAAGCCACAGATCGAATGCCAAAATTTCTTAAGAAGATCCATGCAAGGTTACATGGTGGAATGCAACAAGTTCAGTTGGGAAGTATATTGGGCCTCAGAAATGTCCCATTTTAATCCACTTTTTCCTTACATTTCATCATACCATTTCCATAAACATAATTGGGTATTCCCTTATTATTTTCCACTTTATTCATTTTAGTATTATAAGTGAATTATTCATTTTATTATTATAAGTGAATTAATGATTAAATATTAGAAAATTAATATGCTTTTCATTAATATCTCAAGTATGGATGATTTTTGTGATTTGTAGGAATATGTAAAGGCTTAATTCAAAAGAATTCTTGAATATCTCCTCCACCATTTCAAGGAAATAATTATTCAAAACCTATTCAAAGGAGAAGATCATGCGTAACATATTTTATCTAAATATTTATGAGAGATATGTGTGAGGATTTAAAGGGATCATATTTTGTAATAATGGAAAATAGTTGAGAGAATAGTGGATCTATAATCATGAGATGCTTATCTCCATTTCAAAGGAAATTCATGTATAAAATAGAGTTCTCTCTCTTCATGAGGAGGTCATTATTAAGTCATTAGTAGAATAATTCTTAAGTAGAGATTAGGTAAAAGGAGAGGAAGTCATGATTAGTGGAAATTAAGTTATAGTTAGTTATGATTAGAATAATAATTTTGTAATATTTCATTGTTATTATGTTCATTTGTCATAGTGTGGTATGATTCTTCCATTGTTATTGTGAGATCATAGATATTGTCTCGTTTCTTTTCATAGGTTGTTTTCCTTATGAAATTTATTTCTTTCTTAGTTAACTCATCTCATGCTATTTACTTTCAGTCAAGCAATTTATATTAGCTTAATCACACTTCAGTCCTGCATATATTTCGAGTGTGTTTCGTAAGCCTGTGATCCTCGAATTGACAATTAAACGATTGGGCAAGTAGTACAACGCAATTAATTAACAACCATATTTTCCCCCAACAACAGGATTGGGTTAGGTTAGAAAGGAAACTACAGAATCTTTAGGCGACAAGTCTGGGACCGTGAAATATGTTGAGGTTACATCACAATCCTCAAGTGATCATGATTGCAGGTTATTTCCATATGGAAGTTAGCAATCCAAAGAAAGGGATAAAGCAAGGTATAGAAAGTCTTTGTATTCTAAAGTCCATTTTTATTACAAAAAATTTTGTAATATTGAACAAAACTTGTGGCATAGAAAACCAAGAAGTTTCAGTGGCTTTTATAACCATGTTGTTTCCAAGTGTTGGAAATGAATGGCAACAAGGAAGAGGACAAGACACGAAAAACATTCTCAACATCATGGAAGGAAGAAAGTTAGGAAATTCTAGAGGAAGAAAAAAATTTTCAGTCATTGTAAAAATCATAGACATCAAAGAGATACATGTTGGGAGCTCTATCTAGATAATAGACCAAAGGAGGACCAGAAAGAACTTGTGAAGGAATGAGGAATAGTCAATGAATTTGATCAACAAGCAAATCAACTATAGAAATATGACCCATTCTCTTTTTTGAGTAAGAAATTGGTAGCATTTTTAATTAGTTTATTTTGGCCACCTTTTGTAAATTACATGTTGCGAGATGTTTGTAAAAGTGATGAAGTGTTTTCCATCACTTTTGAATGCAACATAGTGATAGTTTTTGGCATTTTTATTTGATAACTAGGTATTGGTTTCTGTTATGATTTTGATCTAAACTTGACCAAATATTGTTTTATAAACTCATGTAAAGTATGGGTTTTCTTGGGTCATGATAAGTCTTGTAATTGAGCATGTATTTTACAAGTTGTACCATAGGTTTGCAAATAATCCAGGTTTCAGTTCATCACTTATGGATCTAAAGTACAAATATGAAGGAGAAGGAAGTGTTGGAAATATTGTCATTGATGGCAAAGGAGCACAAAGGAGTAGTACCAAGACAAGGGAGAAGATCAAATTCAGATGGAATTGTTGCAGAAATGTCACACAGGGTTTAATGTATTAGTGGGTTACGGCTGCCCATTTGGGGTCTGATAAGATCCACATAAATTGAATATAGAGGTTAAATCATGCATGGAATGAATGCCAGAGAGGGTTTTAAGACTGGTTTATATCGTGAAAGCAGAACGATGGAGTAAAGGAGAAGTTATAGTGTAGTGAAATGAATCGATGGTTTGTTTGAACAAGTATACGAAGGAGGTGTAACGAAAGAAATTAGATGTGGAATTAGGATTCAACAGCAACGGAACTGTGAGTAGCATCACAGTGAATAGTGAAGGTAGTTTTGGAAAACAACAGATGGTTTTCATGCAGCCTTCGAGTGGTAAGTGGTTTTATTGAAATTGAACGCAATCAAATAAGACTGTGACACATCATAGGAATGAAATTGCCAGTTTCGCGTGACTTTTGAGCGATAAGTCACCGGGGTTAATTGAACGCGATAGCTGTTCGATCATCAACAATTTAGATCTGACGGTGTTCGCACCCGAAGTTGCGTAGGGGTTAATAAAGGTGTGGGACCAGCGAAGGCAGCAGCAAAGGCTAAACCTCGTGCACATCGTATGAGCGTGGTTAACGTTGATTTGGGATCAACAGTACCGCAGTGGCACAAACAGTCTGATGATTAACCCAAGGGGGTGCCTCCACAGTTGACTTGTCCATTGGGCATTGACCGCAGATCGACGGCTATCATTCACTGCGGTAGCACAAGCCCGATGATATTTCCATACCGAGGAGTGGCTCCGCAGTACCGTGAATCTAATTTAATAATACGAGCACCTTTTGAGGTCCAGTGCCATACATATTGTGGGGCCAATACATTTTGTTGACATGCTTTGTTTTAAAGCAAATAGTATATAAAGAGCGGAATGATAAAAGGTGTGGGACCAATGTCACAGAGAGGGACAACGTAAACAAATGGATCATATTAAAGGAGATGCAATGTGATGGATGTGATGTGATGCGATCGCATATCACAATCAGGGCAGGAGAAAAATCGCAGAAACATAGTGGTCACAGAAAATGAGAAGTGCAGTGTAATGACGTGGGGATGATGTGGCAAGTGACATCGCAACTGACGTGGACCTGACCCCACAAATCGCAAATAAATCAAGATGACATGGCAATATGATGTGGCAGTGACGTGGTGATGACGGGACAAGGTGACGTGGCACGATGACATGGAGATTACGTGGACCTAGCCCGCATATCGAAAATCGCAAGATCGGAGGGGTGAATATCGTAAGAGAAAAGTTGCGATGCGATGGATAGAAGCGATGCGATGTGCCGATGCGAAGGGACACGTGGCGGCACAACGCAATATTACACATCAGCGATGCTTATGTGATAAGAATTCATAAGTTATAGAAATTGCGATGCGATGTGATGGAAGTGATGCAAAGTTTATCGCATATCACAGATCACAAATCTCAGGATAGATATCGCACAATCTTAGAAGTCATGTGAGTTGCGATGTGAAGTAGTGATAAATTCAAGTGGGACCCGATTGCAAATCACTCATCATAAGCTCAGGACAAAGTGTGATAAAGAAGCCGGATGTGATGTAGCTCAGAACCATTATTTAAGAGATTTCAAGTCCATGTGTGTGTGATTTCCCTTTCTAAATTGTATCAGAAATAAAAGGAGCCATATAGAAAAGAACGTTTGAAACACCGAAGTGCAATAAAGAGAGTGGACGCGATAAAGATCAAAGCCAAAGCCTAAAGCATTTCAAGTCCGAGGGTATGTGTATTTTCCTTTGTAAATCGTTTCAGAGAGAAAAAGGAGGATTATAATGTAAAAAAAAAGGAAAGTATGAACGTGGGTAGAAATGCTCGGGTAAGGAACCGACACAAAGAAAAAGGTAGAACCAAATGTTTAGAAGAGCGATGAAGTTTGAACGCCATCGGCACGAAAAAAAGAGGCATGGTCGGGCAAAAGGAGATATGATGACACTATTAGAAATGCAATAGAATGTGTCAAGTCAGACAAAATGAGCAGTTATGCAGTAGAGCTAGACTATAATAGCATAAACTGAAAATACAGTGACAATAGCAGAAAAGACAAATGTATGGCGAACTAAGAGTTGAAAGGGTTGAGTGAAATGTATTATTGTATCTATAAATGTAAATGATTTAATTATTTTTATTGTATGTGATGCAAAGGCAAGTTTCCGCAGGCAAAGAAAAACTCCACTGTAATACACAAATATATACATTCTATTATATCATTCTGAATGTGTTGGACAAGAAAATGAGAAGGGGGAAGGAAAAGAGTCATACCTGTTCATTTCAAATTCCCTGTGGAATGCAAACAGTTATGAGGTGATCTCTATAAATAATGTTACCAACATATTCATAAGGGTTGAGAGAATGAAGAAAGAAGTGAGAAAGAGTAAGAAGAAGAAGGAGCAAACAGGGAAGCTATGAAGATCCAAGGATAAAGGTAGATATGAAGGGTGGAGGACAACAGTAAAGAAGGAATATAACAGGGCTGATATCCAGGTAAATCAACATGTGTTTTCATAGTAGTGTGAGGAATTTGGTGCTTCCATATCAAGTTGTAGCTTGATAGATGTCAAGTTGTAGCTGGCTGAGGTAGGAGCCTCATGTAGGTTGTAGCCTGCAACAAATAGATGGGAGTTGGAGCTTCCTTGCAAGTTGTAGCTTGCAGAATTGGGGTAGTAGCCTCCTGTAGGTTGGAGCCTACAGAAAATCAGTGGTGAGAGGGAGTTGGAGCTTGCCTTTGCATCACAACAATAATAAGATATGGTTTTCTCCCTTATGGGTTTCCACTTATATCTGTTGTCTATGTGCATGATGATTATGTGTTGAAATTCTATATTTAATCTACTTAATACCTGTTGCTTACTTATTAAAATTGTTGTTCCATTGAATATTAAGTTGATCACAAAATGAAGATGTAAATAAGTGTAAAAGAAGGTTTTACAAGACCATTACTGCATTAAACTGATTCACCCCCCCTCTCAGTTTAACCAAGGGTTAAACAATTGGTATTGGAGCTAGGTTCCTTTTGTATCAGTTTAACAACTAGAAGGAGATCCTAGGTCCCCAAGATGGCTAGTCTAGAAGGATGCTCAACAAATAAAGCCCCTTTGTTCACTGGTACAAATTATTCCTTCTGGAAAATAAGAATGAGGATGTACATAATGTCTCTAGGAATAGAAGTTTGGGCTGCTGTGGAATTGGGATATGCCCCAAAGGAGTCTGACTCGGAGAAAGATGCCAAACTAGATTTTGTAGCTAATGCAAAAGCCATGAATGCTCTCTTAAGTGTTGTGTGTGAGGCATAATTTATCAAAGTAATGCAAAACAAGAGTGCCAAAGAAATATGGGATACATTACAAAGTATCCATGAGGGAGATAAAAAGGTGAAGGCTTCCAAGCTGCAAGTCTATAGATCTCAATTTGAAATTATAAAAATGAATGAAGAAGAAGATGTTGCCAGCTTATTCTTAAGGGTTGCAGAAATTGTGAATAACATGAAATCTCTAGGAGAAACCATTAGAGAATGTATACTTTTTCAAAATATATCGATATATTTACCATCAAGTTTTAACCCCAAGGTTTCTACCACAGAAGAAACAAATAATTGGGAAACATTAACCATGAACCAATTACTTGGAAACTTAACAGCCTATGAGATGAGACTTCCACGGAGGAATTCAAAAGTGAGGGAGGCAGCCTTTAAGGAAGAGAAGAGAAAAGAGGAAAGAGAAGATACATGCTTCTGCTCTGATGAAGAAGAGGCCAAATTTGTCAAAATATTGGATAGAGGCTTAGGCAAGTATAAAGGTAAACTTCATTTTAAATGATTTAGCTGTGGAAGAGTTGGGCACTATGCATCTAAGTGTCCTCATAAGAAAGAAAAGAATCAGACTCAAGAGACAGAGAAAACCAAAACAAATAATTGGCAGAAAGGGAAGAGATTCAATAGAAGATCATTTTATGCTCAACAAGATAGCAGTGCATCTGAAAACTCAGATGAATCCTCAAATGAAGAAGGAACCTCTGAATTTTTTTTGATGGCCAAAGAAGAATCAAAAGGATTCCTTCTAGAAGATGAGGAAGAAGGTGAGGTATATCTTGAGGGGGAGCTACGAAGTGTGCTGGAGGAAATAGACAGACTTAAACTCAAGTGCAGAAAACAGAAAGACATTCTCCTCAAATGTGTAAAAGAGGTACCAAATTTAGAAGACCTCATTCAATTGAAAGTAGAACTTGAAGAAGCTAAGAAGGTCGAAGACATTCTACTAATGCAAATTAAAGATAAACATCAGGAGCAAGAGAAATTGGAAGAAGAAGTGGTATGGCTGAGAAAGAAACTAGAAAACACCCAAAGGGAATTGTCAATGAACACTCCTCGAATGACAAGCACTGAACAGTTGGAAATGATTCTAAACACTCAAAGGTCTCCTCTCATAAAGGCTGGGATAGGATATGAAGGAGAAACCAGTAATTCCAAGCTAGAAGATAACAAGAATATCATTTTTGTAAAAGCTAGAATGGATAATGAAATAGTTCAAAAGGGAACCACAGAACCAGAATCCAGCAAGAACTTGATGTGTGATGAAACGAACAAAAACAAGCAGCAACATCAAGAGACAAAGAATGAGAGGAAGAAGAAAGAAGTTGAAAAAATCTCAATTGTTCCTGAAGATCAATTGAACAAGTTCAGAAGATCTCAAAGGAAATTCTTTCCTCCTATGAGAAATTTCATTTGTTTTTCCTGCCACAAACTGGGACATATTGATGCATACTGTCGGACAAAGATAATCAATTTCAACCAGCAAAAGATGCAGAAATTGAAAAGACTACCTCGAGCAAACAAATGGAGAGGACAACCCTACACCAGGTACACTAATCGTTTATGTGGGTATTGTTTTTATTGTAAGGGGTTCGGCCATAAAGCCATGGAGTGCAAAACGTATGGACAAAGAGTGATGCTTAAAACCCCAAGGAGATTTATGAACAATGGAGAGTTCACTCGTACACATAATCCATTTAAAAATATAATCAAATGCTATGTATGCCATCAAATCAGACACATGTCTTCCAAATGTCCTCTCAAAGAATGTGGTCCATCTTCTCATAAAAGGTGCCAAACAAATAGCTGCCTATAGTGGAAAAATAAGTTTAATAAGTGTGACCTGGCTCTAATAGCTCAAGAACAGAAAAGACAATGGTATATGGACAGTGGATGCTCAAATCATATGACTAGAGATCAAAGAAATTTTGTAACCTTTGATGAAAATAAATCTAGAAATGTAACATTCGGCAATGATAAAGTAGGGAAAATCAAAGGAAAAGGCTCAGTCAGTCTGAATAATGGAAGAGGAAAGGCTCAAGATGTACTATTTGTGGATGGGCTGAAAGCCAATCTGCTAAGTGTCAGTCAAATGTGTGATAAAGGCTATGAGATCCTCTTCAGGGCCCAAGATTGTGAGGTAAGATCAAGCACCATAGGAAAGACCTTGATCAAAGTGGTTAGAACAGTAAGTAATTTCTATATAGTGGAAGAAGAGAATGAGGCATGCCACATAAGCAAACTTGATGAATCATGGTTATGGCATAGAAGACTGGGACACCTAAACTTTGACCACATCATCAATCTGAGCAAGAAGAATGCAGTCAGAGATATGCCAGCAATAAAGAAGCCTTCAAATACCATATGTAAATCCTTCCAATTGGGCAAACAGACCCGCACATATTTCAAGACCAAAGATGAACTATCAACAAGTAGGCCACTTCAGCTTGTTCACATGGACCTGTGTGGACCTTCAAGAACTAATTCACCTGGTGGAGAATCCTATTTCATGTTAATAATAGATGATTTTACTAGATTGACGTAGGTGGTATTTCTCAAATATAAATCTGAAGCAATTGAGAAATTCAAGATATTCAAGGCATTGGCAGAAAATCAAACAGGATGTAAGATAAAATGCATCAGATCAGACAGAGGAGGTGATTTCAGAGACTATGATTTTGCAGACCTATGCAATGAGCATGGGATAAAACAACATTTAACAATTGCAGGTACACCTCAACAGAATGGAGTGACAGAGAGGCAAAATAGGTCAGTACAACAAATTGCCAGAGCTATGATGCAAGAAAGTAACATTCCCCAAACCTACTGGGCAGAAGTAGTACACACAGTTGTTAACATTCTAAACAAAGCTCATCTAAGACCAAATTGTGATAAGACTCATTACGAATTATGGCATGGTAAACTAGCATCAATCAAGCACTTTAGAGTCTTTGGAAGCAAGTGTTTCATAAAAAATAATGATGAGAAACTGGGGAAGTTTGATGCAAGAGATGATGAAGGAATATTTTTAGGATATGCATCCAAGATTAAGGGTTACAGGTGCTACAACAAAATACTGCACAAAATTTTGGAAAGCATTGATGTAAGATTTGATGAAGATCTATAAAACAGAACAAGAATCACAAGCTGCGTCAATCCTCTAGACGATCATGAAGATGAGAACCAAGACAATGATGAACATAGCAAGACAACAGAAGATATTGAATTAAACTCAAAAGGTCCCTCAAGACACAATCAAAAGAACCATCCAGAAGATCAAATCATTTGGGACAAGAGTGTGGGAGTCTAGACAAGAAGAAAGCTTGCTGAACAGACAGAAGAAGTATACCTAGCAATGCTATCTCAAATAGAGCCTAAGAAGTTCGAAGAAGCCAACAAAGAAAAAAACTGGTTAAATGCTATGAATGAAGAACTAGACCAAATTGAGAAGAAAAATACCTGGGAATTAATTCCAAGACCCACTGGGAAAAATGTCATTGGCACAAAATGAATATTCAAGAATAAGATGAATGAACAAGGGTAGGTAATCAGAAATAAAGCCAGACTTGTATGGAAGGGATATTCACAAATTGAAGGTCTTGATTATGATGAAACCTTTGCCCCTATAGCCAGAATGGAAGTAATCAGAATATTTTTGGCCTTCGCATGCTATCATGATTTCAAGGTATATCAAATGGATGTGAAGTTTGCCTTCCTGAATGGAAATCTAGAGGAAGAAGTCTACATGGAGCAACCTGAAGGATTCTCATTAACAGATAAACATGACTTTGTGTGCAGATTAAAGAAAGCCTTATATGGTCTGAAAGAAGCTCCTCGTGCATGGTATTCAAGGCTGGACAAATACTTACAAAAACAATGATTCAAGAAAGGAGTAGACAACAATTTGTACATAAAGGCTAATGAAAATGAACTCTTAATTGTAGTAGTGTATGTAGATGACATCATGTTTGGAAGAAACAAAGACGAGTTAGCTAAAGGATTTGTTGAAGAAATGAAATCAGAGTTTGAGATGTCAATGATTGGAGAGCTCGCCTTCTATTTAGGACTTCAAATTCAACAAAAGAACACCGGAATATTCGTTTCGCAAGAAAAATACTTAAGAGAAATGTTGAAAAGATTTCAAATGGAAGACTGCAAACCTGTGTCAACTCCCATGATCACTGGATGCAAACTATGTGCTAATGATGGGTCAAGAGATGTAGATAAAAAACTTTACAGATCCATGATAGGAAGTCTGCTATACCTAACAACTTCTAGACTAGACATTATGTTGGCAATAGGACTTGTGGCAAGATATCAAGCAGCACCAAAACAAAATCATTTACTTGCAATCAAGACAATATTTAGATATCTACAAGGTACTTCACATTATGGCCTATGGTATCCAAAAGGAAAAAGCTTCACATTGACAACATACACAGATGCAGATTGGGCTAGTTGTGTCGATGATAGGAAAAGCACAAGTGGAGGTGCATTTTATTTGGGAAAAAATCTGGTGGCATGGATAAGCAAGAAGAAAACTTCTATCTCTCTATCTAAAGTAGAAGCAGAATACATAGCAGCAGCAGCATGTTGCACACAAGTAATGTGGATGAAACAAACTCTCCAAGACATGAAGGTAAGCATTGATGAACCTATTTCTATCAAATGTGACAATACAAGTGCAATAAGTATATCAAAAAATATTGTACTTCATTAAAAAAAAAATCACATCCCAATAAAGTACCACTTCCTCAAAGAACAAGTAGCACAAAAATTAGTGAAGTTGGAATATCTACCAACTAAGGAACAAATAGTAGACATATTCACAAAACCTCTTGCTAAAGAACCATTCGAATATCTAAGAGACAAGCTAGGGGTAGTGTCTGCAGATGTTACTCTCTGATATGAGAAAAAACAAAAAAAAACAAAATATATATATATATAATAATAATAAGGGCCGCATACAAGAAATGGGATCAGTCAAGAAAGCATCATTCCAGGGGGAGAGCAGTCAATAAATTGTCACAAAAGAGCTAGAGCAATGGAGAAGTGCATGGAACAGGTCCTCAAGATTAGAGTATTATGAAAAGATAGAAACCACGCTGGGAAAAGTGCAACCCTTTGACAATCATGTCAAAGGGGGACCAAAAGCAAGCCAAAGAAGAAAGGGTCTTCTAAAAAGCAAGCAGAGGAAGTCCTAGAGGAAGAATTGGAGTATTTCCATCAATGCCAAAGGGGGAGACTATTGGAAATATTGTCATTGATGGCAAAGGAGCACAACAGAGAAGCACCAAGACAAGGGAGCATATCAGATTTAGATGGATTTTTTGCAGAGATGTCACACAAGGTTTAATGTATCAGTGGGTTGCGGCTGCCCATTTCGGGTCTGATAAGATCCACAGAAAATTAATATAGAGGTTAAATAATGCATGGAATGAATGCCAGAGAGGGTTTGAAGACTGGTTGATATCATGAAAGCAGAACGACGGAGTAAAGGAGAAGTCATAGTGTAGTGAAATGAATCAATGGTTTTCTTGAACAAGTATACGGAGGAGGTGTAACGAAAGAAATTAGATGTAGAATTAGGAGTCAACAGCGCAGCGGAACTATGAGTAGCATCACAGTGAACAGTGAAGGCAGTTTTAGAAAACAACAAATGGTTTTCGCGCAGCCTTCAAGTGGTAAGTGGTTTTATTGAAATTAAACGCAATCAAATAAGACTATGATACGTCACAGGTGCGAAACCGCCAGTTTCGCGTGAATTTTGAGCAATAAGTCATTGGGGTTAATTGAACGCGATAGATGTTCGATCATCAACAATTGAGATCTGACGGTGTTCGCACCTGAAGTTGCACAGGGGCTAACAAAGGTGTGGGACCAGCGAAGGTAGCAACAAAGGCTAAACCTCGTGCACATCGTATGAGCACAGTTAACATTGATTTGGGATCAACGGTACCGCGGGGGCATAAATAGTCCGATGATTAACCCAAGGGGGTGCCTCCACAGTTGACCCACCTGTCGAGCGTTGACTACAGATTGACAGCTATCATTCGCTGCGGTGGCACAAGCCCGATGATCTTTCTGTATCGAGGACTGCCTCCACAGTACCGTGAATCTAATTTAATAATACGAGAACCTTTTAAGGTTTGATGTCATAGATATTGTGGGGCCAATAAATTTTGTTGACATGCTTTGTTTTAAAGAAAACAATATATAAAGAGTGGAATGATAAAAGGTGTGGGACCAGTTTCATAGAGTGGAATAGCGTAAACAAACGGATGAGATTAAAGGAGGTGCGATGTGATGGTTGTGATGCAATGCAATCACATATCGCAATCGAGGCAAGAGAAAAATCGCACAAACAAAGTGGTCACAGAAAATTCGAAGTGCGATGTAATGACGTGGGGATAACATGGAAAGTGATGTGGCAGCTGACGTGGACCTAACCCCACAAATCGCAAATAAATCAAGATGACATGGCAAGTGACATGGTCGCTGACGTGGACCTGACCCCACAAATCACAAATAAATCAAGATGATGTGGCAGTGACGTGGTGATGACGAGACAAGGTGACGTGGCATGATGACATGAAGATGACGTGGACCTAGCCCGCATATCACAAATCACAAGATCGGAGGGGTGAAGATCGTAAGAGAAAAGTTGCGATGTGATGGATAGAATCGATGCGATGTGCCGATGTGAAGGGACACGTGGCGGCACAATGCAATATCACACATTGGCGATGCTTATGTGATAAGAATTCATAAGTTATAGAACTTGCGATGCGATCGATGAATGTGATGTGATGGAGGCGATGCGAAGTTCATCGCATATCGCAGATCAAAAAGCTCAGGAGAGATATTGCACAATCTTAGAAGTGATGTGAGTTGCGATGCGAAGTAGTGATAAAGTCAAGTGGGACCCGATCACATATCGCTCATCGCAAGCTCAGCACAAAGTGTGATAAAGGAGCCCGATGCGATGCAGCTCGAAACCATTATTTAAGAGATTTCAAGTCTGGGTGTATGTGATTTCCCTTTCTAAATCGCATCGGAAAGAAAAGGAGCCATATAGCATAGAACATTTGAAACACCAAAGTGCGATAAAGAGAGTGGACGCGATAAAGATCAAAGCTGAAGCCTAAAGCATTTCAAGTCCGAGAGTATGTGAATTTTCCTTTGTAAATCGTTTTGGAGAGAAAAAGGAGGAGTATAACGTAAAACAAAAAGGAAAGTATGAACACGGGTAGAAAGGCTCGGGTAAGGACCCGACACAGAGAAAAAGGTAGAACTGGATGTTTAGAATAGCGGTGAAGGTTGAACACTGTGGGAACGAGAAAAAGAGGCATGGTCAGGCAAAAGGAGATATGATGACACTGTTAGAAATGCAATAGAATGGGTCAAGTCGGACAAAATGAGTAGTTATGCAGCAAAGCTAGATTATAACAGCAGAAACTGAAAAGATAGTGACAGCAGTAGAAAAGACAAATGTATGGCGAACCAAGAGCTGAAAGGGCTGAGTGAAATGTATTATTGTATCTGTAAATATAAATGATTTAATTATTTTTATTTTATGTGATGCAAAGGCAATTTTTTGTAGGCAAAGAAAAACTCCACTCTAATACACAAATATATACATTGTGTTATATCATTCTAAATGTGCTGGACAAGAAAATGAGAAGGGGGAAGGAAAAGAGTCATACCTGTTCATTTCAAATTCCCTGTGGAATGCAAACAATTATGAGGTGATCTCTATAAATAATGTTACCAGCATACGCATAAGGGTTGAGAGAATGAAGAAAGAATTGAGAAAGAGTAAGAATAATAAGGAGTAGATAGAGAAGCTGTGAAGATCCAAGGATAAAGGAAGATATGAAGGGTCGAGGACATCAGTGAAGAAGGAATATAACAGAGCTGATATCTAGGTAAATCAGCATGTGTTTTGATAGTAGTGTGAGGAATTTGGTGCTTCCATATCAAGTTGTAGCTGGATAGATGTCCAGTTGTAGCTGGCTGAGGTAGGAGCCTCTTGTAGGTTGTAGTCTGCAAAAAATAAATGGGAGTTGGAGCTTCCTTGCAAGTTGTAGCTTGCAGAATTGAGGTAGTAGCCTCCTGTTGGTTGGATCCTATAGAAAATTAGTGGTGAGAGGGAGTTGGAGCTTGCCTTTGCATCACAGCAATAATAAGATGTGGTTTTCTCCCTTATGGGTTTCCACTTATATCTGTTGTCTATATGCATGATGATTATGTGTTGATATTCTATATATAATCTGCTTAATACCTACGGCTCACTTATTAATATTGTTTTTCCATTGAATATTAAGTTGATCACAAAATGAATATGTAAATAAGTGTAAAAGAAAGTTTTACAAGACCATGACTGCATTAAATTGATTCACCCCCCTTGTCAGTTTAACTAAAGGTTCAACAGGAAGTGTGGCTTGAAAGGTCACTTGTGATGCAGATGACAGAGTAAAATAAATTGTTGTACATATTTATGATTTTGGAGGACCAAAATCTCCTTAGTGGGGAGGAATGATCTAGGCGGCTCTAGGAAACCTCAAAAATAAAAGTGTTCAAACATTTATGAAACCAATATCAAGTTCTATATCTCAGCAACAGATTTCCAACGATGCAAACAATGCCTCAATCCGAGTCCATATGAGAAAGTTATTACAGTTTAAATTTTGTACCAAACAACAACAAAAAATTCAAAGTGAAATCCATCCTTATGCCACATGGAAGGACATATAGATGACACATGGCAGTGAAGTCAGCAGTGTAGTGGGACCCAAAATCTAATTTTTCAATCCAATCAACAAACTAGGTGGACCCACAAGCAGGGGATGTGGCAACCCCACAAGTCAATACATGATAAGTAGGTGGCATATGATGTGGACCAATAAAAACCTATCACATGGCCTAATCACATGGTGCCACATAGAAGCAGAGATTAGGCCCAAGTCGCCTTGGCATGGTGCAACCTAAATTTTTGTCTTATTCTCATGGTTTGAGAGTCGCTGCAATATGGACATACAATTTCCATATATTATATAGTTTGAAACTATATTAAAACTAAAATTTGGCTTTAGAACCATATTAACATGAAATTGGGAGTCCATGGGTTTTGAACCCAAAACCTCCCCAACAAAAAGTAACTTAATATGACTATGCCAACCATTATACCAACCACACGACTTGTCTTATTCACCCTGACACTTTTTTATACAATGCCATTCAAATGGTTCAAAGGGAACCATGGAGAATGATGAAGAATACATGAAATATGAGGGTGCAAATAGACCAACGAAGTCATGAATCACAAGAATATTCTAAGAATATTATGAAAGCATACGTTAGGGAATATTCTCTATGAGGAATATTTGAGGAATCTTTAAGATTCCCTAGGAATATTCTCTATGAGGAATATTTGAGGAATATTTAAGATTCCTTATATTTGAGGAATATTTGAAATGGTTTTTCACTTATTTGAAATGGTTTTTCACTAGGTGTTTCATGGTGCACTCCATTTCTTCATTTGAGCAGCATATTTTTTTACCGTGTCCAGAAGAGAATATTGTGAGGAATCTAAAATATTCTTCAAGAGCCTAGATTTGATCGAGTCATAAAGGGGTCAAGTTTACAACCATATTTCATATTTTTTTGCAAGGAATTCCATGCCGTAGGTAGTTCCTTCATCCAAGTAGCCAATTTTCAGGCCTTCCCTATAATTGGAGGTATAAGGTACATTGTTTCCATGCCTTTATTTGGTTTTGTTGATATGATGTTTTTATTCTCATATCCATATACACCACGTTGTGAGAGGATATTTTCATTCCACTTTTTCTAATAAATTGGTATTTTTTCATGTTGAAGGAGAGATTATATGAGTGAGAGTTATTATAGAAGAATTTCTCATGGAGAGACATGTCATTCTAGTTAAGGGAGTTCTTCCTTGTATTGACAAAGAACACATCATGTATTCTTCATCATCTTGTAGCAATTAATGAATGGCCTCCCCACTCATGAAACTGGGCCCAAAGACATAACCCAAACTGGGTGAACTCCATTATCAACATATGTGTGTTCTTCGATTTCATGGTTTTCTTTATGTTTCCTCTTCTTTAAAGTATGCACATGTGATTTTTCATACTCTTTCACATGCAATTTTGCTAAATCTAAAAATTAAAAGATATTGGTTAATTCCGGTAGTTGAGGGATCTAGATCTTGAAGGGGAACATGTATTCTGCAAAGTTGTACTTCAAGTTTGCATAGGATATAGGTGTTGGTTCACCACTTATGGATTTGAGGTACAAAGGTGAAGGAGAAGGAATTGTGGCATGTTAGAACACTTGTTGTGTAGATAAGGGAGTACAACATATTACAAATTCTGTTCATGCTTTTGGAGGACTAAAAGCTTCTTAATGGGGAGGAATGATCCAGGTGGCTTTGAAGAGGCTAAATTTTCAAATTTCTCTTATCTAAGCAATAATGGTACTAGGGTGTAGTGTTTATCATTAGAAACCCAACGGTGTGAAAGACACCTCAATAAGAGTTTGTATGACCAACTTATTGTCTTTGGAAGTTTCGAAGTTACATAGGATGTGTTTCCAAGTTACACAGGATGTGTTTCCAAGTTACACAAGGTGCGGGACCCACTATGCTTATGTAGAAACTATTTTACCGCTGAGGCAATTGAGACATGTCACTCAAGTATTGGCCACCTAACCCTGCACAAAACACAAAACAAAATATTAAAAAAAATAAAAATAAAATTAATATATAATAACCAAATTTAATATATATATATATATATATATATATATATATATATATATATATATATATATATATATAACAAAAGGTTATTATATTAAAGAAAAGTTTGTTATTATATTAAAATTTTATGGTTAAAATAATAACCATATCAACCTTATGATTCAGGTTTTATAAAAACCAAGGCCATATATTTTAGTGATCATAACAACTATAAGGTTTACAACCATATTAAAAATGGTGTTTGGTCGGGTCAAAGTGGTATCATGGAGCATATACATGGAAGGGGATATTAAAAATGTTAAAATCATATGCCATATGGTTAAATCACATCAAAAAAACAATATAATTTTGGGCTCACGGGATTCGAACCCGCCCATCCAACTGACCGACCCCACATTTACTATATGCCAAAATTAAATCACCGATCAGACCATATTAAAATGAATATAGAAACACTATGACAACAGACACCCATAACAACAATTTTAAATTGGGATCCTAGGAGGTTTGAACCCAAGCCTCCTCAATATTATTTATGGAAATTTCCAATGGCTCAAGAGTCCTTATGTTAGGAAATATTCCTAGAAAACAATATAAAAACACAACTCTTCCATTATACGGAGGCCATGAGCGGGATCAGACGATCATGAGGAACCACGAATGAAGAGGCAGCAAAACCCGACTTGTGGTGAAACCCTGAGTGGGCATGAAGATCAACGTATGAAACCACGAACAATAATAATATTCTTTGATGATGCTAGGAATCTAAAACATTCCCTTGGAACCAATTTTTGAAGATGTCATAATCATGTCAAGTTTATACTGATTTGAATCATAATTTCACAAGGATTTTCAATGCGTGATTGGTTTTCTGATCTGAGCAACAAATTTTATAAAGACATGATATCGAAGGAAAAACCATGAACTTGGAACCTTGACGGAAGAATGCACTTGGAATCTAAAAGATTCCCTAGAGGCTCAAAAATGTCAGTTTCAAAACCAAGTCGACTTTATACTATTTTTTCTCATTTTTTCGCAAGGAACGCAATGGTGTGATGATATTTGTCATCTCAGAAGCCAAATTCTAGTCAACTAGCGAGATGGAATCTTTGGGGAATCTTTGAGATTCCCAAGGGTCCAAATTTGATCGAGTCAGAAGGGGGTCAATTTTATAGTGAGATTTCACAGTTTTTTTCCAGGAATTCAATAGTGCATTCCATACAGTGCAATCCATTTCTTTAGCAGAGGTGTGAATTTTCATGCCATTCCCAAAAGTGGAGTTATAAGATGAATTGTTTTCTTGTCTTCTTTTGATTTTTACTGAGATGATGATTTGATGTTGAGATCCATGTATGCCACTTTATGTGAGAGATTGTTATTTTTTCATGATGAAGGAAAACTTTTATGAGTGAGATTTCTTATAGAAGGGTGTCTTATGGAGATACATGCCACTCTAGTTAAGGGATTTCTTCCTTGTATTGTCAAAAAATACACCATGTACTCATCATCAGCTTACAACATTTAATGAAGTGGTCTCCCCACTCTTGACACCGATCCGAGAGATGTAACCCACACTCGGTGAACTTCGTTATCAACTTGTGTGTGCTCTTTGGTTTGTTGGTTTCCTTTATGTTTCCTCTTCTTTAGAGTACACGTCTTCATAATCTTTCACATGCATTTCTGCCAACATCAAAAAACTAAAAAATCTTGGTTCATTCTAGTAGTTAAGAGAATCTAGATTAATGACAGGTACAGAAATATCCCCTCTGACTTCTCATGGGGCTTGAATATATTTTTCCACAAAGAAAAAAAATGATGAAATAGAAAGCTTAGTGAGTGATTTGTGGAGAAATCATAAGAGAACTCTAACCATAATTGACATCATCAATAAAAATATATATTCAATTTTGGGTTGTGCTTGGTATACTGTAGAACATAAGAGCTTCCGAGATAGTTCATTTAGATGTAGAATACTATTTTCTATCATCATTTTCCCTTGGAACCCCAGATGCTCGAACTCATATTCATAGATGAATGTAAGCTTCCTTAGAGTGTAATTACTTTATAGATATTTGGGTCAAGTTTCACACTCACTTAACCAACCTCTTCCAATGTGAATAACATTTTGAGGAAGTTCCTAAGTTTTTTGTTGGTCATCAAGTATTCTTGCAAAATGGACATGTATTTGTTCCCATGAACCAACTTGCAACAATTATGGTTGATCAATTCATAAGTCATTTGTCAAAATAACATACTCTAACAAACATAAAATGGAGAGAATTTTTAGATATTTAATATGTCAGGTCTTTATTATTCATTGAACAAAATTTCTTCTAAACAATTATTAATAAATTGTTTAATACAATGGAGCATGGTATTAGTATATTGAACAGCAACATTATTAGTCAACATGGAGTTGAATTCCTCTTGTATTCATCTCATGTTATGAGCCAAAATATTAATCAGTGAATAACTTGTAATATGGTTTTTATGGATGGATATGAGCATCCCTTATAATTTTTAGTGGGCATGTGTACCATGCATAATGCTGTCTTGTATGTGTTCAATGTGAAAATATGATTTCAAGAAAACAAAAATCAGTAGGAGCATTCGAATCAACAATGAAGGTTGATGATGAACTTGGTAGGGTGAATTTATGATTTGAGACCTAAATCATAAATTCAACATTGACTTGATATGAAATTGATGGACATTTAGTTTCTTAACAGTGCATGATAAAATCAATGAACTAATATTTTTTTAATTACCCTAGTATTAAAGGATTGTTCATATGATGAAAAGGAGAAATGGTTTTATGATGAATTATAATATGTTGTGTTATTAAGAACTTAAGGAAAGTGATTTACTAAAGATTATGATTTTAATTGTACCCCTTTCCAATTATGTCAAAAGGGGACGTAAGAAGAAGTCTAGAGTATCCTAGGACAAAAGGGGAGGATGTAAGTGTTGCCATCAATTTTAAACAGGAAGATTGTTTGCATTGTTTTCATTGATGGAAAATGAGAAGTAGCAAAGAAATAGTAGCAGTAAAAGAGAAGAAAAGGAAAAGGAACTGTTATCACTCAGGTTTTCCTAGAAGTTGTGTAAGAGGAAAGTATACCCGAGGTAACCACAAACCAACCTTTTAGATGCAGAATCTAGCCAATCTGCATCTAGAGAGGGCTCTCTCTTTATGATTTATCTTTGTTTTTGAATGGTTTTAGGCTAGTTATAGATTCAAAGTTTGTTTTGGGAAAATGGTGGAATCCACAAACTAAGGGCAAGGTTGAGGGTTTTCAGTCCATTGGGCTATGGAGTCTAAGGATGGCTTTACTGGATTTCTTTTCTAAACACAAGATGGTATTACAGGGCAAGATAGCTAGACAGAGAACAATCCTTTAAATTTAAAGTGGATGGATGGTCTTGAAGGGATGAAAGGCAGCTAAGAATCTTTCACCATATTCAAGAGAAAGAAGAGAAATGACTACAAGAAAAGAGCAATGAAGGATTCTTTGTTACAGTAATCAACAATGTTTAAATTAGCAAAACATGAGAAATTAAGAATTCATGCTTATAACTAATCCAGAAGAAAACATCAAGAATAATCACATTTGAAAACAGAGTACAATTAAGCAAATTCTGTTTCAATCCTTTATGTAAACTATTCAGAAACGGATATGATGATAGTATAAACTAATATAAAATTCAAACACAAGGGTTGGAAAACTTATTGAACTGAAGTCCAACACATGAATCCTGCAACAAGTCCAGTGCTTCAAAACGTCATCCAGTAAGCCACAAGTAAATTTGTCCAAAAGCTTTTTATTCTGAAAACCTCAATGTTACAGCAGAGTAATAGAATCCACCCTAAATGCTTCCAAGAGTGGAGTATTTATACAAATTCTAAACTAAAATATCTTGAAACAAATATCAAAATTGGTTCACAAATCTCTCCAACTATTTACATAAATAGAACTAAAGTAAAGGACACTCAAACTATTTGGCACTATTTTTAATGGATAGGTGATGACAAAGAGGAGAATTCGAATTTGATCCAAATCTTATTTGATGATGAGGCATCCAAGTCACTAACTGCTTCCTTTCTTTGTGCAATCTGCTCCAACACTTCTGCAAACTTGGGGTCCAATGATATCTTCGTATTTCTCAATCCGTAATAGATATGTAAAAAGTGAAAGAGGTTATTGTGGATAAATATGTTTGTGAGATAAACCTCTTTCACTTTCCTAAAATTCCTCTCCAGCTGTGCATAATATTCTCTGTAAAAAATATGTGTAAAACAGAGTTTTACAGAGTCTGAAAAATGGACTGTAAAGATGCGCATGTATCTCTCATTATAAAACCACTGTGCAAAAACTGAGATAGGTTTTTGTAGATGGGTCTCTTAGGAACAAAAACCTCCTTCAGTGTTGTGAAATGTATTTTTAAGTGACCAAAATATTCTCTGAAAAATGATGACTTGACTGTAATTTTCTGCAAAAAGTGCTTTTCAACATTGTTTAATATTTCCAAAACCATAATAGCTGTTAGGAAAGTGAGAGAGGTTTTTGTAGATGGTACTCTTAAGAACATAAACCTCCTTCAGTTTTGAAAAATTAATCTTTTATTGATCACAATAGTTTCTACAAAACTATGACTAAAATATGCAATTTCTGCAAAAATGTTCCTTCTTGTTGTATTTTTCATCTTTTCACTTTTTTGTTCCTTTGACTGTTTTACTTTCACTTTAGATAAAATTCAATTTTGGTGAAATTATTTTCATCTCTTTTTACCATTTTACTGCCTCTGTAATTACTTTTATTGTTTTACCTTTGACTGCTCTGTAACTTCATTTTAACTTGCACTCTGACTTTTACCTGATACACTTTAATCACTGATACTCTTTAACTGTTATGCTTTTCCTATCCCTGTAATTTCTCATTTTACTTTTACCATTCACTGAGCACATTTCATCATTCTAATCTCTCTCTGACTTTGTATACAAACTGTTTGTTGAATGAAGATATTGAATTAAAATCTGAGAATTTGGAGTAAACAATTTTGTCAACTAGTATTGAAATTGTTGGTCCAAATCCATATTCTGATGGTAACCTGTTTTTAGACGGAAACTGGTTCTCTAACAGGTAACAGGCAATGGCGGAACTGTTCTTCAACACGGGCGCAGCGGGATCTTGGAGAAAATTGGTCAATTGCAGTGGAAATTTGAAAATTGCAGCGGGAGCTCTGTCGCTTTCAAGATAATGAAAATAACTGAAAAAACACGAAAAAATGGCTTTATTCGCAAGTTAAAAGTATTTTTATTTTTTCGAGGTGATGACGTCATCGACGTACGGGGTGACGTGAGCCGGCAGTAAGCGGTAAGCGGTAAGTGGTATTCCCGCACCGCTTTTGGTCAAGGACGGTTTTTAACGGAGGGGCAGCGATTCCACAGGTTTCCTGCCACGTGGATGGTTTGACTATTCAAAACCACCCATCCCCCGCGGGTTAAAAAACTTACAAGGGATGGGCAGCGGGATCAAGGCTGGCCGTTGATCCGCGGGAGGCTGATCCAACGGCTGGGGCGATGGGAAGATAGGCGGGGATTTCGGATGTGGGCCCGTCGGGTTTTAAACACTTTTCAACGTTGTTTAATCGCTCCGGGGAATATTTAACAAGCGGATAAAAGGTTATTTAATTAGTCCTGATGACTAATTAATCCCGAATGTGTAAGAAATGGGTTGCGGCAGGGTTGGTTAGGTGGAATGCCAGGTGGACAATCCACGGTGGCGCAAGACTTCTCTGAAGTTTTATTCATATTTTTTGGCGTTTTAAACATACATATCGCATGTTTAAACTTTTTATGTATAGATTTTATTATATGGTAACCAACAAACGTTATTTAATTACCATAAGGGCGGGATTATAATATAATGCTATATTTTAACCAAAGGGCTTATAGAAGTGGGTTTTAATGAATATTAGGGAGGTAAATACTTTGGTCAAAACATTATAATAAAGGGGTTTTTTGGGATATTAATTTAAAAGGAATTATATACTTAGGATAGGGCATTTTTACTAGGGATTTAATAAATAGAGTTAAATGTAAATATGACAAAGGGACAAGGGAACTCAAAAAACTTTGCACATCTAAGAAAGTGACAATTTCTGAAGTAAATTGCAATATCTCCTTTTCCACACTTAAACTTAGAATAGTAAGTTATTTTGAGGGATTTTTATGGAATTTTGCATAATTTTCCTAAGCAAAATGAGATTTTACTTAGGACAAGGTTAAAGGTGAATGATTATAATGATGAATTATCTCAAGTACTTAAGTCTTTTTGATCATTAGGCCGAGGGTCCGGTCCCTCCAAAAGTCAAGGAAATGCCTTGAGCCCTTTTGATCTCCAAGTACCCTAGTACTTTGGGGGAAATTAGTAAAACTTTAAGGGGAAAGTGATGAGGGAAGTTAATGATTTTGACTTTGCTTTGGCTGTGATTTTCTCTGTATTTCGCTTTCAAACATTTGTGATGAAAGTAAAGGATCAAAAACATGAAAAGATCATTCATCGCATAAAACTTTGCAACAATCTACCTACCCTATCTACTACTACCATTTTCTTTTCTTGATGTGTGTGATAAGATCAAAAAAATCCCCACCACGTTTTTTTTACATGATAGAATTCCAGCCTGACTTACCCTTATTACATCCAAGGGCTCAGATTAAGCTGTTGAGCACTTTTATTCACTCTACCTGTCTACTTATCTGCCAAGGTTAAACTGTTTGGTTAGATATTTATTCTCTATTCTATAACATGAAATTGAAATATGAATAAGTCAAGTTTTCAAATATTGACCATTCATGAATTGTGGCATAAATACAAGTTGAAATAATCGTTTATTTGCAAATTAAATATAGTATAACTTGATCAATACTGTCAGTTCATTTTCTGCTCTGTAGTTCTACTTTTTATTTTTCACCATGTTCATTTTTCCATCGCCTTAACTTTTTCTTTAGGTATACCCTTCTTATATTTTTTGTCTTGTAATTTTTTGTTTTTCAAGAATATTTTGTTCATCTTTACCTACAGTATGGTTTTGTTAAACGATACTTCCACAGTTCAATCATATGAATGCGAAAATGGATCATCTGTGTAGTTCAATCGTCCACTGGGATACGCCTGGAAAAAAATGTCATTTGTTTAAATATACTGCTAAATCGACCATGTAATCTCCTTCTTCTGGTAGCTTTATTGTATATATGATAGTAAAGCTTTTGAAGCTTAGGGCCTTCACTTCGGGCTTCAACTTAAACTTTTGAAGCTTAGGGCCTTCACTTCGGGCTTCAACTTCAAGAAGTCACCATCCAATTAAAACTGATGCATTAGCTGTGGCTGAAAATCTTGAATTGAATATAGTCCTTTTTCTGCAACCTGAAATCTAATCTTGAAACTTAAAACAACACACAAAATTTTTCAAACCAACTTAATGAAAAACTAGTTGTAAATTGAAAACTAAAAAAAAAATTGCTCAAAATTCTGAACTTATTAGCACTCATCTACCTACTCAATCTACTGTTCAACTGCTAGTTAGGTAAAATGAAATAGCCAATGCAACCATTCAAGCATTATGTACTTTGATAGATTTTGTTGCATTTTCTTGTTGATTATCAAAATTGTACTTCTGCAACCTATTAGAAACTTGTCAACAAATGAGAGGATAAAGAAACACTTGATTTCCTTTGTTGACTCTAGAAACTGTACAAAAGGATCTTCCAAAATATATACACTGATGTTTAACTGATCTGAACAACTGTACATCTGTTCTGGATGGCCTCCATACCATGAATATGAAATGTTATTTTCATCTTTATCTCCTTGTAAACTTTCAGATAAGATTTGTGATGATATTCCTACTGATTGTAATGTTTGAGTGTTGAATCCTTTATCATCTTGATTCTGAAAATCATAGTTAGTTAATAGAGGAATGCTTTGAATGCCTTCAATATTCAACATATATGCTATTGGATCCTGAAAATCTTGGGAAAATTGCTGGAACCTATGACATATAAAATTCCATGGGACTTCATAAACTTCAACAAGTTTCCCATTCTTTTCTTTAAATATGTTATACCACATTTCCTTTAAAAGATGAAATGATTCAAAAAATAGTGGTATGGAACTTTCTTGTGTCATTTGATCATTTATTTCAATAGGAACTGATAACTGCAATTGTGAAACTGAAAAATCTTGATCAATAGTTTCATTATCTTCTTTGTTGTCAATCACAATTCCTAAAGATTGATGATTATTGATGGCATGATAATTGTCTCTAATGAACTGAAATGAAGCAAAACAAAGAGGCAAAGAACCTTCACTTATTTCCACATTTTCTGCTCTTCCTTCCTCACTCTCATGGCTGATCTGTATTGGCTGATCACTGTCTTCAATCTGCTGAAACTGCATTTCTTCATCCTCCAAACTAGCTCCTGATATCTCTGTAAAGTTAGCTTGACTTTGGAGAACATAATTATCATCATAATGATCATACTTAGGCAAA
This sequence comes from Pinus albicaulis, assembly GCA_034641835.2. Classification (NCBI taxonomy): domain Eukaryota; kingdom Viridiplantae; phylum Streptophyta; class Pinopsida; order Pinales; family Pinaceae; genus Pinus; species Pinus albicaulis. The sequence continues at coordinate 252,564,920 of CM076573.1, forward strand.
TCATCAAAATAAGGAATGTCATCAAACATACACATTAGAACAACGGATTCCTCTTCCTCATATTGATTTGTAAATTCATTTTCTGATTTATGATAATTTGAATTAAGAGGAATTTGTTCATGGCTATCAACCTCTTCTATTTCTTCATGGTGATTTTGAATAAAAAATTCTTCTTTCATAGTGATCTCATGTGTTATTTCATCTAGTTTTCTTACCAAAAGGTTGAGTTTTACCTCTGCAATGTTTTTCCTTTCCTCTTCTTCTACTTTCAACTTTTCTTGTTTGATTTGGAGATTAACTTCCACATCAACTGCAATATTTTGCATCTGTACAAGTGTTTTTGGATCTCTTTCTCTTAACCGAAATTCTATTTCTGAATCAAAGGCACTTGGATAATGCAAGAGAGCTAAATCATGAGGAGGTCTAATATTTTCTGGAATTGAATAATAAACTTGATTAAATCTGTCAGAAAATTGTTGTATCGTTTCATTTGAATGTCTTTTTAATTGATTATATTCTTCCATGATCACAAAATGATTAACTTTGATTATCCATCTATCGAGGAAAAGTTTGATAAACTGTTGAAAATTTGAGATGCTAGCATTAGGCAGATTTTTGAACCAACTCTTTATTCTATTTTGCAAAGAAAGAGAAAAAAGTCTGATTTTAACATCATCTTCATCAATCTCAAATAAATCCAAATAATTTTCAAAACCTTTAATATGTTTTTGGGCCGTGATACCATTTTCTCCATCAAATCTAGGAAGATACTTGTAGTATTTTTCAGGAAAATCATGGAGTAAAGGAGGTAGAATAAGGGGCTTATATCTATCTGGAACTTTATATGGCACAGGGATATGTACAGGGATTGTAATATCAGTTTTGATTATTTGAGGCTTCTTAATTGGAAAATGATCATCATTAGATTCATAAGAAAGCTGCTCAAAGAGATTAGAAGAATTATTATTTACAATCTTCAAAGGAAAATAACTAAAAACTAATCTAAGATCTTATATAAAATACAATATACATTGAAAAAATTTCTTAATGAAAAAGAACATAAAGTCTTGGATTAAGATCCAAGTTGAAAGCCTGATCTTTCCATATTGTCCTTTGAGGTTCATTCCTCCAGTGGAGTCTTGATTGTGAAATTGATTTGGAGTCGCCAGGTGGATGATTTTAACCTTTGTATGTCTGATCCTTGTCCACCATCATAGATCAGATCTAAACCTGTAAAACAATTTTGAAGAAAAAGTTAGTTCTTCAGGAAACCAAATTTTGAGTATTTTATGATTATTTTGTTTTTTTATGAATTTTCAAAACAACTTCTATGATTTCTTTAAGAAATTTAAGTTTTTTAATTAAAATTTTCTCAAAGATTTATTGAACCAGAGAGTCTGATTGAATGTTTTGAATCCAAAGTTCAGTTTATAAGCTAAACCAGAGATAGACTGAAGCAGCATTTATTTACTTTTGCAATTGCAATGCAAAAGCAATTTCAAAGGCTTCCTGGCTGATCTTCAGACTCTGTCTATAGCTTATAAATGAACAATATTAAAAATGATTCAGGTCCCCAGTATGGTCGCCACTATGTTATCACTCAGGTTTTCCTAGGAAATACCATATGACAACAAAGGGAAAACACCATAACAGTAAAAAAAAAAAGGCAAAGGCAAAGGCAATAATCCATGAAATCAAAGGAAATACCATATGACAACAAAGGGAAAACACCATAACAGTAAAAAAAAAAAGATAAGACTCAAGGTTGTTAAGGAAATGGCATAAAGAAAATAAGTTTTTGATCATATAGATGCCTTTGGAGAGTCAATGTTGCATACATATGATTTCATTTCTTTCATATGTTGTGTGCATATTGTCTACATTGGACAGTGGTTGCAATTTGTGCACATGTTATGATGTTATAATGTTGCTTTTGGAATTTTTTTGATATTGGTGTACCTAATAATTATAGATGGATGAAACAATATGTGGTGGAGCACTTATTTATGTTCTAATATTCAAAATATGAAGAACTTGAAAAAAATGAGTGGAAGGTAAAGGGTCAACCATGTTCACTACATATTCTTATGTGTAATACAAATATATATCAAACTATCTTTATAGCAGATGTGATTTTAGAGGGAATATTGGTTAGAGAGTTAGAGAATGTGTGAGAATTTATTGAGGTGTTCTTCATTAATTACCTGAAACATAAAAGAGTTGATGTGAAGAAAATTTGAGGAGGAGAAACAAAGAAGATGATGGAGGTATGTAGATTTATAAACCAGGTAACCACAACATTATTTTCTTTATGTATCAGGGGATTACAATCTCCTTTCAAGCTGAATATTAATAAATTATAGGTTAGAGCTTGTTGAAGTAGGAGCCTCCTCTAGGTTGTAGCATACAAAAAACCAATGGGAGTTAGAGCTTCATTACATGTTGTAGCTTACAGAAAAATTGAGGTAGTAGCTTCCTATAGGTTGGAGCTTACAGAAAATAAGATGTAATAAGGGAGTAAGAGCTTGCCTTTGCATCAAAAAAATAACAAATTGTGTTTTTCTCATTTATGGGTTTCCACTTATATATGGTGTTCATATGTGTTAATATTATGCGTTGATGTGATGTTTTTGGTTTACTTATTACTTGGTATTTGCATATTAAATGTGATAGTAATTATATCTCAATATGCTCATTTAATGGTTCAGTTATTAAGTTTAAATAAAATCAAATTAATTTCCATGAATGTATTAAGCTGATTCACCCCCTTGCCCCCACAACCTCTCAATTTAGTCAAATTTTCATCACCACTAATCACAAGATAGAAAAACACGTGCCTATTTCAAGATGTTATTAGTTTCCTTGAAAACTCCATGGATTTTTGCATGTATTGAGGTATTCTTCTCACTGGTTTCGGCTTTTTTACCTGCTCTAACTCAGCCTCTTCAACCTCCTCCACAACCTGGTATAACCTTCTCTAATCCTCCACGCATGTACCTTGACTAATGTTGCTTCCCTCCAACAACTTACCTGAACCTTCGGCCCTACAAAATATGCGCCTTCGGCCCTCTACACTATGGTATAACTAAATTTCGACATCATACAAGGAAATATTCTTCTGCAACCTTGAATTTCAGAGGGACATATACCAAAACATGCCTATATTTTCTCCTTCTAGTCTCAAATGGCCTCCCTCATACCTTGGAAAATTAGATCATGAAAAGAGACACAAAATTGACCCTTTTCACTACTTCAAATACTCCTATAGACTGTGGCTACCTTGATGAGATGCACTTGTGACAATCTTAATTCTTTTCCATGTACTATGATACCATGTAGAATTTCGTTGATATTATGATTTGTTGATAAGAACAATCTAAAAAAAACTTTCTTTTCTTACAAACACAAAATTTATCTACTAAATTTGCAATGGAATAGGAATAGAATAAAAATCATAGTCACACAATAAAACCCATTATTTTTCTAGGAAACCTAATTGGGAAAACCTTTTTCTTGATGAGATTTTTATTAATAGAAAAAAATGAGAAATATATCTCTTACAATACACTATTTTAATATAGAATACAACCTTCTCTCATCCTTAAACTAGGCTTGAAAAAACCTACAAGAATATTGATCTCTAACCTATCAATCTTTTTCACAAGCTTCTCTTGCACACACTTCCTCTCACAAGATCCATGCACAAAATTGTGCTTCCTATTGCTTGCTCTCACCAACGTGTGCTCAACAAAACAATGATTAAAATTGTTCCTTCATCCGTCCTTTTAAATGAATTTTGAATGGTTAAAATTAGTGAGTTCTATGTCTAGAAAGTCAAACTAGTGATTTTATAGTTAACAATAATTAACACAAATTGTTAATAGTAGTGAACAAAACTTGTGAACTAGTTCCTCCTAAAATATGGGAGGCTAACTCCACTCTTTTTTTTCAATTTCGAAACTAACTCACACTAGAAAATCAAGAATTTGACTTTAAATGTAAACACGTCAATTAACTTCCTCATGCACTCCTAATTTTTAGGGAAACTCCTAAAATTTAGGAAATTGAGCACTCAAGTTTTACTCCTAATTCAATAGAATTCACGTTCAATTTCTATGGATTATTCTTATTATATGAATATTTTTTTATATGTCACAAAATTCAATATTCATTCATAATCCAAGTGTGCTACATAAAAATATTTTCATGTTGAATAAAGAGAAGTTGCAAACCAATACTGTTTATAGAACAATGGAAAATTCATAGTTCAATAAAGTAAGAATTTATTTGTTGATATATGAGATACAAGGAAAATATGGTTTGAAAGTAGAAATGGATAGTCTCTTGAATACATTGATATATTTAGAAAGATTGTATGTCCATATTATGAATATGAAAATGTCACTGCAATATGATGGGGTTTAATTAATATAATATTGTTCGATAGTCAGAGGTGTTGTTCTGTAAAAGGGTACACTGGGATTCAATATGGTATGATGTAAAGATATCAGTAAAAGAGATTATTACTAATATATTGACAACCTCGTATTTTGTATGATGAGAAAAAATATTTTTGAAGCATAATTATATATGTCATTAGGGTTTTGGAAACATTTTTGAATTAGGATATTGCTCTGTCTAGTTCAATAAGGTTTGTCAAATTACCTCTCTTGATGAAGATAACTTGTTGGAATATTTTGACTAACATTGATATGGAACATCTCTGATTATGAAGCATGAAGACTCTATATATGCTACTAGAAATTTCGAAAATAGAATTTGCAAATTCTGGTGGACCATGAAAAAGGTGTAAAATCAACATTGAAAAATTGGGCTTTGTAAACACTAGACAAATTTTTAAGGATAATAAAGATATAGGGTTTAGAGATAAAACCCTAGCTAGATGTTTCAACTGAAAGGAAAAAATCCTAGATCATGCTAAGAAGGAATGACATTATGCTAATGATGAAGGCAAGGATGTTAAAGATCCATTATGGATGCAAAGAGGCTAAGATCAAGAGGGAGATGCCATTTCCTATAATCCTCAAAATCTAAGCATTTTATGTCTTTACTGCTTGATTTGTAGTTTTACTATTATTTAGTCTCTTTACTTTGTATCCTTTGATTTATTATAATTATTCTTACATGATCTCTTAGTGAGCATTGCAGGTATATAGTAAAAATTACCTATTGTTTGGAAAGAAAATGGAAATAATGGAAGAAGAGGGAAAAGCGTGTGATAATATTAATTTTTTCATAACCATGATTTTTATTGAGAAATATCAAACAATATGAGATCTGAGCTGAGATGGAGCAAGGAGATCGATAAGTTTGTAATATACTTTAAATTGCGCTGAAGAGAATTTAATGGTGACTTCCAAATAGATATAGAAGATCAGTAGCATGCAATAGTTAACAATATAGATAAGTACAAAGTAGGAGTTGAGAATAGAAGGTTCTCCAAAATGAGGGAGAGAATCATGAGAAGACATTTCTTCAATTGTTAGGTAAAATTTTGTTTGAATTATTTAAATTGAATTGGAAAGTGGATGAAAATTCTGTTCAATGGAATAATTGAAGAAGTAGAAGTGTGCTTAAAATTAAATTAGGGATTTGAGGTACATAAGAAGAAGTATGATGATTAAATAATGCTTTATATGATCAGAAGCAAACACATTGGGCTTGGTTGATCCTATTTTATTTATCTCTTAATGAAGGAGAAGGACTCGTGTGTTAGAAGGAGAAAGTATAGAAAAAATAATTTGTTTTGTAATGGAATGAGCAATAAGAGGGTCTTGTTTTAGCTTTAGAGGGATTTGACCGTTGAGTTTGAGATAATGTTCTGTCAAACTAAGGGATAACCTAGTAAGGGTGACAGGAATGTAGTAGTGGTGTTGGATTCAGTGAAGGAAACAAATTAGTTTATGGTTGAGCTAAGGCATGTCGCTCAACATGTGTTGGAGTACCAAAAATATTAATTTGGTCCTGGAGCAACCAATTATGGTTTGAGATATGTCTCAAATAGTGAATGACATTTGTAGATTCATATTAGCTAGATAGCAGTGAATAAAGAAAGGTTTCATCGAGATATTGCTTCAATTTGGTCTCTATTAAAATTCTTTGAATGGGAAGGAAGCAAAAATGTGTTTCACTCAAGTATTGTAAAGGCTGAGTATATTGCAGTTGGACTAGAAATATGAGAAGAAATATAGATTTATAGGCTACTTGCAATATTGTCTAAATCAGGTACAAGTGATGATCATGATGAAAGGTCGAAGGACAGTGATATATAGAAGTAATATATGGTATAGAAGGAAGTGGTATGGCTCCAATATTATTCTATAGTTAAGAATATTGTTAGCAAATCCTTTCCAAGGATGAATCCTATATACTTCAAGGAAAAGCTTGAAGTGACTGAATTTCCCTCTCTTGGTGAGAGGGAGTGTTGATCAAATAACATCATGGAACGACATTCTCCCTGTGTCAAGTATATTGACCTTAATTAGGGAGAATGTTCTAACAAAGGATAGTCATTCTCCATGTGTCATGTATGTTCACTGGAATAAGGAATAATGGTCCTGGAGATTCACCATGTGTCAAATATATTGATCAAAATGGTGGTGAACGAAGACTAGTATGTATAACATGTGTTAGATAGACCTTAATTATGATGAATAATTGATGTTAAATGATGTACCATGTATATAAATTCCGAACAGGATTATGGTGAGTATACACCACAAGTCATAGGTACCGACCATAATTATGATAACTTTTTGATGTTATTGGTTTACAATGAAACAAAATTGTTGACAAAATTATGGAAACTTGTTGATGCTATTGATTTACCATGTGTCACAATTGTTGACTAGATTATGGTAACTTGATTTACAATATGTCACAATTATTGACCAGATTATGGTAACTATATTTTCTATAACCTTTTCTTATAGAAATTTGTCAACATGAAAGCATCTAGATAGTCATTATGAATACCTCCCTAATTGAGAATGAGTGTTGAATTTTGTAGCTATGTTTGATCTTCATAATTAATATCTTAGTCATTGATGTATTTGTATTGCATGTTATCCATGTTATTGTCAAAAGATAAATTATAAGGCATGTTCTTCATGTCATTTTAAAAGAGAAAAATCATTTTCAAGTCTTCCCTCCTCCTAAGCAAGTCGACCTCAGTGAAGAGGTACCCATTCGGCTAACATGATTACTATATATGTGTGTCATTTGACCTCCTCATCAACGATAAAGTTGGGATCACTTTTGAGGTAGAGTTCATATTAACTCAAGGAAAAAATAAAATTATCAATGAAGCGAGAATTTTGACCCCAAAATGAGAACTCTGGCCAAAAAAAAACCCAAAAAACATGAAAAACAATCCAAAAGAAAAAAGTGTATATGCTAGAACTAAACTTTTTTGCAGGGGTAAATTTTCAATACTTTTAAAAATGGCAATAAAAAAAAATTTGCGCAAAAAACATGAAAAAACAAAAAATGTTGATGTTGGATGTTTTTGTTTGTCTAAAATTCCAACATTTTTTAGCAATGGCAGTAAAAATAAAATACCATAACTCTAAAAAGCATTAAAATTCCAATAGTTTTCAACAACATGTTCAAGATAAAATATCACAACTCCAAAAAACTTAAAAATTCCAACCGTTTCCAACCCTAGCGTTAAAGATAAAATATCACGACTCCAAAAACCTTAAAATTTCAATATTTTCAGACATAAAAAACAAATATCATGATTATAACAAACCATAGATTTTCAACATATTTCGAGATCAAATACCATGACTAGATTAAAACTTAAAAATAAAAACCTAAATCAAAAATTCATTATACCAAATGATAAAAATATATTTCTTTTAAAATCTTAGCCTAGGAAAACTTGGCACATTGCAACGAAAACATAAAAATCACCCATCAAATTGACAAATAGTGCGTGCATCCTTGATCATCTGCAATTGAAATTAAAAATCAACTAGCAAATTAACACATAGTGGAGGAAAACTTGATTCATTGTAACAAAAACTTAAAAATAAATAATAAAATTGACACATATTGGATCGGGTTCTTGGTCGAACATTGACACAACCCCTACAACCCAAAATAAATAAATCAATCAATAAAACTAAAATAAATAAACCAATAAATTTAAAGTTAAAAAAATTAAATTAAATCATAACCCCAATAATAATAATAATATGAAGGCTTTGATGGAGCATGAGGCTAGGGCTCTATTTTCTGAAGCTGAATTGACTGTTGCAACATTGCAAGAATATAATCTTGCCATCGAAAATGGATCAAATCAGGTTTTCGTGGCAATTGGGATTGGCTTATCCTCATGAGCCCGAACTCACTTGGTTACCATCGTCAAATCTCATGGTAGTCCTCATTCTTTTCCTAAGATATTTTTATGGGTTAGATCTGCGCCAGAAGTAGTCCCTCTTGTTGGAGAAGTGCATTTCCATAGCTATTGCCCATCGTTAGCATTAAAGCTAACACTCCCTAAATCTCAAGGCAAATTCCCAACTCCTTTTCGTTGGTTTGATTCCGCTCTAGAGGTGGATACGCCATGCAAAAGGAAAAATCTAAAGACACAATTCATGATTTCTGATCTAACTTCTTGTAGAGTAGAACCACCCACTGATCTCAGTGCTCAACACCCCGAACTATCAAATGAAGATGGATCTGTGATATTACAAAATACGTTTAAGGGTTATACAAATCATTGTTCTTGGTTTACCCAACATCCATCTTGTATTCCCTTTTATGAGGCTGCAATAAGTAAAAAAACACGGGATACACGAGGTGGATGCAGATGTGACCCTATTCCACAACATGAAACACATGCAAGAAGAGAGTGGTGACCATTTATGAGGTTGAATCTAGATGACCCAAAACCATATCCACCTAAAGAAACCCCAATCCAAATCTTCATCAAAACATGGGAAAGAAAATAAATATGCTTGAGAGTTAGGAATGGGAAGTGGATCAGATATCTTAAACTAAAGATACAAGAAAAGACAGGTTTCCCAGCTAACCTATAAAATATGATTCATGCTGGAAAAATATTGCAAGGAAAATCAAATCTCTAGGAATATGGCATCAGACCAGATTCAATTATAATTATTAATATTAGGCTTCTAGGTGGATGTCCTGGAACTAGCTCTAAAGGACTAGTATCGTTCAAAGATGCAGTCAAGGGGAAGAAGGAACCAATACATTCTCCCACTATACGAGGTCCTTACATTATGGAGAAAATGTCCCAAGTGTCGTTTTTGACAATAAATCTAATTGAGGTAAATGAAATTCATGATGAGATCTATAATAAAGTAGTTATTTTTAGATTCAATGGTTTCTGGCCTAAATCAGAGGCATTACGTGAATGGATTTATACTACATGGATGGTAAATTGTGATATCCATTTATGTTCTACAAGGTTGTTTATCCTCAAGTTTAATACAACAAAATATTTAAATTATGCATTAAACAAGGGACCATGGTTTTGGGGCAACGTGATACTATTCATAACACCATGGTTTCCATTGTATGGGTAACGTTACATAATCTATCACTGCATTTTTGGCATCACAAAGTTTTAGCAGGAATTGGGAATTCTTTGGGGAAATTTTTAAAGATATATGTTGAATGAGTCTCAATGGGCCATTTCACCTTTTCCGGAATCTACATCGAAGTAAACCTTGGTAAAGAGTTACATGATTGTATTCAGCTATATTACAACAATCAGCAATGGTCTCAAGCCCTTGACTATGAGAATATAACCTTTCATTGTTGTATTTGTCTTCATACTTAACACCTTCCAAAAAAAATTCCTCAAACTAAAAAAGAAAGGAAAAAAATACAATCACAAAATCCAAAAGGATGGTATTTTTCAGAAACTCAATAAGAATAAATAGAAGAAGAAAAACCCATAGACAATACCACAAACAACAATGATAAGAAATCCTAGGAAACTGTGTTGAAGGACGAGGTTGAGCATAAATTTTCATTGAATTCAACACCCTCCGAAAAACAACTGGAACTCGAGATGAATACCATTGAAATACCAGCAAGTGGTACCAAACGAGCACACAGTTCAAAAAATTCAGATTCTCTCAAATAATCCCAACCAAATGTAAAATAGACACAAATGACTATTGTTTCACCTTCGTCCAAATCTAATGGTTGGCAGAAAGTGGAAAAGAAGAAAGGTAGGAAAGAGTAGAATACGTAACTCCCGAATGATGTGTTTTTATTTATCTTGAGTTGATGCATATGCTACTTAGCATCTACAATATGTAATTTCATTCAAATGAATAAAATTATGATTTTTCCTTGTGAAAATAAAATAATAATAATAAATAAATAGAATAAAATTAAAACATTGAGAAAAAAGATAAATTAAAAATGATAAAACCAATAATAATAATAATAAATCATTCATATATATTAAAAAAAGGCAAAAAAATATTAAAAAAACACATAACTTTTTAAAATTTTATATTTATATATATATATATATACATTTGAATATTAAAAATAAAAATAAAAATTTAAATTTAAAAAAAATAAAAAATATATAAAAAATTTCAATACTAGTCCCTCATGGCCCCTTGGTTGCAGGAGCTACGCAACTTGAACTGCCTTGGCCTGCAACCCTTTTGCAGTTGGGTAATGGTGGGGAATCAACTTGCACATGCCTAGTGGACAAGGGGTCACAGACCAAGGGAGGCGGGAGGTAGCACAACTCCGTCCGCCCTAGCCCATGATCCATTTTCCGCTAGGCAAAGGTGGAAATATTCAATTTTTTTTTTTTTTTTTAACATTTAAAGTTGTTATTTTTAATTATTGTTCTTAAATGTGTGTGTGTGTGTATATATATATATATATATTCAATTTTATAAATATTTTATATTTATTAATTTATTTTTTTAGATTTTTAATATTCTTATTCTAATATTTTAAATTTTTTTCCTTGTTCATTTTTTTTCCCTTCCCGTATTTGTTTTAAATGTTATTTTTAAACAATTTAGTTTAATTTATTACTTTTATTTATTTTTTATTTTGATACTTTTAATTAAAATCCTATGTGAATCATTATTTTTGAAAAAAATTCAAATATTATAATTTTTAGATATAAATTTGATAAAACAATTATTAAAATTGTTATTTTTCAACTTTTTGTTTTGTTTTTTTTTCCCATAAAAATCATTTATTTACATATCATTTTTATCAAAAAGGTCCCAAAATGTATAGTTTTTAATTATATCTATATGCAAAATGTATAATTTCTGTCAAATATTTAAAATTAGTATCTTTTTGGTGGCAATTAGTTTATGTGTATTGAAGTATTAATTAATGGAATATAAATATATAAAAAAGATCCTAACTTCAAAATATTATTTTTCAAAACTTTGTAAGAGGATAAAAAAATTCATTACAAAAAAATTGTAAAGAAAAATAAAAAATAAAAAGCTTGAAAAACCCTGTAAAAACAAGCATAAGAAAGAAGAAGAAGAAGAAGACTACTTGAAAAAAAGTTAAACAAAAAAACATTTTAAAAACAGTGCATATTTAAGACATAAAAAAATTTCGAGTGTCAAAAATATGCCCAAGAAAATGGTTGATGTTTTTTCAAAATCTGCATGAAAATCAACAACATTTTAAAAATATTATCCTTACTTAATAATATCAGAAAATTTAAAGTGTTAAAAATAAACCCCCAAAAAAGGTGTTGATGTTGAATCAACACTTTTCAAAATTGTCATGTCAATCACTTAACATTTAAAAAAAATGTGCATACTCAATATATAAGAAAATTTAAAGTATCAAAAATATGCTCCAAAAAAAAGGGTATATTCTAAATCAACTTTTTTCAAAATCAGATGATTTTTTGCTACCTATAAAAAGTGATAATTTGGTCAAGTTCTTGTTTGGCTAGTAACAATGTTACAAGTCAGAAGTCAATTCAAAGACAAAAAAAAAATGCATTTGAAGCACAACTTTATGTTAAGGAAGAAAAACATATCTCTAATCTAAAAGGACGTGTTGCAAGATAGACACTTTTAGTATAAGGAAGAGTTGCAGGATTGAGATTTTACGTGCAAAAGAATGAGTTGCAAGATTGAATTTCTAGAGTTGTAGGACTGAGACTCTAGATGCAGAAGCTGGCTGAAATTCAACTGTAGTAGATAGATGAGACCAAGTCTCTTGGAGCAAATGGTTTACTTGACTAGGAAAGAGTTGACCAGGTTTAATCGTATGGTTAACTAGATGAAATAGGCGTGTCTCTTCTTGAAATGAAGAGTTTCTCTAATGAAAATGTTGTTGCATTCCCCCCTATGTAGGATTTCCCAGTGTAAAAGCTTGTGTTCTTGTTTTGGCTATCTCTTTATGGGTCTATAGTCTATGTTGGAGATCTTTTGTGTAATTGCTTGATTATTAATTAAAATATGAAATAATTTAAAATGAGTATCATTAGAAGGAATTACCAGTATAATAACTATGAAAAAACAACATATTTGTCATGTTAGAGATACTTTTGATTATTCTCTTGTGGTCATGTTTTTAGGGAACCCAATTGAGTGCCAGCTGTGCAATCTAAGGTGGGTATGAGGAAGCCTTATGGGAACTGGATGATTATGGAAAATAAAGAAGAAAAAAATTATTAGTTTTCATCCTTTTATTGAAGAAGCATTCCATCCACAACAACAATAGAAAACTTAAATAATTGTTTTGTCTTCTTTCCATATAGGTTTTCTTGTATGAAATGTTGATTAAATGGTAGCATGATATTTATATTTTTGGACGGTTGTTATTATGAGGAGTATCACAAGATGTGACATAATTTTAGGAGTATATATCATCATATGTATGTGTAAAATGTAAGTTTATATACTCATATATAAAGCTACAAAATCGAACGCATTATTATAAGGTGAAGAAAGAACCTTGACTATGGACATCCAACTCACGAGACCAATAGCGAAACATTTTTTTACGTTGGGATGTCCATAAATTTATAAGTAAATGCATTCCTTAGTTTCCTTGTGGTGATAACATAGACCATTAAAAATAATTTGGTTATATAACAAGAATCTTCTAATATATAATTTGGTTAACAAGAACCCCCTAAAAAAAAGTTTCAAAAGTTGTTGTCTTCGCTATTAAATCTAATAGTTCTGTGAGTGCCATTAGCCATAAACATATTAAGAGAAACCCTCTCACTCCAAGGATCTATGGGCTTCCTAAGATTCATAAGGATGGGACCCATAGGCCTATTGGAAATACAATTAGTGATGCTACTTATTTTCTTGATAAATATTTGATGTGGAAGCTCAAGCCCCTTGTTCGTCTCACATATGATTTTGTTAAATACTCCTCTTCTTTTGTCAGTGAGTTAAAGGGGATTGAATTCTAACCAAATGATAGTATGGCAAGTTTTGATGTGGTTTCTCTTTAAACCAATATCCCCATTAATGAGGTTTTTAAGGTAATCAATCATATTGATGATCCTGATACACCCAAGCTTGTTGAAATTTGTCTTACCTCTATTTTTCTCAACTTCGAAGGTGAATTCTATGAGCATACATGTGTTGCCATGGGTTCTCTGCTCTCTCCCGTCATTTCTAACCTGTTGATGGAATATTTTTAATCAAAAGCCTTGGCTTCAAGTGAATTGCAATCAAAGAGTTGGAAAAGGTTTATATATGATACCTTCATTTTGTGGTGTCATGGTCGTGACAAGTTGGATTTGTTTCTTCAACATCTTAAAAATCAATCAAGATCCATGAAATTTACCATGAAGCCTGATGTTAATCGAAACCTTCCTTTCCTTGATGGTCTTGTCTTTAAGAAGGTTAATGGTTCTTTCTCTCACCAAGATTTTCATAAGAAAACACACACTAAACAATATCTTTATGCTCACTCCCATCACTATCCAACCCAGAAGCTGGGAGTTCTTAACACATTAGCTACTCGTACTTTTCAAATTTCTAATGAAAGTCACCTGGGAGTTGAGAAATCTCATCTCCTTAAAGTTTTTGAAAAGAATGGATATAATAGATTCCAATGTATCATGGATTTTTTAAAAGAGAGCAAAGGTATGAAGATAAAGAAAAAACCTAAAGAATGGGTTTCCACTATCCAACTTCCCTTCATCCAAGGAACTACCAATGTTTCTTCCACATTTATACCCTTAAACACTATTGTCGCTACCTAATATCTGTCAAAGACCCAGTAGAACCCAAAGACATGAAATTTTTTTAATTTGATCCCATGTTCCTCTTGGACCCCCTACATTGAAGAAAAATGTTATTTCATTAACAAAAGGTGATCTGAAATGATTGCTAGTTATTATTGTGCTAGTATCATTTCTGGATATAAAATTATCTTTTCTTTGGTTTTCTTAGCCATCAAGAGTTTGTCTATGAGCATGTGATTGTCAATTCAATTTACTTGGTGAAATTTAGTGTTTTTCATAATCTTTAAAAATAATTTTAAATGACTGAACAACAGCAAATATAAACACAACAAGCACACATAACAAATCTCAATACACAGAATTTTTTTGAAAGAGTTCACCCCTCGTGGGCTACATCTCCTTGGTTTAGCTTCATAGTGTAGACTTTTGTATCAGCATCAAGTGTCCTCAAATGATACTTAAAAGTTTCAAATGCTATTGGAACATATACAAATGAGTTTAAAACATCAAAATATACCAAAAATGACTGTTTTTTTGCTCAATTTCAATTCTGGATGCTCTGGCGATGCCTCCAACACCTGGTGGCCCTAGCCTTCAAAAATATTCAAATTCAAAAAAACACTTGTAGATGACCTTTTATGCCTCAGCAACCTGTTCATTGAGTTACTATCATGTCAAATAGCCAAGAATGCCTCTATTTGAGCTTTCTTTGGGAAAAAATTTCCTCAGTTATGCCAAAAACTGTATTTCCCCCAATTTCTCCACTAATTTTGGGGAGGCTACCAGCTAAAAATCCAAAAATAGCAAAGTCGTCAGTTTCGGCATGCTCCCCTAAAAACCTGCCATATTAAACACATGTTAATTAAAGGTTAATCACACTTAAAAGATAATATAAGTGTGGTTTATTTTTAAGCTCTATTAGCGCTAATGGGCTATTAATTGTGGATTAACCACATTTAAATGTTAATTAAGCAGGTTTAATATCTGTCGGTTTGTTTGTCATAGCACCTGGTTCTCTGCGTAAGGACACATGGGAGGGGGCTGGCCCCCTCCATACCCCCAATCGTCAGAGCAATCAACTATAAGAAGTGGCAGCAATGTATGAAGGTTAATACCTTCGATGTAGACATATCGATAGGATGGCGGTGTGGCGTGAGTTAGGTCAGGGGTTCGACCCCAACCCTGACCATAAAATTTTGTTAAAATATATGCCCTGCTCTGCCAACTAAACCTCCTCCAAACGTGATTGGTAGCTCTCCTCCGATTGTGGCATAATCTAACATAATATATGGTTTACCACCTTTAGGTTATATATATGAAAAATTAACACCATATAATATATCCAATAATAAACATTCAACTTGCCAACTTCAAAGGCCATGGGGTGGGGGAACGTGGTATATAAAAAATTAACACCATATAATATATCCAATAATAAACATTCAACTTGCCAACTTCAAAGGCCATGGGGTGGGGGAACGTGGCAACCCCTAGCTGTGCCACATGTCCTATCTCCATTGGTCCAAAATTCCCCAATTAAAAACAATAATTTCTGCACCAACAATAATAATATAATTCACCCTTAGACTTGGGATAAAAAAATTCACGTCCTAGTCATTATCACTGAATTCGACTGGAACACTTGGCACATTGTCATTGGTTGAACCTGGAGAATATTCTCTGAGAATCTGACTGTACCTACCACATCATCCCTGTACATATTTTGTCCATTTTTTATTTGTTTTAGAAAGTGAACAGCAAGCCATAACTTACTCATACGAACTCAGATTTTGATGAAATGAGTTGTGTTGGAATCCTGGCAATGAACTTTATTTGATCGTTCAGGTATAAAAAATTGTAAGAACTTTGAATTTTTAGCTAAAATACTAATCCCTCATCAAAAGGATTCAAAAGTACGTTGTTGACATAAATCATTGTAGGACTCACTCCTCGATTTTGGTTGAGCATACTACCAAGACAAAACACCATATTTTGTTAAGGATTCTCAAGTAATTACCAAGATTGATCATGCCCATCACCGTAAGTTTAGAGAGGCCATTGAAATTGAAAAAAGGTTTAAGACGCTAAATAGGAATGATGGATGGAAGATTAGTTGTTGTTGGATCTCTTCTCTTTATTCCTAGGTGTTGTCCTTTTCTTGGAGGTTCCTCTTCGTTTTCCGTTGTCCTCCTCTTACTTTCTTATTCATTCTCTTTATGCTACTAAGTGTGTGGATTGGGTCCTTCTGCTTCTTCTTCTTCTTCTTCTTTAATTTAATATATTTATTTCAAAATATCTAGTTAAAGCAACATCCTTTTGTTTTTTGAATCGTTGTTCTTTCTCTATCCCTTGGAAATGTACTTATCTCTTGTATTTTCTGGGAATTTCCAACTTTTAGATTTATATTTTCGTTATTTTCATTAGTATTTAGATATTATTTTATGATTTTTGGAATTCCATAGTTTCTTATTTTCTCTTTAATTAATTCTTCTAAAATAATGATTAATTCTTCTAAAATAGTGAATTTGATTCTTTTCTTGGTTTTTATTTTGTTTAGTTAATGCTTATACAAAATTGTTTGTTGATTCTATTTAATTATTATTAGTAATTTTTTTTGGTTCTTGCTGTACTATTTTATTTTTAATTTAACTAATTTGTTTTTTAAACAATATTTATGTATTTATTAAAATAAAAACTTAGAAATAATTAAAAGTAAAAATATTCTCGCTTCAAAATTTCAAAATTTCATTTCTCGGAAATTAAACTCATATTATTAGAATATTAAATCAAATTAAGGATCAATTAAAAAAAAAAAATTTAATTTCTTGTTTTATTTATTTTTGGAATTTAATTTTTATTTTTTAATATCAATTGAAAATATTTCTACTTGCTTCCATTTCCTTTGAGTTTTGTTGTGATTTTATTATATATTTATTTTAAATTAAAAATACTTATATTATTATTATTTTGATTTATTATAATTTTTCTTTTAATTATTATTGACTTTTTATTATTTCACTTTTTATAATTTTAATTTGAAGTATTTTGTTTATTTACTTTCTAAAGATGTTTGTAAATCTAATATCATTTATTAAATTTAATACTTACATCTCTACTTTATTTATTTGTTCTTTTGGTCAGTTTTGAAAATGAACCACAGTGAGTGGCTGTGGTTGGACACCATAAGCCAAAATATTCTATATGGTTTATCGAGAAAATTCTTGGCTTTCGTTTTTTAACGTAGGTTAAAGAGGTCGAGGCCAGAGCCCATGTCAGTGACGCCTGCGAGTGGCAATTTCGAAATTCGAAACTGAAACGTTATTCAAACGGGAAAATGTTTGTTCTCGACCTTTTTAAGTTTATTGACTTCATATGATATTCAAAAAATATTCGCTATTCATAAATTAAAGAATGAAGCCAGAGCTGACATCGGTTTACTTGGAATAAAATCACTGAAATGGGGATGAGAAAGAAAACCTGCAAAACCTTCAACAAAGCTAAATTCAGATTTTACGTGTAAAGTTCTCTGTAAAATCACTGAAATGGGGATGAGAAAGAAAACCTGCGACACCTTTAACAAAGCTAAATTCAGTTTTTACGTGTAAAGTTCTCTCCACAAATTTTGTCAATAAATCGGAGGAAAATTATGATTTATCCTATTACATTAATCGGTGCTAAATGTCAAATACCATATTTAAAGCAATGCTAAAATATTTGCTTTGCATAATTCGCCAAACAATTGAAGGAATCAAATTTTGTGATGGTAAAAATGTCGGATGTTCTATAGCTACGTCTCTTTTCGACGAGACTGAATCAACGGCTATACAGATATAAAGAAAGCTTCCAGTTTTTTTTCTCAGAGAGCTTGCAGTTTTTTTTCTGAGAGGAAAAAAACGCTGTTCTATTAAGCTAGCAACAGTACATGGTGAAATAACATCCGTCAAGTGATATGAAAGTCCACATCCATCAGTGAACATGCATTCCATATCCAAAAATTATCCAAGCTGTTATCCGTCCATAAATACATATATGGAAATGCCAATATCATCACTCTCATCAACAGAATATATACATGAAGGAAACGAAACATATTAAAAGATATAAATCCTTCCCCAATCATGCTAATAGCAAATACCAAAATCTATGAAAGCTGCAAGCTCGCCTGAGGAAGATGCCGATCATTGAGTCTTGCAAAAACGTATATGGTAGGACATATATTCCAGCAGCATGCCAGCCAGGCTCTCCTGAGGATGAAGCCGATCATGTATGCATGTAAAAACATACTCAGCTAGTAAGATATTCCAACATTTCACACTCAAGACCCATCCGAAAAAACTGTAGAAGGATACAATATCATAACAGGTTCGCTTGCACTAAGGTGGGAAGAACAACAGTGTCCAAAAAAAAACTCCTAGAGTTCCTACGCATTAAAACAGATTAGAGGGAGGGGAGCACGGATTTCTGAATGAGTGCCTTGGTAGTGATCAATATAAAAAAACCAACATGATCAACAAGTCCCCTTTTTGATAGAAGATCTGCCATGATATTGCATATATGGCTTATAGGAGGGTTATTGAACTTGGACATGAGGTATTTAATTCTATTAATCCACCCATCCATTCCATTTGGTTGAAGAGCAGCACATCTCGATACTCCATCGATTACCATTTTAGCATCCCCATATATATTAACTATGGGCAGTAGCAAATATAAAGCCAGTAGCATACCAACCCATAACGCCAGCAAATCAGCCCTGACATTTGATCCACTGCCTCCATTCCAATGTAGATTGAACCTTTGAGAGCCATCAATCTTTATCCAAGCCTCACAACCACATACCTCATCCTTTTGAGCCCCATCAAAGAAGAGAGCACGAAGTGTAATAGAATGGGCCTGATCCTATGTGAGAGATCCATGTCTCTGAGAAAAGCTGAAGTTTGGTTGTGAATCCATGACATAATGTTGCTGAAAATGTTTTCCATGACAATATCAGTACCCTCAAATATGGCCCTGTTCCGGGCCAGCCACACTTCCCAGATTAGTAAAAAAGGCAGGATTTTTAACTTTCCATCAAGAGCACCCGATGTATCAAAGGTATTAATAAAGGAGTCTGGCTTCCATCCATGCACCATGTGAAAGCTGGAGAATAAGTCCCATACTTTAAGTACACCCAGACATTGTATAAAAAGGTGGAAGGTCGATTCCTCTTGTGTAAGATAAAAGATGCATCTGCTAGGCCCATAGAAACAATGTTTTCTGAGGTTCACCCAAGTCAAAATCTTCCCTTTCTAGGCTAGCCAACCAAACAACAATACCTTGCATGGGATATTTCTATGCCAATGAACATAAAAAGGAGATCAGGGATTGGCACCACTGTTTCCACTATTGATATGTGCATAAATGTCCCGTACCACCAATCCACCCCCATTTTGTATCCCATCCCATACTATGCTATCACCCCCGATGCAGTATACAAGCCCGCCTGACCTCAGCACGTTAACATACAGATTCCACTTTCGGGCGTCCTACTCAAGTAGCTCCAGCTGGGCCGCTGATTTCCATATGGGGCACCTAATTTACCACGAATCAATCATTGAGTTGTGATAAGAAGATGAAACCCTTGCAATGTAAAATGTGGTAGAGTTTGTCATCCTGTGGAAACTCTGGATTGAAACCCACTATCTTGTCTCCCCCAAAGATGATATTAACCCCATTTCTGAATTTCCATGCCAGTCAACCAGTCAGCCAGTATATACACAACCTTGATAAATCCCTTCCATATGACCAATTCACTCCTTTTCCTATGTAGAGTACCGAAGAAAATTTGAGAGATTGGCTCCCCCTCCAAATATTTCATCCTACAAATGCCCGACCAAATGCCCGATCCATTTAGTACCCTCCATAACGATTTGACAAGGAGGGTCGACAAGAAAGATTTAACATGCAACAACCCCCGTCCTCTGCTTTCTTTTGGCCTGGTCAAATCATCTAGTTTCCAGAGGTGAAATGTTTTCTCCATTGTAGCGCCAGCCAAAATAAAATGAGAAATTATTGCATTAATAAGAGATATGATATGTGCAGGAAGTAAAAAGAGGTGGCCCCAATAAAAAAAGAACTTTATTATAATTTCCTGAACCAGAATGTATTGCCCACCCATGGACAACCATCAGTGATCCCATTTGATTATTTTGTGCCTAAACTTGTCCACTATCCACATCCAATCATCAACTCTATACCCATTCAGTTTTAGTTTAAAACCGAGATAGGTGTGGCCATTAGACAAATGCTTCTGTTGTACTCCGAGGAAATCCACAATGAAACTGATCTCTTCCTCATCACCATCTGCATGCATAAGGATGGATTTTTGTTTGTTTATGGTAAGGCCAGTCGTAGCTCCAAAACGGTTGAAGAGATAATGAAGATAAAACCATTCATTCTTGTTGATCCTGCCAAATACAAGCAGATCATCTACAAACAAAGAGTAAGAGATGCAAAAAGTAGGAGAAAAGGAAATACCCTTGAAATAACCAGCCTACATAACCATCTTCATGAGATTACTATATCCATCCATAACAATTATCAACAGAAGGGGTGAGAGGGCACATCAGTGGCAGCGACCATGTTCCACAACAAAAAAATTCGAAGGCATTCCATTTATAATTACAGCATATTTGACTGACATTATGCATGCCATAATCCATCTTATATTAGGGATCGAAATGCCAATGTTTAGCAAGACCAATCTGATATAGGACCAATCGATAGAATCGTATGCTTTGAACAAATCCACCTTGATGATAAGAGCCTCCATTCTCTGCGCCTGAATAGAGTGTAAAACCTCTTACGCCGATGCCCACAACATCGTGTATGGAGCGCCCTTGTAAGAAACCATATTGATCCGCAGAGATTCTAGATGATAGGATCCCTTTCATCCTTATGGCAATAGTTTCGGAAATAATTTTGTATAACAAACTGCATAATGAAATCGGCCTAAATTTCGAAAAGGTATGTGGATGACAATTCTTCGGGACCATCACTATAAATTTTGAGTTGATATCTCCTGGAATGAACCCCAACTTTCTTGACCTCTCAATAACCAATAGCAATTCATCCCCCATCATCTCATAAAAGTGTAGGAAGAACTCTGTCGACCATCCGTCCGGTCGAGGGCTCTTATCATGGGCAAAAGACTTGAGGACCACCATAATCTCCTCCTTTGTGACCTCCACCCCCAGATGTCATTTGCCTCTGAATCATACATCGTGGGCATGTGGCTAAGAACCCAAGTTCAATTTGAATGATCAATCCTCGGGTCGTCTTTATAAAAGTCCGAGTAATATTCGTATGATTCTTTCCTTATCTAATTTGAAGAATATACAGTCTGACCCTCCTTTGATTCGATGCTTCAAATAGAAATAGAATGCATTCTTCCATTTGCCACCTTGTGAAAATATTTAGTATTCATGTCCCCTTCTTTCATCCATGTAACCTAGCTCTTTAGTTTCCAAGTAACCTCTTATTACATGCCATGGGTTGTTCACATTCTCCATGTGGCAGAAAATTGTCAATCGAATAATAGTGCATGGTTGAAAAAACTTCTTTTCATATAATCCTCAAGCTGAATAGCATCTCGAGAATTATCGTAAAATGCGAATGGTTGATAGTATTCAAGGTTGTTCTCCAGGTGCCAGTTTTCAGTGAGGGATTTAACATCCAAGTCCTCTCGCAAATTCTCTAGTGTTCCTTTCAAAGATGGACATACATTTTTGATGCCCAAGATGGCGAGGGTTGGGGGAAGGCCAAGCTCATCGTCTGAACCATCCAGGAGATAGTATAGATCAACCCTAGATGTGTGTATATTTAATTTATAAATGAATATATAGAATAATAAGATAAATTGCTAATTCGATCAGTTTCATATTAGTGTGACATCGTTATATCACTATAGGGCTCACAACCTGTCTTCATCTTTGTAGATTGGGTTATTTTTGGGGATTTGAACCTTGGAACTCATATCTCTAGCGAGAATAAAAACAAAATTAAAATTAAATTATAATTTAATTAATTTTTATAAATTTGTGAATGATTGTGACAAAATAAAACTTCCAATATTATAATAAGATTGATATTTATCTCTAAAACAGTTATATTATTTTTTCTCTTTTAACTAAATTGATTAATTAAAATAAATGTCATAAGAACAAGTGCTTATGGATTTTTAGGATATGGTATTGATAATCCATGGTAATGGCCCATAGTTTTGTAATAAAATCTATTCACATATAAGAAATCTCCATGGTAAAGTAGGGGTAAATCTCCATAAGTAATAATCTTGTTCATGTTAAGTAAAACGTATATATGTTTAACTTATATTAATTTTTTTTTATTTAATAATAATAATAAGTTATAATTTAGTTAGTTTTTATAATATTTTTTATTTTAGGAAGCTAAGATGTATGGCAAAGTGTTACGATGCTTATTATGGGTTGATGCTTAGTGACATTTACTAACAATTTAATCTATTTCGATATGCAATATTGGTTTGATTGTCACTTAAGCGTGCTTGGAGTGCTTGAGCCAAAGGCTATCTCCGATTGGTGACCTCCCGCGAAGTCCTGGTTACTGCTCACGGGAAGTCCTCGTTATGGTTATGGCTCGCGGGAAGTCTTGGTTACTGTTGACGGGAAGTCCTTATTACCAGGTGCAAACCCTAGAAGCCATGATTGATGCTTTGTGATTCATTTCATGGTTTCAATCTCACTTCTTCACCAGATGCAATGAGTGTTAAGTGGACTATTGAAAAATCATGAGAAATTAGTCATTACGAGTACCTCTCATGAAAAATGGTTAACACACTTGAATCCAAAAAAAAATGACATCCAAAATAATAATAATAATAATAATAATAATGAAATTATTATTATATAACATTTTTTTATCTAATTTTTTAAAAATAGCTAGTTTTGGACAAATTTTGAATTTCAATTCTAACTATTACTAAAATATTGTCTGAGTTCTTTATCTTAACTATTACTAAAAAGACATAGTGTAACTTATAGACAAAATGGTCTTTCTCATAATCATTTTTTTGGTTGATATTAATCAAAATCCTAAAAGTGTTTGAGGGTTTCCAAGGATGTTGAATCTACTTATGCATTCAAAAATGTATTTTAAATAACAAAAAATATTGAAATAAATGTGATTTTTTAATTGTTCTATATGAATAATTCGAGTGTTTGAAGGTTTCCAAGGGTGTTGAATCTACTTATACATTCAAAAATGTATTTTAAATAACAAAAAATATTAAAATTGTATTGCCGAATTTTAATGAATTCCTATGAAAAAACTATTTCATATATAAGTAATATACATGCAAAAATATTAATAAATGAATTTAAAAATTAAAGCTTAAAATCTTGAAACTACCAAATTTCCAAAAAATATCACCAAATTTTAGATTTTACTAAAATAGTGTCCCAATTTCTATTATTTTCTAAACAAATTTACAACATCATTAAACTACACTTAGAAAAAATTACTTATTATTGCAAATTAGAAAAATAGCTAAACCAGAAACGTGGACCTAATCCTCTAGTCTTAATAATGTGATTAATCCGAAAAACATTTCTATCTACAGAATATACAAACATACGGTAGAAGTAAAGAATAGTAAAATTATGATGGAAAATTTAACGCATGATGGAGGAATATAGCATGGGAAGGGCGATTAAAGAATGGAATGGTATGGGAGTTTGGAGGCGACAGGCTTGACTGCACCTGTCCACCGTCACCAAAATCTAATATTGATAAAATGTCTACTTCATGGCAGCTCATTTCTGAAATGTGCAAAACATTCGGGAAGATAAATTCCAGAAAATAAGTGACCTCGGAGATTTTTCCTAAGCTTCATTAAATCCGACAGGTCGGTCTGTGGTTATGGGGGCTTCTAGTCTATGACTTATTTACCATCTCGCCCGTTTGACTTATGGAATGGTGTAAGCTTCTGGGATAGCTAGATGGTGGTGATCTGCTGGATGTTTGGCTTACAAGATTTCATGTGGTGGACGTCCGTGAAAACGTATGACCTGTCGCAAACAAAATAAATAATTTGATCTACTATCTACTGCTTGTGAGGTACCCTTGAATTACCGGCCGGCCGTTTGGAAAATAGCGTACATATGCTTTTTCTAATAGTTTACGATAAGTTATAATTTAGTTGTCAAATTGGTAGTTGGGATAATCATTATGTTGCTGTTGAATGTAGGGTGACTTATTATTGTTATTCATGTAAAACCAAGTCACCAAAAATTAAATTGTTGGTGGACCATAAGAAAGCAGGGTTTTACTCTTGTCAAATCTCTTTGAGTTTTACCTTATTTCCTTAAGTCCAAAAAACACAAACTCTTAGCCAAGAAAAAGTAGATTTAAAGCACAAAAGTAGTTTTAGAGCATTGATACGTTAGCATGTTTTTAATTTGAAGAAGTCCAACTCTTAGTGAAACAAATACAATTTTACAAATTATATATACATAGGTTTCATCATGTTCAATATATCACTGGGATAGAGGCAGGAAATTGAACCAGTGATTTCACATTAAAGAGTGTCTTAAAAGTGCACTAGATCACATCTATAAACACAAATTAAATATAAATTTAATTATTATAACCATGTGAACCCAATCAAAATATAAATTTAATTATAACAAAATGAAAATTAACTCATCAAACTCTAATAAATCATTATTAAGCTAAATATTGATAGAAAGTTGCCTTAAATTCAGTATAGAGTCAACTAGAATATGAAAATTTTATCATCGAAATGGTTATTGAGCGAAAGACTCTTCGACAATTTCATGTATTTAAAAATTCATTGTAGGAAGAGAATCAAATGGGATTTACATGAAATGGAATTGAAGAACATTTAACCTTGTATCTTTATAAATTGTAGAAAGACAACTTATAAATATACAAATCAAATCAAACTAGGAGGGAGGTCACACATATGCATTCATCCAACTATAAACGAGCAGGTCCCATGTCCTTCGAAGTCTCAATTTTAGGGAGTATGAGGTTAGCAAGATAAGAAACACATTGACTCTCTTTAATTGTATCCTATAGATTTTAAAGATGTTGTTTGTGCTTGCTAATGCCTAATGCAAGACCATCTTTGGCGTGAGACAATACTCTAGGGATTATGTCTTTGTTAGTGACCATGACCAATGTAGTGTATACGCCAAAGGAAGGGTAGTTGACTTTGAATAGTTGAAGAAGTTGAACCACCACACCGGCCATCTCCCAACCATATGAGAAACATGACTGCATTCAAGATAGGAGGAGAGAAACATAGGTGAAAATCTTTTTGGAGGTCCAGTTTGAAGAGTGGCTAAGATGAAGAGGGGTCGAGATGTACGAGAGACATCGACGTATGCAAAGAAGACAGATAAAATCTGAGTATGCACACTATATTATATTAATCAAAAGGATTACGTATATATACATCAAGTATAGTCTCAAGATAGAGAAACTATCTTGGACGCACAATAAGGTGGTTGAGAGAATATCTCAACCACACACCAAACTAGGGATATATTGATTTAGCTAACTCCTATGGTATAGGAACAAACTCTTTACATAGAGAGTCACAACTGAAGACAAGTACGAATTACATATTCCAACACACCCCCTTAATGACTACTTGTCTCGATATCAATTTGCAAAATCTAGTTGTGGTCAAACATAACAAAAAAAATGATATGTCGACTTCCATATAAAGGAGAAACCATCCAATGGAATGCATGGGTGCCAATCGCTGCAACTGCTACTCTCATAGGATGACCTTCGCATACATGGTTCTTTCAACCATTAGCACTGCACACATGTACCTGTACCTGCAAATCCCCGCAAAATAAGCTTTGATCATTTTGTGCTCAGTAAAATGAGATCTATGAGAAACCAAGTTTCTCCTATGAGTAAGGTGTTTCTTCAGACCACCTACTTCATTGTGAGAACGAAGGCTCTTGTGTGAGCACTACGGCTCTTATGTACACTTGGGCACTGTAGCCATGAAGGCTCTGTATCCGTGAAGGCTTTGTATGCACTAGGGCTCGCATGTGGTTTTAGCTCACCACAAACCATCACTGAAAAGTGACAAAGTGGTTTTGAGATTACCATGAACTTCACAAGGATACATATGCTTTTACAAGGCTTACAATACACACTCCAAATCTTGGAGTTACCAGGCACATACTTTAAAAGACCACTATAAAAACCATCCTAGAATTGCTTACAATTCAAATGTGTGACTTATCATCAAAATTCTATTACACAAGCTCACAAAAAACTTACACAACTTGATTGTCCATCCTCCTCCAATCTCTGATGTAGATCCAACAACTATCCTTTGATTCCATTTTCACTGTCATGCCTTCATCATATCTAGTAGTAAATAATTCCTCCAAATAAATTTGTTTATTATTGGAATGGCCAGTTCCAACAAATACACTAAATATCACAACAAACCTTACAAATAAAAAAACTCAACCAGATTTACATACATTTATCTACATGTTAAGTTGATTGGGATGAACATGAAAAAATAAAGGAATTCACGAAGAAAATTTGTTTCATCAAAGAAAATATGTTGAAACTTTTAGTTTCATCTTCACCCTATCTCCCTCCTTGGCCACAAATTCTACAAAAAAATGTTGCCATCAACTGTAACTTACCATGCTTCTGTTGCGCAACTCACTAAAGGTCGCTCTGGTATATGAACAGAGTCACGTCCATGCAGCTCACCACACTGGCCTTAGCCACTGTAACAAATATGTTGCACCACATTTCATCGCTGCACCACGAGACCATGATAACAATGCATTCAAACTTCAACTCGGATCGACCCCTCTACACTCGGTGACCCAGCTGACACAACTCTTCTCAACATTGGTCAAACTATATCTCGTTGCATGGCGGATTTCCATCTCGGCTACCATACCAAATCAGTCATCCTGCACACCATCTCATTCAACAATGGCCCAAGTTTGTGCTCACTAACACAACAACACACGATATAATGTACCAAGTTTCCAATTCCACTCTGTCTAAACGAAATGCTGGCAAGGTAGTAGCACAAAATCCAATCAGCAGAGGAGCCTGAAACCATCTCGTTAATACAGTGAACATGAAATGGATGCACATATTGTTGTAACTGAAGTTCATAAACATAGATTACAGGAATTTCTTCCTTAATAATGAATCTATAGTGCACAAAGGCAACCATAGGGTCTCCATCACCTGCCCACTGACAATAGGACTGTAGTGATAGAAAAAATGGGGCAGAATCACTACCACACACAATATTAAGTGAAATAGAAAAATAAATAGATCTCAGCCTCAAGACATAAAAAATCAGGCTTAAAAGCAGCACCAAAATAAAAACGCACCCAGAAAACTGCATCAAACTGGCATCAAATCAATCTAAGATTTTAATGCAGCAAATAACCTTCAACAATCCTTGCAAAACAGCTGCCATGTGAGCACCCCCTATCAACCAGAATTTTTCATTTCTCCACCATTATTCTAGTTCAATACTAGACCACTTAATCTCTATAATTTCCAAGAGAGAAAGAGTCATCGTAATAGTAAGAAGATATATCAAAAAAAGTGACACGAAGGGTCTGCACAATAAATTGCCCCGAGAAAAGAGACAGTGCTGGAAGAAAGAAGTATACAATAAGGAATACGGAAGTGAAAGGATAAATGAGAACATTGAGATATGCTACTCGTTGTAGGAATTTAAAATGGGAGCTTCCAAGAAGTGCATTATTATGTGAGAAAAATATTTCCACAAAACCTGTTTCAATCTGCCACGCGATCTTCACACAGCCCCGATAAAGAACTCCGTGGGAAAGCGAAGATCTATCTGTCTTGGTGGTCCCAAGGTTGATTCCTCCTGCTAAATTTCCACAAATTCACACTACTTTGTGACAACATAACTCGGCTCCCCAATTGAGCTATCCACACTAACCATCAACCAAATTTAGGAAAATAATTTTATCCACAAGATTATGATCCACCACAGGTGTCTCTGGCTCCAACAAGAAACCATGTTTGCACTCCACGTTGGACTCACATGGAATACTCTCTGGAAATTAATTAATGCCATAGTCGCCCGCACATTCTTTCAACAACTCCATTTCCACAATGGATTAGGGTGGCCATCGAAGCCAGAAAAATACCATTCCTATGACTCAACCTTGCATCAAGAACCTCACCAGTCAATGGCTCTACAATTTTTTTGGATGCAGCTCACCAAAACGATTCTCCATCCAATCCACTGCACCACGCTACCAACACTCTAACCTTATGTAGACAGCACATTAAAACCAACATTCAAGGCCTCATCCCTTCTCAGTCGCCTCGTCCACTCTCTCACCATACAACAACCGAGCACTCAAAATATCATAGCCCAATGCCAAAAAACACAAAGAGGCACTGCACATATTAACAAATTATCCACAAATAAAATGATCCTTGAAAACGGATTCACCGCCTCCCCATAGTGAATGGTTCCAATGTTCACACACAATTCCACGTCCATGTCATTCCTTCGCTTAGAGTAAGTAACCTGCCTGTTTTTGTTATTCTCTAACCTCAATGCCACAACTTGACCTCCTACACTCTCATCACCACAACCATATGAATTCTCAATTGTGATATCTCTGGCTCTGGAATTTGAAGCGAGCACTTTCATTGTTCCCGATTCATATGTTCCACTGCTCGATTTCGCATTCGCATTGCATTTGATGATGATGTTCTTGTTTTTCATTGGAACTGCATCGATCGGATCCTAGGCCATTGTGAAATCGCCCAGATATTTCCTCCTATCCACTGTAATCCCACATGCATTGCTAGCCTTCACAAGAAGCCCAATTAGTTTTCGAGACCAAATGTTGAACAATTTCGTATAAATATTCTCCCAATTCTTCTCCACCCAATTTCTGCCTCATGCCAAGTCAAACAATGTGTGCTAGTAGGAGCACGATTGCTCCAATACACCTCCGCTAAGGCTCCAACAAGAATTATTCCATCGCTATGGAGTAGCATAGCCAAAAAGAGAATTTAAAAATAGTGGAAACACTCGTTTGCACTTCACTAGCCTCCACCTGAATGAATGGACAAACAAAAAATGACGGAAGATCGATCCACAAAACAAGACAGTTGGCTCTTGCGATGCACCAGTGCCTCTGCACACACAACAAACATCGAATTTCTATGGTGTTCAACTCAAATGAACAATCTAAAAATAAATAAAACAATACAAATATACACTTTTATTTCCCTTATTTCCCTCAGCCCAAGAGGGGCTAAGGTTCAGGCCCATACGAGCTCTGATACAAAGATACAATCTAAGTATGCACACTATATTATATTAATCAAAAGGATTATATATATATATATATATATATATATATATATATATATATATATATATATATATATGAAGTATAGTCTCATGATAGGAAAACTATCTTGGACGCACAATAAGGTGGTTGACAGAATATCTCAACCACACACGAAACTAGGAATATATAGATTTAGCTAACTCCTATGATATAGGAACAAACTCCTTACATAGAGAGTCACAACCGAAGATAAGTAGGAATTACATATTCCAACAAAGACTTTGCATAAAGGGATAAAGACACCCAAGAAAAGTAATTAGCACAAAGGAATAGAGATACCCAAGACTTGAGAGAATGAAGATGAATGACATATGAAATAGTGTTTATTGCTAAACGAGAGGAGCATCATTCAAATTATTTGAACAAAGAGAAACTATTCAATTATATTCTAGAGACGGTAACATTTGTGCAAATGACTCAAACATTGAGGCATAGAGACACCTAGAGGATAAAGACAAAATGTATATGAAATAGTTTGTACTGTAAACATAAAAATAGAAATAGAGGAGATTGACATTCTGATATTTTTTTTTTTCCAGCAGTAGTATAGAGAGAGGTTTTAAGACAATTTTTGAGTAAGTCGTCTTAATTTGGGATGAAAAGAAATCTTCATATTGTGTTTAAGTAAATGTTTCAAATTAATATCATAAAAAATTGTCTCTAGACAAACAATAAAGAACACAAATATTATTATTCTCTCTATAAAAACAATATAGAACACATATTATTATTGTCTCTATAAATACAATATAGAACACAAGAATTTTTGTCTTTTAAGAAACAATTTCAATTATCTTTCTAAATACCATATGGAAAAATGTGTTTAAAAAATTAAAAAAATATATTTTAAATGTTATTTTAAGCTAGTTTCAACATTCAAAGTTCCTAAATAGTGATTTTAATTATATCAAATTTATGTTCTTTATGGAAAAAAAGGAACAAATTCCAATATGTTTTCAAGCTCATAACAAAGTTTTTTAAAATCTCAATGATAAAATGATAAGGTAATGCATATAGTTTCCAAAACTTAGAAATTATGGAGAACAACCTTCACAATGGTAAGATAACACACTTACAATTTTTAAAAATGCATTCATGTAATTTATTTGGTAAGAAGATAATTTTGATTTATCCTCTTGCTGCCATGTCTTCATGGAACCCAATTGGATTGTCGATAGCCTCTGAAAGGTGGGTATTAGGAAGCCTAATTGGATGGTCGATAACCTATCAAAGGTGGGTATTAGGACACCTTATGGGAACTGGATGGTAGGCTCTATAAGGTGGGTAATAGAAATCTTTATGGGAAGTGGTTGATTCCTAAAAATAAAGAGGAAAAATATTATGAATTTTAATATTTTTATTGAACAAGGGTGGTTGTGAAGCAGCAAGTCCCTGCCAATGAAATTTTCTAGGTTAGGTTAAGTTTCTTGCTTCTTCACTAAAGGGCATGTCGCTCTTAATAGTTAGTTAAGATGTTACAAATATACTCTATTCATTATGGTGTGTACTTCGAAGGTAAGGGACTCTCTTACAGAAGAGCTGGCTTAATGGCGAGGCGGAAGAATAACCAACACCACTTAGAGTAGTTTACTTCGTCAATACTGTAGAGGCATAGGTAGTTGACCTAGAAAAATTCCTTACATTGGTAGATTCGGTTGTTGATGTCATTAGTTTCGATGATTCTACAGTTGATCTGGTTGTTTCATATCGAGATCCAATCCTATCTTAATTTCTAGTTAGAAAGGAAGACCGAGAAGCAAAAGAAGAAAACATAAATCCAGGAGTAGATCCTAAAGCACCATATATAGTATATGATCCAAAAAAAATAGTTCCAGAAGTAGCACTAAAGCAAGCAGTAGTAGCACCAATTTTGATTAGTCTAGTCGATCCAGTTAAACTAGCAAATCCAGCAGCGGTACTACCACACACAATATGCAAGAAAGAATGGTTGTGCTTCCAAATGGGTTCACTGTTGGGATTTTTAGTTTCTTGATTAGGGTTGTTGAGATCCAAAAATAGAGAGAATTAATCTTCAACCCTGCAATACAATGGCCATGGTTTTTTAAGGACGCTAATATGAGATTTATCGAATGAAAAATTTACCAATTGGGTAAAAAATGTTAAAACAAATATGATATGATTTGTGTAATTATTAACCATGGATTTCTTTGTAAGGAAATTAATCCTTAATTTCTTGACCATGTCTCTCATACTACGAAGGAGATAGTTTTAGCCCCCTCTTTTCCCCTATGAGTAAGTTATCACTGGTATCGAAACTACGCAGTAAGATATATATATTTTTTTGTATTAAAGAGTGTTTTTATTGTTATTCATTGTTATTTTTTATTCTGGGTTGCATTGTGCCATGTTCTATCTTCCCTGTGGCTTTATTACAAGTTGTTTCGTCAAGCTTACAACATGAAGCCGAAGCCTACAACAAAGAGATTGAGGAGGAATATGGAAAAAATAACAAGCCACCAAGAAATTTTTTAAAACACTAGGATCCTCCCATGTCCATCAACATGAGCAACAAGGAATCATTCTAACATGTTGCAT
The DNA here is from genome assembly GCA_034641835.2 of Pinus albicaulis. Lineage (NCBI taxonomy): Eukaryota > Viridiplantae > Streptophyta > Pinopsida > Pinales > Pinaceae > Pinus > Pinus albicaulis. The sequence continues at coordinate 252,597,161 of CM076573.1, forward strand.
AGAAATTGAAACCTCCATGTTAAATGCATATCAAGAAGCAAAAATTTCCTTTCTCATGTGAAGAACTATGTATTTATCAACCATATGAATACAAAATATACTTAATTAAGTCAACATATGTTTAATAATTTTATTTTCCTTTAATTTTTGTATTTACATGGGTGTCATTCCCTAACCAGCCAGTTGTTCTTCTTTGACAACCATATGTACAATTTCAAGTTGTTTATTTCATGAACAATGCAAGTGTCTCAGCTTATCCCACACCCTGATCAGTAGTAGCTAAGTCACTTAGCTTCCTTTCCCTCAAGCCTTTCCCTGTAGTAGCCACGTCCCTTGGTTTTGAAATATAATTCCTTTCGATTTTAATAGTAGGAATTTGTGCATATTAAACAACTATATTTTCTAAAGGAAAAAATTAATCATGGGAAATGTTAAACAACATGTTGATTTGAATGATTTGGTATATTAATCTTGGATTTGTTATCTTGCAACTCATAGTTGTTACAGTGATTGTAGACAGCAGTAGCAAATACATCTAGAACACATCAGCAACTTTTTTTTCATTATAGCCAACTCAAGGCAACACTTGCTAGCAGTGATTGTACTTTTGTTTTTCATTCCAGCCAGCTTAGGACAACACTTGCTGGCAGTTATTGTGAGCAATAGTAGCAGATACGTCCATAGGTTTCTTTTATTAAGGCATGCTCATCACATCACTGCCAATGCCTATGCCTAAATTCTATAAGAAAATTTTGAAATTTATGCTTTCTAAATTAAGAACCTATATTTTTTTATTATAGGTATTGTTATACTGTTATTTTGAAATGACATAAATTCATCTATGCGCAAGGAAGGTTGAATCTGAAATTCCTCTCAACACAACCTATTATGTGTGTAGGATGTAAACATGAACTAGAAATTATATAATCCCTTAACCACAATACTCATTCCAGTTTTTTCTGCTAGACTTCTAAAATTTTGGAGACATCAAGGTGGGTTCTAGCCTATCATATTTTTGCAGCAATTCCTTGCAATTCCTTTTGTTGTGTTCTCTATCCTTCTAAAAAATGCATCATTATAAAGTTGTTTTGAAAGACCATGGTTTAATCTTTCTTATAGTTTTTGAATACTTCTTTCAAAGAGAAAAAAAGCTGAGAAAGCATATATTTTTTAAATATACATGGAATAAACACATCTAAAAATATTTCTTATAAGAGGACTAATCTCTGTGCTTCTCGAAAAAACACATATAAAAAGATTTCTTATAATTTCTATATCAATATAATGTCTCTATTAATAGAATGGATGCAAATGTTTATAATATGTATGTTAATACCATCATCCATTGACTTATGTGTTTAAAAAGCCAAGCCTGAAAGCAGCAAAAAATACCTGGTTGCCAGCTTCAGAAAAGATCATAAGCTCTTTATTAGTCCCAAAATTTTCATCCTCAATGCTGAAAATAAGCATTAACCTATTTATTAGTCCGATAATTTTTATCGTCAGTGGTGAAAATAATCATTAGTTACATAATTTGATGTTTATCAGTTAATTTCAAACACAGAGTCATAGACCCATTTAGCATATTCAATGTGTGTGAAAATGTAATACAGATGCACATATCTTCATTGAGACAATTGTATCACAAATATTGAAAAGGGTAATACTTGAACAAGATGTATATAGCTAAAAGAATCTCTTAATCGCCACTAGTTTATGGGGAAACTGCTCTATCTTCTTTTGAGTAGTAATGCTCGAACCCATTCGATTCTTTTGAGTAGTTTTTCTATTCTTTTGAGTAGCCATTTTTTTCTAAGTAGAAGTGCTCCAATCTGTTCTATTCTTTTGAGTAGTGGTCCTTTCTGTTATGGCTCCCTATGAGAGCTTGTAAAATCTAGATGATTTAAATTTGGATGCTAAAGAATGGAGTTGTGCTTAGTGAATATCATCTCACTGGTCCTTTGGAACTTACAACAAAGAGTCATTGGTCCTCTCATCTTTGTCTTAAGAAAACACAGATGGATAAGTTTTGTGATGCTTGCCAAGCAAAGATAGAATTGATTTATATAAGTAGTGGAATAGAAAAGAGAGCCATGGCAAATGGCTTGCTCTCGTGGCAGATGGCTAACATGCCACCACCTAGCTGACACTGAGTTACACGTTAGCCTCATGGGTAATAAACAAAGTCTTCTTTAACCAAACTCCCTTATAAGACCATCACGCAAATCTTAGCAAACCAAATATTTCATGCTAGAGAACTAATGCCAACATTGGTTTAGGTTTGGAAAATATTAATGAAATCAAATAATTTTAACTAAAATTCATGGCCTTTCGCCTCAATGAAAGGCCAATAAGATGATAAAAAATCTTATTGGCTATAAAATCGAACGCTTCGATTTTATAGGTTAACGAATCATAGTTTGTTGGAAAACTTTAGGTTATGCTCGGAACAATTTAATGTAAAGACTTAAACTTGTTTGCTATAGTCCTATGCATCAGGAAAACTAATAAGGATAACATCTACAATAATAATATTAGCAACAACCTAAAATAAGTTTTCGGTCTTTTGTAGACATTAGAGAAAGCTCTAATGCTGAAATGTAATTTTTTTTTTTTTTAATGAGACGGAGCAAGATATTTATATCTTTGAATAGTTGTTATTAAGAAAATTTTCACAATATGTAATATAATTTTATCGAAATATGTAAAATGCGATTTTATTATGTAAAATGTAATTTTATTTCGTAAAATATAATTTTATTTTAATAAATAAATAAAAAATAAAAAATAAAAATTATATATATATAACATTACTTTTTGTAAGTTTGGGAGGATTATATCTTTATAATATTCAAGATATCATCTTGATTAAAAAGAATTGAACTTGTGACTTTACATTAAAAAACTTTAATTATAAATTCAACTAATAATGTATCCTATCACAATCTATTCAATGTCCATATATATATAATAAAATTAAAAAATATATAACATTATTATAAGTTATAAGGTGAAACAACAACCTTGACTATGGACGGGGAACTCACGGAATCACTAATGAAGCCTTTCTACGCTGGGATATCTGATCTGTCAATTTATGAGTGAGTACATTCTTTAGATTTAGCTGTTAAAAAATTAAGACAAGATTTGGTGGCTTTCGTTTTGGTGTGCATTTAACCTAAAGAGGTTGGGGACATCGAAAGTGAAACTTTATTCTAACGTACAAATATTTGTTTTGGACCACTTTAACTTTATTGACCTTATATGATATTCCATAAATATTCGCCTTTAATAGTACAGTTAGATTCATAAATTAAAGAATCGGGCCAGAGCTGACATCGGTTTACTTGGAAAAAAATGAAAGAAAAATTGCAAAATCTTTACCAAAGCCAAATTCAGATTTTACGAGTAAAGTACTAGATTACTTCTGATGATTTGTTCTATTAGATTAATATCAAAACTCCTAAATGTCAAATACCAAATTTAAAGCAACCCTAATCTTGCATAATTTGCCAAACAATTCAAGGAATCAAATTTGTGATGGTTAAAATGTTGGAGTAGGTCTCATATGGACTAGATTGAAGTACCAGCTATATATAGAAAGTTTGCAATTAATTATATATATTTTATATATTATGTTTTTATAATAAAAATAATAATTTGAAATAAAGTTATAATTTAATTAAAATTTTAAATTTTTTAAATATTAATAATGTAAAATTAAATAAATGTGTTGATGTTTATTATAATTGATATTTATCAATACTTATTAACCATATAGTTTATATAATTATATTAATATTAATATAATTACTTTATTAAATAGTTAGCAATATCTTAAATTTATATTTTAATTATTACTAAAAATATTGATTCCTTTATTCTATTAGATATCATTTTTGGGATTCAGGGATTCAACTACGTTAAGTAAGTTATTCATCTATGATCATTTCCATGAGTTTTGAATAGTCCACTTAGCACTCGTTGCATTAGGGGATTGAAACTAGTGAAATGAATCACATAGCGTCAATCATCACTTTCGGGGCTTGCACCTAGTAACCAGAACTTCCTGGGAGGTCACCCGTAGCGCATTATATTAGATATCATTTTTGGGATGCAGTGCGTTATATTAGATATCATTTTTGGGATTCAACTGTGTTAAGTAAGTCATTCATCTATGACCATTTCCATGAGAGGTAGTCATAACTGACTAACTTCTAATGATCTTTGAATAGTTCACTTAACACTCATTGCATCGGGTGATGCTCACATGGGTGAAGAAGCGGGATTGAAACTACTGAAATGAATCACATAATGTCAATCATCACTTTCGAGGCTTGTGCCCTGTAACTAGGACTTCCCTGGAGGTCACCCATCCCAGAACTCCTCTGGCTCAAGCGCGCTTAACTGTGGTGTTTTCCCCACAATCAAGCCCACTTAGCTTGCCACCCCATTTGCAAAACCTTAGCAAGTATTGTGCCTCATGAACTATTCAAGTAGAGCTCCCCTTACTCATTGTATTTTTAAGTATGAGGGGTTTCCACAGTGCATTATATTATATTTCATTTTTGGGATTGAACTGCATTAAGTAAGTGATTCATCTATGACCATTTCCATGAGAGGTAGTCACAACTCACTAATTTCTCATGATTTTTTAATAGTCCACTTAGCACTTGTTGCATCAGGTGATGTTCACAAGGGTGAAGAAGTGGGATTGAAACTAGTGAATGAATCACATAGCGTCAATCATCACTTTCGGGGCCTGCACCCGGTAACCAGGACTTCCTGGGAGGTCGCCCATCTCAAAACTCCTCTGGCTCAAGCGTGCTTAACTGTGGAGTTTTCCCCACAATCAAGCCCACTTAGCTTGCTACCCCATTTGCAAAACCTTAGCAAGTATTGTGCCTCATGAATCATTCAAGTAGAGCTCCCTTTACTCATTGTATTTTTAAGTATGAGGGGTTTCCGCAGTGCATTATATTAGATATCATTTTTGGGATTCAACTGCGTTAAGTAAGTTATTCATATATGACCATTTCCATGAGAGGTATTCGTAACTAACTAATTTCTTATGATTTTTGAATAGTCCACTTAGCACTCATTGCATCGGGTGATGCTCACATGGGTGAAGAAGTGGGCTTGAAACTAGTGAAATGAATCACATAGCATCAATCATCACTTACAGGGCTTGCACCCGGTAACCAAGACTTCTCGTGTTGTCACCCATCCTAGAACTCCTCTGGCTCAAGTGCGCTTAACTGTGGATTTTTCCCCACAATCAAGCCTACCTAGCTTTCTACCCCATTTGCAAAACCATAACAACTATTGTGCCTCATGAACCATTCAAGTAGAGCTCCCTTTACTCATTGTATTTTCAAGTATGACGGGTTTCCGCAGTGCATTATATTAGATATCATTTTTGAGATTCAACTGTGTTAAGTAAGTCATTCATCTATTCTAATTATTACTAAAAAAATATTCACTGAAATATTTTTCAAAATCATATTCATACCATCAACCACTTTTAAGTTATTGATAGTTGAAATGTTTGAAAATCATATTGCACACAAATGGATGTTAGACAAATAGAGTTAATGAATGGTAAAATTGATGCCAGCCATGTGAACATGGCCTACAACAAAAGATGGCAAAGTCAGCCCAGGACGGATGTGAAACCATCCCAGGACGAAGAAATATCGCATGGGAAGGGCTCTTGAAGAATGGTATGGTGTGGGTGTTTGGACTATTGCAGGCGATAGGTTTGACTCCAGCCAAAGGTTTAACTCCAACCATCCATCATCACCAACAATTCTAAATTTTGGAGAACATTCGGGAAGACATATTCCAATAAATAAGTGAGATAAGAGGTTTTTTTAAGCTTCATTAAGCATGATAGGTCGTGCTGTAGCTTTTGATTATTGCTTATTTACTAGCCTAGATTCATCTTAACTCCGGATCTATCAAGCATCAAGAGAGATCAAATCTCTATATGTGAAAAACTCTTTTTTGAGTGCAGAATTTGAGGAAAGGTTTGCAACTCCAAAGATTTCATCCCTCTAGGCACTTGATCTGAAGTTAAGATGGATCTAGGCTGGTTTCAACCATGTGTGGCCAAAGAAAATCTATCGATAATATGAGCAACATATGATTAATTTTATCAATAATATGAAAATACATCTAATACTAATATAACCATTTCAAATATGCTAAATATGCATGAGATTTATCGAGTCATTTTAATTTTAAATTTACTTAGTATATGCTAAATATGTCTGAGATTTATCGAGTCATTTTAATTTTAAATTTACTTAGTTACCTCAGTTTGTTGAGATGAGAAATATTGTAAAAAACTCTTAATGATGAAAAATGAAAATAATTTTTTTTAATGCAAAGTCACAATGTAATAATATTGAATGATATAAAATGTGGATAATAAGAATGTAATCAATTACAAATAGTCTTCATTTTGATAAATCTCAAACTATTTTTTTTCTACTATTCTTATTGTCACCCTTGTTACTCTTTCCATCTTTTCATATCAATTATATGAAAAAGACAGTTGGAATCGTAAACCATTTAAAACATCATACCTTGTCTCTCTTGCTCACCAATATTAATAGGTTTAATTACATAACACAAAAATCAATGTACATTGCCAATAATTTTTTATGCTTACACTGAAATAAATGCACATTATCAATCCAATGACCTTAAAATTAATGTACCAGCATACATCCAATTACATAAAAACATAAATCAACATATACACTGAAATCAATGCATCTAGTGCAAGAAATCAAATAACATTAGCAAAAAACATCTACACTAAGATCAATACATCAAATGAAAGTAATCAAATAATATTAGAAATCAACATCAAAACTAAAATCAATGCATATAGTGCAAGTAAGAAAATAGTATTAGAAACCAACATCTACACTAAAATAAATACATCTAGTGCAACCAATCAAATAAGATTAGAAATCACCATCTACACTGAAATCAATGAATTTAGTGCCAGCAATTAAATAGGATTAGAAATCATCTACATTGAAATCAATGCATCTAGTGCAAGCAATCAAATATAATTAGAAATCGACATCTACATTGAAATTAATGCATCTAGTGGAAGCAATCAAATAGGATTAGAAATCACCATCTACACTTAAATCAATGCATTTAGTGCAAGCAATGAAATAGGATTATAAATCATCTACATTGAAACCAATGCATCTAGTGCAAGTAATCAAATATTATTAGGAATCAACATCTACACGAAAATCAATGCATATAGTGCAAGCAATCAAATAGGATTATATATCACCATTTACAATGAAATCAATGCATCTAGTGCAAGAAACCTTCTTCCCTCTCTCCCCCTCCATCTATATCTAAATATTCCTCCATCTCTCCTTCTTTGTCTCTTTATCTCTCCCTGCCAAAAACACACACTCTCTCACTCCATATCTATCAATCTCTTAGTCCCTCCCTCCTTGTCTCCATCCATCTCTTCTTTCTCTTCACCTTCCATCCATATCTCTATCTCCCTCTATCTCTCTATATCAACCCCAAAACATACACTCTCTTTCTCCAATATTTCTATCTAGCACTCCCTCCTCCTCTCCCTCGATTCTATCTCTTCCCTCCTATTGTCCTCTCTCCCTATCTCTCCAGATTCCTTATCACTCTCTCTCTCTCTCTCCACCTTTCACTCTCTATGTCTCTATTCTTACCTCCATCTCTCTCCCCCTCCATCTCCATCTCTCTTTCCCTGTCTCTATTCACATTCTCTCTTCCTTTCTCTCCCTCTACTCTCTCTCTATATCTTCACCTTCCAAATTTGTTACTATATGCAGATCTAGATGATTTAAATTTGGATGCTAAAGAATGGAGTTATGCTTAGTCAATATCATCTCACTGGTCCTTTGGAACTTACAACAAAGAGTCACTGGTCCTCTCATCTTTGTCTTAAGAAAACACAGATGGATAAGTTTTGTGATGCTTGCCGAGCAAAGATAGAATTGATTTATATAAGTAGTGGAATAGAAAAGAGAGCCATGGCAGATGGCTTGCTCTCATGGCAGACAACTAACATGCCACCACCCAGGTGACACTGAGTTACACATTAGCTTCACGGGTAATAAACAAAGTCTTCTTTAACCAAACTCGCTTATAAGACCATCACGCAAATCTTTGCAAACCAAATATTTCATGCTAGAGAACTAATGCCAACATTAGTTTAGGTTTGGAAAAAATGAATGAAATCAAATAATTTTAACTAAACTTCATGGCCTTTCACCTCGATAAGAGGCCAATAAGATGATAAAAAATCTTATTGGTTGTAAAATCGAACGCTTCGATTTGATAGGTTAACGAATCATAGTTTGTTGGAAAAATTTAGGTTATGCTCGGAACAATTTAATGTAAAGACTTAAACTTGATTGTTATAGTCCTATACAGCAAGTGAACTAATAAGGATAACATCTACAATAATAATATTAGCAACAACCTAAAATAAGTTTTCGGTCTTTTGTAGACATTAGAGAAAGCTTTAATGTTGAAATGTAAAAAAAAAAATTTATGAGATGGAGCAAGATATTTATATCTTTGAATAGTTGTTATTAGGAAAATTTTCACAATATGTAATATAATTTTATCTAAATATGTAAAATGCGATTTTATTATGTAAAATGTGGCGAGCCTTATTTCAGCTGCTATCCGCCCATTAATGCACCCAGGGGTGGAATGGCCGCCATCAGATTAAAACCGTAGATCATCGTGCGGTGGCCATTCCACCCCTGGGCGCATTAATGGGCGGATAGCCGCTGAAATAAGGCTCGCCGTAAAATGTAATCTTATTTAGTAAAATGTAATTTTATTTTAAAAATAAAATAAAAATAAATAAAATTATATATATATATATATATATATATATATATATATATATATATATATAACATTATTTTTTGTAAGTTTGGGAGAATTATATCTTTATAATGTTCAAGATATCATCTTGATTAGAGGGAATTGAACTTCTAACTTTACATTAAAGAACTTTACTTGTAAATTGAACTAATAATGTATCCCATCACAATCTATTCAATATCCCCACACACACATATATATATATAATAAAATTAAAAATATATATATAAATATATTATAAGGTGAAACAACAACCTTGACTATGGACGGCGAACTTACGGAATCACTAATGGAACATTTCTACGCTGGGATCTCTGATCTGTCAATTTATGAGTGAGTACATTCTTTACATTTAGCTGTTAAAAAATTAAGACAAGATTTGGTGGCTTTCGTTTTGGTGTGCATTTAACTTAAAGAGGTTGGGGACATCGAAAGTGAAACGTTTTTCTAACGTACAAATATTTGTTTTGGACCTCTTTAACTTTATTCACTTTATATGATATTCCATAAATATTCGCTTTTAATAGCACAGTTAGATCCATAAATTAAAGAATCGGGCCAGAGCTGACATCGGTTTACTTGGAAAAAAATGAAAGAAAAATTGCAAAATCTTTACCAAAGCCAAATTCAGATTTTACGAGTAAAGTACCAGATTACTTCTGATGATTTGTTCTATTAGATTAATATCAAAACTCCTAAATGTCAAATACCAAATTTAAAGCAACCCTAATCTTGCATAATTTGCCAAACAATTCAAGGAATCAAATTTGTGATGGTTAAAATGTTGCAGTAGGTCTCATATGGACTAGATTGAAGTACCAGCTATATATAGAAACTTTGCAATTAATTATATATATTTTATATATTATTTTTTTATAATAAAAATAATAATTTGAAATAAAGTTATAATTTAATTAAAATTTGAAATTTTTTAAATATTAATAATGTAAAATTAAACTAATGTGTTGATGTTTATTATAATTGATATTTACCAATACTTATTAATCATATAGTTTATATAATTATATTAATATTAATATAATTACTTTATTAAATAGTTAGCAATTCACAGTATAAATATAAATAAACATCATACATTTCATCTTAATACTTATTAAATATTAAAATATTATATAACAAAATAATAATTTAATAATAATATATGACAAATTTTCCAATTTAAATTTTTAAATAGATCTCAATTCTTTATTTTATCTATTACTAAAAATATTTATCTTAAATTTATATTTTAATTATTACTAAAATTATTAATTCCTTTATTCTATTAGATATCATTTTTGGGATTCAATTGCGTTAAGTAAGTTATTCATCTATGATCATTTCCATGAGTTTTGAATAGTCCACTTAGCACTCATTGCATTAGGGGATTGAAACTAGTGAAATGAATCACATAGCGTCAATCATCACTTTCGGGGCTTGCACCTGGTAACCAGGACTTCCTGGGAGGTCACCCGTCTCAGAACTCCTTTGGCTCAACCGTGCTTAACTGTGGAGTTTTCCCCACAATCAAGCCCACTTAGCTTGCTACCCCATTTGAAAAACCTCAGCAAGTATTGTGACTCATGAACCATTTAAGTAGAGCTCCCTTTACTCATTGTATTTTTAAGTATGAGGGGTTTCCGCAGTGCATTATATTAGATATCATTTTTGGGATGGAGTGCATTATATTGGATATCATTTTTTGGATTCAGCCGTGTTAAGTAAGTCATTCATTTATGACCATTTCCACGAGAGGTAGTCATAACTGATTAATTTCTCATAATTTTTGAATAGTTCACTTAACACTCATTGCATCAGGTGATGCTCACATGGGTGAAGAAGTGATATTGAAACTAGTGAAATTAATCACATAGTGTCAATCATCACTTTCGGGGCTTGCGCCCGGTAACCAGGACTTCCCTGGAGGTCACCCATCCCAAAACTCCTCTGGCTCAAGCGCGCTTAACCGTGGCATTTTCCCCACAATCAAGCAAACTTAGCTTGCCACGCCATTTGCAAAACCTTAGCAAGTATTGTGTCTCATGAAATATTCAAGTAGAGCTCCCTTTAGTCATTGTATTTTTAAGTATGAGGAGTTTCCACAGTGCATTATATTATATATCATTTTTTGGATTCAACTGCATTAAGTAAGTCATTCATCTATGACCATTTCCATTAGAGGTAGTCACAACTGACTAATTTCTCATGATTTTTGAATAGTCCACTTAGCACTCGTTGCATCAGGTGATGTTCACAAGGGTGAAGAAGCGGGATTGAAACTAGTGAATGAATCACATAGCATCAATCATCACTTTCGGGGCCTGCACCCGGTAACCAGGACTTCCTGGGAGGTCACCCATCTCAGAACTCCTCTGCTCAAGCGTGCTTGATTGTGGATTTTTCCCCACAATCAAGCCCACTTAGCTTGCTACCCCATTTGCAAAACCTTAGCAAGTATTGTGCCTCATGAATCATTCAAGTAGAGCTCCCTTTACTCATTGTATTTTCAAGTATGAGGAGTTTCCACAGTGCATTATATTAGATATCATTTTTGGGATCCAACTGCGTTAAGTAATTTATTCATCTATGACCATTTCCATGAGAGGTATTCGTAGCTAACTAATTTCTCATGATTTTTGAATAGTCCACTTAGTACTCATTTCATCGGGTGATGCTCAGATGGGTGACGAAGTGGGATTGAAACTAGTGAAATGAATCACATAGCGCCAATCATCACTTCCAGGGCTTGCACCCGGTAACCAAGACTTCCCGTGTGGTCACCCATCAAAGAACTCCTCTGGCTCAAGCGAGCTTAATTGTGGACTTTTCCCCACAATCAAGCCTACTTAGCTTGCTACCCCATTTGCAAAACCTTAACAAGTATTGTATCTCATGAACCATTCAAGTAGAGCTCCCTTTACTCATTGTATTTTTAAGTATGAGGGGTTTCCACAGTGCATTATATTAGATATCATTTTTGAGATTCAACTGTGTTAAGTAAGTCATTCATCTATTCTAATTATTACTAAAAAAATATTCACTGAAATATTTTTCAAAATTATATTCATACCATCAACCACTTTTAAGTTATTGATAGTTGAAATGTTTGAAAATCATGTTGCACACAAATGGACGTTAGACAAATAGAGGTAACGAATGGTAAAATTGACGCCAGCCATATGAACATGGCCTACAATAAAAGATGGCAAAGTTATCCCAGGACGGATGAATATCGGATGGGAAGTCAGCCCAGGACGAAGGAATATCGCATGGGAAGGGCTCTTGAAGAATGGTATGGTGTGGGTGTTTGGACTATTGTAGGCGATAGGTTTGACTCTAGCCAAAGTTTTAACTCCAGCCGTCCATCATCACCAACAATTCTGAATTTTGGAGAACATTCGGGAAGACATATTCTAGTAAATAAGTGAGATAAGAGGTTTTTTTAAGCTTCATTAAGCGTGAGAGGTCATGCTGTAGCTTGTGATTATTGCTTATTTACCAACCTAGATCCATCTTAACTCCGGATCTATCAAGCATCGAGAGAGAGCAAATCTCTCTATGTGAAAAACTCTTTTTTGAGTGCATAACTTGAGGAAAGGTTTGCAACTCTAGAGATTTGATCCCTCTAGGCACTTGATCCAGAGTTAAAATGGATCTAGGCTGGTTTCAACCATGTGCGGCCAAATAAAATCTATCGATAATATGAGCAACATATGATTAATTTTATCAATAATATGAAAATACATCTAATATTAATATAACCATTTTAAATATGCTAAATATGTCTGAGATTTATGGAGCCATTTTAATTTTAAATTTACTTAGTATATGCTAAATATGTATGAGATTTATCGAGTCATTTTAATTTTAAATTTACTTAGTTACCTCAGTTTGTTGAGATGATAAATATTGTAAAAATCTCTTAATGATAAAAAATGCTAAAATAAATTTTTTTAATGCAAAGTCACAATGTAATAATATTGAATGATATAAAATGTGGATAATAACAATGTAATCAATTACAAATAGTCTTCATTTTGATAAATCTCAAACTATTTTTTTCTACTACTCTTATTGTCACCCTTGTTACTCTTTCCATCTTTTCATATCAATTATATGAAAAAGACAGTTGGAATCGTAAACCATTTAAAACATCATACCTTGTCTCTCTTGCTTACCAATATTAATAGGTTTAATTACATAACACAAAAATCAATGTACATTGCCAATAATGTTTTATGCTTACACTGAAATAAATGCACATTATCAATCCAATGACCTTAAAATTAATGTACCAACATACATCCAATTACATAAAAACATAAATCAACATATACACTGAAATCAATGCATCTAATGCAAGAAATCAAATAAGATTAGCAAACAACATCTACACTAAGATCAATACATCAAATGAAAGTAATCAAATAATATTAGAAATCAACATCAAAACTAAAATCAATGCATATAGTGCAAGTAAGAAAATAGTATTAGAAACCAACATCTACACTAAAATCAATGCATCTAGTGCAAGCAATCAAATAAGATTAGAAATCACCATCTACACTGAAATCAATGAATTTAATGCAAGCAATTAAATAGGATTAGAAATCATCTACATTGAAATCAATGCATCTAGTGCAAGCAATCAAATATAATTAGAAATCGACATCTACATTGAAATTAATGCATCTAGTGGAAGCAATCAAATAGGATTAGAAATCACCATCTACACTTAAATCAATGCATTTAGTGCAAGCAATGAAATAGGATTATAAATCATCTACATTGAAACCAATGCATCTAGTGCAAGTAATCACATATTATTAGGAATCAACATCTACACGAAAATCAATACATCTAGTGCAACCAATCAAATAGGATTAGAAATCACCATTTACAATGAAATCAATGCATCTAGTTCAAGAAACATTCTTCCCTCTCTTCCCCTCCATCTATATCTAAATATTCCTCCATCTCTCCTTCTTTGTCTCTTTATCTCTCCCTGCCAAAAACACACACTCTCTCACTCCATATCTATCAATCTCTTAGTCCCTCCCTCCTTGTCTCCATCCATCTCTTATTTCTCTTCACCTTCCATCCATATCTCTATCTCCCTCTATCTCTCTATATCAACCCCAAAACATACACTCTCTTTCTCCAATCTTTGTATCTAGCACTCCCTCCTCATCTCCCCCGATCCTATCTCTTCCCTCCTACTGTCCTCTCTCCCTCTCTCTCCAGATTCCTTATCACTCCCTCTCTCTCTCTCTCTCTCTCTCTCTCTCTCTCTCTCTCTCTCTTTATGTCTATATTCTTACCTCCATCTCTCTCCCCCTCCATCTCCATCTCTCTTTCCCTGTATCTGTTCACATTCTCTCTTCCTTTCTCTTCCTCTACTCTCTCTCTTTTACTTCACCTTCCAAATTTGTTACTATATGCAGATCTAGATTATTTAAATTTGGATGCTAAAGCATGGAGTTATGCTTAGTCAATATCATCTCACTGGTCCTTTGGAACTTACAACAAAGAGTCACTAGTCCTCTCATCTTTGTCTTAAGAAAACACAGATGGATAAGTTTTGTGATTCTTACCGAGAATTGATAGAATTGATTTATATAAGTAGTGGAATAGAAAAGAGAGCCATGGCAGATGGCTTGCTCTCGTGGCAGACGGCTAACATGCCACCACCCAGGTGACACTAAGTTACATGTTAGCCTCACAGGTAATAAACAAAGTCTTCTTTAATCAAACTCGCTTATAAGACCATCACACAAATCTTCGCAAACCAAATATTTCATGCTAGAGAACTAATGCCAACATTAGTTTAGGTTTGGAAAATATTAATGAAATCAAATAATTTTAACTAAACTTCATGGCCTTTCGCCTCGATAAGAGGCCAATAAGATGATAAAAAAATCTTATTGGTTGTAAAATTGAACGCTTCGATTTGATAGGTTAACGAATCATAGTTTGTTGGAAAACTTTAGGTTATGCTCAGAACAATTTAATGTAAAGACTTAAACTTGATTGCTATAGTCCTATGCAGCGGGAGAACTAATAAGGATAACATCTACAATAATAATATTAGCAACAACCTAAAATAAGTTTTCAGTCTTTTATAGACATTAGAGAAAGCTTTAATGTTGAAATGTAATTTTTTTTTTTAATGAGATGGAGCAAGATATTTATATCTTTGAATAGTTGTTATTAAGAAAATTTTCACAATATATAATATAATTTTATCTAAATATGTAAAATGGGATTTTATTATGTAAAATATAATCTTATTTAGTAAAATGTAATTTTATTTTATAAAATAAAATAAAAATAAATAAAATATATATATATATATATATATATATATATATATATATATATATATATATATATATATATATTTGTAAGTTTGGGAAGATTATATCTTTATAATGTTCAAGATATCATCTTGATTAGAGAGAATTGAACTTATGACTTTAGATTAAAGAACTTTACTTGTAAATTCAACTAATAATGTATCCTATCACAATCTATTCAATATCTATATATATATATATATATATAATAAAATAAAAAAATATATAACATTATTATAAGTTATAAGGTGAAACACCAACCTTAACTATGGACGGCGAACTCACGGAATCACTAATGAAACCTTTCTACGCTGGGATATCTGATCTGTCAATTTATGAGTGAGTACATTCTTTAGATTTAGCTGTTAAAAAATTAAGACAAGATTTGGTGGCTTTCGTTTTGGTGTGCATTTAACCTAAAGAGGTTGGGGACATCGAAAGTTAAACGTTATTCTAACGTACAAATATTTGTTTTGGACCTCTTTAACTTTATTGACCTTATATGATATTCCATAAATATTCGCCTTTAATAGTACAGTTAGATCCATAAATTAAAGAATCGGGCCAGAGCTGACATCGGTTTACCTGGAAAAAAATGAAAGAAAAATTGCAAAATCTTTACCAAAGCCAAATTCAGATTTTACGAGTAAAGTACTAGATTACTTCTGATGATTTGTTCTATTAGATTAATATCAAAAACTCCTAAATGTCAAATACCAAATTTAAAGCAACCCTAATCTTGCATAATTTGCCAAACAATTCAAGGAATCAAATTTGTGATGGTTAAAATGTTGGAGTAGGTCTCATATGGACTAGATTGAAGTACCAGCTATATATAAAGAAACTTTGCAATTAATTATATATATTTTATATATTATTTTTTTATAATAAAAATAATAATTTGAAATAATGTTATAATTTAATTAAAATTTGAAAATTTGAAAATATTTTTAATGTAAAATTAAATAAACGTGTTGATGTTTATTATAATTGATATTTATCAATACTTATTAATCATATAGTTTATATAATTATATTAATATTAATATAATTACTTTATTAAATAATTAGCAATTCACAGTGTAAATATAAATAAATATCATACCTTTCATCTTAATACTTATTAAATATTAAAATATTATATAACAATATAATAATTTAATAATAATATATGACAAATTTTCCAATTTAAATTTTTAAATAGATCTCAATTCTTTATTTTATCTATTACTAAAAATATTTATCTTAACTTTATATTTTAATTATTACTAAAAGTATTAATTCTTTTATTTTATTAGATATCATTTTTGGGATTCAACTTCGTTAAGTAAGTTATTCATCTATGATCATTTCCATGAGTTTTGAATAGTCCACTTAGCACTCATTGCATTAGGGGATTGAAACTAGTGAAATGAATCACATAGCGTCAATCATCACTTTCGGGGCTTGCACCTGGTAACTAGGACTTCCTGGGAGGTCACCGGTCCCAGAACTCCTCTGGCTCAACTGCGCTTAACTGTGCATTTTTCCCCACAATCAAGCCCACTTAGCTTGCTACCCCATTTGCAAAACTTTATCAAGTATTGTGACTCATGAACCATTTAAGCAGAGCTCCCTTTACTCATTGTATTTTTAAGTATGAGGGGTTTCCGCATTGCATTATATTATATATCATTTCTGGGATTCAACTGTGTTAAGTAAGTCATTCATTTATGACCATTTCCACGAGAGGTAGTCATAACTGACTAATTTCTCATGATTTATGAATAGTTCACTTAACATTCATTGCATCAGGTGATGCTCACATGGGTGAAGAATTGGGATTGAAACTAGTGAAATGAATCACATAGTGTCAATCATCACTTTCGGGGCTTGTGCCCCGTAACCAGGACTTCCCTGGAGGTCACCCATCCCAGAACTCCTCTGGCTCAAGCACGCTTAATTGTGGCGTTTTCCCCACAATCAAGCCCACTTAGCTTGCCACCCCATTTGCAAAACCTTAGCAAGTATTGTGCCTCATGAAATATTCAAGTAGAGCTCCCTTTACTCATTATATTTTTAAGTATGAAGGGTTTCCGCAGTGAATTCTATTATATATCATTTTTGGGATTCAACTGCGCTAAGTAAGTCATTCATCTATGACCATTTCCATGAGAGGTAGTCACAACTGACTAATTTCTTATGATTTTTGAATAGTCCACTTAGCACTCGTTGCATCGGGTGATGTTCACAAGGGTGAAGAAGTGGCATTGAAACTAGTAAATGAATCACATAGCATCAATCATCACTTTCGGGGCCTGCAATCGGTAACCAGGACTTCCTGGGAGGTCACCCATCTCAGAACTCCTCTGGCTCAAGCTTGCTTAACTGTGGAGTTTTCCCCACAATCAAGCCCACTTAGCTTGCTACCCCATTTGCAAAAACTTAACAAGTAGTGTGCCTCATGAATCATTCAAGTAGAGCTCCCTTTACTCATTGTATTTTTAAGTATGAGAGGTTTCCGCAGTGCATTATATTAGATATCATTTTTGGGATTCAACTGTGTTAAGTAAGTTATTCATCTATGACCATTTCCATGAGAGGTATTCGTAACTAACTAATTTCTCATGATTTTTGAATAGTCCACTTAGCATTCATTGCATCAGGTGATGCTCACATAGGTGAAGAAGTGGGATTGAAACTAGTGAAATGAATCACATAGCATCAATCATCACTTTCAGGGCTTGCACTTGGTAACCAAGACTTCCCGTGTGGTCACCCATCCCAGAACTCCTATGGCTCAAGCGCGCTTAACTGTGGATTTTTCCCCACAATCAAGCCTACTTAGCTTGCTACCCCATTTGCAAGACCTTAACAAGTATTGTGCCTCGTGAACCATTCAAGTAGAGCTCGCTTTACTCGTTTTATTTTTAAATATGAGGGGTTTCCACAGTGCATTATATTAGATATCATTTTTTAGATTCAAATATGTTAAGTAAGTCATTCATCTATTCTAATTATTACTAAAAAAATATTTACTGAAATATTTACTGAAATATTTTTCAAAATTATATTCATACCATCAACCACTTTTAAGTTATTGATAGTTGAAATGTTTGAAAATCATATTGCACACAAATGGACGTTAGACAAATAGAGGTAACGAATGGTAAAATTGATGCTAGCCATATGAACATGGCCTACAATAAAATATGGCAAAGTCAGCCTAGGAAGGATGAATATTGGATGGGAAGTCAGCCCAGGACAAAAGAATATTGCATGGGAATGGCTCTTGAAGAATGGTATGGTGTGGGTGTTTGGACTATTGCAGGCGATAGGTTTCACTCTAGCCAAAGGTTTAACTCCAGTTGTCCATCATCACCAGCAATTTTGAATTTTGGAGAACATTTGGGAAGACATATTCCAGTAAATAAGTGAGATAAGAGGTTTTTTTAAGCTTCATTAAACGTGAGAGGTCGTGTTGTAGCTTGTCATTATTGATTATTTACTAGCCTAGATCCATCTTAACTCTGGATCTATCAAGCATTGACAAAGATCAAATCTCTCTACGTGAAAAACTCTTTTTTGAGTGCAGAACTTGAGGAAAGGTTTGCAACTCCATAGATTTGATCCCTCTAGGCACTTGATTCAGATTTAAGATGGATCTAGGCTGGTTTCAGTCATGTGCAGCCAAAGAAAATCTATCGATAATATGAGCAACATATGATTAATTTTATCAATAATATGAAAATAAATCTAATATTAATATAGCCATTTTAAATATGTTAAATATGTTTGAGATTTATCGAGTCATTTTAATTTTAAATTTACTTAGTATATGCTAAATATGTCTGAGATTTATCGAGTCATTTTAATTTTAAATTTAAGCAACATATGATTAATTTTATCAATAATATGAAAATAAATCTAATATTAATATAGCCATTTTAAATATGTTAAATATGTTTGAGATTTATCGAGTCATTTTAATTTTAAATTTACTTAGTATATGCTAAATATGTCTGAGATTTATCGAGTCATTTTAATTTTAAATTTAATTAGTTAGCTCAGTTTGTTGAGATGATAAATATTGTAAAAATCTCTTAATGATGAAAAATGCTGAAATAATTGTTTTTAATGCAAAGTCACAACATAATAATATTGAATGATATAAAATGTGGATAATAACAATGTAATCAATTACAAATAGTCTTCATTTTGATAAATCTCAAACCATTTTTTTCTATTGTTCTTATTGTCACCCTTGTTACTCTTTCCATCTTTTCATATCAATTATATGAAAAAGACAATTGGAATCGTAAACCATTTAAAAAATCATACCTTGTCTCTCTTGCTCACCAATATTAATAGGTTTAATTACATAACACAAAAATCAATGTACATTGCCAATAATTTTTTATGCTTACACTGAAATAAATGCACATTATCAATCCAATGACCTTAAATTTAATGTACCAGCATACATCCAATTACATAAAAACAGAAAATCAACATATACACTGAAATCAATGTATCTAATGCAAGAAATCAAATAAGATTAGCAAACAACATCTACACTGAGATCAATACATCAAATTAAAGTAATCAAATAATATTAGAAATCAACATTGAAACTAAAATCAATGCATATAGTGCAAGTAAGAAAATAGTATTAGAATCCAACATCTACACTAAAATCAATGCATCTAGTGCAAGCAATCAAATAAGATTAGAAATCACCATCTACACTGAAATCAATCAATTTAGTGCAAGCAATTAAATAGGATTAAAAATCATCTACATTGAAATCAATGCATCTAGTGCAAGCAATCAAATATAATTAGAAATCGACATCTACATTGAAATTAATGCATCTAGTGGAAGCAATCAAATAGGATTAGAAATCACCATCTATGCTTAAATAAATGCATTTAGTGCAAGTAATGAAATAGGATTATAAATCATCTACATTGAAACCAATGCATCTAGTGCAAGTAATCAAATATTATTACGAATCAACATCTACACAAAAATCAATGCATCTAGTGCAAGAAATCAAATAGGATTAGAAATCACCATTTACAATGAAATCAATGCATCTAGTGCAAGAAACCTTCTTCCCTATCTCCCCCTCCATCTATATCTAAATATTCCTCCATCTCTCCTTCTTTGTCTCTTTATCTCTCCCTGCCAAAAACACACACTCTCTCACTCCATATCTATCAATCTCTTAGTCCCTCCCTCCTTGTCTCCATCCATCTCTTCTTTCTTTTCACCTTCCATCCATATCTCTATCTCCCTCTATCTCTCTATATCAACCCCAAAACATACACTCTCTTTCTCCAATCTTTGTATCTATCACTCCCTCCTCCTCTCCCCCGATTCTATCTCTTCCCTTCTACTGTCCTCTCTCCCTCTCTCTCCAAATTCCTTATCACTCCCTCTCTCTCTCTCTCTCTCTCGCCCTTTCACTCTCTATGTCTCTATTCTTACCTCCATCTCTCTCCCCCTCCATCTCCATCTCTCTTTCCCTGTCTCTATTCACATTCTCTCTTCCTTTCTCTCCCTCTACTCTCTCTCTGTATCTTCGCCTTCCAAATTTTTTACTATATGCCTATCTCTTTCTTTATCTCCCCCATTCTCCTCATCTCTCCTTTTTTGTCTCTTTATCTCACCCCCAAACATACACACTCTCTCTCCATCTCTCTCTTTTCACTCCCTATCTCTCTCCACTACTCACTCTCTATGTCTTTCTTCTTCCCTCCCTCTCTCCCCATTCAACTCCATCTCTTTATCCCTCCCTCTTTCCCCCTCCAACTCCTCTCTATCCCTCCCTCTTTCCCCCTCTAACTCCTCTCTATCCCTCCCTCTCTCCTCCTCTCTTTCAAGACCCCTCCCTTTTCCATCCTCTCTCTCACTTTCTCTCATAACTCCCACTCTCTTCCCCCATATCTCTCTCTCTCTCTCTCTCTCTCTCGCTCTCCTACACTCCTACAATCCTCTCTCTTCCCCTGCCACACTCTTCTTCTCTCTCAATTCCTCTCTCTCATCCTTCCTCTATCTCCCTTTCTCTCCCGCCTCCCTCTATCCCCTCCCCCCCGACTCTCTCTCTCTCTCTCTCTCTCTCTTCCCCATCACTCTATCTCTCTCTCCAAATATGTTACTATATCCATGCCTTTCTCCTTATCTCTGCTTCTATCCCCCCTTGTCTCCATCACCCCTTCTATGTATCTTTATCTCACCCTTAAACATACACACTCTCTCTCCATATCTCCCTTGTCACTCACTCTCTCTCCACTTCTCACTCTCTATGAATTTCTTCTTCCCTCCCTCTCTCCCCCAACAACTCCATCTCTCTATCCCTCCCTCTCTCCTCCTCCTCTCATCCTTCCTCTCTCTCCCTTTATATCCTATCTCCCTCTCCATCCTACCTTCTCTCGCTCTCTCTCTCTCTCTCTCTCTCTCCTCCAACCCTCTCTCTTTATCCCTCCATATCTCCTTCTCTCTCTCCCACCTCCATTTTTATGTCTCCATCTCCCTCTCTTAATCTTCTCCACCTCTCTCACTCCTCTCCCCCTCTCTCTCTTCATTCCTAGTCTCCGATCTCCTTCAGTTTATCTCCATCTCTCCCTTGTCAGTCCCCCTATTTCTCCACCTCTATCATATTTCTATTATTCCTTGCATATATATCTATAGTTAATATATATATCATGGTATATTAATATATATTATAATATAAAAAATTAATATTGTATTAATCCAAAGTTATTAAATTTTATAATATTAATATTATAATATAATAATATGAATATTAGATTTAATAATAATAATATTAAAATTAATATTTTAATATTAATGTTAGGGTTAATACTGTTTTTTTTTGCATGGTATTAATAATAATTATAGGGTTGGTATATATTTAGATGTTGACTTTTAATCATATGGTAAATATTTTTATTTATTTACCTTACCTTTCTATACCTTTTTTATATTTATTTATTTATCATACTTATTTTATAAATATGGTATTTAGCCCATGGTATTTGACCCATGGTATTAATAATAATTTTCCCATGTTAGTTAGACCATAGGCTTCACCTAAATAAAATCTCTTTTTTGAGTTTCGGTAAATATAAAGATGTTTATGGAGTAAATATAAAAGAGATTTTATTTATTTACCATACCTCTAATTTATTTGTATTTTTATTTATTTACCATACTTTCTTCCTGAGTAAGTATAAAAATAAGTTTTATTTATTTACTGGTTTATTTATATTTTTATTTACTAACCATATCTCTTTTTTGAGTGTTCTTAAACTTCTTCATATTTAAATTTATATTGTCAAAATTTATTTTTAATGAGTTTTTAATTGTTTATTTATATGGTTATGTAAGTCATTGTTTAAGCCGACATTATTTAGATTTTATTTTTTAATTTTTTTTTCCTTTTTTATTTTGGCTTCAAACATACTTACAGATCGAGATCATACTAGGCTGTAGAATAAGTCTCTCTGAGTAATAATCTAGCCCGTTTGATTGATCTAACGCTGTAAGCTTCTGGAAAATCTGAAGGGTGGTGATCCGCTGCATGGTCGACCTACAAGATTTCATGTGCTGGAGGGCCCTGAAAAACGTAAACGAATTGATTTGGGCCATAGTTAGTGATCTGCATTTTGAATGTTGTCATTTTATCGGTCACGGCACTGGCAATTAAATATAAATAGAAATTTCTAATTGTTCCAACACCAGGCTTCACGGCATTGACATATTAAATAGAAATTTCAATGGCAAATATAAATTTCAATTTCAGTTGTAATACCAGCCTTCACGACATGGAAAAATTAAATATATATATAAATTTCAATGGTTCTAATATCAGTTGAGATTTAACTTTATTTTCAGAGAAAAAAAAATAACACTTTTCATTAATGTAAAGAGGAGTTTCATACAGGTTGGGAGGATAAAGTTCTTCAAGTATATAGCCAATTAGGTGAGAACATTCGGCACAAAACATATTTAAATAAGCTAGAGTGTTTAGGTGAGAATAAATTATTATATTAGTGTTCAAGTATATAGCCAATTAGGTGAGAACATTCGGCCCAAAACATATTTAAAATAAGCTAGAGTGTTTAGGTGAGAATAAATTATTATATTAGTGTAAATTCTATCTTATATTGTTTATAGAGGGATTGATTTCTTTTTCATTTTAAAAGATGTTTGTATCTCAAAAGATTTGATACTTTTGCATATTGAGTAGATGAAATTAAGAGGAAAATTGATTTTTTTTTTTCATTTTAAAAGACCTCTGCACATCAGCATATTTGATCCTTTTATACAATGGGTAAATAAAGCTAAACAATCGAAATATATATATATATATATATATATATATATATATATATATATATATATAAAGCCTCAAGACTATCAACTAATTTATTTAAATTTTATTTTATTTATTAATTTTATTTATATTTGTATTTTTATATAATTTGACTTAAAAACATTATAATATCTCTTTCAAACTAAAATTTGAACAATTAACTCGTTACAAAAAATGCATTTTAAATCTGATTAAGTAATTTGATAATACTTTGTTTAATAAAATCTATATGAATTTTAGGTATATATTAATAAATTTTATTTAAAAATATAACACACTCTCAGAAACCATTATTAAGCGAAAGATTGACCGAAAGTTGCATTGGATTCAATTTAGGGTCAATAGCAATAAGATATTTTTATTATAGAAATGGTTATTGAGCCAAAGATTCGCTCTAAAGTTTCCTGAATTTTAGAATCCATCACAGGAAGGGAATCAAATGGGATTTACAAGAAATGAAATTGAAGAACATTTAACCATATCTCTTCAAAATTATAGGTAGACAACTAATAAAAATACAAATCAAACTCTCTACGTTGATACAGATGCATTCATCCAACCATAAACGAGCGGGTTCCATGTCCTTCGAAGTATAAGTTTTAGGGCGTTCGAGTTCATCAAGATAAAAAACACATTCACCCTTTTAAGTATATTCTATATAGTTTAAACATGTCGTTTATGCCTGGTCTTACCTGACGCAGGACCGTCTTTGATCTGATGCAGTACTCTACAGACTATGTCTTTATGAATCCACGTGTCTCGACCAGTAGAGGATAGGAAGGCAAAGGAAGTGGAGTTGACTTTCAGTAGTTGAAGTGGAACTACCCGAGTGTCAGCTCCCAACCATGTAAGAAACATGGCGGCATTTAAGAGGAATGGGGCTTTGGGTTCCACTTTGAGGGTTTGCCCAGATGTACCAGAGACAACGACGTACGCAGTGAACACTTGGCACAAAGGGATAGAGATACCCAAGACAATGAAGATGACCTGTATATGAAATATAGGTTGTATTGCAAAAACAAAGGAGACTTGAGACATTCTAAATATGCCTCTCCTTCTACATGTTTAAATTTTATTTTAACCCAGAGAAATTAACCAATTATGTAATGACACATGTAGAAGACTCAACCCTAGGGAATAACCAATTATGTTCTAGAGAAAATGACATATGTAGAAGACTCAACACTAGATAATAAGGGATAAAGAGAGAAATGTATATGAAATAACATGTATTGCAGAAAAAAAAAAAAAGGAGATTGAAACTATTTAAATATGTTATTTTTTGAAAATTGAGGTAGTAGCCTCTTATAGGTTGGAGCTTACAGAAAAGAAGATGTAATAAGGGATTAGGATTTTTCTTTTGTATCACAACAATATAAAAATCTCTGGTTTTTTCCCTTTATATGTTTCTACTTATATCTAGTGTCCATATGTGTTGTCATTATGTGTTGATGTGATGCTTTTGGTTTACTTATCACTTGTTTGTATATTAAATATGTTGGTCATTATATGTCAATATGGTCATTTAATGGTTCAGTTAATGAGTTTAATTAAAATGAAATTAACTTCCATGAATCTATTAAATTGATTCACCCTCACTCTTAGTTTAGTCAAGTTTTCATCACCCCCGATCACAAGAGAGACAAACACATACCTATTTCAAGACGTTATCAACTACCTTGAAAAAT
The DNA here is from genome assembly GCA_034641835.2 of Pinus albicaulis. Classification (NCBI taxonomy): domain Eukaryota; kingdom Viridiplantae; phylum Streptophyta; class Pinopsida; order Pinales; family Pinaceae; genus Pinus; species Pinus albicaulis. The sequence goes on from CM076573.1 coordinate 252,622,492, forward strand.
CCATGGATCTATCCATGTACTAAGGTGTTATGCTCACTACTTAGGGCTTTTGTACCTACTCTAACTCAGGTCTTCAACCTCCTCCACAACTTGGTATAACCTTATCTAATCCTTTGCGCGGGTACTTTGACTAATGTTGATTCCCTCCAAAAACTTCCCTGAACCTTAGGCCCTACAAAAAAGTTGCCTTCGACCCTATACACTTTGGTATGACTAAGGTTCAATCTCCTACAACGGACCATATTTATGCAACCTTGAATTTCATAGAGACATATATCAAAACATGCCCATATTTTCTCCTTCTAGTCTCGGCTAGCCTCCGTCCTACCCACGGGGGCTTCACTCAATGAACCTCAGACATATCACATGCATTCGTGGCATACAAAACAATACCCCTAATTTAACTAAATATTGTAAAATACCTATAAAAATAACATTATTTAACCCCCTACCAATTTGGACCCAATACACATTTTCGATTTTAAAAGCCCCTACTTTTAGTGGATATTGTAGGTATCTATTTTTTCATTAACATTTTTTATACCTGTCAATATAAAAACCCTTTATCCCTTATATATCCCCCAATATATTATGTCATTTTTTCTTCAATACATAGCCCCCAATATGAACCCACGTGGTAATGTATTTCTTCCTCAGTGAATCCCCTATGCTCCTACCTTGGAAAATTAGATCATGAGAAAGAGACACAAAATTGACCTTTTTCTCTAGTTCATATGCTCCTATAGAATGTGTCTACCTTCATGAGATGCACTTGTGATAATCTTAATTATTTTCCTGGTACTCTAATACCATATTCAATTTCCATGAAAGTATGATTTTATGATAAGGAAAATATAAAAAACACTTTCTTTTATTACAAACACAGAATTTATCTACTCAATTTGCAATGGAATAGGAATAGAAATAAAAGCATAGTCACATAATAAAACACATTGCTTTTCTAGGGAACCCAACTAGGAAAACCTTTTTCTTGATGAGAATTTTATTAATAGAAAAAACTAAGCAATTGATCTTTTACAATACATTGTTTCAATAGAGAATACAACATCCTCTCATCCTTAAACTAGGCTTGAAAAAACCTACAAGAATATTGAGATAAAATATCAATCTGCAAACTATGTATTATTAATCAAAGGTATTACACAAATGTATACATAAATTAGTCTCAAGATAAGAAATCTATCTTGGACGCACAATAATGTGGTTGAGAGATTATCTCAACCACACACTAAACTAGGAATAAATATAGTTCTAGCTACTTCCTATAATGTAGGAACAGACTCCTTATATAGAGAATCACAACCAACGACAAGTAGGAATTACATATTCCAACATCCTCCCTTAATGACTACTTGTCGTGATATTGATTCACAAAATATAGTCTTGGTCAATCATAAGAAAAAAAAGGATATGTCGACGTCCATATAAAGGAGCAACCATCCACCAGAATGCATGGGTACCAACCGCTGCAACTGCTGGTCTCATAGGATGTCCTTCACATACATGGTTCTGTCAACCATTATCACTACATACATGTACCTGTATCAAAAAAATGTGTCTGCGATTCAGATCTACCACCACTGGGCAAATCCCATGTGCAGAACCGCCAAGAAATGTGTCTGTGACTGAGATCTACCATCATCGGGAAAATACCATGTGCAAAACTGACAATAATGTCTGCGACTCAGATCCACCACAGACAAGCGAATCCCATGTGCAAAACTACCAAAAAGAGAGAGATTAGCGCCTTTCTAAGCCAAATATTCATGCCCAAATAACAGTGCCTAACAGTCATGCATGTTTGCGCCTTTCGACGCGACTATCAGATAGAAAAACGCGTTGACGCTCCTGTGCCTAGAAACAACAATATCTAAGACCTGTGAGTGAGGTGTTTACTGCAGTCCACCTACTCCTGTGTGCACCCGAGGCACCTGTAGCCACTAAGGCTCGCCACTAAGGCTCTATAGCCACTAAGGCTCTGTATGTGGTTTTTGGTTCACCACAAACCATCACTTTAAAGTGACAAAAGATGGTTTTTGGCTGACCACAAACCATTACAAGGTGGTTTTGAGATAACTATGAACTTTACACAAGGCTTACATTCCATACTCTAGCTCTTGGCATTTCCAGGTGCATAACATGACCACTACAAAAAAAAATCACCTAGACTTGCTAACCATTAAACTGTGTGACTCATCATGAAAAGTCTATTCCAAAACAAAACACACAAAAAAAAACACATACAAACTTGATTGTCTATCCTCCTTTGCCGCTCACCATACCATTCACCTCCATGAACACCACGCCATTCATATGCTGGAACACACCATTACTTTGGCTTTGTACTTTTGAGTCTTTAGCATCTTCATTTTACTTTAGCAAGTTGGTCTTGGTCTCCATGTTTTACCTGTCATTAATTAGAGTTGTGAATTCTAACAAAATGACATCATATTGAGGTTGCAAATCTCAACATTTATACAAATTTCCAAGACTTGTCCACATTTACCCATACCAAACAAAAGTAATACCAAATGACACAATAAGAACAAGCGATAACCATGACAGTAATACAATATCCATGAAGAAAAAACTGGCATGAAAACGTTCAACACATGACCACACCATTTACTGTTGTGGACAGACCACGCCAAATTTCAGTTCACCAGAACACTTCCGACACTACACATTTCCTTCGATCTGATCCCTATTAGATCACTCACAACTGATCACTTCACGTTGCTTCACGAACAGGAACAAGCAGTAATTCACCTCCACCACTCAGGCACTCAGCCTTGAGAAGATACAATGTAGCCACCAAGGCTTATCACAACCACAAAGTCTCACCACAGCCATGAAGGCTTATCTCATCATATAAAGCACCATCTTGGCACTCGACTCTTTCAACTACGCAATTGTACCACAAAAAAACAAATCTTCCAACCTGAATGCTGCCTTGCTCAAATCGAGCATGTGAGTGAAGCCACCACCGATTGGTTCCAACGAGAAATTAAGACGAATTGAAACCAAAACAAATAAAAAGACAGCATTTCAGGACTCGGCTCTTCTCATTGGCCTGGTCCACCTTCTCGCCATACAACAATCGAGTGCTTATACTACCTCCAGACTCCTAGATAGAAATTTGGAGGGATCAATTAGCCAACAACAGTCGATGGAGTATATCAGTATAACTACTATTTCTCCACATTTCATCTGCCTCCACAGCTCATCCTTTTGATTAAATTGCATAGAATATTGGGCCAATATAGACTTCTCCTCCAAAACAAATAGCCACTTAATCTGGTAATTGGAAGGAAGAGTTTCCAATCACTGCAAAACATCGGCAACCGCAAGAAGACCTGCAAAAGCCCACTCTACCTCTTCTATATCCTTCAGGAGACTCTTAATAATAATGTGGCAAGCATCTTCTTCAGAATGACGAGAAATTACATCTTTAACCCAATCATCGTTTGCTCCCTCTGACAGGAGATTCTTTAACCTACAAAAGCCTCTTGAAGTCAGCCAAGTCACCCTTGGCGGTGACCTCTTTTTCTCCTCCTTGTTGAATTTGAAAAGATGATAAAGTTGCACTCCCCATTCTCACGCAGATGGGATCTAGATGAAGTATATGCAAGCAAGACACTTCAAATCGGCTACAGCAACGAATGCTGACATAGAGAGAGAGAGAGAGAGTATGTGGAATTGGAATATTTTGGTGGGCTTATCCAAGGCTCGCATCTCTCTAACAGACATGTAGGAAACTCCAATGAGACACACGGAATGTTGAGCACAGATCCAAGATCACACTCAGAATCCTCTTCTCCTGCACATTTTCACCTGTCACAATGTTTGGCTTGTCATACGGCTTCCCCTCTGCCTTGCACTTGTTCTGCCATTTGCGTTTGAATGCAAGGCCTGCCAACATGATCGCTTCTGAAGATCCAATCGTGCCCACACGAACAACTTCCTCTCCATCGCTGAGTGGGGCGTTAAACATATTGGCTATAATTTTCACACAGTGATTCTGCAATTCAGTAGTGATAGGACAAAGAGCAGAGAAATCTTTGGGGCGCCATACCATGAAGCTGTTGTGATTCTCTCCCCAAGAAATGATGTGGTCTGTGGAGGGATCATCCACTAAACAATACTTCTTCACCAAGAAAGGAGCGAGCACCAACGAACTCCACCTTCTCTATTCTCACACGACTATGCAAATCAACAGCGGCTAGCATGGCACCACACAGTAGCGAGCTAACTCGGGCACTCAGACTTTACGCAGCGATCCATCCACAGCAAAATTAATATTTCTATTTTCCTCGACCCGCGAGGGGTCGATGACCCTATTTGTTGATCGCTCCTCCCCCGAGGGGCCTACAACGCCAACAGAACTGGACCATGGACCATGTCGAAAAGGCTTCTCACATACTCTCTGCCATCGCCACGAGAATCCCAATCCATAGACAATGCACGCAGACAGCTCCAAAACGCTCACAGTCTCACGCAGCAGACAGTCACCGTGCCTACACACAGCTGCACTTTTCACTTGATTTCTCAGTCCAACTTGCCACGTCAAAGGATGGGTGTACCTTATTCCAACACACCCTCACCAAACAAATACCCAATTAAAAAAGAAAAAAAAAACACAATATACTCTCTTATTTTCCCTCAGCCCAGAAAGGGGCGAGGTCCAGGCCCATACAACTCTGATACCAAGATAAAATATCAATATGCAAACTATGTATTATACATGAATTAGTTTCAAGATAGGAAATCTATCTTGGACGCACAATAATGTGGTTGAGAGATTCTCTCAACCACAAACTAATCTAGGAATAAATATAGTTCTAACTACTTCCTATAATGTAGGAATAGACTCCTTATATAGAGAGTCACAACCAACGACTAGTAGGAATTACATATTCCAACATATTGCCCTCTTCTCCTCTATCAATATTTTTCACAAGCTTCTCTTGCATACTTTTCCTCTCACAATCTCTACGCACAAAACTTGTGCTCCCTATTGCTTGGCCTCACCAACTCTTGCTCACCAAAATAATGATTAAACTTGTGCCTTAGTCCCTCCTTTTAAAGGAAATTCAAATGATTAAAATTAGTGAGTTCTATGTCTAGAGAGTCAAACTGGTGATTTTCTAGTTAACAATATTTAACACAACTTATTAACTAGTTCATCTTAAAAGTTAGGAGGCTAACTCCACTTGTTCATTCAATTTCAAAACTAACTCACACTCGAAAATCAATAATTTGACTTTAAATTTCAACGTGTCAGTTAATTGGCTCATGCACACCTATAATTTTTTTCGGAAACTCCTTAGTTTTAGGAAATTGAGAATGCACAAGTGGGAATTCGAGTTTGATTCCTTAAATTAAGGCACAAATCAAGTAATCACTTTTCTCACTAATTTTCAACACAATTCACGTCAAAATTTTGAGTATTCTTATTATACGAATATATGTTCAGATGTCAAATGCAATATGCATTCATATTCCAAGTGTGCTACATACAAACGTGCTCATGTTGAATAAAGAAAAGTTGCAAAGAAATATGGTTTCTAAAACAATGGAAAATTCATAGTTCAATGAAGTAAGAATTTATTTGTTGATATATGAGATACAAGGCAAAGATGGTTCAAAAGTACGAATGGATAGTCTCTTCAATACATTGATATATTGAGAAAGCTTGTATGTCCATATTATAAATATGCAGATGTCATTGTAGTATGATGGAGTTGGATGAATATACTATTGTTTGATAGTCAGAGGTGTGTTTCGGTAAAAGGGTACACTTACATTGAATATGGTCTGATGTAAAGCTATTAGTAAAATATATTAATACTAAAAAATTGAAAACCTTATAATTTTTATGATGAGAAAAAATATTTTTGAAGCCTAATTGTATATGCCATTAGGGTTTTGGAAACATTTTTGAACTAGGATATTTCTTTGTCTGGATCGAGAAGGTCTGCCACATTACCTCTCGTGATGAAGATAACACATCAAGATGGAACGTCTCTGACTATGATGCATGAAGACTCTATATATGTTAGTTGGACATTTGGAAAATAGAATTTGCAAAATCTGGTGGACCTTGCAAAAGGTCTAAAATCAATATTGAAAAATTGGTTTTTGTAAACACTAGATCAATTTTGAAGGATAATAAAGCTCTAGGGTTTGGTGATAAAACCCCATCTAGACATTTCAATTGAAAGGAAGAAACCTTAGCTCATGTTAGGAAGGAATGAAATTATGCTAATGATGATGGAAAGAATGTTAAATATCCATGATGGATGTAAAGAGTCTAAGATCAAGAGGAATATGTCATTTCCTATAATCCTCAAAATATAAGTATTTTATATCTCTGTTCTTTGATTTTTTGTTTTGCTATTAGTTAGTCTCTTGTCTTTGTATCATTTTATTTATTATAATTATTCTTCCATGGTCTCTTAGTGATTATTGTAGGTATATAGTAAAATGTGCCTAAGTTCTGGAAAGCAAATGGAAGCAATGGAAGAACAAGGCAAAGCGTGTGACAATAGGAATTTTTGTAGAATCATGATTTGTATTGAGAAATATTGTACTAGATGAGGTATGAGCTGAGAGTGAGAAGGAAGATCAATAAGTTTGTAATATACTTTAAATTGTGCTGAAGAGTATTCAATGGTGACTTTTAAATAGATCTACAATATCTAGCATGCAACAATTAAGCGTATAGACAAGTACAATGCAGGAGTTGAGAATAGAAGGTTCTCCAAAAAGAGGGAGAGAATCATGATAAGACAATTTCTTCAGTTGTCAGGTACAATTATATTAGAATTATTTAAATTGCATTGGAAACTAGATGCAAAGTCCGTTCAATGGAGTAATTGAAGTAGAAGTGTACGTAAATTTACCTCAGGGATTTGAGGTACATGAGAAGAAGTCTCATGATTAAATAAGGTTTTATATGATTAGAAGAAAACACAATAGGCTTGGTTGATCCTATTTGATTTGTATCTTACGGAAAAAAATGACTCGTGTGTTAGAAGGAGAAACTGCGGAAAAAATAATTACTTTTTTAATGGAAGGAACAATGAGAGGGTCTTGTTTTAGATTTAGAGGGAGTTGACCTTTGAGTTTGAGATAATGGTCTATCAAAATAAGGGAGCACTTGGTAAGGGTGACATGAAAATAGTAGTGTTGTTAGATTCAGTGAAGGAAACAAATTAATTTATGATTGAGCTAAAGCATGTCACAACATGTGTTGGAGTACAAAAAATATAAAGCTGATCATGGCACAACCACTTATGGTTTGACATATGTCTCAAATAATGAAGAACAACTACAAACTCAGCTTAGGTAGAGAGCGTTGAATAAAGAAAGAGTTCATCAAGATACTAATTCAGTTTGGGCTCTTTTATGTTTCTTTGAATGTGGAAAGAAGTAGAAATGTGTTTCACTCAAGTATTTCAAAGACCGAGTATATTGCAGATGGAATGGAAACATGAGAAGCAATATGGAATTAGAGGCTATTTACAGGATTTTCTTAATTAGGTACAAGTGATGATCATGATAAAAGGTCAAAGGAAGCTGAGATACAATAGAAATATATGATACAAAAGGAAGCGGAATGGCTCTAGTATTATTCTACAGTTAAGAAGATTGCTATTAAATCCTTTTTGATCTGAATTTATGCAAGAACGCAACATAATACACATATAAACATGGACAGAAAGATGCAAAAGAAATATATCTTCATTTCATTAATATCAAATGCTGAAATATGCTTACAGACATAATGGAAATAAACTAGCTCAAGCGATGGTCGCTTATCTCTAAGAAGAAATGTGGTGGCTACATGCCTCTGAAATGAGTTACAATGAGGCGAGAAGGCCTATTTATTATTGATAAACAATGAAAAACCCTAAACATAAAAAAACCTAACCCTAGGAGATGAAGCGCAACAAATATGGGTTGTGTTTGGGTAAATTGGTACATCAACTTCCCGGGGACGTAACTATGGCATACGATATTCGTCTGACGTGAACAATACCTCATTAGAAAGATCTATCGGGGGACTACAAATTTCAAGTAGGAACGTCATTTAGGGCCTCAAAATGGATCCATAATCTCATGACCTGAAAAACTACTAAAAATTGTAAATTTTGCTATAATTAAGGAAGCTGAAGAAGTGAAAGAAACAATGTTGAGGGTCGCAGTGGAATAGGCAGGTGGCCACCAATATCCAAGTGGATTAGTACTCCCCCCTTAGGAATAAATGTTCCACGTGCGTTAGTTCCTCCATGAGATGAGGAAAATTCTACTAAACTCGGTCCCTGGTGAGCCACTTGCCTTGGTGTAGGAGTTAGCAAACTTTGACAACCCGATGCAGCTGGCTCTTTTGTTGGTGAGTGGTCTGATCTGTGTGTCCATGATTCGATCAGTTGTGGCTTGTTGCATCCAATCAGGGTTTAGCTCTATTTTAGTGAGTTGTTCTACAATGTCTGATGTGTCTAGTAATGGTAGAAAGTATGGCCGAAGGTGGTTCACATTGAACATTGGGTGGAGGCCAAGGAATGGGGGAATGATGAGCTCAAAAACATTGTATCTCATATCCTTGATAATGGTGTGAGGTCCATATTAGAGTGGTTTGATATTTTGATGAGTTGTGGTTAGGCGTTCTTTCTACAAATGCAACAAACTTTGTCATCCACTTGAAACTTTTGTGGCACCTGATGTTGATCATGTCATTTCTTATACTTGGCATTGGACTTATCCAAGATTTCATGAACCTAATTTTGGATGTGTTGGATACTTTCAATAAATCTAGTTTCTTTATTAGCCTCAGACAGTACATGTGTGGATTCTGTAGTTGCATTATGTATGGCAACATCAATCAGACACAATGGTTGAAATCTTAGACCCATTCGAAAGGGACTATGACCAGTCGAGATATGGAGAGATCTTTTATAACTTTGCTTCACATAGGGGAGGATATCATCCCAATTTTTTGGATGCTTGGAGTTGTACATGCGGAGAATGTGCACTATCATCCTATTTACGACCTCTATTTGGCCATTAGTATGGGGATGGAATTAATTCGACTTGGTGAGCTTGGTCTCCAATACTGTCCAAAGGCTTCACAATAATGTGCTTAGGAACCTTCTATTTCAATAATATAATGGTCTATGGAATCCCAAACTGGAACCATACTCATTCAAAGAAGAGTTTGGCAGTGCCCTCTACTGTCATGCACTTCTTGTAGGCTACTAGTATAGCCATCTTACAAAATATTTCCATGACCATAAATACACAGTCATTACCGTGCTTGGTAGAAGGGAGGCCACACATATAGTCCATGGAGATGGATTCCCAAGGTTGGTTGGGAGTAGGCAGAGGAGTGTACGAGCCTTGCTTCTTTATGGTTGGCTTGGTGATGGCACATGCAATGCAGAATTAGATATATTTCCTAACGTCCAATCACATTTTTGGCCAATAAAAGTACTTTTTTAGTACAATCATAGTTTTATCCACACCAAAATATCCTGCAACACCAATGTAGCGCGTTTCCAAAATCAGCTTGGCACGCTCGCTTCAAGGAACACAAAGGTGTCCCAAGTAGCATAATAATGTGTCCTAGAGGTGGAAATTAAGAACTTTCTTTCCATATACTAGAATTTGGTATGTGGAGTTGAACTATGGATCATTTTTATATAATTGCAACCATCCAAAGGTCTTGTGGCCACAAGAGTTGAGAACTATATTCAGTGCTGCAACTGGGGGTTGGTTGAGGCAGTCAGCAACATGATTGGTGATGTCATTTTTTTTATTTAATGTTAAAGTGGAATTTTTGCAGATATGTAGACCACTTTTGATGGAAATCATTCCGCAAACTCCCTTATGTCTATATAAACCAAATAGGTCAGTGATTGGTGTGGATGGAGGTATCCTTCCCCAAAATGTAATACTTCCATTTTCGATAAGCTTGCATGATGGACTACATCTCTTTATCATAGGTGGGGTACTTCTGAATTGTATCAAAAAGTGTCTCACTATGATAGGCAACTAGATTCCCATGCTGAGTGAGGACTATACTAATAGCATCGTCAGAGGCATCTATCTCAATTTTAAATGGTTGTTACAGGTCTGGCAGTGTGAATATCGATCCAGAGCAGAGGCAGTGCTTGAAATCACTAAATGCCTTATATTTGTATTTAGACCAGGAAAAATTTGATTTTGTCTTTCCCCTAGTAATATAACTCAAAGGCCAAGTGATATGGGAGAATACAAACACGAACTTCCGATAAAAGTTTGCAAGGCCCAAAAAGCTACAAAACTCTGTTAGAATGGTTGAGGTTGGAAAATCCCAAATGACTTAGATCTTAGCTGGATCCACATGCATGCCAAGCTCATCTATGATGTAACCCAGATATTGTACCTGGCACACAGTTTGTGATGTCAAAGGGTTTGGAGGATTTGCTGAATACGTTACAAGTTTTTGTCCCAACCCTTGTTCAAGATGATGATGTTGTCCAAAGAAACAACCATGAATGATTTGGTGAAAGGCCGCAAGATGTCATCCATTAGCCTCATAAAAGTTGCAGGGACATTTGTCAACCCGAAGGGCATAACCAACCATTCAAAAGGCCTTTCTTGGATTTGTCGACAGTATTCCGTACATTAGTAGGCTCTATTAGAACGTAGTAATATCCAGAATTTAGATCAATCTTGCTGAAATACTTGGCCCTTGTAAGTTGGTCCAGAAGTTCATTAATTTGTGGGATTTTATACTCGTTCCTCACTGTGATTTTGTTTAGTTCTCGATAATAAATGGCATTAGGAGAATTTTGAGGTCTAAAATGGACCTCCTAAGGAAATAATAAAATAATATCTAAACCAATAAAATAATATTTATGAATTTAAAATTCACTTTTTGCACCACAATCCATGTAACCATAGTTAAATTCAATTCAAAAGTTGTACCAAAATAAAATTAATAAAAAAATTGTATTGATGTGACTATAAATAAGAATGAGCTTTTCAAGAAAAAGACATTATCATTGAACAACTAATGCATTTGTCCTTTGTACTTAAATAACTTAAAATAAAATATAAATATAAATTTATAAATTCTTAATTATATTATATGTTATTAGTTAAAATTTATATTATTTAAATTGTATAATAACATGTAATTAATATACTATATAAAAATAATATAATATAATATAATAAATGTATAGGAATATGCATTGTTTCTTTCAAGAAATATGAAGTGAAAATAATATATTTTTATTCAAAAAGTGTGAAATGACATTTATTATGAGTATTTTACTTTGAATTTAAAAGTACTTAGAGCACTACCATGTTTAACCATGAGTTTTTATCCACCATTGAGAATGTGACAAGTAAATACCTTTAACTCAAGCAATGCCACCTCAACCATTAGGGATGATGCCATCCCCTAAAATGTGATTGGTTCTCATAAAGTGAATTTTGATTGTACATTTTCCTTAGGAGACCCATTTTAAACCTCAAAATTCCCCTAATGAGAGCCTTCGAGTCCCATCCTTCTTCTCTACAAGTATAATTGGGCTCCGACAAGGCGAGGAACTTAGTCGGATTCATCATTTTTGCAGTAAATCATGGATTCTCCGCTTGATCTCATCATTTTCCAGAATGGAGGGAGATATATACGCCCATTAGGTATATGTGCTCTGAGAGTCAGCACGATTGAATGCTTGACCTGACTATGCAATGGTACCCCTATGGGTGAGGAGAAGATTTCCCTGTTTTATTCCACGAACATATCCACCTACTTCTTTTGAGTGGAGCAACCTTTCCCAAGGGCCATGAACGTGGCTATAATATTACCCTTACTTTGAGAGTGAATCAGAAAGAAAAAAATTTTATTGGTCTGGGAGATGATTTTACGACATTTCTCAGTAGAGATCAAAGAGATGTTGGTAGGTAGGGCTACCTCTGGTATCCTAAATAACTTATTACCCAAAGAAATAATAATAGTTTGAGGCCTAGTCTCATACACGGCATGACACTTCCACAGGTATGGTTGGCATAATAATACATCATAAACTTTAAGAGGATATATATCACACAATACCTCATCCATGAAGGGCTTGATGGTATAGGAAAGGTGGCACTACTGGCTGACGCGAAGAGCTCGTCCTTGGTGACGCCACCCAATGATGTATAGTTGTAGGTGTGGTGTGGTCATTAGGTCCAACCACTTCATGGCCTCTTCTAAAATGAGTTTATTTTGGCTCCTCCTATCAATAATGAATTGTAGTGATGATCCCTTCACCCACATCTGTGAGTTAAAGAGATGCTCCCCCTCCTCTAGATCTTAGGGTTCCTCCTTTTGAAGCTTGGTGGTGGCTACCGTTGTAATGGGTTTTGCATCAATAACCCACTTACGCTTGTCGTTTCCCTTGTCCAGTTCTAGTTGAGAATCATAATAGGCATCTGTCTTTGAGTTTCTTAGCTCGGACACCAGCGCCTGCTTTGCGCAACATTCATTCCTTTTGTGAGTGGGGCTTTTATGGAAATCACACCACTTTTCGGTGTCCTTCTTTTCCTTCCTGTCACCATTGACTTCCAATTTCGAGGAGTTTCCCTGGGGGGTCCCAGTCGGGATCTGTCCTTTGCTATGTGGCTTGGGGGCGCCTTTGTTCTTCTTGGGTTCACATATCTAAACTCTTGCTTCTTCTGCTTGAATTTCTACTCAATTTTGGTCGCATATTGGTATGTTGCGCCAAGCAAGGAGATGTCCAGGAACTCCGTTTCCTCTTCAATGCATTTTTGCAAAAAACTACGGTACTTTAGCACCATATGTTTCTAAGAATATTTGATACTGGGATTTATGTGTAGGGTATGGAAAATATGTGTCATCTCATGCACATCTTGATCCCTCTACTGTAGCAACGTATTCCATTGTATATACTTATATTCATAGCTCTCGTCATGGTAGTATTGTTCCTAGATGGAATCTCGAAAATAATTCCAATTGGGTGTGGCTGAGAATAGTGAGGGTTCCCCCTCATCCTTATTCTCACAGTAGGTTACCCACTAGTCCTTGACGTGGGGGGCGACTTTCAAGAGTGAAAAAGTGATATTTTTCCTATTGGAAAAATCATGAACAGAAAAATATCCTTCCAACATATTTAACCATTTATCTATGGCATTTGCATCCATCTAGCCTTCAAATGTGGGAATTTCAAAGTTGAATTGTTCCTTAAAGGGAGTGGTGCCTCAATATTGGCTGTCGGATGAAGATGCGTCCTCTGTGGGCATCCGTTGAAGGATCTGGGTAAAGTTATCCATCATCACGTTCCAATGTTTCTCTAGGGCCTCCTTAAGAAATATTTTGATAGGATCTCTTTCTCCCTTGTCGTTCTTTTCATCTACCATGGGAGGTTGATGGGGTTTGCGACACTGATATTGCAAGGGTTCAACCAGATCGAGCCCTAACTCCTTATACCCTGACCTTGTTGGGGATATGCAAAGGAAAATAGAGAAATATCAAACTGCTATGATACCAATGATCCAAATTTATGCAAGAATGTAACCGAATACACATATAAACATGGACATAGAGATGCAACATAAATATATCTTCATTTCATTAACATCAAAGACTAAAATATGCTTACATACAAAATGGAAATAAAATAGCTCGGACAATGGTAGCTTATCTTTGAGAAGAAATATGGAAGCTACATGTCTCTAAATTGTGTCACACAATGAGGCTCAAAGGCCTATTTATTATTGAGAAACAATGGAAAACCCTAAACATCCAAAATCCTAACCCTAGGATATGAAGCACCAAAACTATGGGCCCCGTTTGGGAAAATTGGTACATTAACTTTGTAGGGACGTAACTTTGGCATACAATTTCCATTTGACGCGAAAAATACCTCATTAGAAATATATATCTGAGGACTACAACATTTAAGTGGCCAACATTAATCAAAACATAATTTTGACCCTGGTTTCCCCAAAAAAATGTTTTTTAGGGCCTCAAAACGACTTTGGAAGTTCAAGACTCGAAAAACTACTAGAAATAGTTATTGTGCTAGAATTAAGGAAGCTAAAAATCTGAAAGTAATAATGGTGAGAGTTCATGTGGAATAGGTAGGTTTCCACCAATATCCACTTGGATCATTCCTCCCCCCTTAGGAAGGAATGGTCCCCATTTCGTTGAGTTCCTCCATGAGATGAGGAAAATTCTACTAAAAATTGTCCCTGGTGAGCCACTTTCCTTGGTGCAGGAGATGGCCAGCTGTGACAACTCGATGTAGATGAATATTATATTGTCGATTTTTCTTGATATGTGTGTCCATGATCGACTTATTTTTGTCTTATTCCATACAGTCAGGGATTAGATTTGTTGGTGTGAGTTTTTCTGCAATGTCTAATGTGTGTAATAATGGTGGAAAGTATGGTCGATGTCAGTCCACATTGAACACTGGGAGCAGGCCAAGGAATGGGGGAATGTTGAGCTCAAAATCATTTTCTCCCACAACCTTGATAATGGTATAAGGCCCATATCGGAGTGGTATGAGCTTCCGATGAGCTTCGGTTAGGTGTTTTTTTCTGCAATTACAACCAAACTTTGTGACCCACCTGAAACTTGTGTCACACCCGATGTTGATCAGGTCGTTGTTTGTACTTGGAATTGGACTTCTCCAAGATGTCATGAACTTGTTGGATGATGTGCTATATACGCTCAATCAATATGGTTTCTCTATCATCCTTAAAAAACACGTGTGGATTTTTTATATGTATTCACATGAGGTATGACAACATCAATCAAACACAATGGTTGGAATCCTAGACTGACTTGAATGGGACTGTGACCAATCGATATATGGAGAGCACTTTGATAATTTTGGTACACACAGGGGAGGCTCTCATCCCAAGTTCGTGGATTCTTGGATTTTTACATGCATAATATGTGTATTATCATCTTGTTGATTACCTTTGTCTCGCCATAAGTCTGGGGATGGAATACAACCCACTTGGTGAGCTTGGTGTCTAATATTTTCTAGATGGTTGACCATAATGGTCTACAGGATCCCAAAATGTACCCATACTTGTTCAAAGAAGAGTTTGAAATTTCCTATATTGTGATGCTCTTCTTGCAGGCCTCTAATATATCCATCTTAGAAAATCTGTCCATGACCATGAATACACAGTCATTACCATGCTTGGTAGAACGAAGGAAATACATATAGTCCATGGAGATGGATCCCAAGGCTAGTTGGTAGTAGGAAAAAGAGTGTACATGCCTTGCTTCTTGATGGTTGGCTTAGTTATGATGCAGACAGTGTAGGATATGATATATTTCCAAAATTCTAGTCAACATTTTGGCTAATAAAAGTACTTTTGTAGTACAATCACAATTTTCTCCACACCAAAGTGTCTTGCGACCCAAATGTAGTGCGCATCCAGAGTCATCTTGGCACGCTCGCTTGAATGAACACAAAGGTGGCCCGGGTAGCATAATAATGCATCTTGGAGGTGGAAATCGAAACTTCCATCTACTAGCATATGGTATGTGGAGGAGAACTGTCGATCAATTTTATATAGTTGCGGCCATCCAGAGGTCTCGTGGCCACAATATTTGAGAATAGTAGTCAGTGTTGCAACTGGGAGCCAGCTGAGGCAGTATGCAACATCATTGGTGCTGCTTTTTTTAATTTAATTTTCAAGTGTAATTGGTGTAGATATGTAAACCACTTCTGATGGAAATTGTTTTGTAACTTCCCTTGTGTATATATAAATTGAAGAGGTCGATGATCGGTGTGGATGACCATTTCCTTCACGAGAATTTAATGCCTCCATTGCCGACAAGGTTGCACAATGGAATACATATCTTTAACATAGGTGGGGTACTTCTGAATTGTATCAGAAAGTGTCTCACTGTGATAGGCCATTAGATGCCCATGTTGGGTGAGGACTGCACCATTAGCATAGTCAGAGGCATATGTCTCAATTTCAAACTGATGTTGCAGGTCTAGAAATGTGAGTACCAGTGTAGAACAAAGGAATTTATTTAACTCAATGAACGCATTATGTTGGGATTCAAACCAGGGAAAATTTTCTTTCGACCCGCCCTTAGTAATCTGAGTCAAATTCCAAGTGATATGGGAGAATCTCAACATGAACCTCTAATAAATTTTCAAGGCCCAAAAATCTGTGAAGCTCTGTTAGAGTGGTCGGGGCTGGCCAATCTCGAATGACTTGGATCTTAGTACAATCGACATGCACGCCACACTCATCTATGATGTAACCCAAATATTGGACCTAGCTCATGCCAAAGGTGCATTTCTCTAAGTTAGCACATAGTTTGTGTTGTTGAATGGTTTGGAGGATCTGTCAAATATGTTGTAAGTGTTCTTCCCAACTCTTATTAAAGATGATTATGTCGTCCAAATAGACAACCATGAATGAGTTAGTGAAGAGCCGCAATATGTCATCCATTAGCCTCATAAAAGTAGCAGGGGATTTTTTCAACTCGAAGGGCATAACCAACCATTCAAAAATGCTTTCCTTGGATATGAAGGCAGACTTCCATACATCTATAGACTATATTGGAACTTGTGATAGTCAGAATTCAGATCGATATTGTTGAAATACTTGGCCCTCGTGAGCTGGTCCCGAAGGTCATCAATCCGTGGGATTGGATACTTGTTCCTGACGATAATTTTGTGTAGTGCATAATAATCAATGCAGAGCCTACAAGTCCCATCCTTCTTCTGTACAAGTAGAATCAAGCTCCCAGAAGGCGAGAAACTTGGTCAGATGTGCCATTTTTGCAACAAATCCTATATTTTCTACTTGATCTCTTCATTTTCCATAATGGGGCAGTGATATATCTCCCCATTGGGTAGAGGTGCACCGAGATTCAGATCAAATGCTTGATGTGACAATGCAAGGGTACCCCTGCGGGTGAGGAGAAGATGTCCCTGTATTCTTCCATGACCGTATCCACCTGCTTCTGATGCGTGGAGGAACCATTCCCGAGGGGCCATGGATGTGACTACAATATTCCCCTTACTTTTAGAGTGAATCGGAAAGAAAATAAATTTCCTAGACTAGGAGATTATATTACTGCATTGCTTAGCAGAGATCAAAGTGATGCTGGTATGTGGGGCTATCTCCGGTATCCTGTATAATTTATTACTATAAGAAATAATAAAAGTGCAAGGCCTATACTCATACATGAAATGGTTCTTCCACAAGTATGGTTTCCCTAATAATACATTAGAAACTTCAAGAGGAGCTATATCACACAATACCTCATTGTCGAAGGGCTTGATGCTATAGGAAAAGCAACACTATTGGATGACGCAGAGATCTTGTGCTTGGTGAAGCCACCTGATGGTGTATAGCTATGGGTGTGGTGTGGTCGGTATGCCAAAATTCTTCATGACCTCTTCTGAAAAGTGGTTCTTTTAGCTCCCATTGTTGACAATGAATTTTAGCGACAAGCCCTTCACCCACATATGTGAGTGAAATAGGTATTCCCCCTCTACTGGATCTTCGGGTTCCACCATTTGGAGCTTGGTGGTTGCTATCGTCATAGTGGGTTATACATCAATGACCTACTTACTCTTGTCAGTTCCCTTGTTGGGTTCCAACTCATAATCAAAACATGAATCTGTCTCTAAGTCTCTCAGCTCGACCACCAGCGCCTGCTTTGTGCCACATTCACTTGTGTTGTGAGTGGGGCTTTTATGGAACTCAAACCACTTTTTGGTGTCCTTCTTTGCCTTCCAGTCACGCTTGCCTTGCGGATTCGAGGAGTTGCCCTTGGGTGTCCCGGTCAAAGACTCTGTCACTTTCTATGTGGATTAGGGGCACCTTTTTTCTGCTTTGGGTTCACATATCCAAAGTATCACTTCTTCTTCTTGAATTTCTACTCAATTTTGGCAGCGTATCAGTATGCTACACCAAGCGAGGATATGTGCAGGAATTCCATTTCCTCTTGAATGTATTTATGCAAACAACTGTGGTACTTCAAAACTAGATGTTTCTTAGAAGCTTTGATACCAAGATTTGTGCTTAGGGTATGGAAAATATTTTTCATCACATGCACATATTTATCCCTCTGCTACCACAACATAGTCCATTGTATATACTTCTCTTCATAGCTCCCGACAGGGTAGTATTGTTCTTGATGGCATCTCAGAAATAATTCCAAGTGGGTGCGACTGAGAATAGTGAGAGTTCCCCCTCGTACTTCTTCTCATAATAGGTTTCCCACCAGTCCTTGATGTGAGGGGTGACTTTCAAGAGTGAAAAAGTAATATTTTCCCTATTGCAAAAATCATGAACAAAAAAATATCCTTCCAACAGATTTAACCATATATCTATGACATATGCATCTATCTAGCATTCAAATGTGGGAATTTTAGAGTTGACTTGTACCTTAAATGGAGTGGCACCTCCAGAGTGGCTTCTGGATGAAGATGCGTCACCAGTGGGCATTTGCTAAAGGATCTGGGAAATGTTATCTATCATCGCATTCCTCTATTTCAAGAGGGTGTCATTGAGAAATATTTTGATAGGATCTCATGCTCCCTTGTATTTATTTTCATCCTCCATGGGATTCCATTGGGGTTTACAACATTGATCTTACAAGGGTTCAACTAGATCAAGCCCTAACTCCTTATACCTTGACCTCATTGCGGACATGCAAAGAAAAACAGAGAAAGAGAAGATCTCTTTGATACCACTGATCCAAATTTATGGAAGAACACAACATAATACACATATAAACATGGACATAGAGATGCATCATAAATATATCTTCATTTCATTAATTTCAAAGACTGAAATATGCTTACATACATAATGGAAATAAACTAGCTTGGGCGATGGTAGCTTATCTCTAAGAAGAGATGTGGAAGGTACATGCCTATGAACTATGTTACAATGAGGCTCAAAGGCATATTTATTATTAAAAAATAATGGAAAACCATAAACATCCAAAAACCTAACCCTAGGAGATGAAGCGCCAAAACTATGGGTCTCGTTTGGGTAAATTGGTACATCAACTTCCCAGGGATGTAACTTTGGCATACAATCTTCATTTGATGCGCACAATACGTCGTTAGAAACATCTATCCGAGGTATGCAACTTATGATTGGCCAATTTTTCCCAAAGAGCCTATTTTGGCCCTGATTGTCCCATAAAAAAAACATCGTTTAGGGCCTCAAAATGGCTCCGGAGGTTCAAGACCCAAAAAACTACCAAAAATGGTAAATTGTGCTACAATTAAGGAACCTGTAAAACTGAAAGAAACAATGGTGGGGGTCCAAGTGGAATAGGTAGGTGGCCACCAATATCCACTTGGATCACTTTCCGAGGATGAAGCATGTATACATCGAGGACAAGATTGAAATGATTGAGTGCTCCTCTCTTAGTGGGAGGGAGTGTTGATGAGATAACATCATGAAACGACATTCTCCCTATGTAGAGTATATTGACCTGAATTAGGTAGAATGGTTTGATAGAGGATATTCATTCTTCCTGTGTTAAGTATGTTCACTGGAATAAGGAAGAATGGTCCTGGAGAATTAGGATAATTTAGCATCAACCCCCGAATTAATCAAATAATGTATGACTTTTGGAGATTCACCATGTGTCAAAGATATTAACCAGAATGATGGTGAACAAAGACTAGTTTGTAAACCATGTGTTAGATAGGCCTGAATTATGGTGACTAGTAGATGCTAAGTGATGTACGATGTGTATACCGACTAGGATTATGGTAACGATACAACACAAGTGAAAGGTACTGGCTAGAATTATGATAACTTTGTGATGTTGGTGGTTTACCATGAATCACAATTGTTGAAGAAATTATGCTAACCTTTTGATGCTATTGATTTACTACGTGTCACAATTTTTTACCAGATTATGGTATCCTAACTTATAATGTGTCACAATTATTGACCAGATTATGGTAACTAGATTTTCTATAACATTTTCTTAGAGAAATTTGTCAACATGAAAGCATATAGATAGTCAGTATAATACCTCCCTAGCTGAGAGGCAGTGTTGAATTTTGTAGCTATGGTCGATCTTCATAATTAATACCTTAGTCATTGATATATTTGTAAAGCATGTTATTCATGTTATTGTCAAAAAATAACTTCTAAGGCATGTTCTTCATGTCCTTTTAAAAGAGAAAAATAATTTTCAAGACTGCCTCCTATTCAATTCAACCCCAGTGAAGAGGCATCGATTTGGCTAACATGATCATTATATATGTTTTTCATTTGACCTCCTCATCAAGGATACAATTCAGATCACTTTTGAGGTAGAGTTCATATTATCTTAAGGAAAAAACAAAGTTATCAATCAAGCTATAAATTTGACCCCAAAACACGAACTCTAGGCCAAAAAACCCCCAAAAAACATAAAAAAACATTCCAAAAACAAAATATGTGTATGCTAGAACAACGTTTTTTGGGGGAGGTAAATTTTCAACATTTTTTAAAAATGATAGTAAAACCCAATTTTTGTTTGTGCAAAAAACATGAAAATATGAATAGTATTGATGTTGAAATCAATGTTTTAGTTTGGCCAAAATTCCAACATTTTTTAGCAATGGCATTAAAAATAAAATACCATAACTCTAAAAATCATTAAAATTCCAATAGTTTTCAATAATATGTTGAAGATAAAATATCACAACTCCAAAAAGCTTAAAAATTCCAACAATTTTCAACCATGGCGATAAAGATAAAATATCATGACTCCAAAAACCTTAGAATTTCAACATTTTCAGCCATGGAATAAAAAAAATACCATGATTATAACAAACCTTAGATTTTCAACATATTTGGAGATCTAATACCATGAATAAATTAAAACTTAAAAATAAATACCTAAATCAAAAAGTCATTATACCAAATGATAAAAATATAGTTCTTTTAAAATCCTAGCCTAAGACAACTTGGCACATTGCAACGAAAACATAAAAAAACCCTCATCAAATGGACACATATTGGGCTCATGTTTGACCCTATGAAATTGAAACTTAAAAATCAGCCATCAAATTAACACATAGTATAGGAGAACTTAATTCACTGTAACAAAAACTTAAAAATCAACAATCAAATTGACACATATATATTCGATTTTTTAAATGTTTTATATTTATTTTTTTAGATTTTTATTTTTATTTTTCTAATATTTTAAATTTTTTTGCTTGTTCCTTGTATTATTTTGTTTTTTTCCTTCAAATAATTTTTTTAAATGTTTTTTTTTTAACAATTTAATTTAATTTTGTTATTTTGATATATTTTTTTAACATTTTTTGCTTTTTTTATAATTTTACTTAAACTTCTATGTGAATCATTATTTTTGAAAAAAAATCAAATGTTACGATTTTTGTACATAAAATTGATAAAATAAAATATTAAAATTGTTATTTTTTCAACTTTTTTTGTACATTTGTTTCCATCAAAATCATTTATTTGCATGAAATTTTTAGCTAAAAGTTTCCAAAATGTATATTTTTTAATTATATCTATATGCAAAAATGTATAAATTTTGTCAAATATTTAAAATTAGTATTTTTTTGTGACAATTAGTTTATTTGTATTGAAGTATTAATTAACAAAACATAAATATATAAAAATATCCTAACTTCAAAATTTTAATTTTATTATTTTTTAAAAGTTTGTAAAGAATAAAAAATATGCTCCAAAAAAATATATATTCTAAATCAACGCTTTTCAAAATCGGATGATTTTTTTCTACATCTAAAAGAGTGAGAATTTGGTCAAGTTCTCATTTCGCTAGTAATTTTGTTACAAGTCTGAAGTCAAGTCAAAGGAAAAAATGAAGATTATCTGAGGCAAAAATTTTGTTGGGGAAGAATAAAATATCTCTGAGAAAGAAGGGTGAGTTGCAAGATCGACACTTTGGGTGTAAGGATGAGTTGTAGGATCGAGATTTTAGGTGCAAAAGAAAGAGTTGCAAGATTTTATTTCTGGATTGCAGGACTGAGACTGTGGATGCAGAATTTAAAGGAGGCTGAAATTCAACCCTAGTGGCAAACTAGACCAAGTCTCTTGGAGAAGATGGTTTACTTAGCGAGGAAAGAGTTGACCAAATTTGACTATATGGTTGACTAAATGATCTAGGTGTGTATGTGTAATATATCTATTTTCAGTGCTTTTATTAGACATTTGAACATCCTAAAGGTCGAGTGGACCTAAAAGAAAACAATATTTGTGGACATATTATATTTTTTTAATTTAATAAATGTGAAAATTGAATTATTGTGCAAATAATAGAGTATATTAGAGACCAGGATTTCAAGTCCATGAGGATGGAATTAAATCCAAATACTTTCCCAAATTCTCCAAAAATCCTTGGAGAAAATAAAATAAATTAAAAATATTAGATTGGAGATAAAAATCTAAAAGATACATGAGTAAAGTGGAAAGTTACTTAGAAGAGGTGAAATAAAACTAGAAAGAGGAAAAAACTTGTTTTAAAGTACTTTTGTGGAAAAAACAAAAGGAAAGCCTAGGCAAAAAGGAAAACAACATCCTAATTTAACTGGACGCAGTTATGGAAACATGTTGAAGGGAAAGCAAGTTTAAATAAGCCATTCTTGGATAGACAAGAGGTTGTCTACACTTTGGAGGAATTGGTCTCTACTCTGGGGGAGCCGTGGAGAAAAAGTTCAAGGTTGGGTGGCAAATAGTCTTACAAAATTGGTATGCACAAGTAATTTAATTATGTATTATGAAATTGTTGTGGTAATGAAAGTTAGAGAAAGTATGATTTAGGTAGAAAATTTGGAATTTATCTTTCTATATTAAATTATTATTCAGTTAGAAGTATTGCAAAATTAGCTTTTCTAAATTATTAAATTATGTAGAATTTTGATTTATACAGTCTGTTGTATTTAACAGAACCAACTATATTAGATATAGTAGATCTGTATAGTTACATATACATTTTAAATTAGTAAACCAACAAACAAAATTTCTAAACCCAAGTAGTAGGGTTTAAATCTACTGTTAGGTTGTAAACATCTAAACTTTATGCACATAAATTATATAAATACTCTTGGAAAGGAGGAAAAATAATGTAATTAACAATTTTGTAATAAACCATTGCATAGAAGATATGTACATAAAGATATAATTGTTCATATCTTAGAAAGTATGGTTATACAAATTAAATTTAAACACTCTGCTATGTAGTAATCAAATGCTTACATATAGTCATTCATTATTCTATTGATTAAGAAATTAAATGTGCCATACATAATAAAGTACTAGAAGATAGTACAAGAACAAAATAGTGTAGTGAAGCAGAACAATATATGGCCAACAATTTATAAAAATGAATGATTATTATTATAAACACAATATAACCATTATATTATCCACAATGGAAATTCTATTACAATCTGTTATAAATTCTTGACAAAGTCCATGGTCCTACATAAATAATTATAAGAAATTTATAAATTTGAGAATAGATCTTAATTCATGAGAGTGAATTCTATAGATGATATGGACCAACCTATACATATAAGAAAGACAATTACACTATCAAGGAATGGCAGAGTTGTTTGTTCAAAATTGAGAAATGATAAAAGTAGTGAAGAGAAATACCCGCATAAAAATAACACACACAATGTTTAGATATGTGGATAAAATAAACGAAATAAATTCCATTGATTTACTAAGGTAATTGGAAGGGAATTATTACCTTGTTATCCCATTATACACAGTGGAACCATTCATGTATACTTAAATAGAATTGAATGAGTTCATGCGTATAAATGAATAAGAAAATAACGTGGAAGCTGTATGAGAACAGGAAAAGGAAGTACCTAAAATCTGATAGACAGGGTCTGGACTGTGATTCTATAAAAAATTGTTGGAAGAGCAAGAGTCCTTGAATAATTTAATTATTTTATTAATTTGAGGAAATTAATAAAATAACCACTCCTATTTATGAAGAGGATTGAAATCTATTAGAAACTAAACCTACTGAATAATTAAACAAAAATATAATTACATCAAATTTAAAATAGATTCTGGAAAATTATATACAGTATTCTAATTAAATATATATGTATATATAAATAGAAGAATTGGAATTCAAACTCTAAAGAAAGGAAAACCCCAATTATAAAATCTGAGCTAACAGTTGAATTCATACCTGATAGAGGTATAGTATGAATAAAATGAAAGAGACTTTACTAATTGAAGTACGAGTATATATGTTATGGAATATAATAAATTTAACCTCTAATTGCAATTTCGTTTCCTACAGTAGGGTTACAGTGACAAGTAACCATTCAAATATCGTTGAGGAAAAACTATTGCAGAGATTCATTAGTATACAAAATGAATATAATTTCAATTAAGAATCATGTATTCATAGTGGAGGAAAAAGAATTATAATCAAATTCGGTATTAATAATATATGTTCTGTGTTAAATAACATAAAAACTAGAATGGAAAAGCAATACAATGTCAAGAGAGTACGCTTCTAAGAAAAACCCTAGTAAAGAGAACGCATTAATATATGAAAGCCAAGCTTAGTGATGGTATATAAATCGATTTAGGGAAAATCGATTTCATATATTCAAATGATAAAAGAAATTAAATCAAATAAAAAACCTATCATTGCAAAACGATGTGAGTAAATAATCGAAGTGAAAACCCATCTCGTGCCATGAATTCACTGTGTTAAGAACACAGAGAGACACCTCCAAAACAGAGGTAGTGGGCCTCTATTCTAAACGATAATGAAATTTCAAGAATTCCTCACAGAATTACTAGCACGAAATGAAAAACGACTTGAATTTTGATAAATTCCGCATTGGTAGAATCTATTCTCCAATAAATGAAGGTTTCAAGAAGTTATTACCTGAAATTTGTAAAATGGCATTTCTGTAGAAGGGTGAGAAACGAAGTGACCTCTGCAATCACAAAACACAAACGAAATTAGTAAACAGAGGATAATTAAAAATTGGAAATAGAAAAAGTAGAACAATGGTAAGAGTAAAAATAAACGTGGAATAAAATCTTACCATAGGGCTTCTGTTCTTGAAAGCCATGAATGAGGGGCAAAAAACTAGCGTAAGGGTCTGGAGGAAGAGACAGAGCAAGACCTCAGGCAGCAGATTGAACAAAAATGAAAAGGGAACCCTAACCTCCCTTTGCCAAACCAAACGGATAGGTGGAGGGAACATTTACATATCCATCCTCACTGTAAACGTATCAATAATCCAACCCACAAGCGGATTGAGATATCATGGAGGCCATGTGATAGAACTAATTATCAAAGTATCTTCATTAATAGGTGAATTTCTCGAATAGATAAATGTCATAATTAATGTGCCCTCAAGCTATGAATAAGATATAATTGAATCCCAATAACAATTGAAGAAATTCAATACGTTTAACTATGGGTTAATATATTAATTATTAAATGATGACATTTTAATATCTAGACCAACATAATATCCCATCCAAGAAATCTATAAAACGTGTCAAGTATAATGTATGAATTCGATTAATATTCTAAGTAGGTATATGATAACGGTGAATACGTATTAAGAGAACTTCATAAACGTATGTATGGTATGACTTCAATTACGAAATTTGAATTCAGTCTAAGCCATAAATGTCACTTCATATATTCGAAATGTGGATATGTTGAGAATGAAAATTAGACTTCCAATAATACTCTAATGTGTAAGTATTAGAACTATAATAGAATGTCATACGATATTCATTAACAACACTGTGCATATTATTTTATATTGATTATGTGATATAATTCAAGGTTGAGTCTAATGTTATAAGTCCATGTATGGATAAGAAATTTTAGTATTAACTATCGTTATTTACTAAGGGTTAAGCCATATGGTGTAAGTGGAATAAGGGATGATGATTATATATAGATTTATTAGAGGGATTTAATGATAAGTAAAACTTTAGAATATAGGCAAATATTCTAAGAAAAGAAATGAAAGTTGTTATTTTAACGACAATTTTAGAATAAGCATGATATTATAAGGAAATAAATTTATTGTACATTTAGATTTCTATTATAACAGAAGTAAGCAATTAGGACAGTCTATGCTGAAAATGAAATGGGAAATTTTTTAATATGGTCACGGGATCATTAATCCCACAATTTTATTATGTTCATCAAACAATAAGTTGTTAGAGAAAATTAACAACATAAAGTACAATTAAATAGGAACATCAAAATATCATGGAAGATATTAAAGTCAATGACGACAAAATAGTATTTATGATTTTTTTTTAGATACTAAAGTCAATGACAACAAAGTAGCATTTCTGATGTAAATATATATATATATTTTTTGGGTAAGTGGAGTTGTTACAGTCTATTATTGCACTGAAGAATTTCTATAACGAAAAAGTTGTTGCATTTTTCCATGTAAGTTTTTCTAGAATAAAAACTCGTGTTCTTTTTTTGATTATCTCTTATGATTCTATAGTCTCTGTGGAGATTTTTGTGTAATTTCGTAATTATTAATAAAAATATGAAAGAAGTTAAAATGAATATCATTAAAACAAAAACATTATGAATTTTCATCCTTTTATTGAAGAATGATTCCATCCACAGGAACAAGAGAAACCGTAAATACTTCTTTTGTCTTTTTTGGATATAACTTTCGCACACATTACAACAAACTAAACTCTAATGTTGGAAAGTAATTTTTTTCTTTAATGAAATGTTGATTAAATAGTAGCATGATATTCATATTTTTGGACGGTTGTTATTATGAGGAGTATCACAAGATGTCACACAATTTTATCTGAATACGTCATCAAATGTATGTGTAAAATGAAATTTTATATACTCATAAATAAAATCAAGGTATATATATATATAGGTGAAGCAAGAAGCTTGACTATTGACTACCAATTCATGAGACCATAAATAAAACATTTTTTACGTTGAGATCTCTGTAAATGTATTAGTAAATGCATTCCTTAGTTGCCTTGTGGCCATCACATAGACCATTAAAAATAATTTGGTTATATACAAAGAATCTTCTAATATATAATTTGATTAACAATAACCTCTTAAAAAAGTTTCAAAAGTTGTTTTCTTAGATATTAAATTTCATAGCTTTTTTTAGCACCATTAGCCATAAATTTAATCAAAGAAACCTTCTCACTCCAAGGATCTATGGGATTCCCAAGATTCATATAGATGGGTTCCCCATAGGCCTATTGTCAATAAAATTAGTGATCCTAATTATCTCATTTACAAATATTTGGCTCGAAATCTCAAGCCCCTTCTTTGTCACACAGATTCTTTTGTTAAATGCTCCTCTTCTTTTGTCAGTGAGTTAAAGGGGATTGAATTTGAACCCAATGATATTATGGTAAGTTTTGATGTAGTCTCTCTTTAAACCAATATTCTCATTAATGATGTTGTTAAGGTAATAAATCATATCACTGATCCCGATACAACTATGCTTGTTGAAATTTGTCTTACCTATGAGCAAATATGTGGTTTTTTTATGGGTTCTCTACTCTCTCCCGTCATTTCTAACCTATTTATGGAATATTTTGAATCAAAAGCCTTGGATTCATCTCATTTGCAACCAAAAATTTGGAGAAGTTTTGTATATGATACCTTCATTTTGTGTCGTCATGGTTGTGATAAGTTGGGTTTGTTTCTTCAACATCTTAACAATCAATCAAGATCCATCAAATTTTCAATGGAGCATGAATTTAATGGCAACCTTCCTTTCCTAAATTCTCTTGTCTCTAAGAAGGTTTATGGTTCTTTCTCTCACCAATATTTTTGTAAGAAAACACACACTAAAAAATATCTTCATGCTCACTCTCATCACTATTCTACCCAAAAGATGGGAGTCCTTAACACATTAGCTACTCATGCTTTTTGAATTTCTAATGAGAATCACCTTGAAGTTGAGAAATTCCATCTCCTTGAGGTTTTTGAATAGAATGTCTATAATAGATTCCAAAGTATCGAGGCTTTTTGAAAAGTGAGCCAAGAAAGAACCTAGAGAATGGGTTTCCAGTGTCCAACTTCCCTTTATCCAAAGAACTATCGATAAAATTGCATAGATTCTTAGGAATCACAATGTTTCTTCCATCTTTAGACCTTTAAACAATATTGTCGCTCCCTAATATCTTTCAAAGAGCCAATGCAACCTAAAGAGATGAAAGGTGTTTATTGATCCCATGTTCTTGTGGGACTCCCCACATTGAAGAAACATGGCATTGCAAATAACCAAAGGATTTTGAGCATACGACTGACTTAAATAATTATAGGAATCACTCCTAAGATTTGGCTGAGCATAATGAGAAGACAAAACACCATATATGTATAGAGGATTCTCAAGTAGTTACAAAAATTGATCATTTTCATCACCATAAGTTTAGATAAGCCATTGAAATTGAGAAAATACTTAAACGCTAAATGGAAATGATGGATGGAAGATTATTAGTTATTGTATCCCTTCTCTTTATTCCTAGGTTTTGTCCTTTTTTTCATCTTTTTCTCATAGGTTCCCCTTCCGTTACCTTGTTATTAATATTTTTTCTCTTTATGCTACTAAGTGTGTGAATTGACTTTTTCATCTTCTTCTTTTTTAATTTAATTAATTTATTTATTTGAAGGTATCTAGTTAAATCATTTTCAGTTTGATTTATAAATAGTTGTTCTTGTTCTTTCTCTATGGTGTGTATTTATCCCCTACATTTTCTTGGAATTTCAAAAAATTTTATGCATTTTCTTGGAATTTCAAACTTTTAGATTTATATATTTATATTTTGGCTCTTTTGATTAGTTAATTAATTCTTCCAAAAAAGTGAATTTGATTCTTTTCTTTTCTTCGATTTTGTTTAGTTAATGCTTATATAAAATTGTTTCTTCATTCTATTAATTATTATTATTATTATTATTATTAAATTCTTTTAGGTTTTTCTCCACTATTTTATTTTTAGTTTTATTTAAACAATATTTATGTATTTATTAAAATAAATAAATAGTAAAAATATAATTTATTTTATCTTTATTATGGTTTTATACTCAAAATTTCATTATTTAGAAACTAAATTTATATTATTAAAATATTAAATCAAATTAGCAAACAATTAAAAATATAAATTTTCCAATTTCTTCCCTTTCCTTTGGATTTTGTTTTGATTTTATTTTATTATAAATTTATTTTAAATTAAGATTATCAATTGTAATATTATTTTATTTGGATTCATTGTATTTTTTATTATTTTTCTTAATTTTATTGATCTTTCACTGGATTTTTGTTTTGTAATTTTAATTTGAACTTTTTTACATTATTTTTCTCTAAATATATTTGTAAATATAAGATTATCTATTAGATTTAATGGTAGTATTATTCATGTGTACTTTTAGTCAGTGAACCACAATAAATCGTTGGAAACCATAAACCCAAATAAATTTATGATGAAGATGATGGTGGTGGTTAACGTCCACTGAGACCAATATTTGGTCTATCGGACCTAAAGAAAAGAGTTATTTAGTTTGATTTAAGATTTTATTCCTATGCTCAAAAAGCTTGGAGAGAAGCCTCCCGAGCTCACTATAATTTTGACATATTAAAAGGTTAGGAAGGTCAGTATTGCAACAAAGATTATGAAATTGAGCTCTAATGTGGTTGTACGTGGGGCACTCTAAGAGTAAGTGATTTTCATCCTCGATGTTCATATTCTCACAGAAATGGAAGATCCTTTCCATCCATGGTGTTTTAGGAATTGTCCAACGACCTGTTTCACTATGGAGCTCATGAGAGTTCGTTCTAATCTTGGCTATATTAATTTTCTTCTTTGAGCTAGTTAAAACAGATAGATACTTTTGATCTTCTAGGGTGGGGTTGATGACCTCCTTATAATATTTTAATTTTCTTTTAGCTTCTAGATCTTTCTCACACCACATTTTTTCTTTGAACTTAGAAGTAACAATTTTTTTAATGTTATGAATGTTTTGCAATGCAACATTCTCGTTGATCTCCCAATGGTTTAACCAGGCCCTGGTGTCTTTATACCAACCTCGTTTAAGCCTTAGGTGGTTTTGGCTGGAATTTAAAGCTAGCTTAGGAAGTCTATGGTCTCCTATGCTATTAATCTTGTGCTTGTACAACAGAAGCCTAGTCATGGATAGGCTCTCAATAGGGGAAAGACCCACTTCTATAAGGAGAATAGGATAGGGTGTATTGCTTTTAATTTTAAGGTTATAAGTTATAAAATGCTTCTGGATTTGCTCAATATTTCTCCAGGATTCTCTGGAGATGCTACAACCCCAAACCTCATATCCATATAAGATAACAGGAGTGACTAAAGTTTCAAAGAGGAACTTCTTTCTATCCCACATTACGAGGTTTTCCGTTTTACAATTATTTTCAAGACCAAAATTAGCTTTCCACTCTCCATTAATCCTTTTCTGAATGCTATAGTTCCAGTTGATCTTGTGATGAATATCAACTCCTAAGTACTTGTAAGAAGACACTTCCTCCAAGTTACTATTATCATACATAAAATTAGTGTAAGTGTCCTTCTTGGATTTGATAATCATAACTTTTGTTTTTTCAGCGTTAACAAACATACCCATGGTAGAGAAGAAATCCTTAAGAAGTCTAAGTTGCTTATCAAGATTAGATGGGCACCTTGCGAGAAGAAAAATATCGTCAGCATAGAGAAGAAGGATGATGACTATCCTAGCTAAGATCATGCCAGCACATCTTGCTTCCTCTAAACAACCTTCTAGCTTGTCGATGTAAATTCCAAATAGGGTAGGGGAGAGGGGGAAACCTTGTTTAACTCCGATATTACACTTAATATCTTTTGACCACCCCTCATTTCTCTTTAACTTGGCAATTACATTCTCGTATAACCTTATAGCGGCTGCTCTTAGTTCGAAAGGAAAATTTAGCTCTTCTAATATATTCCATAGGTTGTTTCTAGGAAATGTATCAACAACCTTTCTAAAGTTCACAAAGCAACAAAAGAGATTGGATTTATCATTGCGGCATTCCTCCACAATGATCGTAAGCGTAATGAGGTGGTCCGTTGTTTAGTGCTTCCTTCTAAAACCCGCTTGGCCTTTAGCCCACTTACCTTCACTTTCAATCCAAATTCTCAACTTCCTTTCCAAAATAATACCATATAACTTGGCTAAGAGAGGGCTGATCATAATTGTCCGATAATGAGAGGGGTTATTTGTATCCCCGCTTTTAAAAATAGGGATAATGATGCTATGAGTCCAAGGTTTAGGGAACCCTTGCTTGACCGCTTGGTTGAAAAGCTTGTGGATGTGGGGGATGAGGATAGGACCTCCCATTTTTAATATTTCCACCTAGTAACCTTCAATATCTTTAGCTTTCCCATTTTCCAGGCGTTTAACACCAAAATCAATGTCTTCTAATGAGAAAACTTCTTTCGTTGTGAGTGTTATTATGACATCCTTCACCAAGCCTGAATGTCTAATGATAAGGGGCCCTATACTGCAAAGCAAAAATCATAATGACCGCATGGACTGTCAAAGCCCCTTTTTCACCTATCGGAACCTTTGAAAGAGCTTAAAATCCACGTTTTAGCTCTAAAAGCGCTCATTTTAACTTATCAGGCCTCTAAGCCCATTTTGGCTTAAGACCTCAGCCCTCATTTCTCATATAACTCCGTTTTATGACCGATGGCTAAAATTCCTTAAGCCCTCTTCAGCCATCGGACTTCGTTGATCCCCAAATCCATTCACTTTCCCTTTTTGATTCACTGCCGAGGTCCATCTATGCCGAAGAGATCCTGATCGTCAATCTCTGCAGATCCGACGGCCATCATGCATCACCTTCCCGTCGCGCATCGCACTTCGCTTCATCCAAATTTCTAGTCCCTGAGCTCTTTTTCCACCAGTATGCGAAACTCCGACGCGATCTGAACCATTGATCTCCTTCTGTAGATCCAACGGTCATTGCTCCATCGCGCAACCCCCATCCATCGCACCTTGCACATCGTCGCTTCCAACAGCCTTTTCTATTTCTCCACCGATGTGTGATACCCCGATGCGATCCTAACCATTGATATTCGTCCGCAGATCCAATGGTCATCGCTCTGTCGCACATCACGCATCACTCTTCCTCATTTCCACTCCATTTCTTACCGGCGATATTCACACCCCGTCGATGGAATCCTAGCCGCTAATCTCTCCTAGATCCAACAGCCCCCGTTTCATCGCTCCTCACCTTCCCCATCGGCATCGCACTTTGGATCCCATTTCGATGTCTCAAACCATGTTCTCCACTGATTTCCATCCTTTGCTGATTAAATCTCCACCGTTGATCTCGTCCCCGATCCAAAGGCTAGCAGGACTACTCCCTTTCCTCCCCCTTGTACCTCCATGGTGCCCCCACAGTTGACTCCTTTGACTACGGAAGATTTTCATCCAACGACCTATATTCACTGCGGAGGCACCCATCCCACAGATCCGTCCGTACCTCCAAGTGCCACCGTAGTTGATCTCCACCATTGATCTCCATCATGATCCAACGGTCCTTATTCTATCGCTCCTTCACAAGTTTCCTGATCACCCATCCATTATTGCATTCCCCACTCTGATCTAGACCGTCGATCTTCTTCATCTAATGGCCCACATCGCTCTCGCTTCCATAACCCCACAACTGATCGTCCTACTACATGAAAAGGTTGCTGATGTCATCGTCAGTCCCATCCGACCACGCAAGTATGTTCGTCGCGTTCATCTATAGTCGTTGATGTGGATTGCCCATATCAGAGACTCTCATTCATTTTCACGTTCATTTCATCGAATAAAATGATCGTGCTGTTTCCATGCAAAATGGGCGGTTTCGTAAAGACACGCATTGCACACCTAGCAGTATCGCATTCATTTGGCCCATTACTGCTTACCAATTTAACCCCAGGCAAAAACCGCTCTGGTTTTCTGCAAAACCTCCTTCTGCACAATTTCACACCAAATCACATTTAAACGTTATTTTTACCACAGAAACGCCTCCGCTACATTTCCTGCCTCCGCACTTCTCCTTTGTCTTCACTCGAGCCTTTTGAAGCAGTCAACCACTCATCCCAGGATTTATTTAATTTGGTTTGTTGTCTGTGCAAGTTTTTCACAACATTTCTAAGTATGCTGGCCATCTCATAGCCGGTCAGAGTGACTCAAGGCCGAGGGTGACGATACTCAGAGGGCTTATCAAAGGGGAAAAGGAAGAATAAAGGGTTAATTTCCATGTTATAACCTATCATTACATAAGTAGTGGTTACACAGCGAAACCCTCCAGTGCACAAAGAAAGTACCTGCCAGCAAAAGAATAAATGCTAAGGGTCCAACTCAGAAAATTAAAATCTTAACCCACAGATTGAAGATGAAGACTCATTTTTAAAGCAAAGGATGATTAAATAATTCCTTAAAGAAATATCAATGGGCCCCAATCAGATTTTAGAGGCCTAAACACATAGATCAACAAAATTCCAACTCATCCACTACCAGCAGTACCGCATTCTCCAGCACAGAAGGCCAGTCCTTCCCACGACTAACGGTATCTCTTTCGCCAATAGCAACAGTGGTTTTGCCTCATCAAATAGTGATGATCATTCATGAATAGGCCCACCTGGCCTTTCTACATTGTGTTCTTTTCACTTTATCATTTCGGGTGAAATCCTTATTTCACTCATGCAGTTTTTACTTCCAGTTAGCATATTGTTTACACTTCAGTTAGAAATGGCTTTAGGCCTACCTTGTAAGATGATGAGAGGAAGTTTACCTCATCATCATTTCTGTTTTTTATTTAGACTTGCAACTTCATACAAGCATGCGGGGAAGATATTTTCCCAAAATATCTTCTCAGGCATAGAAATCAGAGGCTATAAAAGCAGGAAGACAACACTAACAAAATGTTCCAGATTTTCCAAAGGACTCACTAGTTTGAGTGCTCTGTATGTATTTTGTATGAAATTTGATAGTAGATGTTTGAAGAGCCTGGAGGGATTCAGTAATAAGAAGCTTTATTGGAATTGGGGATTC
Organism: Pinus albicaulis; assembly: GCA_034641835.2. Lineage (NCBI taxonomy): Eukaryota > Viridiplantae > Streptophyta > Pinopsida > Pinales > Pinaceae > Pinus > Pinus albicaulis. The sequence continues at coordinate 252,656,627 of CM076573.1, forward strand.
CACTCTGGATGATTCACAGTTTGGAACTCTTCTTCATGTTTTTTAATGCAAAGGTTCATTTCGTATCTCTCCACATTTCTTGTATCTAATGTTTTGGAATGCGAGTGCTCCCATGTTTGAATATGAATTTATCATAGCAGATAATCATATTTACTCATCCATAGCGGTTTAAATATGGCTCAAGCATGATACTTTGTTTCATCTCCTATCTCTTCCACCTTTCTTATGATATTAACTACAATGGATTCTTGTCTTTGAACGAGCCCAGATATATGGATTCTTATCTTTGCATAGGCCCAGTATATATGGAATTTTATCCTTGAATAAGCCTGGTTATAGTTGGCATCTTACTTAATCTTCTGTCATAGTCATCGCTCATATATAACTTTATATTTGGGTGTTCATTTTAGAAGTCGACCCCCTTTACAGCATTTTGTCTTAAAGCTGTCTGATGCATCTACTATTTGCAGTTTGTACTCAGTTTCTGCAATTCTCCTAGTTGTTGTGTTTAACTTTGGGGTCTTGGTTCCACTTTAATTAAAACCATTCATCCGAGTGATAATAGCACGAGAGCCTAACATTGTCAACGACAATCAGTTGAGTCATATTCTTCTTGCATTTAAGATGTCCTAGGCACTGGTCTTTATACAACTCAAGGTTGTCTCTAGGAGCTACAACATCTTTTTGGTGTCGTTGCTGGGGAAATAATTTAAAGAACTAAATCCCTGGGCCTCGACAAATATCCATCCACCCTTCAGAATAAGTGAGTAAGAAGGGTTGGGAGTTGTATATCCCTCACCTTGGCAAATCCACTGTCATTTAAAGGATAAATCCATTTTAAGTCTTGGATTCTTGAAAGCCACACCTGAGGTCAGATACATCCCAGTTGAAAACGCCTTCAGTGTCTGATCCAAAGACTATTTTACACAAGAGAAGTTGGAGAGAAATACAACCAGCTTATAAAGGTATTCCCAGATTCTCCCTTGAAGACTCTCCATCCTCCTCTCAATTAGCTCAAGATCAAGGTCCTGATTTTACTTCAAGAACCATTGATTATACTTCATATAACCCCTCCCTAGGAAATATTGAATTCAAAGATGAGGCTGAAACTGTAGATACCACGAGCTTCTTTCTGCATCCCACTCCCGAAGCCGAAGAAGTTAAAGAAGTCACAGAGTTTTACACTTCCCATATTCCATCACTTCAATCAACCCCTCAAGGCTCTGTTCAATACATCCCCATTGTCATACATACTGCTCTTCCACCGCCTCATTTCATACATCAGAATCCCCCGCCACCTCCACAACCTCCAATGGTTGTTCTTGGCTTCTTACTGAACAAATATGCCCCCCTGGCATTGCCTCAGATCCTGAACGACATGCCTCAGGATTGCTTAAAGATCATACCTCTTTTCAATGGAGAAAATGATACTGAAGCTCAAAAACACCTGAAATTTTTATGTGCCTTCGCAAAAAATTTCAATGTTGAACATCTGGATGTGGTGTTGAGGTTGTTTGTCTAGTCTCTAGATGGAGAGGCAAGAAAATGGTTCAAGACTTTGGGAGACCGCTCCATTACTAACTGGGAGGAAATGGAAAATGCCTTTAGCAAGAAACTGTGAGAGAAGAAGGACCATGGATACTGTCTTACAGAATTCAATGCACTTAGAAAGAGACATAATGAAGGTGTGTCTGAATTCGTTAAGAGGTTTAATAAATTATATACAAGTCTCCTAGCTGAAATGAAACCTCACTAGATTGCTACTAAAGTGGTGTTTGTAGCAGCCTTTGATTTAGAATTCGGATTCTCTTTAAGAGAAAGGAAGTCTGCTACCTTGGATGAAGCCCAGACTGATGCATTGGAAGTGGAATCCAACTTCGCTTCCATGGGTAAATCAAAAGGGAGGTCAGACCATGATGCTAGACGGAGAGGGAAAGAAGAAGCATCTACCTCTGGTCAAGATAGAGAGGTAGCAGATTACAAAATAGAGGATATGAAAAAAATGATCAAGAAACTTTCGAGAAAGCTGGTGAAGCTTGAGCTTGAAGCAAAAAATTCCTTCTCCAAGCCACCTCAAGTTGCTCCGAACAGGGGTTATAATCCCCACTACAGAAAGCCTCCTTTGCAAATATTACAAAGAGATCGGAAGGAGCAACAAGACCACATACAACCTCCGTTGTATCTGGAAGGGCAGATGGATGGCCCTGCCAAAGACATTCCAGATGGGCAAGATGATCAATATCTTGCTTACTCAAATGGTGATGAAATTGAATCTTCTTTGCAATAAAGTGAAGGAGTGGAGCTTTCTTTGTAAGAGGAAGTAGAAAAAACATGTGTTGCTAAAGATCTAGAGATCAATGATTACTAAAAACAATTTGTAGATTTCATGCAGGGACAGTTTCATAGAAAATATGATCTCAGGTTCTTTAGGAACAGGACACGCACACAAGAACAAGAAGAAGAGATGCCTCAGAAGGATACTATCGCTCAGAAAATTGAAGATAAAGGTAAGAGACCTATATCTGAGCCTTTACATTCTAATGACTCCATTCCTTCCTCTTCTAAGCTGGCCTCAAATCCAAATTCAAATGTTAAACCCATCCCAAAGGAAGAAAAACCTCCAGCCAACAGTAAAGAGCCAAAGGAATTTCTCGTAGAGAAGCCTCCTCCTGTGTTTAGCCTTTAGAAAGAGCTAGAAAACATGAAATTTCCTGTCCCTTTGACTGAACTCCTGAAGCAACCATCCTATCAGTCTCAAGTGTCATCATTCATGCTTCCTTAAGGAGCTTCTCCAATCCCAGATAGTTTGAACCTCCAGGAAGAAAGGCCCATGGTTGTATTTTGTCCTCATTTTGAGGAGATAGATGCTTCAACTCCTCCTTTCTATGTCTCTTTAGTAATTGATGATTTGTTGTTGCACAACTGTATGCTGCACTCCGGGGCATCCCATAACCTGTTACCTCTATTGGTGATGGAGCAATTGGCGCTACAAATCACCCGCCCATATACATATCTCTACTCCTTTGATTCTAAAAGAGTCAAGTGTTTTGGGATGATCAAGGATTTGGAGGTAAATCTAGCCCAAATCCCAGCTAAGAGCATGGTAATGGAAATAGTAGTGGCTGACATCCCAGCCCTTTTTGGGATGTTTTTATCAAGATCATGGAGTACAAAAATCGGAGGATCTATCAAGTTGGACCTAACTTATGTGACCATCCCTGTGTTTGGAGGCCAATAAAGGAGATTATACCGGGAAACAAGGTTTGTGAAGATGATCACTAAAGTTGATAATTCAGTGAATTCACCAATGTACAACAAAGAGGGTGAGTTTTCTTGTCTAACGCTTGAGGAAGACCAAGATTAATTGCAGTAGCCATCTTTCTATCAAGTGAAGACTGAGTAGTCTTCAAGTTATGAAGAATGCGAGATTTGGACCTTGCACTTTGATGGAGCCAACTCAAAGGAAGGGAATGTTGATGGGGTTCTCCTTGTCTCCCCTACTAGATAATTGGTCCCATTAGCTTTCAAATTTGAGTATGAAGCCACGAACAATGTGGTTGAAGATGAAGCATTGCTCCTGGGTCTACAAACAACAAATAACATGAATATTCAGAGCTTCAAGGTTTTGGGAGATTTAGAACTGGTGGTGAGACAAATAATATATCAATGTCAAGCTAAGCACCCAAGATTGAGGGCTTACAGAAATGAGGTATGGGACTTGGTAGAGAATTTATTCTTAGCATTTAATATTCAATTCATTTCAAGAGACCAGAACAGAATGGCAGACTCTCTTGCAGTAGCTGCAAGCACTTTTCGACCACCTCAGAACCCCCTCCTAAGGTATGAAGTAGAAGTTTTCTACCATCCTTCCATCCCTGAAAATGTCAAACACTGGCAGGTGTTTGAAGATGAAGATTAGGTCAAAATATTCATGGAGACTATTGGGGAATTCTCCAATATGGACATATATACTGGCGATGAAGAGACTAATATCCTTCCTCAGAATAAATGGCAGGATACCGTAGCTGCACACAAGCTACTGCAGCTCAAAGGAAATGTAATACCCAGAGGATTGGTCCCCTTGGAGAGACTATTTCATAAGAATGATGTCCCAATCCGGCCAAGTAAGGTGGTTGAATAAAATTAGATAGATGACCTGAACCTCGGCATAGAGGCTGATCCCAAGATCGTGAAATTTTCTAATAAGGTACCTGATGAATACAAAGAGCAATATCGGGAGCTATTTCAGACATATAAAGATGTATTTTCCTGGTCGTATCAAGATTTGAAGACCTTTGATATTAGCATTATCCAGCACAATATTCCACTAAAAGGAGATGATAAGCCACACAAACAGAAATTAAGGCAGATTAATCCGTTACTCCTTCCTTCCATTGAAAAGGAAATTAAGAAACTGTTGAAGACTAAAATTATTATGTCATTAAGATATTCTGAATGGGTAGCCAACCTAGTCCCACTCTGAAAGAAGAACGAAAAATTAATATTGTGTGTTGACTTTCGGAACTTGAACAGAGCATCTCTGAAAGATAACTATCTGCTGCCTAAGATGGAACATATATTGCATAAGGTGGTAGGATCTTCACGAATGTCCATGATGGATGGCTTTTCTGGGTATAATCAGGTAGCAGTGCTTCCAGAGGACCAAAGGAAAACCGCATTCACCACTCCTTGGGGAACGTTTATGTATGCTCGATTGTTGTTTGGATTGATCAATGCGGGGGCTACATTTCAAAGGGCCATGGAAATTTATTTTTGTGGGGGAACAAGACAAATTTGTGATGGTGTACCTAGATGAAATCACAGTCTTCTCAAAGGATGATGCTAAACATATAGAACATTTGCACAGGACCTTTGACAAGTGCCGCAGGTATGGATTGTCTTTAAACCCCCAAAAATACTTGTTTTCTTTAGAAGAGGGTAAATTGTTGGGGTATATTGTAACAAAGGCAGGGGTAAAAGTTGATCCGAAAAGGGTAGAAGTCATAAAGGGTATATCCTTGCCCGAAAATAAGAAAGAGGTCCAAGTTTTTCTTGGACGTATCAACTTCTTGAGAAGATTCATACCGAATGCAGAGATAGTTCTGTATATAACTGAGATGTTGAAGAAGGATAACGAAGTAAAATGGACTATTGAGTCAAGGGAAGATTTTAACATAATTAAAAAAAAATTCACAAAAGCCCCAGTATTGGTAGGACCGGATTATGCGAAACCCTTCATGATATTTTCATTTGCATCTCCCCACACTGTCGCAGTAGTATTATTGCAGAAGAACGAGGAGGGGCATGAGAAACCTATCGCCTTCTTCAGCCAAGTGCTTCGCAATGTTAAGTTAAAATATAACATCCTAGAGAAATAGGCTTATGCCTTGGTCAAATCCCTCAAGGCTTTTCGAATGTATGTATTGCAGTCGACCATAACAGCATTTGTACCCAAAGCGGTTGTAAAATACATCTTGATTCAAGGAGATAGTGAAGAAAATAGAGACAAATGGATAGCCAAGATACAGGTGTATGATTTGGAAATAGGCCCCACTAAGCTAATAAAGGGACAGGGATTAGCCAAGATCCTTTCTGAATCAAATTGTCAGGCTTTAGGGATAAATTTGTCTATGGTGGTCAATGAAGAGCCTAGAGGAGCAGAAGAGCAGCGCGGGATAGAAACTGCTACACAAAAGACCCATATTAAGTACCTTCTCAATCCATGGTACAAGGAAATTGTAAAGTACCTCTTGACTCTTAGATTTCCTCCAAGATACGACAAGAAAAAATATAATGCTAAGACTAAAATCTCATAAATTCATCGTAGCTAATGGCCATCTGTACTGGAGAGACCCATCGAGCATACTACTTTTATGTCTCACAGAAGATGAAGTAGAAGAAGTGATGGCAGAATTCCACGAGGGTATCTGTGGTGGCCACTACAGCTGGAGGGCCACGATACACAAGATCCTAAAAGCAGGCTTTTTCTGGCCCAGACTTTTCGGAGATGTTTTTGTTCAGGTAAGGGCCTGTGAAAAGTGTCAGAAATTTCTGAAAGGTAGAAGTTCGCACCTCTGCCCATGATCCCGATACACATAGCAGAACCTTTCGAGTAGTGGGGAATTGATTTCATTGGCGAAATTCATCCTGCCTCAAGTGGGCAACACAAGTGGATACTAACAGCCACTGATTACTTCACTAAATGGGTAGAGGCCGTGCTAGCAAGGAATGCTACAGACACAGTGGTGATCAAGTTTCTGGAAGATAACATCATCTCAAGGTTTGGCTGCCCTGCTAAGACTGTCATAGACAATGCTCAGGCTTTTAAGTCTATCAAATTTCTCAATTTTTTCCAACAATATAATATTGTATTAGGGCACTCTACTGCCTATTATCCACAGGGAAATGGATTGGCGGATTCTTGAAACAAAACTCTGGTAAAGGCACTGAAGAAGGCCATAAATTAAAAGCAAAATAACTGGGATTCAGAGCTCAAGTTCATGCTATGGGCCAACAGAATCACTAGTAAGAGGTCAACAGACAAATCCCCATATGAATTGGTATATGGTAGAGCAACAATTTTCCCGATACAATTGGCCTTACCTGTGACTAGATTCATGTAGGATTGTCAAGAAGAACCAAACGATCTTACCAAAAGAATAAATAAATTAATAGAGCTAGAAGAGACTCGAAGTCAAGTAAATCACAGGTTGACTGAGTACCAAGAGGAAATGAAAGACCTGTTTGATCAGCATGTTAAGGATAAAGGGATGCAGGTTGGAGATATATTGCTAAGATGGGACATAAGAAGGGTTGAGAAAGGAAAGCATGGAAAGTTCGATCCTATATGGTTCGGAACTTTCAAAATTGCTGAAGAGGGAGGAAACAATACCTTCAGACTGGAAAATTTGCAGGGTGATCTGCTTGAAGCCCCTGTGAATGTGCAAATCTTAAACCCCTTTTTCCAGTATTGATTCAGGCCGAAAGTTTTGCTGTATGATATTGTACAATATTCAGTTGCTTTTATTTTGATGTTTGTTGTTTTGATTTATCATGAAGAAAGAAGAAAAGGCATCAAGGAGACTGTGATTCATAAGAATGAGTCTAACAAATGGTCTACGGAGCTCTCGATGCATTTGAGGATAAATGGGTCATCCCCAAGTGGAGCCAATGTTGTTATGACATCCTTAACCAAGCCTGAATGTCTAATGATAAGGGGCCCTATACTGCAAAGAAAAAATCATAATGACCGCATGGACTGTCAAAGCCCCTTTTTCACCTATCAGAACCTTTAAAAGGGCTTAAAATCCACATTTTATCTTTAAAAGCGCCCATTTTAACTTATCGGTCCTCTAAGCACCTTTTGGCTTAAGCCCTCGGCCCTCATTTCTCATATAACCCCATTTTATGACCAGCGGCTAAAATTCCTTAAGCCCTCTTCGGCCATTAGACTTCGATGATCCCCAAATCCATTCATTTTCTCTTTTTGATTCACCGCCAAGGTCCATCTATGCCGAAGAGATCCTGATTTTCGATCTCCGCAGAACCGACAGCCATCGCGCATCACCTTCCTGTCACACATCGCACTTTGCTTCATCCAAATTTCTAGTCCCTGATCTCTTTTTCCGCCAATGTGCGAAACTCCAACGCGATCTGAACCATTTTTCTCCTTCCGGAGATCCAACGGTCATCGCTCCATCGCGCGGCCCCCATCCATCGCACCTCGCATATCGCCGCTTCCAACTACCTTTTATATTAGTGTACGATACCCCGATGTGATCATGACCGTTGATCTCCGTCCGCAGATCCAATGGTCATTGCTCCGTCGCACGTCGCACATCGCTCTTCCCCGTTTCCACTCCATTTCTTACAGCCGATATTCACCCCCCGCTAATGGAATCCTAGCCGCTGATCTCTCCTAGATCCAATGGCCCCCGTTTCATCGCTCCATTCCTTCCCCATCGGCGTCACACTTCGGCTCCCATTTCCATGTCTCAAACCATGTTCTCCGCCGATGTCCATCCTCCACCGATTAAATCTCCACCGTTGATCTCGTCCCCAATCCAACGGCCGACATGGCTACTCCCATTCCTCCCCCTTCTACCTCCATGGTGCCCCCACAGTTGACTCCTTTGACTATGGAAGATTTTCATCCAATGGCCTATATTCATTGCGGAGGTACCCATCCCGAAAATCTGTCCATACCTCCAAGTGCCCCTGCAGTTGATCTCCATCATGATCCAATGGTCCTTGTTCTATCAATCCTTTGCAAGTTTCCTGATCACCCATTCATTATTGCATTCCCTGCTCTGATAGGGACCGTTGATCTTCTTCATCTAATAGCTAACATCGCTCTCACTTCCATAACCCCACAACTGATTGTCCCACTACACGACAGGGTTGCTGATGTCATTGCTGCTCCCATCTAACCGCGCAAGTACATCCGTCGCGTTCATCTGAAACCGTTGATCTGGATTGCTTAGATCAGACGGCTCTCATTCATTTTCGTATTCATTTCATCGAACAACATGATCATGCTGTTTCCATGCAAAATGGGCGGTTTTCTAAAGACATGCGTTGCACACCTAGCTGTATCGCGTTCATTTGGCCCATTACCGCTTACCACTTTAACCCCGTGTGAAAACCACTCTGGTTTTCTGCAAAACCACCTTCTGCACAATTTCATACCAAATCAAATTTAAACGTTGTTTTACAGAAACACCTCCACTACATTTCTTGCCTCTGCACTGCTCCTTCGTCTTCACCTGAGCCTTTTGAAGCAGTCAACCACTCATCGCGGGATTTATTTAATTTGATTTGTTGTATGTGTAGGTTTTTCACGGCAATTTTAAGTATGTTGGCCATCTCATAGCAAGTCAGAGTGACTCAAGGCCGAGGGTGACGATCCTCAGAGGCCTGATCAAAGGCGAAAAGGAAGCATAAAGGGTTAATTTCCTTGTTTTAACCAATCGTTTCATAAGTAGTGGTTAAACAACGAAACCCTCCAGTGCACAAAGAAATTACCTGTCAACAAAATAATAAAGGCTAAGGGTCCAACTCAGAAAATTAAAAGCTTAACCCAAAGATTGAAGATGAAGACTCATTTTTAAAGAAAAGGATGATTAAAGAAGGCCTTAAAGCAATATCAATGGGCCCTAATCAGAGTTTAGAGGCCTAAACACACAGATCAACAAAATGCCAACTCATCCACTACCGACAGTACCGCATTCTCCAGCAAATAAGGCCAGTCCTTCACACGACTAACGATATCTCTTTCACTAGCAGAAGCAGTGGTTCTGCCTCATCAAACAGCGATGATCATTCATGATTGGGCCCGTGTGGCCTTTTTACCTTGTGTTCTTTTCACTTTATCATTTCAGGTGAAATCCTTATTTCACTCCTACAGTTTTACTTCTAGTTAGCATATTGTTTACACTTCAGTTAGAAATGGCTTTAGGCCTACTTTGTAAGATGATGAGAGGCAATTTACCTCATCATAATTTATGTTTTTGATTTAGACTTGCAACTACATAAAATCACGCGGAGAAGATATTTTCCCAAAGTATCTTCTCAGGAATAGAAATCAGAGGCTATAAAAGCAGGTAGACAACAATAACAAAAGGTTCCAGATTTTCCAAAGGACTCACTAGTTCGAGTACTCTATATGTATTTTGTGTGAACTTTGATAGTAGATGTTTGAAGAGCCCGTAGGGATTCAGTAATAAGAAGCTTTTTTATAATTGGGGATTTCGCTCTAGATGATTCACAGTTTGTAACTCTTCTTCATTTTTTAATACAAAGGTTCATTTCATATCTCTCCACATTTCTTGTATCTAATGTTCTGGAATGCGAGTGCTCCCATGTTTGAATATGAATTTATCACAGTAGATACTCATATTTACTCATCCATAGCGCTTTAAATATGTCTCAGGAATGATAATTTGTTTCATTTCCTATCTCTTCCGCCTTTCTTCTGATATTAACTACAATGGATTCTTGTCTTTGACTGAGCCCAGATATATGGATTCTTATCTTTGCATAGGCCCAGTATATATGGACTCTTATCCTTGAATAAGCCCAGTTATAGTTGGTATCTTACTCCATCTTCTGTCATAGTCATCTCTCATATATAACTTGATATATGTGTGTTCATTTTAGAATTCGGCCCCTTACAACATTTTGTCTTAAAGTTGTCTGATGCATCTACTATTTTCAGTGTGTACTCAGTTTCTGCAGTTCTCCTAGTTGTTGTGTTTAACTTTGGGGTCTTGGTTCCACTTTGATTAAAGCCATTAATCTGAGTGATAATAGCATGAGAGCCTAACATTGTCAACTGCAATCAGTTGAGTCATATGCTCATTGCATTTAAGATGTCCTAGGCATTGGTCTTTATACAACTCAAGGCTGTCTCTAGGAGCTACAAAATCTTTCTGGCGCCATTGCCGGGGTAAGAATTTAAAGAACTAAATCCCCGGGCATTGCTAAATATCCATCCACCCTTCAAAATAGGTGAGCAGCAAGGGTTAGGAGTTGTGTATCCCTCACCTTGGCGACTCCACTGTCATTTAAAGGATAAATCCATTTGCAGTCCTGGCTTCCCAAAAGCCACACCTGAGGTCAGATACATCCCAGTCAAAAATGCCTTTAATGTCTGATCCAGAGAGAATTTTACACAAGAGAAGTAGGAGAGAAATACAACCATCTTATACAGATATTCCCAGATTATCCCTGGAAGACTCTCCATCCTCCTCTCAATTAGCTCAAGATCAAGGTCCTGATTTTACTACAAGAACACTTGATTATACTTCAGATAACCCCTCCCTGGGAAATATTGAAGTCAAAGATGAGGCTAAATCTGTAGATACCACGAACTTCTTTTTTCATCCCACTCCCGAAGCTGAAGAAGTTAAAGAAGTCACAGAGTTTTCCACTTCTCATATTCCAGCACTTCAATCATCCCCTCAAGGCTCTCTTCAATATATCCCCATTATCATACATACTTCTCTTCCACCACCTCCTTTCATACATTAGAATCCCTCGCCACCTCCACAACCTCCGATGGTTGTTCCTGGCCTCTTACTGGACAAATATTCCCCCCTAGCATTTCCTCAGATCCTGAACGACATGCTTGAGGATTACTTAAAGATCCTACCTTGTTTCAATGGAGAAAATGATACTGAAGCTTTGAAACACCTGGAAGTTTTCTGTGCCTTCGCAGAAAATTTCAATGTTGAACATCTGGACGTGGTGTTGAGGTTGTTTTTCCAGTCTCTAGATGGAGAGGCAAAAAAATGGTTCAAGAATTTGGGAGACCGCTCCATTACTAACTGGGAGGAAATGGAAAATGCCTTTATCAAGAAATGGGGAGAGAAGAAGGACCATGGATACTATCTTACAGAATTCAACGCACTTAGAAAGAGACATAATGAAGGTGTGTCCGAACTCATCAAGAGGTTTAATAAATTATATACAATTCTCCCAGCTGAAATGAAACCTCACCACATTGCTTCTAAAGTGGTGTTTGTAGCAGCCTTTAATTCAGAATTCGAATTCTCTTTAAGAGAAAGGAACTCTGCTACCCTCCATGAAGCCCAGACCAATGCATTGAAAGTGGAAGCCAACTTCACTTCTACGGTTAAATCAAAAGGGAGGTCAGACCATGATGCTAGACGGAGAGGGAAAGAAGAAGAATCTGCCTCTGGTCAAGATAGAGAGGTAGCAGATTACAAAATAGAGGAGATGAACAAAATGATTAAGAAACTTTCAAGCAAGCTGGTGAAGCTTGAGCTCGAAACAAAAAATTCCTCTTCTAGGCCACCTCAAGTTGCTCCGAATAGGGGTTATAATCCCTAATACAGAAAGCCTCCTTTGCAAATATTAGAAAGAGATTGGAAGGAGCAGCAAGACCACATCTAGCCTCCGCTATATCTGGAAGGGCAGATAGATGGCCCTACCTAAGACATTCCAGATGGGCAAGATGATCAATATCTTGCTTACTAAAATGGTGATGAAGTTGAGTCTTCCTTGCAAGAAAGTGAAGGAGTGGAGCTTTCTTTGTAAGAGGAAGAAGAAAAAACATGTGCTGTTGAAGATCTAGAAATCGATGATTACTATAAACAATTTGTAGATTTTATGCAGGCACAGTTTCATAGAAAATATGATCTGAGGTCCTCTAAGAAGAGGACACGCACACAAGAACAAGAAGAAGAGATGCCTCAGAAGGAGACTGTGGCTCAGAAAATTGAAGATAAAGGTAAGAGACCTATAACTGAGCCTTTACATTCTAATGACTTCATTCCTTCCTCTTATAAGTTTTCCTCTAATCCAAATTAAAATGTTAAACCCATCCCAAAGGAATAAAAACCTCCATCCAACAGTAAAGAGCCAAGGGAAAGTCTCGTAGAGAAGCCTCCTCCTGTGTTTAGCCTTCGGAAAGAGCTAGAAAAAGTGAAAATTCCCGTCCTTTTGACTGAACTCCTAAAGCAACCAGCCTATCTGTCTTAAGTGTCATCATTCATGCTTCCTCAAGGAGCTGCTCCAATCCCAAACAGTTTGAACCTCCAAGAAGAAAGGCCCATGGTTGTGTTTGGTCCTCATGTTGAGGACATAGATGCTTCAACTCCTCCTTTCTATGTCTCTTTAGTAATTCATGATTTTCTTTTGCACAACTGTATGTTGGACTCCAGGGCATCCCATAACCTGTTACCTCTATCGGTGATGGGGAAATTGGGGCTACAAATCACTCGCCCATATAAATATCTCTAATCCTTCGATTCTAAAAGAGTCAAGTGTTAGGAGATGATCAAGGATTTGGTGGTAAATCAAGCCCAAATCCCAGCTAAGAGCATGGTAATGGACATAGTAGTGGCTAACATCCCAACTTGGTTTGGGATGTTGTTATCAAGATCATGGGGTATAAAAATTGGAGGATCTATAAAGTTGGACCTAACTTATGCGACCATCCCTGTGTTTGGAGGCCAAGAAAGGAGATTATACCGGGAAACAAGGTTTGTGAAGATGGTCACTAAAGTTGATAATTCAGTGAATTCACCAGTGTACAACAAAGAGGGTGATTTTTCTTGTCTAACTCTTGAGGAAGACCAAGATTACTTGCAGGAGCCATCTTTCTGTCAAGTGAAGATTGAGCAGTATTCAATTATGAAGAAGGCAAGATTTGGACCTTTCACTTTGATGGATCCAACTCAAAGGAAGGGAATGGAGCTGGGGTTCTCCTTATCTCCCCTAATAGACAATTGGTCCCATTAGCTTTCAAATTGGAGTATAAAGCCATGAACAATGTCGCTGAATATGAAGCATTGCTCCTGGGTCTACAAACAACAAAGAACATGAATATTCAGAGCTTAAAGGTTTTGGGAGATCCAGAACTGGTGGTGAGACAAATAAGAAATCAATGTCAAGCTAAGAACCCAAGACTGAGGGCTTACAGAAATGAGGTATGGAAATTGGTAGAGAATTTTTTCTTCGCATTTAATATTCAATTCATGCCAAGAGACTAGAACAGAATGGCAGACTCTCTTGCAGTAGCTGAAAGCACTTTTCAACCACCTCAGAACCCCCTCCTGAGGTATGAAATAGAATTTCGCTACCATCTTTCCATCCTTAACAATGTTAAATAGTGGCAGGTGTTTGAAGATGAAGAGCAAGTCAAAAGATTCATGGAGACTGTTGGGGAATTCTCCAATATGGACATAGATAGTGGCAATGAAGAGACTAAGGACCTTCCTCAGAATAAATGGCAAGATACCGTAGCTAGACACAAGCTGCTGCAGGAAAAAGGAAATGTAATACCCAGAGGACTGGTCCCCTTGGAGAGACTATTTGATAAGAATGATGTCCCGATCCAGCCAAGTAAGGTGGTTGAAGAAAATCAGGTAAATGACCTGAACCTCGGCATAGAGGCTGATCCCAAGATCGTGAAATTGTCTAATAAGGTACCCAATGAATACAAAGAGCAATATTAGGAGCTATTTCAAACATATAAAGATGTCTTTGCTTTGTCCTATCAAGATTTGAAGACCTATGATATTAGCATTATCCAGCACAAGATTCCACTAAAAGGAGATGCTTAGCCACACAAACAGAAATTAAGATAGATTAATCCTTTACTCCTTCTATCCATTGAGAAGGAAATTAAGAAACTGTTCAAGGCTAAGATTATTGTGCCATTACGATATTTTGAATGGGTGGCCAACCTGGTCCTGGTCCGAAAGAAGAACGGAGAAATAAGATTGTGTGTTGACTTTCGGAACTTGAACAGAGCATCTCTGAAAGATAACTATCTACTGCCTAAGATGGACCATATATTGCAGAAGGTGGTAGGATCTTCACGAATGTCCATGATGGATGGCTTTTCTGGGTATAATCAGGTAGCAGTGCTTCCGGACGACCAAAGGAAAATATAATTCACCACTCCTTGGGGAACGTTTATGTATGCTCGAATGTTGTTTGGATTGATCAATGTGGGGGCTACATTTCAAAGGGCCATGGAAATTTCTTTTGTGGGGGAACAAGACAAATTCATGGTGATGTGCCTGGAAGACATCACAATCTTCTCAAAGGATGATTCTGAACATATAGAACATTTGCGCAGGACCTTTGATAAGTGCCACAGGTATGGATTTTCCTTAAACCCCCAAAAATATTTGTTTTCTTTAGAAGAGGGTAAATTGTTGGGGCATATTGTAACAAAGGCAGAGGTAAAAGTTCATCCGAAAAGGGTAGAAGTCATAAAGGGTAATCCTTGCCAAAAATAAGAAAGAGGTCCAAGTTTTTCTTGGATGAATCAACTTCTTGAGAAGATTCATACCAAACTATGCAGAGATAGTTCGATATATAACTGAGATGTTGAAGAAGGATAACAAAGTAAAATGGACTATTGAGTCGCGGGAATATTTTAACAGAATTAAAAATGATTTCACAGAAGCCCCAGTATTGGCAGGACCGGATTATGTGAAACCCTTCATGATCTTTTCATTTGCATCTCCCCACACTGTCGTAGCAGTATTATTGCAGAAGAACGAGGAGGGGCATGAGAAAACTATCTCCTTCTTTAGCCAAGTGCTCTGCGATGCTGAGCTAAAATATAATATCCTAGAGAAACATGCTTATGCCTTGGTCAAATCCCTCAAGGCTTTTCGGATGTATGTATTGCATTCTTCCATAACTGCATTTTTACTCACAGTGGTTGTAAAATACATCATGATTGAAGGAGATAGTGATGGAAAGAGAGGCAAATGGATAGCCAAGATACAAGAGTATGATTTGGAAATACGCCCCACTAAGCTAACAAAGGGACAAGGATTAGCCAAGATCCTTTTTTAATCAAATTGTCAAGCTTTGGGGATAAATTTGTCTATGGTGGCCAATGAAGAGCTTGGAGGAGTAGAAGAGCAGTGCAAGATATAAACTGCTACACAAAAGACCCATATGAAGTACCTTCTTAGTCCATGGTACAAGCAAATTGCTGAGTACCTCTTGACTCTTAGATGTCCTCCAAGATGCGACAAGACAAAGTATAGAACCCTGAGACTAAAATCTCATAAATTCATCATAGCCAATGGCCGTTTGTACTGGAGAGACCCATCAGGCATACTAATTTTATGTCTCATAGAAGATGAAGTAGAAGAAGTGATGGCAGAATTCCACGAGGCTATTTGTGGTGGCCACTACAACTAGAGGGCTACGATACACAAGATCTTGAAAGCAGGCTTTTTCTGGCCTAAACTTTTCATAGATGTTTTTTCTCCGGTAAGGGCCTATGAAAAATGTCAAAAATTTTCTCAAAGGAAGAAGTTCACATCTCTGCCCATGATCCTGGTACACATAGCAAAACCTTTCCAGTAGTGGGGAATTGATTTCATCAGTGAAATTCATCCTGCCTCAAGCGGGAAACACAAGTGGATACTAACAGCCACTGATTACTTCCCTAAATGGGTAGAGGTTGTGCCTACAAGGAATGCTACAGACACAGTGGTGATCAAGTTTCTGGAAGATAACATCATCTCAAGGTTTGGCTGCCTCGCTAAGATTGTCCCAGAAAATGCTCAGGCTTTTAAGTCTATCAAATTTCTCAAATTTTTACAACAATATAATATTGTACTAGGACACTCTAATACCTATTATCCACAAGGAAATGGATTGGCCAAATCCTCAAACAAAACACTGGTAAGGGCACTGAAGAAGGCCATATATGAAAACCAAAAGAACTGGGATTCACAGCTCAAGTTCATGCTATGGGCCAATAGAATCACTAGTAAAAGGTCAACAGGGAAATCTCCATATGAATTGGTATATGGTAGAGCAACAGTTTTCCTGATACAATTGGCCTTACCTGTGGCTAGATTCATGCAGGATTGTCAAGAAGAACCGAATGATCTTACCAGAAGAATAAATCAGTTAATAGAGCTGGAAGAGACTCAAAGTCAAGTAAATTAGAGGTTGACTGAGTACCAAGAGGAAATGAAAGACCTGTTCGATCAGCATGCTAAGGATAAAGGGATGCAGGTTGGAGATCTGGTGCTAAGAAGGGACATAAGAAGGGCTGAGAAAGGAAAGCATGGAAAGTTTGATCGTCTATTGTTCGGACCTTTCAAAATTGCTGAAGAGGGAGGAAACAATACCTTCAGACTGGAAAATTTGTAGGGTGATCTGCTCGAAGCCCCTATGAATGGGCAATTCTTAAAACCCTTTTTCTAGTATTGATTCAGGCTGAAAGGTCTATTGTATGATATTGTAAAATATTCAGTTGCTTTTATTTTGATGTTTGTTTTTTTTATTTATCATGAAGAAAGAAGAAAAGGCATCAAGGAGACTGTGATTCATAAGAAGGAGGCTAACATATGGTCTGCAGAGTTCTCGATGCGTTCGAGGAAAAACGGGTCGTCCCCAAGTGGAGCCAATGTTTTTATGACATCCTTCACCAAGCCTGAATGTCTAATGACAAGGGGCCATATACTGCAAAGCAAAAATCATAATGACCGCATGGACTGTCAAATCCCCTTTTTTAGCTATCGGAACCTTTGAAAGGGCTTAAAATCCACCTTTTAGCTTTAAAAGCGCTCATTTTAACTTATCGGGCCTCCAAGCACCTTTCGGCTTAAGCCCTCGGCCTTCATTTCTCATATAACCCTATTTTATGATCGGTGGCTAAAATTCCTTAAGCCCTCTTGGACCATCGGACTACGCTGATCCCAAAATCCATTCATTTTCTCTTTTTGATTCACCACCGAGGTCCATCTATGCCAAAGAGATCCTGACCGTCGATCTTCGTAGATTCGACGACCATCGCGCATCACCTTCTCGTCACACATCGCACTTCGCTTCATCCAAATTTCTAGTCCCTGAGCTCTTTTTCTGCCGATGTGAGAAACTCCGACGCTATCTGAGGTGTTTATCTCCTTCTACAAATCCAACGGTCATCGCTCCATCGCTCGGGCCCCATCCATCACACCTCGCACATTGCCACTTCCAACTGCCTTTTATATTTCTCCGCTGATGTGCGATACCTCGATGTGATCCTGTCCGTTGATCTCCTTCTGTAGATCCAACGGTCATTGCTCCATCACACATCATGCATTTCTCTTCCCCATTTCCACTCCATTTCTTACCGCCGATATTCACCCCCCACCGATGGAATCCTAGCCACTGATATCTCCCAGATCGAATGGCCCCCATTTCATCGCTCCTCGCCTTCCCCAGTGGCATCGCACTTCGGAAATTCTCATTTCCATGTCTCAAGCCCTGTTCTCCGCCAATGTCCATCCTATGTCGATTAAATCTCCACTGTTGATCTCGTCCCTGATCCAACGGCCAGCAAGACTACTCCCTTTCCTCCCCCTTGTACCTCCATGATGCCCCCGCAGTTGACTCCTTTGACTACGAAATATTTTCATCCAATGGCCTATATTCACTACGGAGGCACCCATCCCACATCTCTGTCCATACCTCCAAGTGCCCCCACAATTGATCTCCACTGTTGATCTCCATTATGATCCAACGGTCCTTGTTCTATCGCTCATTCACAAGTTTCCCGATCACCCATCCATTATTGCATTCCTCGCTCTAATCTGGACCGTCGATCTTCTTCATCTAAGATCCCACATCACTCTCGCTTCCATAACCCCACAACTGATCGTCCTAATACACGATAGGGTTGCTGAGGTCATCGCCGGTCCGATCCGACCGCGCAAGTATGTCCGTCGCATTCATCTGCAATCGTTGATCTCGATTGCCTAGATCAGATGGCTCCCATTCATTTTTGTGTTCATTTCATTGAAAAACATGGTCATGTTGTTTCCAAGAAAAATGGGTGGTTTTGTAAAGACACGTGTCACACACCTAGCTGTATCGCGTTCATTTGGCCCATTATTGCTTACCACTTTAACCCTGCGTGAAAACCACTCTGGTTTTCCGCAAAACCACCTTCTTCACAATTTCACACCAAATCACATTTAAACGTTTTTTGTACCATAGAAATGCCTCCGCTGTATTTCTTGCCTCCGCACTGCTCCTCCGTCTTCACCCGAGCCTTCTGAAGCAGTCAACCACTCATCCCAGGATTTATTTAATTTGGTTTGCTGTCTATGCAGGTTTTTCAAGGAATTTTTAAGTATGCTGGCCATCTCATAGCCAATCACAGTCACTTAAGGCCGAGGGTGACGATCCTCAGAGGCCTGATCAAAGGCGAAAAGGAAGCATAAAGCGTTAATTTCCACGTTTTAACCAATTGTTTCATAAGCAGTGGTTACACAGCGAAACCCTCCAGTGCACAAATAAGGTACCTGTCAACAAAAGAATAAAGGCTAAGGGTCCAACTCAGAAAATTAAAAGCTTAACCCGCAAATTGAAGACGAAGACTTAGTTTTAAAGCAAAGGATGATTAAAGAAGGGCTTAAAGCAATATCAATCAGCCCCAATTAGAGTTTAGAGGCCTAAACACACAGATCAACAAGGCCAACTCATCCACTACCAACAATACCGCATTCTCCAACACAGAACGCCAGTCCTCCCCACGACTAATGATATCTCTTTCACCAGCAGCAGTAGTGGTCCCCCCTCATCAAATAGTGATGATCATTCATGATTGGGCCTGCACGGCCTTTTTACCTTGTGTTATTTTCACTTTATCATTTCAAGTGAAATCCTTATTTCACTCCTGCGGTTTTTACTTCCAGTTAGCATATTGTTTACACTTCAGTTAGAAACGACTTTAGGCCTACTTTGTAAGATGATGAGAGGCAGTTTAACTCATCATCATTTCTATTTTTGATTTAGACCTGCAACTGCATACAAGCACGAGGGGAAGATATTTTCCCAAAATATCTTCTCAGGCATAGAAATCAGAGGCTATAAAAGCAGGAAGACAACACTAACAAAAGGTTCCAGATTTTTCAAAGGACTCGCTAGTTCGAGTGCTCTGTATGTATTTTGTATGAACTTTGATAGTAGATGTTTGAAGAACCCATAGGGATTTAGTAATAAGAAGCTTTGTTGGAATTAGGGATTCCGCTCTGGATGATTCACAGTTTGGAACTCTTCTTCATGTTTTTTAATACAAAGGTTCATTTCGTATCTCTCCACATTTCTTGTATCTAATGTTCTGGAATGCGAGTGCTCCCATGTTTGAATATGAATTTATCATAGCAGATACTCATATTTACTCATCCATAGCGCTTTAAATATGGCTCAGGCATGATACTTTGTTTTATTTCCTATCTCTTCTGCCTTTCTTCTGATATTAACTACAATGGATTCTTGTCTTTG
This sequence comes from Pinus albicaulis, assembly GCA_034641835.2. Lineage (NCBI taxonomy): Eukaryota > Viridiplantae > Streptophyta > Pinopsida > Pinales > Pinaceae > Pinus > Pinus albicaulis. The sequence goes on from CM076573.1 coordinate 252,676,409, forward strand.
AACGAGCCCAAATATATGGATTCTTATCTTTGCATAGGCCCAGTATATATGGACTCTTATCCTTGAATAAGCCCGGTTACAGCTGGTATCTTACTCCATCTTTCGTCATAGTCATCGCTCATATATAACTTGATACCTGTGTGCTCACTTTAGAAGTCAGCCCCCTTTACAGCATTCTATCTTAAAGCTGTCTAATGCATCTACTATTTGCAGTTTGTACTCAGTTTCTACAATTGTCATAGTTGTTGTGTTTAACTTTGGGGTCTTGGTTCCACTTTGATTAAAACCATTCATCTAAGTGATAATAGCATGAGAGCCTAATGTTATCAACTACAATCAGTTGAGTCATATGGTCCTTGCATTTAAGATGTCCTAGGCACTGGTATTTATACAACTCAAGGTTGTCTCTAGGAGCTACAATAGTGTGCAGGGTTTCAAAATCCCTAGTGTTGTAGAGGTAAATCCCCTCTGTGGACACAGGCAATCCCTACTAGCCCAGATCGGGTCTAGCAACAATCGTATCACGCTATGGTGCAAGTTCCTAGTGCAATTAACCAAATTGTGAAGAAGGCTTACCTTGAGTCCAACGTTGTTGTTCTTAGAGAGGATAACGCTCATGTTTCCTTGCTCCAGCAGATCACAATCGTCACACTCACCGCGATCGAACACCTGCACATGCAAGAAACACAACAAACACAAGCGTAAAACCCAATATATGCAATTATGTATCAGTCAGAGAAGACACAAATCATGATCATAATGAACAATACGAGTGGAACCATAACCAATAGTCACTTATCATTAATTTGTACAAAGGAAAATACAACTTGGCTTTGACGCTGAATCTTCCTTCGGCGGGTCATCAGTAGAATATGTCTCGGTAAAGCTCATCGGGAATGGGGACAAGCCTCTCTCTTCGATCGTCAATCTCCTTGCTACTGATTTGGCTCTATGAGGACTATTACAGCATTCTTCAGGCTATGAAGGCTCTTGGAGATTAGCTTGCAAAGGGAAATGGCAAGCTTATATAGATGATGGAAGGGGAGTTTGGATCCCTACAATCATGGGATTGGCCTTATCCTCAAGGAATCTTCAATGAGAGGTGGAAAACTACTTCCTCTACCTGAAAATCTGGAGTCAAACGTCCCAACTCAATTTAGAGACCAGTTCAGGAGTTGGTTGAAGTCAATCTTCCGTCATTTATTTTAAAAAAACACTCCTTATTAAGCTTGGCGCGGGTGTGACTCTGGGACAGAGCGCCATTTGGCGCGCCCTCTTTGGAGGATTTCCCCCATTGGTGCGGGTATGACACTGACGAGTCGTGCCAAGGATAAAAAGGCTATTTTTAGGGTTTTTCACAAGGATTTGTCTTCAGGGGAATCAAATTCCATGTCCAGGGGGATTCCATAAAAGTGTTTTAAGGTCATGTCACTACTCACAGGTCACAGAATAAGCCCTCCAATGTGCAGGACATGGGATTGCAGGGATGGTGACAAATTGTTGTGTAATAGATTCCCCCTAAAGCATGAGGCCCAAGAGAGAGAGAGGGGTGAAATGCTTTACGAGAACGTGTCCAATTGAAAACACCACCGTCGGAAAACCTGCGTAGAGAAGTACAACTGATATCTCAAATACATGATATATATGTGGTATGGGTGCAACCATCCATAACAGAGTATACAATAATCAAGATCCAAGGAATGGACACAACCATCCAGTGAGGATCGATAAATAGACTCAGGTATGGTCGCAGCCATCCAATGAATAAGTCATGTAACTAATCATAATAATCCAAAAAATCGCAGCCTAGGTCCCAACAGACAAAATCCAAGGTCTTGCGCTCCATCTCGACTCGAAAAAAGTACAAGTTCAAGCATGAGAGTAAGTGAGCTGGAGTCGAACATGTGAGAACATCGCCTGATTACCAGCCAATGATGAAAGATGTTAACAGATGCGAGAGGTACCACCAATAATAACAATGGCCCTCAAGGTACTATAGGTACAATCTACGTCATGTGAATCAGTGAGATGGAGTAGAACACCCGTAGAATCACTCGATCGGAGGCAAATGATGAAAACCTCACATCGAACGCGAAGAACCTTCCATTAAGGCATGCAGGCTCCAAGGTACCAGAAGGGAGTCTCTAGATCAGCTTCCTGGATAATGAGCTGAAGTCGACAGGAAGTGACCTTGATCGAAGGTGGGCCATAGTGTTTCCCACATCATCAACATGAGATAGAGGAACATAATGTCTTTGTGAATCAGGATCATATGAGAATCAGAGGAAGGTTGAAACTTGGAGAGGTCAACTTCTCTTGAACATATCGGCGGCACGACATTGGATTTGGCAGTATTTGACATCAAAAGATCAGAGGTCATGACGACGAGGCAAAGAGCAGATGAGAGGTCAAAAGGGATCACCCAAACCCACGGAGGCAAGTGAAAAATGAGATGAGATGTCCCCAACCTGACACGAATGCAGACAAGTGCCATGTTCAAGAGCGACATACTGCCGACACGACAACGATGCTGGTTCCAATTTTCCCCACCATTTCTGGCGAGTACCCCAATTATTTTTTAAGACAAGCTTGAAGGGGATAACATATGTTTGTAATATAAGCTTGTCCTTTGGACGAATCCATCCTAGTACATTTAACGAGCCCTGGTAAGGAGGAACTCGAATATCGTCATTACGACTGAATCCGATGTCATCAGGGTTTAACGAGTTTGACAAAGGGAGAACTCGGCGTCTTTTCATATTTAGAGAGTTTGAAAAGACAGCGGAAAAGTAAACTCCAACATTCCCTTTTCATAAATAGTTCCTCAGATCCGAAAAGGCAGAAAACTATGTCTGAGAAAACCTCCTAGTTGTGATAGGCTAGGATATTCCTTTTTCGTAAATAATCTATCCCAGCCCGAAAAAGGGGTAAACGTATACTGGGTAGATGTCATTTCGCAGCCACTTTAACAAGATCGAAACGACAAGGGACTCAACAATATTTTCATGTTTAGAGAGTCAGAAAAGAGCTAAAAGATGACTCCAAAATGACTTTTTCGTGTTTTTACCGAGTCCGAAAAAGTATAAAATACAACTCGTATCACTATCCAAGTCATGTAAAAACCTGTCGCTGCACATAAAATCAAGTGTAAAATCCATTTTTCGACAAAATATATTAAAATATTGAGAAAAATGACATTTAAAACCTAATTTTTGACTTCAAAAGTTATAAATAGGCTTCAAATGGTAAAACAAATTTACTTTTACTTTTGACCTCACTTGGAGAGCAACAGTGGTCTGTTTGTGTGCAAACTTGCGGCGGTGATTGCAACTGATCCGGAACATCATTCAGATCCTCGTCTGCTCCAGGTAAAAGGCACTCCCTTAAGCTCCATTTTAATCCATTTTTTATGAATTTTCATTGTGCATTAGTCCTCTGGGGGGAACCTTTTTTAAAATTTTAGGGCTCACTCCATTGGCGCGGGTATTGGGCACGGACCCGCACCAATGGACATTTTCTCACAAATGGGTCGCGCCAATGGCACAACACGATTTTCCATTATAAGTTTCCAAAATATGAGCTATCCATATGGATTTTTGAATGAAACAGAGATCTAACAAGGCATTTTTAATTATGTTGATGTAGATATTCGGGCACAATGGTTATCGAATGGAAGGAGAGGGAACATGGGGAGGAAGATGAAATGGATATGGAAAACAAAGCCTGTATGAATGCACTCAGGAACTGTGGACTCAAAAAATTCTTCCTTACGCCATGCTTACAAGCTCAACCTGAGCTGCTACAGTACTTGGTCAGCATATGGGATGAAAATGAGGAAGTTTTTAAACTTCAGGACCAAGTGTTGGAACTTGAGCTTTCCGATGTCTATTTCATAATCAGACTATCGCGCAGAGGCCCAATGCCCATTTTTATGGGCAGCAGACCTTCTGGAGAAAATATGGAACAAGTAATGGCAAGAGTGTGCCCAGGGGCATGGACCAGATCGGGAAGCGGGAAAGTGGACATCCACACTGTCCATGATCTAGAACTCAGAGTAGTGCTTCACACCATTACGTGGGCTCCAGGATCGCAGGCGCCACATGAGGCAACCAAGGCCCAACTCATACTAGCCTCTGAGTGTATGTATCCTACATTGTTCGATTGGGCCACCACAGTGACAACCAATATCAAGAGGCAGCTAACAAGATGCAAGCAAGCCAAACTAAAGTAGTTTGGCTACGGTTACAATTTGGTGTCATTCATCCTAGAAAGACTACCCATTTTTCAGGGCCAAGGGGCAATAGTTGCCGAGCCGATACCAAGAGAGCCGAGGATGGCTCGCTGGGCAGCACTTATGCCCAGGTCAGGAGGGGGCCAGCAGATGTCCTCGAGACCCGAGTTTTTTGGGTGGTTACCGTGTCAACTGATCGTGGTTAAGAATTGGCCCTATGTTGGGACCGCTTTCACTGGAGATCCTGATATTCCGCTCCCAGAGGGGGAGGACTGGGACGAGGAGCTGGGTATGATTCTCTTTTTGATTTTTATGTATTCATGATTTTTTTTTTTTTGGTAATACATGTCTGTTCTAACAACATTTTTACATGTATGCAGATGTCGGCCCAGAGAGACCTGCCGGCATGTCGCCTATTGCGCGAAGAACTCCTCTTGCTCATGACCCTCAGGCAGAGGGTGCCGAAGGAGGAGAGTTGATCCAAAACCTCGAAGGCATTGGCCGGGGGATTCCATACTACGCCCGGCTAGCAGACGTTCCGCTGGCATATCAGAGACACACGGTGGGGGTGCCCAGTCGCCTCCACCGACTACTGAGACGCTTAGTGCGCGCGGTGACTTGTTACCACGAGCACCATGCAGATTAGACATCTAGGACTTTTTCATGCATATTTTTTGAGAGACATGTCGTCTCCGGCAGTATTAAGATGAACATGTATATATTTTTTGATTTTCTGTGATGCACACTATGCAAACATTTCGATATATATATATATATATATATATATATATATATATATATACACCTATTTCTGGATGGATATTTTTACATGTGATGATGTTTTTTATATGCTATGCAAATATCTAATACAACGTTATCTAATGTATCAGTTGCATAACAAACAACCCAATGAAAAAGTTCGCAAAATGAATTTAATCACACATTTTATTTTTATGCAATCTTAAAAACACACATGGAAACACATATGCAAACTATGCTTGAAATGAGGAAGACAGGCATGCCCCCCAACATGGTGTCTCAATTCGAGGTACATGCCCCCCAAGCTTCAGTCCATAGGAAATGGAGTGAAGGTTCAAAACGCAAGAGATTGATCTAAATCTAACAAAACTCGAATTGAACAGGCTCATGTTTCATTATTTTAACGAGGTTGACACACTTAAAAGAACTGTCCTCGTAGCAGCTTGTTTCATTGTTTTAGGAGCTTGACACAAGAGGAGGAACTATGCTCCGGTGAGCTCAACGGAGGAGCTCAGGAGGGGGATAACCATATATATCATGCTCTAGACAATGAGACATTTCCCCCAGGCTAAGCATGAAGGAGGAACAATGATGTCCATCGCTCCAAGGCAACTCCTCAAGAGACATTGTTTCAACAATGGCTTCATCAGAAGGGAAAATATCTTTAAGAGGATTAGGCGAGTCAGCCTCACCGAGCCAGGGGGATTGATAATAGGTATCTAAAGCCATGCTCGAAGGAGCATGTGGAGGAGGAAGAGGGTGGGATGCGGCGACGATTTCATAGTAATTAATCTCTACTGGAGTTAAGGGCATCGATTCTCCAAAATCAGGCACCTGTTCAGGCGAAGGGATGATCCATGGGTCATCAAACCTAGAGACCATATTAACTTGAACGGTGTGTGGTGGTGGTGCGGGAAAAATACCCATGAGGATGGGGTCTTTGAAGAGACCGGTTCCTACACTGTCAGGGGGATTGGGGATCTGATCCACGTAAGGAACATTGTTCTTAGAGGATGAGGTGAAGAAAGACAACTGATCCACAATAACAATTTTTCCCTCATGAGGGAACTTGAGAAGCCGGAAGAGGGTGGACAGCAGGCATAGCATGGCGTGAGTCCAACTGTGGTCGAGAATTAGATTGTATTTAAGCTTCGCGTCAACCACTTCCACTTCTACGTTGACTATCTTCCCCTGTAACGTAATCGGAAAACTCTCGAGAACACCCAAGGGTTTTGATTCCCAACCATCGAATTCTTCTAAGGCATTGGGGGATGATGAAATAGTCAAAGAGCCAATGGCCTTCCAGCAAGCGGATGACATGACACAGGTGGAAGCACCTTCATCCATAATGGCCCTATGGATGTTAAGACCATTGATCCCAACTTGAATAACAAGAGCGATTTGATGTGGAAGTCGGGGGTTAAAATTTTATAAGTCGAAGGTGAGAAGACTAGAATCAACTGGATCGATTCCACTGATTGCAGACAACAAATCTTTTCATTGCGATGGGAAACTTTGAAGAACTTTTAATGCAGACATGGCATAAGGCGCCTATGCCAAGTCCTCAACAATACTGTAGTGCTAAGCAGCACGAGCATTTGGTTGTAGGAAGATCTTCGCAGAACACCTTTAGAGGGTGGCCTCACAATAGGTTTAGCTGTAGGCTTCTCAATTTCCAAAGGACCAGAGACAGGTGGAGGAGGTGGGCCATCCACAACTTCCTTTCCAGTTGCCTAACGCAATCCGGCATAATCCTTCGAACGCGTAGCAATTGAGATAGGTGCAGCACCATTCATCATAAAGACTTGGGACCCAAATGGTGCAGATGGTGAGGGCTTCTCAACCATCTGGGTCTGCTGAGACGAGAATGGTTCTTTGAGAACTTCCGGAGTCCCTTTGGAGCCTTTCAGGAGTTGAGTAATCTCAGATCGTTGGGGACAACCTTTGGTATAATGATCTCCTTCACAGATGAGGTAGGGATACTTCGGTTTACGTTGGGAACCATCATCAGTAAGAGGTTTAGAAGACTCTAGCTTTGGGGCATCGGGTTTGGATTTTCCTTTGCCCTTCTTCCTTCATTTGGAGGTTTTTTCCGTAGGATTAGCCTGAAGGGTGTTAACCTCCACAGTCTTTCCAGAATCTGGAGGGGCGGGAAGAGCAGCATTATTGGACAAATTGGACTTCCACTTCCCGTTTGAATATTTTCGAGAATTTTGAGACACAAAACCAATAACACCATCCACCAGTGGGGTAGGTGGAGCTTTAGAGGTTCCCGGGCATGGAGCATCCATCAAAATATCATAAAGCGTGCCGGATTGAGAGTATACCAGGTCTAGATATTGGGCACGCGCTATGGCTTGTTCTTCAGTCACACATGCCCCCATAGCAATATCTTGGGTGATTTTGCTAACGAAGGAAGTGGTGAGCCAATGAGTTAGTAATTGATCAGGTATATCAAACTTGATCAGTCTATGACGATGTCGCCACTCATGAATGTGATCAGATATGTGGGTGGCTTTATCCTGCTTCAAAGAAGTCAGGAGATGCGTCCCGGCTTCGTAGCGAACTGGTAACTGGAAGTGAGTCAGAAAAGCCATGGCGAACGTATTGAAATCTTGAAAGATGCCACGGGGTAATTCAATATACCACTTAGCAGCAGCGCCAGTAAGAGTGCGTTGGAAGAGGCGCAGACGAATTGAATCATCCACCCGAGAGTTGGACGAACACCACAGATGGTAAGTCATTACATGAGCTTGGGGGTCCTCTCCATCTTTACCCTCAAACTTTGGGCAGTCGCCAGGTACCTTGGTCGGAACTGGAGGCCAATAAGGATTGTGAAGAATCGGATCATTGGTTAATTTAGAAACATCCATTAATTCCAAGGTCGCCAAGAACGCAAATTGCGGATTGAACGGCACACCAGGCCCTTGATAAGGACCGGTACCTGTACTCCACGCTGGTTGAGAATATCCTTGCCCCCATGTGTTTTGTCCCAAAGGATTCTGACCGTCGGGGGTATAGGGCGTATAACCAATCTGATTCGGTTGATGGTAACTAGTGTACGGGGTTTGATAACTAGAGTATGGACCTTGATTATATGTCGGCACCGTTTGAGTAGCCTGTGGATTTGGCTGCTGAGTATAGGTGTGGCCAGGTTGTTGAGTGTAATAGTTGGAACCTTGGGGCTGATTATAATTCGGTCGATATTGACCATGAGAATAGTAACTGCCTTGAGGTTGAGCGGTCTGCTGATAGGTGGGACCCTGTTGAGCCTGATAATTAGGGCGCACCGATTGATTCGGTTGTGGCATTGAATAAATCGGTTGTTGGGTAGGGTTGACAGAATGTGCAGGCTGGCCTAGTTGAACAGGCTGACCTAGCTGAACGGGCTGCCCTGGGTGAACAGGTTGACCTGGGTGAACAGGTTGTGCCGGTTGTGTAGGTTGACCTGGCTGATGTGGAACACCGGGTTGTGCCGGATGGGCCAGTTGGCCTGGTGGTGGAATGGAGCCAGGTGGTGGCTGGTAACCGGTTTGACCTGTAGCAGGACCATAAGATGATCCTGGCTGATGTGCAACATTTGGAGCAATAGGATTCTAAGGTTGCATGGGTTGCGAAGGTTGGACTTGCCCCCCAGGACCATATATCGGCCCTGGTTGGTACCCCGGTTGACCTGTGAGTCCTTGAGGTTGCCCAGGTGGGACTCCAGGGAGAGGTTGCATGGTTTGACCTGAAGGGTTGTAATACGATCCTTGCAGACCGTATAATGGCCCCTGCTAGCCCAAAGGGTAGCCTTGTAAGGGTTGTCCTTGCGGGTCATAAGGATAGCCAGGCTGGCCCGAAGGTTGACCTTGAAAAGGTTGTCCTTGCGGGTTATAAGATTGCCCAGCCTGGTTAGATGGAAAACCTTGAGCATGAAGGTGAGCCTCTGGAGCGGGTAAACTTAAAGGATTCCTGTACTCATTGTAATGATATGGAAAAACGTACACTGGCATACCATCCTGTGCATAATGCGAAAAATACGAGCGGTTGGGATCTTGAGAGGATTGTCCGACCTCGGGGTTCAATTGTTGTAGGGACAATCGATACTCTTTAGGAGAGATGTTCGTCGGCATACCAGATGCTATATAGACGTCTTCAGGAAGTGACGTAGCCCTTACGGACTGAGTGGTAACAGCGGATGTAGATGCGGCCACACAAACAGTGGGCCTGACAGGTACAAAAGTTACCTGAGGGGATGACGTGATGGGTGTCCGAGGAGACATCCCCAATGAAGGAATAACTGGCCTTGTAGAGGGAGTTGATATCCCCATAGAGGCAACGGTGGTCATAATCTGACTCAAAGATCTATACCCTACTGGAAGTGAAGGACCAGGCGAAGACATGACGGATAACTTGGGGTTGTCTTATGGGAAAAACTTGTAATATTCACCAGACGTGGGGATTTCCTCACTAGGAGAATGGCTGGATGCACCCATATCTAAACTTGCCGCTAGATCTCGTAACAGACGACGAGGACTAGGAGGAATAACAGCAGCTAAAAAAGGCGAACCCGATGTAAGAGGAGGTAAATGCTCCCCTACTCCAAATCCAGACCAAGGGTCGGATAAGGACCAATTGAACTCAACTGGTCCTCTAAAGGGAAGCTCAGACAGAATTGATCCCCCGTCAGGAAACTTGAAAATGATGGGCTGCTGCAGTTCAGCAGAGGATTACGAGACCTCTGATGAATCGTCCGTATATGGACTACCAGTAGACGAAACTGAAGGTTCTGCCACTGTGACAGTAACGACGAAAGAAAAATATCAAACACAACACACGGGCTGAAAAAGAATCAAGGCACACAATCAAACGGCCAACAAGAAGAATCTAACAGGGCATGTGATCGCGGGTGATTTGTTTTACGACATTAAACTTAGAAACTTCGTCGTTTCATGTTTTAAGAGTCGAGAAATGGATGAAAGATGACTCTATCTCTTTCAGTTTTGAAGCAAGCGTGAAAGAACAAGCGCTTAATGATCCTTTCAAATTTAAAGAATAAAAAAAGATCAAAATGACTACTCAGGAATTCTAGGCAAAGGGTATACCAAATAATCGTGAACTGCAATATACACCTTGGTTTCAAAATGAAAGAGAAATCAACCAAGGACTTGACGTACGTGCAGGCAATCTCCCTAAAATGTTGTGTCCGGTGTATCATGGGTATAGGGTAGCAGAATCAACTTCCTATGGATAAAGGATAGAAACCTAGTGGGGTCTCCCTTTATATACGCGATGGTATGGGGAGCACAATTCCGTACTAGTGTTGTCTAAAGCCAAGAGGCGAATGACAGCTACTAGGTTTAAAGACGCCAGAACACGTCTCTAGCCTAGACCTCTACATATTTCGTTAATGTTTCAATGCTGCCTTAATGCAAATTGAATAAATTTTAATGTTTATCTTCAATTATGTTTCAGTTTTTAGGCCCTAGCGAGTGTTATGTATTAAAATCGTCTAAATGCACACTACATGCCACAATATATCATTTCATTCGATGAAAGCTAATTACGAGAGAGTTAAGAGCTTTTCACACAATAACAAAATGACCATACAACAACCAGTAATGTCTCTAATGCAGCTAATGGAAACTAAAATCTTTTCTTCTGAAGTTACTAATCACTAATAACAGAGAAAAGATTTAATTCACGCTAACTAATCAAAGGCAAAAGAGATTTTTTTTTTTATTTTCAATGTTTAAGAGCAAAGTGCACTAAACAAAATGAAAACTAATGAAACAAGCAATTTGATAAGCGATAGCAAAGCAGTAAAAACAATCAAATTTCACTCAATGCAAGCACACAATCAGACCTTAAACTGACACAACAATCCCTCAAAACCAAGAGAATCCCAAAGACTCAAATGAACCATGTAATCAAGGCCCAAAACATGACAAGGCGGAATTTGAATGAAGAAGAAGCCAATCACTCAAATAACGCAATAAAACAATAGACAACTACCAAACGAATGCAGAGAAGCAATCACAAAGTTGACTGAACAAATAGAGACCACAAACTCCCAAGGGAGGCTCGACACACAATAGAACCTAGATGCCCTAGGGTTAGAATGTAAAATCGATAGAAGAGGGAAAAAAACCAAAGGATGAAGGTCGCAGTCAGTCAAACAAGGCTCCAGAACACTCAGGCAGTCGAAAAAATGAAACCAAAATCACAGATCAAGCTCAGAAAGCTCAAAACAAAGAAAACCCTAGCACCTCAGAGCATTAGCGCGACTGTCAGGCTGAATCTAACGCCATAACAAGATTGGCACGGGTAGTAAACTGGCAACAAGCACCAATTGGCGCGACTGTTAGGCTAATAAGCGCGCCACTCAAGTTTGCTATGTAAAAATAAAAGAAAGCAATCCAAGAAGCAGACCAGTGATGTTGAAGCTTAAACCAAAATCCAAACACATGAAAAGAGCCAGCCAAAAGAGATGATCAAGAGAACAAAGTCAAGAATCAACCAAAAGACAAGACAATATTCCAAGTGTTCAGTTCATAAACTAGACTGGAGATTGACTGAAGCAGCATTCATCTACTTTTGCTAATGCAGAGCAAGAGCATTTCGAAGGCTATCTCGCTAACTTCAGGCTCCGTCTATAGTTTATAAAGCAAACAACAAGCTAACTCCCCAACGGAGTCGCCAATTTGTTGTAGAGGTAAATCCCCTCTGCGGACAAAGGCGATCCCTACTAGCCCAGATTGCGTCTAGCAACAATCGTATCACGCTATGGTGCAAGTTCCTAATTGCAATAAACCAAATTGCGAAGAAGGCTTACCTTGAGTCCAATGTTGTTGTTCGTAGAGAGGATAACGCTCCCATTTCCTTGCTCCAGTAGATCACAATCCTCATGCTCACTGCGATCGAACACCTGCACACGAAAGAAACATGACAAACACAAGCATAAAACCCAATATATGCAATTATGTATCAGTCAGAGAAGACACAACTCATGATCATAATGAACAATACGATTGGAACCATAACCAATAGTCACTTATCATTAATTCATACAAAGGAAAATACAACCTGGCTCTGACGCTGAATCTTCCTTCGGCAGGTCGTCTGCGGAATATGTCTCGGTAAAGCTAGTCGAGAATGGGGACAAGCCTCTCTCTTCGATCGTCAATCTCCTTGCTACTGATTTGGCTCTATGAGGACTATTGCAGCATTCTTCAAGCTATGAAGGCTCTTGGAGATTAGCTTGCAAAGGGAAATGGCAAGCTTATATAGATGGTGGAAGGGGAGTTGGGATCCCTACAATCATGGGATTGGCCCTATCCTCAAGGAAGCTTCCATGAGAGGTGGAAAACTACTTCCTCTACATGGAAATCCAGAGCCAAATGTCCCAACTCAATTTAGAGACCAGTTCAGGATTTGGTTGAAGTCAATCTTCCGCCATTTATTTTTAAAAAACACTCCTTATTAAGCCTGGTGCGGGTGCGACTCTGGGACAGAGTGCTAGTTGGTGCACCCTCTTTGGAGGATTTCCCCCATTGGTACGGGTATGATACTGACGAGTCGCGCCAATGATAAAAATTCTATTTTTAGGGTTTTTCACAAGGATTTTTCTTCAGGGGAATGAAATTCCATGTCGAGGGGGATGCCATAAAAGTGTTTTAAGGTCATGTCACTACTCACAGGTCACGGAATAATCCCTCCAATGTGCGGGATGGGGGATTGCAGGGATGGTGACAAATTTTTGTGTAACAGATGCCCCCTAAAGCATGAGGCCCAAGAGAGAGAGAGGGGTGAAATGCTTTACGAGAACGTGTCCAACTGAAAACACCGCCGTCGAAAAACCTGCATATAGAAGTACAAATGATATCTCAAATACATGATATATATGTGGTATGGGCGCAGCCATCCATAATAGAGTATATAATAATCAAGATCCAAGGTATGGATGCAGCCATCTAGTTAGGATCGATAAATAGACTCAGGTATATCTGTTACATAGCAATTTGTCACTGTCCCTGCAATTCCCCATCCCGCACATTGGAGGGCTTATTCCATGACCTATGAGTAGTGACATTACCTGAAAACACTTTTATGGCATCCCCCTGGACATGGAATTTCATTCCCCCGAAGACAAATCCTTGTGAAATACCATAAAAATAGCCTTTTTATCCTTGGCGCGACTAGTCAGTGTCATACCCGTGCCAATGGGGGAAATCCTCCAAAGAGGGCACGCCAACTGGCGCTCTGTCCCAGAGTCCCACCCGCGCCAGGCTTAATAAGGAGTGTTTTTTTTAAATAAATGGCGGAATATTGACTTCAACCAACTCCTGAATTGGTCTCTAAATTGAGTTGGGACATTTGTCTCCGGATTTCCATGTAGAGGAAGTAGTTTTCCACCTCTCATGGAAGCTTCCTTGAGGATAGGGCCAATCCCATGATTGTAGGGATCCCAACTCCCCTTCCACCATCTATATAAGCTTGCCATTTCCCTTTGCAAGCTAATCTCCAAGACCCTTCATAGCCTGAAGAATGCTGTAATAGTCCTCATAGAGCCAAAACAGTAGCAAGGAGATTAACGATTGAAGAGAGAGGCTTGTCCCCATTCCCGACGAGCTTTACCGAGACATATTCTGCTGACGACCTGCCGAAGGAAGATTCAACGTCAAATCCAGGTTGTATTTTCCTTTGTATGAACTAATGATAAGCGACTATTGGTTATGGCTCCACTCGTATTGTTCATTATGATCATGAGTTGTGTCTTCTCTGACTGATACATAATTGCATATATTGGGTTTTACGCTTGTGTTTGTCGTGTTTCTTGCGTGTGCAGGTGTTCGATCGCGGTGAGCGTGAGGATTGTGATCTGCTGGAGCAAGGAAACGAGAGCGTTATCCTCTCTATGAACAACAGCGTTGGACTCAAGGTAAGTCTTCTTCGCAATTTGGTTTATCGCAATTAGGAACTTGCACCATAGCGTGATACAATTGTTGCTAGACCCAATCTAAGCTAGTAGGGATCGCCTCTGTCCACAGAGGGGATTTACCTCTACAACACCTAGCATTTGAAGATTCATAAAGCTTTTTAAGATAGGAATTCCAGTCGTGTAAAGAAATTTTATTATTATCTTTAGTTTTCCTAGTTAGAATCTGCCTCCAGAAATTCTTAGGAGCCACCTTAGAGAGGTGTAAGAGATTCTCTTGTCTTTTAAGAATATATTGCCTTGATTCATGATCATAAAATTCTTACTATATGATCATGAATCAAGACTAGATTTGTTGGCTTTCATTTTCATGTGCATTTAACCTACGTTAAAGAGGTTGAGGTCATCACCCATGTCAGTGGCATGCTAGTGGGAATTCGAAATTCGAAACTCAACTGTTATTCAAATGGGAAAATGTTTGTCCTTTGCCTCTTAATTTTATTAACCTTATATGATATTCAAAAAATATTCGCTTTAACACAACAGTTGATCCATAAATTAAAGCATCAAGCCAAAGCTGACATCGATTTACTTGGAATAAAATCATTGAAATGGGGATGAGAAAGAAAACCTGCAAAACCTTTCACAAATCTTAAATAATATTTTCCTAATAAAGTTCTCTCCACAGATGTGGTCTTTAAATTGGAGGAAAGATTACATCTGATGATTTATCCTTTCAGATTTATATTTAATCTGAAAGGTCGTAAATGTCAAATACCAAATTCAAAGCAGTGCTATAATATGAGTAGATGAAGAAATAGCTCTTCTTCTTCACCGTGGAAGCATTTCGGCTCCAGGACATCAATGGAATCCAACAGGAGCTCGTGCTCACAGTTGCGTTTTCTTACCAACAGCTCAGTCGTGATTGAGAGATGGGTCAGAGATTCGAACTCAGATCACAATGGTGTTGCAAGGACGAGAGGATGATAGTTTGTCTCCACACCAGAAGAATTTCTCTTCACTGATATAATACCAGTGGATACCTAGATTTTCTATATTGCATCTTGTCTTTTTCTTGTACAAGGAATATAATATATATATTCCTTGTACAAGAAAAAGACAAGATGCAATATAGAAAATCTAGGTATCCACTGGTATTATATCAGTGAAGAGAAATTATTCTGGTGTGGAGACGCACACACACACGGAAGAAGAAGAACAGTTTGGAGACTGCGGGCATTTCTCCACTCGACCACCAAATTTACTTTTCAGCAATATTTAATTTGGATGTGTTGGTGGAGTCACGCTTGCCCTCTCCAAACTCCACTCTTTTCTACATTTAATTACCTTTTCATTGAATTTTCTTCACAACTATATTATTTTTCATTATTATATGAGGATGGTAGTTTTGTTAATTTTGGAATACATTTTTCATAATTTTATTTTAATTATTAATAATTATACTAAATTTATTGTAAACTCATAAATGTGTATATATTAAATTATGAAATGAATTATATATAGAGAGTAATAAGAGAAACTTGCAATTGGATCATTTTTATATTAGTGTGATATAGGTCATATCACTATAGGCCTATAACCTGTCTTTTATCTTTGTAGATTGGGTTATTTTTAGGGATTTAAACTTTTGATATTTTTGTTCACACACTGCTTTATATGGCAATGATATTTTTAGGGATTAAAAAAAAAAAAAAGTTTTAATTTAATTAATTTTAATAAATTTTTGAATTACAATATGTTTATTTTAGAATAAAACATTCAGATTTGTAATAAGATTGATATTTATCTCCAAAATAGTTACACTATTTTTTCTATTTTAATTAAATTGACTAATTATAAAAATATTATAAGAGAAGTGTTTAAGATATGGTATTGAGAATACATGTTAATGGCCTATGGTTTTGTAATAAAATATATTTACATATAAAAAATCTCCATAGTAAAGTAGGAGTGAATCTCCATAATTAATAATCTTGTTCATATTTGGTAAAATGTATATATGTTTAATTTATATATTAATTTGTTTTATTATCTAATAATAATAATAATAAAGTTACAATTTAATTAGTTTTTATCATATTTTTACTTCTAGGAAAGTGAGATGTGTTAAAGAGTAAGTGTTATGAGTTGATGTTTAATAATATTTATGAACCATTTAATCTATATAGATATACTTGATATAGTTATATAAATTTAAAAAATTGTACGTCGAATAACATTACGTTGCATGGCTGAAAAAACTTATGTTCATATACTCCTCAAGCTTAATAGCATCCCAGGCAGTATCGTACAATGCAAACTATTGATAGACTTCAAGTTTGTTCTCCAAGTGCCATTTTTCAGAGAGGGACTTAACATCGAGGTTCTCTCGCAAACTCTCCAGTGTTTCTTTCGAAATGGACATACATCTTTCATGTCCAAAACGAAGGGGGTTGGGGAATGCCAAGCTCATCGTCTGAAGCCTCTAGGAGATAGCACAGATCAACCCCCCAGTCTGAATCTGGGGTCCAACCTTCATCAACTGTATAAATATCAGAGTTATCTCTAGAGGTTGGCGAAGGGTATGAATTGGAACATGTCGCCACAATCTCTTCCTCCAGGCTTCTCATGACTCCTTTTACGAGTTCCTCACTCGGAGCGAATTCTTCTTCTACGTCGTTATATGCCAAGGATTGATCAATTTGCATGAGTAGATGAAGAAACAGCTCTGATTCTTCTCTGTGGAAGCGTTTCGGCTCCAAAACATCAATGGAATCCAACAAAATCTCGTGCTCACGGTTGTGTTTTCTTAGCAGCACCTCATTCATGATTCTAATAAGTCGGGTTATGATATAGATTCTAATATATATGGTTTATAATTAGGGTTTATAATATTGTGTTTCTTATTTAGAGTTTATAACATTGGGGATTATAATATTTTGGTTCATAATATTGATTCTTAGGGTTTAATGATCTCTCTTGTTTTTAATATTGATCCCTTGGCCTTATTCATCCCTTAGGTCTTTAATATTTATCACTTGGGTTCACTCATTCCTTTGGTTTGTAATATTAAACCCTTGGGTTTATTACTTCTTCTGGTTTATATTATTAATAACCCTTTGGGTTTATTAATCTCTTGATTTTAAAATATTATTTCTTAGGGTTTATTAATCTCTTGACTCTAAAATATTAATTCTTATGATTTGTTAATTTCTTGGTTTATAATATTAATATTTATCCCTTGGGTTCACTAATTCATTTGGTTTACAATATTAAACCCTTTGGTTTATTAGTTATTTTGGTTTATAATATTAATAATCCCTTCGATTTAGTAATCTCTTGAGTTCAAATTATTAATTATCAGGGTTTATTCATTTCTTAGGTTTTGAGTTTAAGCTATTAATTATTAGGGTTTATTAATCCCTTGAGTTTCCTGATTCTTTGGGTTGATTTAATATTAGGCACTAAATATTAATCGTACACTTTAATATTAATGCATGGTCCAATGTCACATTATGAAAAAAGTTGTTTTAATATGAAAATCAACCATGGGCTATCATTGTTAATCATAGTTAGTCATAGTCATCCAAGGTATTCCATGGCCCAATGTCACATTGTGACAAAGATTGTCTCAATATGAAAATCAACCATGGAAAACCATGGTCATTCTTTGTCCAACGCTGCATTATGACAACAACTATCTCAATTTTTAAATCAAGCATGTTCAACCATGTTTATTTTATGGTTTATATTCTTTATCTAGATGTTTTTATATACATTAGGTTTATAATATTAATCTCTTAGGTTTAATATTATTCCCTTGAGTTTATAATATTAATAATCATGTGATTTTATCAAACCTTTTTGTTTAAGATATTAATTTGTAGGCTTTATTAATCTCTTATGTTTTTCATGTTGATCCCTTCGCATGATTGAGCCCTTAGGTTTTTAATATATATCCCTTGGGTTCATCAATTCAATGAGATTATAATGTAAAACCCTTGGATTTATTAGTTCTTTTAGTTTATAATATTAAACCACCCTTGAGTCTTAAAATCTATTGAATTAAAAATATTAATTCTTAGGGTTTATTAATTTCTTAGGTTTTCGAGTTAAAAACCTTAATTCTTAGGGTTTTTTAATCTCTTGTGTTTTTAATATTAATCCCTTGGCCTTATTGATCCCTTATGTCTTTAATATTTATTGTTTGGGTTCACAAATTCCTTTGGTTTGTAATATCAAACCCTTGGGTTTATTAGTTCTTTTTGTTTATAATATTAATAACCCCTTAGGTTTATTAATATCTTGAGTTTAAAATATTCATTCTTAGGGTTTATTAATCTCTTGAGTTTACAATATTAATTATTAAGGTTTATTAATTTCTTGTTTTATAAAATTAATATTTCTCCTTTTGGTTTACCAATTACTTTGGTTTATAATATTAACCCTTGGTTTATTACTTCTTTTGGTTTATAATATTAATAAATCCCTATGTTTATTAATCTATTTAATTTAAAATATTAACTATTAGGGTTTATTAATTTCTTAGGATTTTGAGTTTAAAAAAATTATTCCTAAGGTTTATTAATTTTTTTGTTTTTAATATTGATCTCTTGGCCTTATTGATCTCCTAGGTTTTTATATTTATCCCTTGGGTTCACCAATTCCTTTGGTTTACAATATTAAACCCTTGCATGTATTGGTTCTTTTGTTTTATAATATTAATAATCTCTTGGGTTTATTAATCTTTTGAGTTTAAAATATTTATTAATGGTTTATTAATATCCTGTTTAAAATATTAATTCTTACGGTTTATTAATTTCCTATATTTTTAATATTAATTCCTTGGGTTTATTGATCCCTTGGGTTTTTAATATCAATCTATTGGATTTATTAATCCTTTAGTTTTTTAATTCATTGGGTTTATAATATTAACAATCTCTATAGTCCATTGTTCTCCTAGGTTTATAATATTAATAATCATATGAGTTTATCATTCATTTGTATTTAAAATATTAATTCTTAGATTTTATTAATCTCTTCTTTTTTTAATAGGGATCCGTTGGCCTTCTTAATATCTTAGCTTTTTAATATTTTTCTCGTGGATTTATAATATTACCTTTTTGAGATTTTTAGTTCTTTTGGCTTATAATATTAATAATCACTTGGGATATTGGTAAAAGATATATACTTATTATAATATAATAATAATAAAATACTATTATTATGTTATATTTTAACTTTTGTCTAATTTGAATTATAACTATTAATGTAATGAAAAAATTTAATAATATTTTATTATCAAATAATAAGATTATATATATATATAAACAAACATATTTTAGTTTAATATATAGTATGAATATAGTTTGTATTATTAATATATTACAAGTAGATATATAAAATATATAGATAATTATATAATTATTATTTTAATAAAATACATATGGTAGTGGTGGATATAAGTTTATTAAGCTATATTAAACAGATTATAAATTTATTTCATATAAATCTATGAAGATATATCAACCATAAGTAAATTTAAGTAAAGAGGTCAACGCAGGCCACAGCGGTCGAGTGGGAATTCAAAATTCGAAACTGAAACGTTATTCTAACGGGGAAATGTTTGTCCTCCACGTCATTAAGTTTATTGACCTTCTATGATATTAAAAAAATATTCGCCTGTAATAGAACCGTTGATCCATAAATTAAAGAATCGAGGCAGAGCTGACATCGGTTTACTTGGAATAAAATCACTGAAATGGGGTTGAGAAAGAAAACCTGCAAAACCTTTAACAAAGCTAAATTCAGATTTTACGTGTAAAGTTCTCTCCACAGATTCTGTCAATAAATCGCAGGAAAATTAGCTTCTCATGAATTATCTTATTAGATTAATCGGTGCTAAATATCAAATACCAAATTTAAAGCAATGCTAAAAATATTTGCGTTGCATAACGCGCCAAACAATTCAAGGAATCAAAAATTGTGATTGTAAAAATGTCAGATCTTCTATAGCTACGTCTCCTCTGGAC
This sequence comes from Pinus albicaulis, assembly GCA_034641835.2. Taxonomy (NCBI): domain Eukaryota; kingdom Viridiplantae; phylum Streptophyta; class Pinopsida; order Pinales; family Pinaceae; genus Pinus; species Pinus albicaulis. The sequence continues at coordinate 252,696,351 of CM076573.1, forward strand.
GAGATTGAATCAACAGCTATACATATATAAAGAGAGCTTTCAGTTATTACATGCCATCGGCTGTTTACACTCTCCATGCGGCAGAAAATTGTCCATCGAATAACATTTCATGGCTTAAAAAACTTCTGTTCATATAATCCTCGAGCTGAATAGCATCCCAGGCATTACCGTACAATGCGAGCTGTTGATAGTATTCAAGTCGTTCTCCAAGTGCGAGTGTTCACCGAGGGATTTGTTGGAAATAATTACCAACTGCCCACAAAAGGCAGCGGACAGCGCAGGCAAAGGTAATTCCGATGGGGTCTGGCAAGTCTGGCCAGGGGAGCAACATACCCCATCGGACTGGCCCCACATCATACAGCTGCAATGGAAGTCCGAGGGGGTCAGGCAAAGCAGCCGGCTGGAGCAGCATACCCTGTCGGAATTGATGACGTATGCTGGGGGCCCACATATGTTATACGGCCATATGACATATGTTATATGTTATATGTTGATCGTCGGTTGAAATTTTAAATACGGCATTTGTTTTATGTTATTTGTTTTAAATTTGGGTTTAATATTTATTTTCCCAGCACATTGTAAAAAGCCGTGAAGTTTATTCTTATTACACAGCAGTGTATGTAAAGAGATAAAAAGGCAGAAATGTAATTTGGAATTACACAGCAGAATGTAATGTCTTAATTACACAGCACAGTAGTGCGGGAAGGTGAAAAGATCAGCAGTGCCATCAATGTGAATTGTAAGCGGTGCTGACAGGAGTAATGAACCATTAAAGATTGTCAAGCGGTGAATTTTAGTGGTTGGGTCATCTTAATGACACAGAGATATTTCTGTTTGTAATATACACAGCAGAGTCATGTATTTTTATATAATGTATGCACAACAGTGCAAATTTTTTTTTAGAATAGAGAGCAGAGTTTTATGCACAGCAGAGTGCATTTTGTAAAAGACAGAGAAGTGAATTTGGAATTGCACAACCGTGTATTTTCCAGAAAAACAGAGTATTCTAGCAGTGAATGTTTTAGTGAGACAGAGTGTCATTTGTGAATGACAGAGTGATATTTTTGAACTGTGTTTGCAGCAGTCAGAATTTTGTTTGTAAATCCCTCTTTTGAGGAAGTCTGTAACAGCAGTTTTTTTTATATTGAATATAAATTTTTCTGAATTGAAAACTCTGTCTGTGAGTGAATTTTAAATAGTTTCTTTGTGTTTAAGGAAGGCAGTGTTTATTGTTTTGGAATTCTGAAAATTCCAACATGGTATCAGAGCCAATCCAGGCTATTTGAAGGTCAAATAAGCTGAAGGAAACGAATTCTTTGTTGCAGCAGCTTCTCCAGCAGTGTGAAGACTCAGCCATAAAGGATTTAAGGTATTTCTCTATACAAGTTTTTGTGTAATTGTTGCAGTACAGTGAGCTAAATTAAAAAACACAGTCAAGTGTTTTTGGATCATAGTTAGAAGTGCAGAATGGCAGGCTCCAGCACATGTATGAGTTTGGGAAGTATCCATCTCCCACAATTCAATGGAAAGAATTATGACTACTGGTCAATAACTATGAAAGCTTTATTTACCTCACAAGAGTTATGGGAATTAGTTGAGGATGGCTTTGAAGAGCCAAAAGATGAAGCAGAGTTTTTGATGTTAAATCAAGCAGGAAGAGAACAGTTGAAGAACAATAGGAAGAAAGATGCCAAGGCTCTTTTCTTCTTGTATCAAGCAGTGCATGAGAGTGTGTTTCCAAGGATAGCAGCAGCCAAGAAATCTAGTGAAGCATGGGAAACTCTCAAGACAGCTTATCAAGGCATGGAAAGAGTGAAGACAGCAAAACTTCAGTTGCTGAGGAGAGATTTTGAGACTCTCTGTATGAAAGAGTCAGATAATATTGACTCATTCTTCACTCATGTGATTGGAATGGTCACACAAATAAGATCTCATGGAGAGACTCTTGAGGACAAGAGGATTGTTGAAAAACTCTTGAGAAGCTTACCCTCAAGATTCGATGTGATTGTCACCACCATAGAAGAGACAAGGGATCTCACAAAGTTTTCAGTGGATGAATTACATGCATCACTGATTACCCATGAACAGAGCTTGGGTAGGAGTGAGAACTCATCTCTAGAACATGCTTTTAAGTCCCAGATGTCTTTCGAAAGAGGAAGAGGGCAAGGCAAAGGAAGAGGAAGAGGCAGAAGCCAAAACAGAGGTGGAAGGAACAGTCCAGCAAATGCTCAAGGAAGGGGCAGCAATCCAAATCAGCATCAAGGCCAAGGCAGCAGCCAACAGAATGGTCAGCAGAATGCACAAGGACAAAGGTATGATAAGTCCAATATCCAATGTTATAATTGTAAGAAATATGGTCATTATGCAAATGAATGTAAGAAGAAGCAGAATGATATGAGAAGTGAAACTAGTGCAAATTTCACAAAAGAAAATAGCAGCCAAAGTAATTTGTTTTTAGCTTGTAATATGGCTGAAGAAAAGAGTAAAGATTTATGGTTTCTAGACTCCGGTTGTAGTAACCATATGACAGGAAACTTAGCAATGTTTTCTATGTTAGATGAGAGTGTGCAGTCACAAGTCACACTAGGAACTGATAGCAAAGTTTCTGTTATGGGAAAAGGAGATGTAAATTTTTTAACAAGATTAGGTGCAAGGAAAACCATAGCAGATGTTTATTATGTTCCAGGAATGAAGTGTAACCTCTTAAGTGTTGGACAGCTTGTCCATAAGGGGTATAATGTTTTCTTGGATAATGATGTTTGTACCATCATGGATAAACCACCCAGCAAACAGTGTATTGCTGAAGTGAAGATGACAAGGAACAGGATGTTCCCTCTCAGAATGAGAGCAGATTTGAAGAATGGTGAAGAGAAAGCAGCAGTTGCACAAGAGACTTACCAAAGCGAACCAAAGGATGATAATTGGTTATGGCACTTGAGATTTGGTCATCTCAACTTTGGAGGTCTTAATCTGTTGAACAAAAAAGGAATGGTAAGTGGTTTACCATTGATAGAGAAACCGGACAGCCTTTGTGAAGGTTGTATTCTTGGGAAACAACACAGAGAAAGTTTTCCTTCCGGGAAAAGCGTAAGGGCAAAAGCACCCTTAGAGATTGTCCACTCAGATGTGTGTGGACCGATGCAAACTCCATCACTTGCAAGCAGCCACTATGTCTTAACATTAATAGATGATTTTACAAGAAAAACTTGGGTTTACTTTTTGAAAAAGAAAAGTGAAGTGTTTGAAAAATTCCGCAATTTCAAAGCACTTGTTGAGAATCAGAGTGGGCTACATATCAAGGTCTTAAGGACTGATAGAGGAGGTGAGTATATATCTAAAGATTTTCTACGTTTTTGTAGAGAAAATGGTATTCATAAACAGTTTACACCTAGATATACACCGCAACAAAATGGAGTGGCCGAAAGGAAGAACCGAACCATAATGGACATGGCGAGGAGTATGCTTAAGGCAAAGCATTTGCCGAATGATTATTGGGCTGAAGCTGTACATTGTGCAGCGTATATTTTGAACAGGTGTCCTACAAAAGCAGTCATGAACAAAGTGCCGGAAGAGGCATGGAGTGGCGCAAAGCAAAGTGTCACACATATGAAAGTTTTCGGATGTGTGGCTTATGCACACATTCCGGATCAGCTAAGGAAGAAGTTGGACAGCAAGGGGGAGAAATGTATTTTCATTGGATACAGTGAGGAATCCAAGGCATACAAGTTATATAACCCATCCAGCAAGAAGTTTCTTGTGAGCAGAGATGTTCAGTTCATTGAAGAGGAAGCTTGGGATGGAAGCATAGAGAAAACAGTGAATGTTAAACACTGTTTATCTCATGATGAGAATGATGATGAGGTGGCTGAAATACATCCCCAAACAACAGCATCAACACCGCAAAGTACACCCTTGAGGAGAAATGAAAGTGCTTCTCCAAGCACACCACAAGGAGGAAATTCAAGTGCTTCTTCAAGTACTTGTACATCTACTGAAAGAGGTAAGAAATTCAGAAGTTTGAAAGATATTTATGAACAAGATATAGCTAATGAAGGTATCAATTCTTTGTTTGCTTTATATTGTCATATTGATGATCCTGTTCATTTCGAAGAAGCTATCAAGGATAGGAAATGGATAGAAGCTATGGATGAGGAAATAAAGGCCATAGAGAGGAACAAAACTTGGGATTTGGTTGAACTCCCAAAAGGTAAAGATGTCATAGGTGTTAAATGGGTCTACAAGACCAAGAGTAATGTTGAAGGCAAGATAGAGAGACACAAGGCAAGGCTTGTTGTCAAAGGCTATAAGCAGAAGCATGGCATAGATTATGAGGAAACTTTCGCACCGGTTTCCAGAATGGAAACCGTGAGAGCAGTGTTGTCTATAGCAGCACAAAATAAATGGAAAGTTTACCAAATGGACGTGAAGTCAGCATTCCTGAATGGAGTATTAATGGAAGAGGTTTACATTGAACAACCTCTCGGCTATGAGAAGAAAGGCCAAGAGCATAAAGTGTGTAAGTTGAAGAAAGCTCTTTATGGGCTGAAGCAAGCGCCAAGAGCGTGGTACAGTAGGATAGATTCATATCTACTGGAAAATGGTTTTGAAAAGTGTGAGGGAGAACCCACCCTCTACATCAAAGAACAAGACGGTAAAATCTTGATTGTAGTCTTGTATGTTGATGATGTTATTTTTACAGGTAATGATGATTGCCTTATTGAACATTTCAAAACAGTCATGAAAGAAGAATTTGAAATGACAAATATGGGTTTGTTGAGATACTTCTTAGGAATAGAAGTAGAACAAGATGAAAATGGGATTTTTATCTCACAGGAAAAGTATGTTAATGAGGTGCTTGAAAGATTTAACATGCAGGAATGCAAAGCAGCAATCACTCCCACAGTGATGGGATTAAAGCTCAGCAAAGAGGACAGCAGCAAGGATTTTGATCCTAGTTTGTACAAGAGCATAGTTGGCAGCCTCATGTATTTGACTGCAACTATGCCGGACATAATGCATGCTGTTAGTTTGATTTCCAGGTTTATGGAAAAGACAAGGGATGCACATTGGCAAGCAGCAAAAAGGATTTTGAGGTATGTTAAAGGTACTAAAAGGTTTGGTATCTTTTATACTACTTCAGAATGTTTAGATTTAGTTGGATACATAGACAGTGATTGGGCTGGAAGTGTTGATGATCGGAAGAGCACTTCCGGTTATGTTTTTCACATGGGTTCAGGAGCCATTTCATGGGCTTCTAAGAAACAGCCCGTTGTAGCGTTGTCTACAGCAGTAAGGCACATGTAGGCAAACACAGCAGCAGCGTGTCGTGCGCTTTGGAGAGAAAATGTTGAGAAGCAGGCCAAGAACAGGTAAAAGGGACAGTGATATTTTGTGACAATAGCTCAGCTATTGCATTGTCTAAAAATTCTGTTTTTCATAAAAGGACAAAGCACATTGACACCAAGTTTCATTTCATACGGGAATTGGTAAGCGATGGCGAGATTGTTTTGCAGCATTGCAGAATAGAGGATCAATTTGCAGACATCCTCACAAAGCCACTACAGCAGAAAAGCTTTGAATATTTCAGGAAATGCTTGGGTATGCAAGAAAACCCAGCAGTTGAAATTAAGGGGGAGTGTTGGAAATAATTACCAACTGCCCACAAAAGGCAGCGGACAGCGCAGGCAAAGGTAATTCCGATGGGGTCTGGCAAGTCTGGCCAGGGGAGCAACATACCCCATCGGACTGGCCCCACATCATACAGCTGCAATGGAAGTCCGAGGGGGTCAGGCAAAGCAGCCGGCTGGAGCAGCATACCCTGTCGGAATTGATGACGTATGCTGTGGGCCCACATATGTTATACGGCCATATGACATATGTTATATGTTATATGTTGATCGCCGGTTGAAATTTTAAATACGGCATTTGTTTTATGTTATTTGTTTTAAATTTGGGTTTAATATTTATTTGCCCAGCACATTGTAAAAAGCCGTGAAGTTTATTCTTATTACACAGCAGTGTATGTAAAGAGATAAAAAGGTAGAAATGTAATTTGGAATTACACAGCAGAATGTAATGTCTTAATTACACAGCACAGCAGTGCGGGAAGGTGAAAAGATCAGCAGTGCCATCAATGTGAATTGTAAGCGGTGCTGACAGGAGTAATGAACCATTAAAGATTGTCAAGCGGTGAATTTTAGTGGTTGGGTCATCTTAATGACACAGAGATATTTCTGTTTGTAATATACACAGCAGAGTCATGTATTTTTATATATGTACGCACAGCAGTGCAAAGTTTTTTTTTAGAACAGAGAGCAGAGTTTTATGCACAGCAGAGTGCATTTTGTAAAAGACAGAGAAGTGAATTTGGAATTGCACAGCAGTGTATTTTCCAGAAAAACAGAGTATTCCAGCAGTGAATGTTTTAGTGAGACAGAGTGTCATTTGTGAATGACAGAGTGACATTTCTGAACTGTGTTTGCAGCAGTCAGAATTTTGTTTGTAAATCCCTCTTTTGAGGAAGTCTGTAACAGCAGTTTTTTTTATGAAATAGAAATTTTTTTTCTGAGTTGAAAACTCTGTCTATGAGTGAATTTTAAATAGTTTCTCTGTGTTAAGCAAGGCAGTTTTTATTGTTTTGGAATTCTGAAAATTCCAACAGGATTTAACATCCAGGTTCTCTCGCAAACTCTCTGGTGTTTCTTTCGAAGATGGACATACATCTTGCATGTCCAAAACGGCGGGGGTTGGGGAATGCCAAGCTCATCATCTGAAGCCTCCAGGAGATAGCGCAGATCAACCACCCAGTCCGAATCTGGGGTCTGACCTTCATCACTTGTATAAATATCAGAGTTATCCCCAGAGGTTGAGGAAGGGTATGAATTGGAACATGTCGCTACAATCTCTTCCTCCAGGCTTCTCATGACTCCCTTTAAGAGTTCCTCACTCGGAGCGAATTCTTCTTCTCTGTCGTTATCTGCCAAGGATTGATCTATTTGCATGGGTAGATGAAGAAACAGCTCTGCTTCTTCTCCGTGGAAGCGTTTCGGCTTCAAGACATCAATGGAATCCAACAGAAGCTCGTGCTCACGGTTGCGTTTTCTTAGCGGCACCTCACTCATGATTGAGAGACGGCTCGGAGATTCGAACTCAGATCACAATGGTGTTGCAAAGACGAGAAGAGGATAGTTCGTCTGCACCCGAGAGGAATTGCTCTTCACTGATATTATACCAGCGGATACCTGGATTTTCTATATAGCATCTCGTCTTTTTTTCTTTTTTCTTTTTTGTACAAGCACTAGAACATAAAGAAGCATTTAAAATATTTATTTTTAAGTAGGGGTATCAAATTAAATAGTCTTAAATTTAAATTGTCTTAAAATATTGTCTTTATAAACACAATACACAAGAATTTTTGTCTTTTCTAATACAATTTCACTTTTGTCTCTCCAAAAAAAAAGACAATAGTTGGAATTAAAAACATATAGTCTTTATGGAGACAATGCCTTTAATCCTATCTATTGTCTCTCTAGAGACAATATAAAATTAATCGAAAAAAATATCTCACCATTAAAATAAATCAATATAAAAATATTTAATTAAAAAAATCTACAATATCATTGAATAATTCATGTTAGGGTAGAGTGGAATGGAACCACCAACCTCTTGCATGGCAGGTGCTCTTCCAATGAGCTAGCACCCTTTAAATAATTATGTGAGGAGTTATGGCAGTCCTTGAAATTGTATAATAGGCATTTATTTTTAAAAAATGTTCAACACATAATGGCATAATGCTTGTAAAATATATAAACATGCAAGCCATTCTTTGTGGCTGAATAAAAAAATAACTCAATGGAGTTAGCTCATTGTGATACCCTTGTAGCTTGACTTGCACAAAAAACTAATAATAAACAATAATGTACAAACAAATTAATCTAGTCATACAAAGAAAATTAACTAGAATTAGCCCAAGCAATACAACCACCACCCAAAGAGCTACACGAGCTTGCTAGTAGTCACTGATGACACATATAATGCACAAAACAAGCCATGACTGCATCTTCAACTCATTCAAGATAGATTGGGCACTCTCCTCATTCACCGTTACTAATTTATTTGACCACTTCTTCAATGTAAGCTTTTGAAGGTACAGAACCAGAATCTCCATTAACACACATTTGGCTTCCTAGAAGAAAACACCTTGCCCACTTATACATATCAGATAACTACTGTGTATCACCCCATTTGTTGATAGAGTGGCAATTAGAACAAATTCCATGCCATCTTATTTGAATTAGAACACAGTTGTGTATCACCCACCAGCTGTTATCATTGCATATCACCCCAGTTGTTGATAACTTAGTAATTAGAAAAGATTCTAACATATCACTGCTCATAACAAAATTAAAAAAACTCTTGATCTTTCGGGCTCAAAATAATGTTTTTCAATAAAAATCGCTTTGCAAAGGACAATAAAAATCATTTTATGAAGGACATTCTAAATTAGAACTTACCTCATGATAAGAAAAGGGCATTAGCAATTGGCACAACCTCAAAAGAAATTCCATAATAGATGCATAATTGTGAAGAACTTTGCCTTGTTCAACAAATTGATCAAACTGTACATGTAAATAGAAATAAACACCGTGGATTTTTTAAGTCAAACCAAAATCACAACAAAAAAATGAATCAAAACTATTATTATATTTCCTTTCCATGGATCAGAGAAGTGTTTACCTTAGATCTTTTATACAAAGTTGTATAAAATTTGTTCTCAGCTTTAGTAAACTCACACCCAATCACTTGTAGATCAGTAGGAGGAAGAACAAGAATGGGTTTGAATATTCATGAAAAAATATTAGAAATCACTCAAAGGGACCGGACATCAAAAGCGAGATGAAAGCCCAGTTCTACATTCATACCTTCCCTCTTTGCAGTATTTTTTTTTCCTTCGTAACGTCAAGGGCCTCAAGTTAGCTTGAAATCATTTCAAACCAAGTTCATCACCTTCCTCAAATGGGTTTTGAATTATTTTATACGACCTGGACACCACAAGGTATTGAATAACAAGAAAGTATCAATTTCTGCTGAAAAAAACAAAATCAGACAAAGGAAAAAATTGTACATGTTACTGACTATCAGAGCATCTAGTGGGCTAAATATCACAACATTTATTTGTGAACCCAAGGTAGATAATTTTATCGTATAGGTTGTAGTATGAATCTACGTTCAACGAAGAAATATGTCCATTAAAAAGGGCATAAACAAACTAGCAGTGTAGACAATGCTCTTCAAATCATCTAGGTAGCACACAACTGTAAGGGTATCAACTCATAGGTATTTTTTGCTTTGAAATTCAGATTCAAAGAGACTTCTTACACTAAAATGTAAACATGGAAACACATACAGTAAAATATGGAAAAGCATAGAGGCAAAAAAATTTAGAGATGGGAAGGAAAACTGCAACTACATTTGATTAGCATCAATTTATGGGTTGTTGTAAGAAAATTTTCAGACATGGGAAGTAAAACTGCAATTACATTTGATGAGCATCAAGGTATTGGCTGTTGTAAGAAGTACACAAACCAAATCTTACTAAACATGAATTAATTGAATGGAGTCTAAACATTAAGAGATGCCAAATCAAAATCAATTATTTAGGGTGAGAAATGAGAACTCAAATTTATTATCTAGATCTATTTAAAAACTGAAATGAAATCTCAGAAGACTTAACAAACTTTTTGGATGAAGGCTCACAATGTAATGTTTATTTTAAATAAGTGACCTTTTGCATTTAAAATGAGCAAAGAAACGATATCCAACAATGTTATTGCATCAAGGCATTAATACAACTACTAGAAGTGCATAAAAATGTAGATGAAAATGATGCCTAGTCAAATTTATTAAAAAGAATACCCAAGAAAATAACAATGATAAATAATAATAAAATTTTGCAACCTTCATACCATACTCATGAGTCATAACAACATTAAAATAAAATAAAGACAAATACAACAACCTATAATGTATGTTGTGAATTTATAAATATTGGAATCTGTTAGCCACCTGTAAAATTTGATTATACCAAAGGTGGCTAAATATGTTTTGAGCCTTCAAGGAACAATTTTTCTCTATTAAAAACGGTTGGCTCTTAAAGACTCTTAAAGGCCTCATGCCTTTTTCCAGATCCCATACTGTTGTTTACATCCTAAAAACCTCTGAAATCCTATAAAAATCCAAAGTCAGATACTTCTGCAGACCCCTTTTTCCCCTTCCTTCTCCTCAAAACTAACCTCCTCTTCTATCCCTCCATTCCCCATGAAAATACCTCTTTTCCATGTTTCTGCTATTTCCCCTCATCAAAATCCATTTTATAAGGTCTAAGACCCCTTCTTAGTCTTATCGGAACCTCCATTTCTTTTGAAAAAACCATAGAAAACACATATTTTCTATGTTCTGGGCTTAAGCCTCCTTGGGCTAAGCCTCTAACCATTTTTTTTGTCCATGCGCCCAAGCGCCAGAACCAACTGCTAAACCTGTCGAGCGCTTATCCTTTCCAATAATTTCTCTGCCCAAAAACATTAAAAACCTTTGTTATTCATGTTTTTTGGGTTTTAATTTATTTTCAAAAGTTTTCCGCCCATGCATATTGTGGAGTGATATCCACCGTCGATCTGCCCCGCAGATCGGACGGTGCAGAGCACGCCGTTCTTGTGGACCCCCCCCCATCCGTGCGTTGTTTTCCAAACCCGAGTGGTATCTTTCGCACCGCCTTTGGGCGGAAGGTGGTTTTCTCCCAATCGGCAGCGATTCCATACGCTTGCCACCACGCGTCTCCCGTACCTTTTCCAAAACCGTCGTCCCCGCACATTAACGTTATCCCCCGTGCATTAACGTTCGGGTCAGGGCATGCAGCGAAATTTACCACAACCATCCGATCTTGGCCCACTGATCCGACGGTGAGCGCCAACCAAAGTTTCTCGATGGATAACAAAGGTACGTGCGCGATAAAACAGGCCATCGTATAGCGACAATCGCATATCCACCGTCGATCTGATCTGCAGATTGACGGTCCAAGATTCATCACCCAGATTCCCTCCGTTTGACTTTCAACATCCCCTGGTTCCATCTTGACCGTCCAAATTGATCCAGATCAATGGCGCAGTTTCACTGCGGGGGTATACCCCCAAGATCTTTCCTCCGTACACTCGGACCCCCCGCAATCATCCCCGACCGTCGATCTTAGCGCGAATCGATGGCTCTGATCTAATCCTCCTTCCCCCACGCTTTTTTGACCATTCTGAGATTAAATCCCGACCGTTGGATGATTCCATCCAACGGCCCTGCTTCCTCCGCACATCCTCCAATGCAGATTGACCTATAAACGCAGGATTTTGTAACATTTGTTTGTTTTTGCAGGGTTTAATGTTTTTCTGCTTAAATGAAGAAATTTCGTAGGCCGAGGATGACGATCCTCTGACCTTCGAATACATCAGGGAAGTCATCCGCAGGGTTAAATTACATGTTTCGTCGATGTTTTCCCAGGCATTGATGCCTTATAAACCCTGTGCAGCCTAGCACGACAGCAAGGAAAACCATGAAATGGGCACACTTAAAGAATATCAGTGTCGAAGACCAGGATGAACCAGAGTAGAGAATTGATAGACAAATTAGTGGGGATTACGGCTAAGACAGTTATCAATAGCCTAATCCCAATCTAAAACACAGTTTAAAGGAAAACCTAAAAGTGTTTTATCAGGAAAACCCTCCACCACCACAGATGGAGGTGAATTGATTCCTCTCAGCGACCAAAGTGCCACATGTGCCTCAAAGTATTCAATCAGGAATAGAACTTATTGATCGAGATTAGATATTTTTCCTCGACGTAGCCAAAGAGTTACTTCTGCCAGAGATTTAATGAAACAATGTTTGCAGAGTAGCCTTACCATCACACAGAGCCTCAAAGGTCAACAAAAGCTCCCTACGAGCTTAATTCATAAGTGTAAACCAATTAATACAGTGAAACACCTGTACAGTTTCTTCATTGAGCCTCCCAAGGGCCAAGAAAACATTAACTCTGTATTAATTGTATTTGAGATCTTTAATCAGATCTCACCTCCTCATCCTTCTATATATACTTCAGTAGAAGATGAGTGAGGGGTTGGTTGTTGGTGTAATTGCTGAAACATTGTAATGTAATTGAGCTGAAGACTCCTGATTGTAAATAGTGATTCACTGGCTCTTGGAGCTCTGCTTGTAATAGATAAGTTAGGTTATGAAAGAAATATGAATTAAAACACTGGACTTGAAGATTGTAACTGGTTTGGAGCATCAATACAAGCTGATTTATGGGATCCTAGTCTATGTTGGCAGTGATGTTATTCTTATTGTAACTTGTGATTTTGTTTCTATTTTCATTATGTTTCATATTCTTCTGTAAAGAATAGTTTAAACAGTGTTAGGACCTAATGTACACCAGTAACCTTCTCTGGCTGAAAAATCTTTATTTAAATGTTTTCTTTCAAATGTGTTATTTGGAAATGATTTAATTCAGTTTAAGCATAGGAATGCTGGCGTTCCCTCGTCTTATTGTCTTAGTTGAATATTATTTTTAAATGTTACTTTTAGTATATGCTGTGTGAAGATGAACAGAGGAAATTATGGTGAGCCCTGGTCCCAGTCTTTTTTGGATAAATGTTTGATTGTTTCCCTTAGAATGTGTTAAAGGCTGGATAGTTTCAAAGAACTTACCAGATCCTAGGCCATTCCGTGTTATCTCTGTGATCGTCTTGGAAGTATCTAAGTAAAGAAGAGCTAGGAGAGGATTTGTGGTGAGCTCGGCCTGCTAGTCTCTACTCCAAAGGTTGCCTTCAAGTTTCCCTTAGTTTTTGTATGTTTTTCTATTGGAAGTGTATCAAAGGCTGGCTAGTTTCAAAGTACTTACCAGATCCTAGTTTTCTTTCATGTTTTTCTTAAGTGCTTGGTCAAAGGCTGGCTAGTTTCAAAGTACTTACCAGATCTTGGGCTGCTTTTTGTTCTGAATCTATTTATTTCCCCTTCTTGATGTATCATTCCATTCCATAAATCAAACCTTAAAGAGATCCTTAGGCATAGATGACTTGCCCCATAGACCACTCTTGCCTCTTGTTGTTCCAATTAAATCCTCTTATGACTCCATAGCCCAATGGACTGAAAACCTGCCTACTTCTTTCCGCTTGATCAAAACTTACTCTTTTGCTTACAAATTATCACTTTTGAACCTCTTTACCTTTGGGACTTTTCACCTCTAACAAAAATCATGTTCAACCATCCAAAAACAAACAAAACCCTTGGACCTCATAACTAGCCTAATATCATTATTCCAAACTTCAAAGACAAATCCATCTTTGCACTCATTGGAGAGGTCCCTCTCCGGATTCAGGAGGGCTAGATCCTAGAATCCCAAAGTTGGTTGAAACGATGTTGTTTATGTAATTGGACTCTGCCAATATTGCTAATAAATTATAGATTCCCAACATTTCTGGCGACTCCACTGGGGACGACCATAGGACATCAGAGATTTGGTTTCCCCTTAAAAAATATTTATAACATTGTGAGTAAAAAGCAGCTTTTTCAAGCACTACCAAGGAATGGTAATCATGATGAGACTTGTTTGAGTCAGTGACAATCTAGGTCAACCCTAGGATTCTGATAAGACTTTATCTAACCTTGAAAATTCAGCTAGCTTAGCCATAAGAGTAGACTGTCTTTGTCTCACAACCATAGCTAAGTTTTGAAGAAAATTTAGGACATTCTTACAAACCACACAAATAAAAATAACTCAGAAAATACCAAAAACATTTCAGATTGGTAGTAAAACACTTACTCTTACATTTGATTTACCTTTTGGTTGTGTTTTACCTCATACTCTTAGACAGAGTCCGGAAAGGGCCAGGTAGCTTCCGGATCTCATCCTCTTTTAGAGGTGACATATCTGGTAAATGCCCTCCCAGTCAATCTCTGGTTAGAGTTTGTTGTGTTTTGGGATATCCTTGAAAAAGGATGTTTCACAAGCACTGTGGTGGACAATGTATCTCTTTGAAAACACTCTAAAATTTCCACCTGGTGACTTCACAATCCTGAACAGACCTTAAGACTCCACTGGGAAGAACCCTTATCATTATAATATCTTTCAAACTTAGTTAGAGGGCTGTAGGATTAAAATTGTGAAAACAGATTAGCTGACCTCTTATAGATTGTCATATTTGGTTGAACTTTTCTTATTTTTTGGGTCTAAAACACAGCATACTAGCTCCTAGAAATATTCACACTAGAGCCCATCCTGACCCTGATCCACCTGAGATAGTTGATAACCCAGAAAGAATCCTTAGGAAGTCTCCTAAGATAGAATTTTCAACTGTTTTCATATTACCCCTAAGAGCTAATTCAGTCCCTGAAAATCTTTCACCTCTGAAACAATCACAAGTTGGCCTATTAAATCCATTTAGAACTAGGTCCCTTGATGATTTAGATCAGTTAGATTCTGAGTCTTCAAATTCATCTCCATCTTGGGAATAGAGAAACAACACCTCCTGATTTACATTTTCTTTATAATCTAGGTGTCCCTCATCCAAGGTCAGCTCAGCAATCTATTGCAGTCCTATCCACTTCTTTTCATCCTTCATCCGTCGCTCAAACCACTTCAATTCAGCCCACACCCCCTCTTTTCAATCCACCTCCACCACCTATCATGGCAGCATGGTATGCTCCCTTAGTCCTTCCTGTACCATTAGTCAATCTTCCACAGGACTATCAGTCCAAAATTCCATTATATGATGCTAGCAATGCTACAATAGCATCATAGCATGTGGAAAAGATGAATGACTACTTTGACAAAAATTAAATTGATGATGATTCTGTCAAACTCATATTATTTTCTCAGAGTTTAGGGGGAGAAGTAAGAAAATGGTTTAAAGCCCTATCCCCCCATAGTATCAACAATCTCCAAGGCTTCCATGAAACATTCTTAAACAAATGGGAAGTGAGGAAGAATCCTCTCCAAGTCCTTGCTGACTACAACAATCTCCATAGAAACCTCGGGGAAAGTGTACAAGCCTATTGTACTAGATTTAATAGTGTGTATAATGCACTCTCCCCAGAATTAAAACCTCCACAAGGCTCAGCCTTAAACAATTTTCCTGAAGGGTTTGACGATGATATGACCTATTCACTCAGAGAGAGATATTTTGCAACCCTTGAAGACATGCAAAGAGGTGCTCTTTCTGTGGAAGTCAACCTAATGGAGAAGAGGGCAAGGATGAAAGCTGAAAAGAGAGTATCTTTTAGAGAGGAATCCACACCTACTACCTCAAGCTCAAAGATGGGAAGAATGATGGAAGAAATGATGAAGAAAATGAGCATTCTTGAGAGAGCACAAGAAATTAAAAACCAAACTGCTCCTCAAAACAGAAACCAAAAACAGAATCCGAATGTAAGAAGGAACCAACCTCCTAACAGACCTAGGGAAGATGATCAACAGATCACTCCTCCCTTTCATCAAAACTATGTGAGTGAGGTTGAGGAAACAGATGAAATGACAGAGGGAGATGATATGAACCTATTTGGGGTAGATGATGATGACTTCGAGGTTCATTATGATAGAAAAAAGGGTCTTTACACACCCTATGATGACAAAAGATATGATAATGAAAATTGTTGTCAAGACATGGAAAATGCCATCACATAACCTTCAAAAGAATATGAACTTAGAAGTAAATCTAGTCAACAAACCCCTAACACCAAAACCTCTGAAAAATCTTCTCAAAACAACACTACTACCAAGCCTAAAACAGTCAAACAAAAGGGCAAAACGGTGGCTGTCAATTCTAGTAAAGGTAAAGAGAAAGACACTCCAAATTTTGAAAAACAGAGTGCAAACATCAGTAGTACTAACACTTCAACTAGTGCTCCTTTTCAACCGTTGTGTCAACTGTAGATAAAGAAAATCAGCAAGTTGTTGTTGCTGATAGAGTGGCAGTAACTACGGCTGAAACCAGCACCTTAAAGAATCAAATCCCTTTCAGCCTGGAATAGGAAATCTCAAAAATCAAAATTTCTGTCCCTTTGACTGAGTTAGATGCCCAACATGTATATAGGTCCAAAATTTTGAAGGCTTTGAACATAGTAGAAAATGAGGATACACTCGATCTTAATGATGACCAGCCACTGCTTATTTTTGGTCCAAATATTGAAGGTAAGTTTCAAGAGGGACCTGTCCCTCCCTTTTATGTAAGTTTGAACGTTCATGACAAAATTCTACACAACGCTATGCATGACTCAGGCGCTTCTCATAATTTAATGCCAAAAGCTGTAATGGAGAGCCTGGGTCTTGAAATCACCAGACCTTATAAAGATCTTTACTCTTTTGACTCAAGAAGAGTCAAGTGTTTAGGATTGATCAAAGACCTTTGTGTCAACTTAGCCCATATTTCAGCCAAATGCTTAGTTATGGATGTTGTTGTGGCTGATGTACCCCCAAAGTATGGAATGATTTTATCAAGATCTTGGGGGGCTAAGTTACAGGGGACTATGCAAATGGACATGACCTATGCGACTATCCCTGTTTTCAATCAGACTAGAAGACTTTACAGGGAGTCTCATATGAAATACATAGTTACAAATCAAGAAAGACCTCAAAACTCCCCTCTGTATTCTATAAGTACAAGCCTTGATTCTTTTATCATGTTGAATGATGAAACCTTCACTGAACAAATCACTTTAACAGGATCAATGGCTGAAACGAAAGAAGAGGAGCACAGCACTGAAGTGTCAAAACACTTTGCTATATTTGAAAACATTAGCAAACCAAACACAGGTCTTGAACTACAAGTCATCAATCCATTAAACTTAAATCTTGACAGTCAAGAGAACAATCCTCAAACCAATGAGAAACTTGAGGAGTCAAATCATACAAAGGACTTTCACCAAACTGATAAAACTGAAAATGATCCTCTCTGAAGTATGTATTTTGATGGGTCATGCACTAGAACAAATGCTGTTGCAGGTGTCTGGATTACTAACACTGAAAGCAAGCACACAGAATGTATTTCTTGCAAATTAAACTTTCAGTGTTCCAACAACATAGCGGAGTACGAATCCCTGCTCTTAGGCTTACATTTGCTGAAAAATTTAGGAGCCAAGAAAATAACTGTGTATGGGGATTCTGAGTTAATAATTAGGCAAGTCAATGGGGAGTATAATGCAAATCATTCCAGACTTAGGGCCTATCGGAATGATGTCATGGATCTTTTCAAAACATTTGAGGAGTCCAAACTGAGTTTTGTCCCGAGGAAAAGAAATCTTATAGCCCACAATTTAGCCTCCACAGCTAGGACATGTCTAACGCCACATGAGACCAAATATTGCTCAACTCAGATAAAATTTAGACCAGCTGTGCCTGATAATAAAAAATATTGGCAGGTGTTTGACGGAGATAAACAAATAGAAGACTTCATGCAATTCAGAAATGAATTTGAACTGCATAGTTCAGATTCAGATTATGATACAGACTGTAGTGAATAAAATTTTCTTGGTGAAGAAGAACCTTCTCCTGAGCTTGTCACTATTAACCTTCAGACTTGCAAACTTAGAAACGAAACAAAATTGAGTGCAGAATCAGAAACAGAGGAATTACAAACTCTGCATTCTAAAAATGAAAGTTTGCCAAGTGGTCTAACACCTTTAGAAGAGTTGTTCGATTTTAACGATGTGGCCAAAAAACCTAAACTGGAACCTGTAGAGACTGAAGTAGAGGAGTGCAACATAGGCAGTAAGGAAAAAATGAAAATGATCAAACTGTCCAAAACTTTGCCGGCTCACATTAAACTCAAATACATAGAGCTGTTCAAGTAATTTTCTGATGTTTTTGCATGGAGTTACGAAGATATTAAATCCTATGACACTGAAATAATACAGCACAAAATCCCTCTTAAAGAAAACCAAAAACCATTCAAACAGAAACTGCGCAGAATAAACCCTGTATAGCTACCTTTGGTCAAGAAGGAAATCATGAAGATGTATGATGATGGTATTATTGTCTCTATTAGATATTTTGAATGGGTATCTAATCTGGTGTCTGTTAGGAAGAAGACTGGAGAAATCAGGCTTTGTATAGATTTTAGAGATTTAAACAAAGCTTCATTGAAAGACAACTACCCTTTACCAAAGATGGATCATATTTTACAAAGGGTGGTGGGGTCTAAAAGAATTTCTTTGCTTGATGGCTATTCAGGGTATAATCAGATCTTAGTTCACCCTGCTTATCAGTTAAAGACAACCTTTACTACACCATGGGGCACTTTCATGTATGTGAAAATGCCCTTTGGTCTAATGAATGCTGGAGCAACCTTTTAGAGAGCCATGGACATAGCATTCTCAGAAGAATTGGGCTTCTTCATCATTATCTATCTTGATGATGTCACTGCATTTTCAAAAACAGATGAAGAGCATTTACAACATTTAAGAAAATTTTTCGATAAATGCAAAAGGTTTGGGATATCTTTAAACCCTAAGAAAACACTTTTTGGTCTCCAAGAGGGTAAGCTTCTTGGGCACATTATTTCTAAGGAGGGTATAAAGATAGATCCAAAGAGGATAGAGGCCATATTGCAAATCTCTCATCCTCGAAACGTCAAAGAGTTGCAATCTTTCATTGGAAAGATTAACTTTTTGAGAAGGTTCATTCCCAACTTGGCTGAGCTCCTTAAGAATATCACAAACATGTTAAAGAAGGAGCAAGGGGTAAAATGGACCTTGGAAGCAAAGACGTCCTTTGAGCTGGTGAAACATGCATTAGCCAAAAAACCAGTTCTCATAAGTCCTGATTTTTCAAAGGATTTTTATATCTTTTCATTTGCATCAGAACATACCATAGCTACTGTCCTTTTACAGAAAAATCCACAAGGACAAGAGCAGCCTATCACATTCTTTAGTAAGGCATTGAGGGATGCCCCATTGAAGTACAACATTATGGAAAAGCAAGCTTTTGATTTGGTTAAAGCTTTAAAATATTTCAGGGTGTACATCCTTCACTCACACATCATTGCCTTTGTCCCAAATTCAGTGATTAAAGACATTCTAACACAGGACCCAGATGGTAAGAGAGGTAAGTGGATTGGTGTTATTCTTGAATATGATTTAGAGATAAAACCCACTAAGCTCATCAAAGGCCAAGGTCTAGCCAAATTAATGGCTGAGTCAAATTGTGAAGTTCTTGATATTCATATGATTAATGCTTTAGATGATCAAGAGGAAATCTCGACGCACATTGTTGAAAACCATTTCATGAATTCCTCTTGGTATGCTGATATTGTTTATGTTTTTCTTAATTTAAATACACCTCCTGGTTTATCAAAAACAAAGGCAAGGTTCTTGAAGCTTAAAGCAGTAAGCTATTGCATTATAGATAGATGTCTTTATTGGAAAAATGCAAGTGGTATATTTCTTAAATGTTTGCCTAAGTTTGATGCAGAGAAGGTTAAGCAGGAATTCCATGAAGGAGAGTGTGGGAGTCATTTGTACTGGAAGTCAACAGCCAACAAAATTTTGAGGGCTGGTTTCTATTGGCCTACTCTTTTTCCTGATATACACAAGATGACCACTACTTGCCATAAATGCCAATTGTTTGAAGGCAAGAGAAAATTGCTACCCCTTCCTCTGCATCCAATCACTGTTGAAGCTTTGTTTCAACAGTGGGGACTTGACTTCATAGGAGAAATCCATCCATCATCTTCTGCCCAGCATAGGTGGATTCTTACTGCCACAAACTATTTCACTAAGTGGATAGAAGCCATCCCTTGTAGGCAGGCCAATGATTCAGTTATCATAAAGTTCATAGAGACTAACATTCTCTCTAGATTTGGCTGTCCTACAAAAATTATCACTGATAACGCAACAGCATTTGGATCAAATAGGATGGTTGACTTCTGTCATAGATATCAGATATCATTGGGGCATTCCACAGCCTATTACCCTTAAGGTAATGGACTTGAAAAATCTTCCAACAAAAGCTTAGTGAACATAATCAAGAAACTGTTGGATGATAACAAAAAGTCTTGGCACACAAAGCTGGTCCACGCACTTTGGGATGACAGATTAACTTTGAAGAAATCTATTGGTATGTCGCCTTTCCAGCTTGTGTATGGTACAGATGCAATTTTTCCTAACAACCTTGGTGTACCAATGATGAAGCTCATTCAAGAGTTGCAAACTGAAGAAAATGACATGATCAGAATAATAAATCAGACCATTCATCTTCAGCAGACCAGAGAGGAAGTGTATAACAAAGCATTACAGAAACAGGACATCATCAAAAAGCTTTTTGACAGAAGAACAAAGGCCAGCAATTTCAAGATTGGGGACAAAGTTTTAAAGTGGGACTCAAGGAGGGAAGAAAAGGGCAAGCATGGAAAATTTGATAACCTATGGCTTGGCCCTTACTCTATTCATTCAGTTGCCGGTAATAATGCATTTTTCTTACAGGAACTGGATGGAACACAATTGTTTGGGGGTCCTGTCAATGGCAGGATGCTTAAGCATTACTTCTCTTGATCCATTTTTTGTTTTAAAGCCTTTTCATCTTTTTCCATTATGAATCTTCCATTCACCATTGCATTCAAAGTTATGAAAAATCAAAAATACAAAAAACATAGAAAAAGAAGAAAATAGGGCAGAAATGAAAACAAGAAAGGCAAAGCCCCATGGCAAAAAAGAGAAACAAATCTGAAAGTGTGCAAGCTTAAATGCCACTCCTACTAAACACACTTCTAGTTAGTCAAACAGTTTAATCTTGACTAATTATTTTTTTAAATTTTCTACTGATAGGATAGTGAATTCGATTTGCCAAACTGTTCAATCTTGGCTTATCAGTAGATATATTAGTATAGAAATTGAAGGTTCAAACAAACTCAAAATCTGAACCAGAAAAAAAGCAAAAACAGCTCAAAAGCAAAGCAAAAGTAGAGTTGTGAAGAAAAGAGAAGGCTATGATGAGAGACTTTCAGATCTTAAGCCTTCCATTTTGATTTTAAATTTCTGCAAATAATAATATGTGTGCAGTTTGTTTTTATGCCATAGATCACAGCAAGTCAAACAACTTAATCTTGGCTTGACTGTTTTTTAATTTCTATTGTAGAATTTAGAGAATGGAATTCTGTTGGATAGTTTAATCCCAACATACAGTAGATTAGGTAGAGAATAATCTGAGCTCAACTGTTTAATCTGAGTTCAGGGAGAAATAAGGAGTAGAGTTAGATTAGTTTTTATGCTTTCAAAAGAATAAAATGTTGTGAAAAGATTTTTCCAATCCAAGTGCACTCTGATGAAGAAAAATGTTAGATCAGTAGGATTGGGTAGGTAGAAAGTTGTATTGATGAGGTCCATTATTTTTTCATAACTGATGTTATTTTTCAGAGCAAAGCAAGATCATCCAGCAAAAGAAGAGCAATCTAAAGGATCAGGCACAAGTCAGCCTCCCAGAGAAATCAAGTCTGAATTCTTGATGCCTTCAAGAAGGCACCATCCCCAAGTGGAGTGTAATAATTTGATTATACCAAAGGTGGCTAAATATGTTTTGAGCCTTCAAGGAACAATTTTTCCCTATTAAAAACTGTTGGCTCTTGAAGACTCTTGAAGGCCTCATGCCTTTGTCCAGATCCCATACTGTTGTTTACATCCTAAAAACCTCTGAAATCCTATAAAAATCCAAAGTAAAATACTATTGCAGACCAATTTTTCCCCTTCCTTCTCCTCAAAACTAACCTCCTCTTCTATCTCTCCATTCCCCATGAAAATCCCTCTTTTTCATGTTTCTCCTATTTCCCCTCATCAAAATCCATTTTATAAGGTCTAAGACCCCTTCTTAGCCTTATCGGAACCTCCATTTCTTTTGAAAAACCATAGAAAACGCATATTTTCTATGTTTTGGGCTTAAGCCCCCTCGGGCTAAGCCTCTAACCCTTTTTTTCGTCCATGAGCCCGAGCGCCAGAACCAACTGCTAAAACCTCGCGGGCGCTTATCCTTTCCAATAATATTTCTCCGCCCAAAACATTAAAAACCTTTTTTATTCGTGCTTTTTGGGTTTCAATTTATTTTCCAAAGTTCTCTGCCGTGTAAATGGTGGGGCAATCTCAACCGTCGATCTGCTTAGCAGATTGGATGGTGCGGACCCCGACTTCCATGTGGTCCCCGCCTCCCGTGCGCTGTTTGCCCAAAACTGGCAGTATTTTTTGCACCACTTTCGGGCCCAGGGTGGTTTTCTCCCAATCGGCAGTGATTCCATACGCTTGCCGCCACGCGTCTCCCGTACCATTTTCCAAACCCACCGTCCCTGCGCATTAAAGTTATCCCCCGCGCATTAATTTTTGAGCCAAGGCATGCAGCGAAATTTACCACGGTCATCCGATCTGGACCCACTGATCCGACAGAGAGCGCTAACCAAAGTTGCTCGATGGATAACAAAGGTGCGCGCCCGATAAAACAGGCCATCGCACAGTGGCAATCGCATCTCTGCTGTCGATATGATCTGATCGACGGTCCAAAATTCATCACTCAGATTCCCTCCGTTTGACTTTCAACATCCCCTGATTCCATCTTGACCGTCCAAATTGATCCAGATCAACAGCGCAGTTTCACTGTGGGGGTGTACCCCCAAGATTTGTCCTCTGTACACCCGGACCCCCTGCAATCATCCCCGACCATCGATCTCAGCGCGAATCGATGGCTCCGATCTAATCCTCCTTCCCCCACACTTTTTCGACCATTATGAGATTAAATCCCGACCGTTGGATGATGCCATCCAACGGCCCTGCTTCCTCCGCAGATCATTCGATGCAGATCGACCTATAAACGCAGGATTTTGTAATATTTTTTTTTTTTTGCAGGTTTTAGTGTTTTTTCGCTTAAATGAAGAAATTTCGTAGGCCAAGGATGACGATCCTCCAGCCTTCGAATACATCAGGGAAGCCATCTGCAGGGTTAAATTACATGTTTTGTCGATGTTTTCTCAGGCATTGATACCTTATAATCCCTGCGCAGCCCGACAAGACAGCAAGGAAAACCATGAAACGGGCACAGCCAAAGATTATCAGTGTCGAAGACCAGGATGAACCAGAGCAGAGAATTGATGGACAAATTAGTGGGGATTACGGCTAAGACAGTTATCAATAGCCTAATCTCCAATATAAAACACAGTTTAAAGGAAAACCTAAAAGTTTTTTATCAGGAAAACCCTCCACCGCCACAGATGGAGGCGAATTGATTCCTCCCAGTGACCAAAGTGCCACCTGTGCCTCAAATTATTCAGTCAGGAGTAGAACTTATTGATCGGGATCAGATATTTTGCCTCGACACAGCCGAAGAGTTACTTCTGCCAAGGATTTAATGAAAGAATGTCTGCAGCGTAACCCTAGCATCACACAGAGCCTCAAAGGTCAACAAAAGCTCCCACCGAGCTTAACTCATAAGTATAAACCAATTAGTACAATGAAACACCTGTACAGTTTCTTCATTGAGCCTCCCAAGGGCCAAGAAAACATTAACTATGTATTAATTACATTTGAGATCTTTAATTAGATCTCACCTCCTCATCCTTCTATATATACTTCAGTAGAAGATGAGTGAGGGGTTGGTTGTTGATGTAATTGCTGAAGCATTGTAATGTAATTGAGCTGAAGATCCCTGATTGTAAATAGTGATTCACTCACTCTTGGAGCTCTGCTTGTAACAGATAAGTTAGGTTATGAAAGAAAGATGAATTAAAACACTGGACTTGAAGATTGTAACTGGTTTGGAGCATCAATACAAGCTGATTTATGGGATCCTGGTCTATGTTGATGGTGATGTTATTCTTATTGTAACTTGTGATTTTGTTTCTGTTTTCATTATGTTTCATATTCTTCTGTAAAGAACAGTTTAAACAGTGTTAGGACCTACTATACACCAGTAACCTTCTCTCACTGAAAAATCTTTATTTAAATGTTTTCTTTCAAATGTGTTATTCGGAAATGATTTAATTCAGTTTAAGCATAGGAATGCTGGCGTTCCCTCCTGTTATTGTCTTAGTTGAATATTATTTTTAAATGTTACTTTCAATATATGTTGTGTGAAGATGAACTGAGGAAATTATGGTGAGCCCTGGTCCCAGTCTTGTTTGCATAATTGTTTGATTGTTTCCCTTAGAATGTGTTAAAGGCTGGATAGTTTCAAAGTACTTACCAGATCCTAGGCCATTCTGTGTTATCTCTGTGATCGTCTTGGAAGTAGCCAAGTAAAGAAGAGCTAGGAGAGGATTTGTGGTCAGCCCGGCCCGCTAGTCTCTACTCCAAAGGTTGCCTTCAAGTTTCCCTTAGTTTTTGTATGTTTTTCTATTGGAAGTGTATCAAAGGCTGGCTAGTTTCAAAGTACTTACCAGATCCTAGTTTTCTTTCATGTTTCTCTTAAGTGCTTGGTCAAAGGCTGGCTAGTTTCAAAGTACTTACCAGATCCTGGGCTACTCTTTGTTCTGCATCTGTTTATTTCCCCTTCTTGATGTATCATTCCATTCCATAAATCAAACCTTAAAGAGATCCTTAGGCATAGATGACTTGCTCCATAGACCACTCTTGCCTCTTGCTGTTCCAATTAAATCCTCTTATTACTCCATAGCCCAATGGACTAAAAACCTGCCTACATCTTTCCTCTTGGTCAAAACTTACTCTTTTTCTTGCAACTTCTCACTTTTGAACCTCTTTACCTTTGGGAATTTTCACCTCTAACAGCAATCATGTTCAACCATCCAAAAACAAACAAAACCCTTGGACCTCATAACTAGCCCAATATTATTATTCCAAACTGCAAAGACAAATCCATCTTTGCACTCATTGGAGAGATCCCTCTCCGGATTTAGGAGGGCTAGATCCTAGAATCCCAAAGTTGGTTGAAACGATGTTGTTTATGTAATTGGATTATGCCAATCTTGCTAATAAATTACAGATTCCCAACAGAATTCTTATTACAACCACAAAAAATTTTCAGGTATATATGCATCCCTTGTGCATTGCTGCATTCATTACTTGTCATGACAGTTTAGTTAGCCTGTGGTGTCTCCAAGTGGTCATTAAACCTGTCCAAAGGCAGCCAAGGGGCATCTTAATTGCATCCCATGAACCAAAAAAATGCCATTTGATCATTAGAACATGGTTATCATCCATAAAAGTTTTTTATCTTCTAACTATGAGAATGGTTCCACCGAAAAGCGCCACAAATTTTGTACCAAAAACCTTCCACAAGGTAATGAACTACTCCTAATGACATTACAATGGATATTTATGTCAATTGAGCAATATGGTGATTGTGACATGTTCAAAAAACACAAACTCCTCATTGTTACATCCACCAAATTTTTCCAGACCATTTTTAGGGCCTGGATTAAGAAGTCCAGGAGCCACATGGTGGCACTCTCCAAGCCCCTAAACCGTGACACAAGGTTTTTTTCTATTTTTGCTACAAGACGAGTTACACTTGATATTGTGTCACATGGTCCCCTAGCTCTCTAAGATCACCTTAATGGTTTTATGTTCATAGATGAGAGTTTCTCACTCAAAGAATTTTCCCAACTATGTTGTTCTGAGTGGGTTGAATAATCCAACCTGGAAATTTTCAACTATCCAAAAATTGTGCAATTTCCAGATTTGATTTTTAGTCATATATGTTCTTCATGCATTGTTATTTATAGCTCTATATGTCTTGATCATTTGAAATAAGTAAAAGGAAAATTTGTTGAATGAGTTGACATTATCATTGAAGAATCCAAGGGTTGGTTTGCGGCTGATATATTTGTTGTTTCACTGTTGTTATAACTACTACAAGAGTGAATAATCAGATCTAGTTTATGTGGGATAAGTTGTCCTAAAGGGTTGAAACTTATCCAGATAGTTTGGTATCTTTTCTCCTTGGATTGCATAGGGCTATCAGAAAATGGAATATTGTATCTTTTCCACTGTTGTCTTATACTCTATTTCATAACATCCATAAGACTAAAAGTTCACATGGTTGAGATTCATAAAAACTCTAGTCAAAGAGATGAATTTTTTTTTTGCATTAATTGTCATTTGTCATTCACCTCGAAACTTTAACATTGATGCCATGTGGCCCGAATATGAATGCCTTGGTAACAAATCAGATTACTACATATAAATTGGACTAACCTAATCACTTGAAAAAATGCCCTCCATTGTTGACGATTCTATTCCACATTACTCAAACTAGAACTGATAGTCAAATAAGCCATATGCAAGCATTCAGTTAGACTGGTAAATAAATAGCCTTGCTTCAGTGGTGTTATCTTCATAGATGAGATTTTCTCCCCCAAATAATCTACCCAACTATGTTGTTCTGAGTGGGTTGAATAACCCAACCTCCCTATGTAGTTTCAAGGCTTTCTAGATAGCATTTATGTACCTATTGTGGTGCCATCAGATTATTTCAAGGAAGTTCTCTGAATTAGGGTTGGGGACAAATTGATTAAACATCCAATGAGGTACATCAACCTCCAGAATCCCTATTTCAGGTGCCAAAGACTTGGCCATAGAATTTAGAATTGCCCCATTATCGTTATACCTAATGCCCCAACTGCTCTATTGGTTCTACTACTCAGAACCAAGCTCAAAATGTCTCTCAAGGTAATAACAAAGGTGGGTTCATGTCACCTAAAAGAAGTAGAACTCTTAAAGAAAGAAAGTGGCCAATTACTAGCAAGCCTGTAGTTTCAGCAAATGGGCAATATTTTAAATGACCCAAGGTTCCTAATATGGGAAATTGGATACTGTTATGAAACCAACTCCAAAAATAGAAGAAAAGAGAGATCAATGCACTAGAAATCATCCACTTCGAGGGGGAAACCTCCAATACATTACATAAATGAACAATTCTTGGATGATACAAATGAAAAAACCTCCTTGTATATATAGGGGTCCATGAAGTCACAATATAATCCTAGCCGACCTAAAAATAATAATGTAAGGGAACAATAATAAAAATATGGGGGTTTAGGGGTACAAAAATTACAATAAGGGGGCTACACTAATAAAAATAACGGACTACACTAGTAATATGGGGACCTCATTAGGGGAATTTTAAGGTCTAAAATGGGCCTCTTAATAAAAATGTACAACCAAAATAAACTTTATAAGAACCAATAGGATTCAAGATGACGATGTCAACCATGGGAGATGATTCACAATTTTTTTAAGTAAAAGGGTAAAAAGTTTAAAAAATAATAAAATAATAAAACTATTTTTCAACTCATATTTTCAACTTATCTCCCAAAGCTTTTACTCAAATTTCGAGCAGGATTACTCGTTGGATGCAAAAACTAATTCCTCATCCAAGGAATACCCATGTCGCATACTTTCGATGGAAACTGCTACATGGAAAATGAGAAATACATGCAAAAACGTGATTGCAATCACGTTTTTCATGTATTTCTAATTTTTTGTGTAGTAGGATCCATCAAAAGTATGCAACATGGGTACTCCTTGGATGACGAATTAAATTTTTCATCCAAAGAGTACTCCCTCTCTTAATTTGAGTAAAAATTTTGGCAAAAAAGTTGAAATTACGAGTTGGAAAAATATTTTTTTCTTTTTTCCCTCCAAAATTTGATGATGTAATAAAATCTTGTTTGATTATTTCCACTATTATTTTATAATTTCCTTAGGAGGCCCATTTTAGATCTCAAAATTCCCCTAATGAAAATGCCCCTCCCCTTCAAAAAAGTGTTTTCCTCAATGTTTTAGTAGCTCTAGATGCTTATGTATAAAATTTTCATCCTCTCATGTAGAATCTTCAGTGGGTAAGTTCTTCCACTTTATGAGATACTCTGAAATTGATCGATTTCGTAGTTGTCGAGTTCTTGTTTCAGTGACTGTTTCAGGTTCCAATACGATTTTTCCTTCCTCATCAAGTTCTGGAAATATTGTTTGAATTGGAAGTTTGTCACCTATAACCTTATTTTAAGCATCAAACATGGAAAACTAAATGTACTTGCGAAGAAGCAGGAATCTCCAATTTGTATGCCATAGTACTACTCTTTTGTAACACCTTGTAAGGACTATAGTCTTTTGGCGATAATTTATTATCCTTCTTAGCATGCTTGAGGGACATTTTTTTGTATGGTTGTAGCCGTAAAAAATACCCAGTCTCCTACATCAAAACTTCTCTCACTATAATTTTGATCTTCTTGTTGTCTCATTCGATTTTGTACCAAATTGAGGTTATCCTTTAAGAGTTGGAGAACTTGTTGTTGATGCTCGATGTGATCTTCCACTGCTTTCACCTTAGAAATTTCTCTTAAATATTATGTGATGGACAATGGATTATATCCATAAAGTGCCACAAATGGGGTCATTTTTGCTGCAGTATGGAAGGAAGTGTTATACCACCGTTAAGCCAAAGATAACCACTTCACCCATTGTGTTTGTTTATCAAATACAAAACAACGAAGATATCCTTCCAAACATGTGTTCACTATCTCTGTTTGATCATCAGATTGAGTATGATAAGATGAGCTATGAGCTAGTTGAGTACCCAAACAGGAAAATAATTCCGTTGAAAAATTTCCAGTAAAAATGGGATCTCTGTCGCTTACCATAATATTTGGGTTTCCATGTAGCTTTTGAATTGTTTCCATAAATGCAGTAGCAACTGTACTTGCTTTAAATGGATGAGTTAATGCACAAAAGTTTCCACACTTGTAAGTCTATCAACTACCACCATGATGACGCTCTTTCCTTCGAACTTAGGTAGACCTGTGATAAAATCTACTGAAATCTCTTCCCAACGTTGACTTGGAATGGATAAAGGTTGTTTGTCAACTTTATTTTGCTGAAAAACCAAAACATTTGTGACAAACTATTAAATATTAGATTTAAGGCCATCCCAAAAAAATTCTTTCTTCACCTTGTGGTAAGTTTTTAAAAATCTTGAGTGTCCTCTTAAAGGAGAAGTGTGCAATTCCAAAAGAATCTTTTGTTTTAGTTGGGAATTCTTACAAAGATATAAGCGATCTTTGTACCATAAGGAACCATTTTTCCAACTAAATGTATCAGATGTACTAGGATCTTGCTTCAAATTTTGAATGAGTGTCCGCACTTCTTCGACCTTCTTCCATTCATCCCTTGCTTTGGTTATCCAATCTGATTGGATAATAGAAATTGCATAAACAAATTCTTCCACCTCTTCATCCTTTCTTGAGAGTGCATCTGCGACAACATTTAGCTTCACTTTTTTGTAGATGATTTTAAAGTCATAACCCAACATCTTTGTGACCCATTTTTGTTTCTCTTCTCAAGATATTCTTTGTACCAAAAAGTGTTTAAGACTATCATGATCATTTTTTACCTTGAAGTGTCTTCTCATTAGGTAAGGTTGCCATTTCTTTAGTGCATGTAGTATTGCCAACATTTCCTTCTCATAAATAGCTTTCTGTAGATACTTTTCTTTGATTGGATGGTTTTCAAAAGCAATGGGTCTTCCTTCTTCCATTAAAACAACACCAATTCCATTTATTGAGGCATCACATTCCACAATAAAGGTTTTTGTGAAGTCTAGTGTAGCTAAAACTAGTGCTAGGCACATTTCCTCTTTAAGATGTTCAAAGGACATAGTTGCTTCAGGAGTCCATGAAAATGCATATTTATTAAATAATGTTGTTAGAGGTCCTGCTATTCTCCCATAATTCTTAAAAAACTTGCGATAATACCTTGTTAACTCGAGAAATCCTCGCAACTGCTTTATGGTTGTGGGGATTTTCCATGGCTCTAATTTTGTTAGGGTCTACCTTAACAACCTCGTGAGATACAATATGACCCAGATATTCCACCTCCCGTACTCCAAAGAAACATTTGGATGTTTTTGTATATAATTGTTTCTCCTTCAATAGTTTGAGCACCCTGCCAACATGTTGAACATGATCCTTCCAAGACCTGTTGTAGATCAGGAAGTCATCAACAAATACTAGAACAAATTTTCTAAGGAAGGGTTTGAAAATGGAATTCATCAACCCTTGAAATGCATAAGGTGCATTGGTAAGGCCAAAAGGAATGAATAAAAATTCATTATGACCCTCATGAGTTTGAAATGTTGTTTTCGGAATATCTTCAGTCTTCATTCTAATTTGATGATATCCTGAACGAAGACCCAACTCAGTAAAATACATTGTGCCATGTAATTCATCCAATAATTCATCAATCACCGAAATTGGAAATTTATCTTTTATAGAGACCTTATTTATCTCCCCAATCCATGTACATGCTCATGATAAAAAAAATTAATACTACCAGAGCAGTAGAAAGAACTGCGATCAGGTTGAATTATACCAACCTCTAACATTTCTGCAATCATACGTTCAATTTCTCTTTGGACATAAGGATATCCGTAAGGCTTGATGTTTGGAGGAACCACTTATTCAAGGTCACGAATAGCCATCATGATCATGAATAGGTGGGAGTCCTTTGGGAGTATCAAACACCTTGGAATGATTGTCCAAGACTTTTTGGAGATATGGAGAAATAGATGATTTTGATGTTGGAACTTCTAGTGAGCATAATTGTGAAATTACGCCTTGTTGTTATTTCTTTAGAATATTTGTCATGAAATTAGAGCTTATTACCTTTCCTGAATTCCCTGCGATACCCTGTAATTCAATTTCTTTTCCTTCCGAAAAAAATTTCAAGAAAAGTTCTTTAAAATTAAAAGTTATCTTTCCCAAAGATTGTAACCATTGTACTCCTAGTACAACATCAACACCTCCCAATAGAATGGAAAGCATTCGACTATTCAATACATATTCCCCCATGGTTAGCTTGATATTATGGAATTTTCCAGAGAAATTTATAGTACCTCCATTTACAACCATCACTTGACATTCTGGTGCTGGGTATAGGAAACAATTCAATTCCCTAGCTACCTTACAATGAATAAAATTATGGGTACTACCCAAATCAATCAGCACTATTACCTTTCTCTTCTTGATATGTCCTTCTATATTGAGAGTTTGAGGAGTGGTAATTCCTGCAAATGCAGTACACGATATGGTCGAACTCATATTTCTTCTTCTAGGGTTGGTTCCTGGTGTATATCCTCTTGTTTTTAATTTTATTGTTCATTTTCTTCCTCCTCTTCACTATCTATGTAAAATAATTTCTTCTCAGTACACTTATGACCTTTACTGTATTTTCTATCACAACTGTAGCAAATCCCTTTTTCTCTTTTTTCTTCCAATCATTATGGTGTCAACCTTGTAGGTTGTGGAAGTCTAGGAGTAGCAGCACTTCCATCTTTATTGATGTGAGTGGTAGCCTTCCTTGTCACCATAATTTTACATTCAATTTTTCTTTCCAACCTGAATGCATTCTCCAATGAATCAGGTTCCCAAATGTGAAATTAATGTTGGATGTTATCCTTTAAAGTCCCTATGAAGACATCAATCTTGTGTTCCTCTGGAATATTAGTTACCCTTATGTTCAATTTTTGGAAGTCCTCAATGTCCTCCACCACTGAACCCTTTTGTTTAAGATTTATCAATTGGATAAAGAAGGTGTTGCTCTTTGTATCCTCATAATGTGCTATCATTTCCTCCGTAAAAATTGTCCAAGTGACAATTTTTTTACAGGAGCAAAGCCATCGATACCATAAAAATGTATTTTGTTCTAAATGTAAAGTTGCAATGCGTACCTTTTGTGTGTTTTGCACATTGTTGAGATCAAAATATTGCTCCATTTGTATTATCCATGTTATGAGATCCTTGCCATCAAACTTCCTCATATCCATATTTGGAATATGGTGGTTCTTCCATCCAACATTAGAGTTAATGAAATCACGATTAACATTTATTTTTTTCTCATCATGAGTTCCCTCTACTATCTTTTCGGCATTAGGAAGAATTTCTTGCATTAACTTTGTCAAACCTTACATGTATTCTTTTAGATCACTATTCATGTTTTCCATGTTTTCTTTTATGTCATCCATCTTAGCTTCCATGCCAGCTTCCATGCCATCCATCTTAGCTTCCACGTCTTTCTTCAAACTATCCATATTATTCTTCAAACTATCCATCTTTTCTTCCATGCCTTTCTTTAAAACTTCCATGTCATTTTATGTTTATCTTTGCGACAGCAAAATTTGGTGCACTTTCTCTTGTAATTTTGATAGATCATGTTGCAATTCTTCATCTTCATGAGACATAGTAGAGTATTTTGAGGGCTTAATGGGTGTTGAATTCTTCTTAGGAGGCATCTTAGAACCCAATACTGATATCTATGCTCAATAGGTCCTTGGAATCACTTAAAAACAATTTTTCAAACAAGATTTATGTAGTTTTAAAAAAATACACACATTTTTCTTGATTTTGAGGAGCTCGATATTGAAACTGAACTATCTCTATAATTATGGATCTTCAATATCTAAAATTTGGTTCTGTAGTATCCCTCTAAATCTTCTTTCAAATGCCACAGGTCTGACCTGATTTGAATACTTAAATACAAAGTTATGCCCAATCTCCCACAATGACCTAATTATGGTTTGGTTCAGTAGAGCGAACTTGTACGGCGTGTCACATGTCATTGTTTCCTCTTTCGGCTTTGAAATTTCTAAACAGGAAACTAAAATCGGTGTACTTGCAGGAAATTTTTACAAAATTCCAATTCAATGCTCAGAGAGAGAGAGTTATGATGATCTTACCATGGTCACCTCTTTAAGATGAAATTCAAGAGCCTGAAAAAAATATAACTTCCACAGACCATATCTCCAAATGTTGTGAATCAAGCTCTGAAATGTTTCCATGACATTCCTCAGTATTTGAACTTCGCTCTATAAAAATTTCAGCTTCTGAACTCGTGTGGAAGAAACATTATAGAAAAAATTCCATGATGACCTGTTTAGGTCAAATTCGGGAGCCTGCAAAAAGCCATAAATTCCACACATCATATATTCAAAAATATTGCAAACCAAGATCTAAAATTTTTCCATGACATTCCTCCAGATTTTGGCTTTGCATTGTCAAAATTTCAGCTTCTGAAGCTTCATAGAAAAAAATTTATAGCGAAAATGTTACGATGACCTGTTGGGAGCAGCAAAACCCTAGAATCCAAAGCTCTGATACCAAATGTTATGAAACCAACTCCAAAAATAGAAGAAAAGAGAGATCAACGCCTTATAAATCAGCAACTTTAAGGGGGAAATCTCCAATACATTACATAAATGAAAAATTCTTGGATGATACAAATGACAAAACCTACTTCTATATATAGGGGTCCATGAGTTCACAATATAATCCTCGCCAACCTAACAATAATAATGTAAGGGAACAATAATAACAATATGGGGGTTAGGGGTACAACAATAACAATAAGGGGGCTACACTAATAACAATAAGGGACTACACTAGTAATATGGGGACCTAACAGATACAAATTTATAAGGTTAAAGGAATGGCTTCAACGAAACCTTACAAGGTAAGAGAATATGGTCTACATCACTGCCAATCCACAATGATAATGACCTCATGAATTTTAAGAAGGTATGCACATCCCTTGTATAAAATTCATAGATCATAACATTGGAATTATGATCCCTAGTTTCCATATTTTGTGATTACAAAATTTAAGCGTATTTTTACTTCAAATGGTCCTAATTCTATTTCCAATTTGGTCATATTGTTTCTATTCATATGGATGCCAAGAGGAAGTCTGTCACTTTAGTTTCTACCAGCCTTGCTTTAGTTGTGGGGTGGGGCACAAACCCATTACAGAGTTGAATTTTCAACTTTGGTAACATTTATGCACCTACTAATGCTAAGGAAAAATGAATTTCAGAACTGGATAGATGACAAGCTAGCCGATTCTCAGTGGCTAGTTTGCAGGAACTCCAACAAAGTTGAACTCTAGATAATAATTAAGGTGTATTTCCTATCAAAATTCCGTAGAGAGAAAAGGTCACTAAGTCTTGAGATCATGAGAGATAAACAAGGATCAAATAGAACCAACAACACACCCTAAATTAACAAAAAACACAAAACACACAAAGAGAAGAGAAGATCATGAACAAGAGAAACACCGTGTGCAACTAAAGAATTGGGCATAAGAGAGAACTTATCTCCTATTAAAACAATGTATTTGTATAATATTTTTACACACTCTAAGGTGGAACACCCTTGCTAAGAGGAGTTATAGGCTTATTAATCTAGATTAGTGCCAACCACCTATATATAATATAATTGGCCTTTCGAATTATTTTGAATATGACATTGTGACTAGCAACCTTCAACCAGAAAACACAATATAGCAACACTACAGGCAACCAAGCACAATTTCAGAAGAAATTAGTAGTAACATACATTTAATCACTCTTCAGACATTCATTCCTAGCCAAAGACAATTTTTGATCAATGCTCTATGCTCCCCTATAGAGACAAACCATGTCCCTAAATCATCACAAGGGGAAAGAAACTATATGAAAAATCTTTGCACGGGTAAATGTATATATGAATAAGTTAAACATTGAATAATAAATTACTCACTGTACATTCCAGCTCTCCAGGCCTCTGTGGAGGAATAGGAGCTCCTAAACTATGTTTGGAAAGCATCTAATAACGTATGAATAATAGTCAACAAATCAGTAGAATACACTAGAGAGAAGATGGTGCTAGAGTATATTTAATTAACCACAAAAACTTAACTAAAGGAAAGCTCAACATCGGCATCAGAGATTTTGATAAAAAATACAAAACACTGTAGAAAAATTACTCTAAAATATAAAGGAGGCTCCAACTTACCCCTGAATAGCCAACTAAAGGTTGATTATTGGCGTAAAATGGCATAACATCTGGTGGCATATTTACTACTGCATCATGAAATCAAAATTGATTAGTTATATTAGTTATTGCAAGGTTTCAAAATATTTAAATGGGAAAGTTTAACAAATTCCAACATGCATACTTCTCTAACCAAGCTAAAACTTACATATCCTATCAGGATGATTTTATCATCTTTTTGATCCAAATTTACAGCTACACAAAATATTAAACCATAGGTAAAATCAATGAGTAAACTTTGTACAAAAAAATATGCTAATCAACCAGTAAGATTTCAACAAAGAATACCCTTGTTTTAAACTAACACTACAATAATATTATCACTCCATTTAATCATACATATATAATTACATGAATAAGAATTTTAGAATTCCTTTCATGATTTGATAAAAGAAAGGCATCACATTGTAAAATTACCTCCATGTTTTGACATAAAATGGGCAATCTGTCTCACCCTGCAAAATCAAGTATCCACAATAATTAGAGAAAATCAAAACCAAAGAATTCTCAGAAGTGAATAATAGCACTGACAGCAAGCCCAAGCAATATGAATACAAAACCACAAGTATAGACACAAAAGGCAATGAAGCCAACCGAATTCCCATGAATTACATCAAGCATAACACATAAGGGAATTCCAACCTAAGTTTTCATCATTGGAGAGATATAGACAACACTAATAACCATATAACACAATAAATCAAGGTTAATTTGAAATGACAAAAAATGAATTCGCAATTACTGATGACAAACTCCTTTATCCATACATTAAAAAATAGATAAATCCAAACAAATACTCACAGATCCAATTGGTAATCCCTTGGAATTGTGCATGATAGCAAGATTTATAGGTGTGACCATTGCTTTCCCATTTACAACTCCAGAAACCCCTTGTCCCTATGTTCCTACAGTTACAGCAGCATCCCCATCCCATTTGTGCTTTGATATTTTTAAATATTGCCCTTTGTGCTTTGGAAGATCAAACTTACACTTGGCACCATACTTGCAAATACCTCTCTTGAAAAAAAACTGAGATCCACAACAAGAAATTCAGTAAAGAAATTTTTCCAAAAGAAAAAATATAATCTGATTAGAAACAACTATAGAACATGAAAACAAAAGACTCATCACTGAGTATCTTACAATGCACTCAAGCTTGCCAGGCCTCTCTGGTAGTAAAAAAATAGCATGTTTGACCTGCAAAGACAACAGCATATAAGTTTAAGGACTGATTAAATATCATATTAAATGGAAGAAAAAAAATAATGGATGAAAACAAAAACTGACTTGAGTACCTCACTTCCATCAACATTCTCCTCTGATTTTAAGGTTTCCAACCTATCTTTTGGATGGTGGAACTTGCATTTTGAACCAAATTTTCAAATGCTAGTTTTCATATAGTACTGAGTCAAAAATATGAAAATAAACAACCCGAAAAAAATCTAAATTAAACAACATCAAAAGAAATAAAAAATTATTAAAAAAGCTAAATTACAACAATATCATAAGGATGTCAGCTAAGAGAGAATATTAAAATTGGCACCTAGGGAAAAATTCCACTATGGCCTACTTAGTTGATGGATAAAATAATCTCATTGAATTCCTCCTCTCGAGAGGACCAAAATCGATATAAAGATTGCCTAATTTGGACAAGGAAAAGTATTCATTAAATCAAATGAAATTTCATAAGGCATGACCTTATTTAGGTGGGAAAATTTGAAAATTGAAAATTTGAATTTCCCTCCACGAGTAATCAAGTCAGCCTACCCAAGAAGGATATAAATAACCTATCCTTGGCTCATCAATACTCATGTTTATTGTCTCTAAAGTAGCTGCAGAAGAAGGTGATTTCCAGAAAAGGAGATGGAGGCAACGTTAGGTTCTATTTAGTCATCTCCAAGGGACAAGTTCCACAAGATGGAGGATGAGTTTTTTTAGGGAATATTTATGATTTTTTTAGGCATTTTATCGCCTTCAAGCCTAAAGATTCTAGCCACAAGTGTTAAGGCATGTACTGTTATGAAACCCTCCTTTAGCAAGATGAGTTCTATAGGCAGAAGGTTGATATTGTTGGAAGCCTAGTCTAGATCATTTGAGGCAACATTCTCCTCTTCTTGTTAGCCACAGTCATGCATTAGAATATTTTGGGTTCCACTCTATGTTTTATGGTGGTTGAGAAGCTTGATTGAGCTATTTTCATATCTAGTAAGAGCGTGTTGGACAAAGATTATTTCAATGATGGAATATGTGCCCTAACCAAGACAAGAATCCTCATCAAACTGGATCCATCATCATCAATAGTGAATGTCACACAAATAATCTGGTCTGATTATCCTTTTAAGGATTACTTTGTTTGACTTTAGATGATCATTTATTAATGCAAGGGTTTTTGACATTTGAAGACAGAATAGGATATTTGATCGGTTACCTCTTTGTGATTTGGACAAGTGGCATTTCTGGCAAGTCAACTTTGACTCTATCATTGTACTCTCTGTATCTCTCTCTGCTGAATATTTGATACTATATAGGAAGAATTCATAAAGTTTATCCCCGGCTTGGGCCAATTTCAGAGTTTTCCTTTTTGTTTTGTCTTCTCCGTATGATTTCTTATGACCTTTCGATAATTACTGTCAGTGGATAATAGTTATGTGATTGTGATTGATATAAATGGAATTATTCTTGGGATCATTAACGTAATTATCCTAATAAAATATCATGTTAACCTAAATTAACATGGTATCAAAGCTCAGGTGAGGACAAGCCCAAGAAAGAGAAATATCAATCACTTAGAAGTTTGTCTACAAGTCTTTGTGATCTCCTTCCTCCGTAAATATGAAGGTTTAGAAGAAATGTCGTTGAATTCTTGTAGCCTTTAGATGTAATGATGAAGACGTTAGATCTTTGCTTTCAAGTATCATACAAGGTCGAGAATTATGTCTGTCTTACCTACAATATGAAATTATTCTGAATTTGAGACCTGTAAGAAGACCGAGTCACAACTAAAATTGCTTTCAAGGCTCCTATCAAAAGAAAAACATGCAACCCGAATTCAGTAATGGATGAAACAAGCATAAAGAAGTAGCCACAACTGATGATTCAGACATGTGATTTTTCTGAATAATTAGAGGGCTAGAACGAGTGGCCAAATACAAAGATTAAATATGTAACTCGGTAAGGAAAGAAGGTCACTTTGTAAGGCTTCATCACAAGGAATAGTATGTACATTATAATGATTATTAATCATGCTTTTTGCAAAGTATTTCCATCGAAATATAGCAATTTTTTTATATGGAAATATTAAGAGAAGTATAATCTCTGTGGACTTGGTCAAAGCTGAAAATCAACACTTGAATTAGTGAATTCTTCCAGAGTATACATACAATATTTTCTCGAAACATTGGTGACCTATCTCCATACATCCACTTGATCTAAGATATGTCAAGGAAGTTTGATTTTCATCATTCTTAAACCAATTATTCAAAGTATGGATGTCCTTCATGGCTTGTGGAGAAGTGATCTAATCACTTCTATGTCCATCTTGAAGGACAAATCCTGTGAGAAAATCCAAACATCAAACACTTACTAGTTGATGTTGGCATCAAACATTTATATATAGTGTCCTTTGGAACCAATTTTTGTTCTCTAGAAATTGACAATGCAAATTTTAGAGGTATGTTTTATTAATTATTATGAACAAATCTTGAGTAAATTTCAATGTTTGGAATTGTATCAACTGTTGGTAGCTTATTTGCTTACTTGAAGTCCCAGCCAAGCCTAACTCTACATTTATGAAGTTTCCAATTTTATTAAATATGAGAAGTAGACTTTAAATCTATACTCAGTGGCATTCTCTTCAAAACACTCGTTGAATTCTTGTAATATAAGAGCAGCCCAACAATAAAGAAGGTCATCATGTGTTATCAAAATTCCTACTTCATCAAGTATGAATCTCTTACAGCAGGAGTAGGCTTAGGAAGAGTCTCTCTTCATCCTATAGTAGGGCTTCATAATTAGAAGCTACTTAAAAGGCAGAGTAAAGGTTTCTTCATCAGCAAATAAAGGTTCAACATTTCATATTAGTCTTAAAATTACTTATCTCCAACGTATCGAATTGAAGAGAGATGAGACTGACATTAATCCTATTTCAGTTTTGAGAAAAAAAAATGTCCTCTATACAGTAATATTAAAGCCCTATAGTAGCATCTTTGAAAGAAACAATCCTGGAGATGTACAAAATTGTGGACATCTGAAGATTTTTTATGATCAGACCACCTTAATAACATAGATATCTTCTCTTGCAAACCATACATCAAAATTTTGTTTGGACCCTCCATTGGCTTGTGAAATAAGTCAAATTGCACTGTGTATGGCTACAGTAAGTTTTTCATTTTCTCAACCAATGGCAAGTATCAGAATCTTAAGGGCAGAAGTCAATTTATTTTCTCAACAGTTTAAGGTGCATGGTCAAGAAGTTTCATTACCACATTCTTTTTCTTGTACACCAGCATTTATATATATATATATATATATATATATATATATATATATATATTCCAAGCATATTGATGACTTCATGAAACTGGCCTATGATAACAAGTTATGGAGTTTAAATTTGTGGTTGGAAATTGGCTCATCTTGATTTAGTCTATGCATTGCTTGGGCTCTCTCTGGTCTATCTAGAGAGTGGAAGAATATGTTAAGAACATTGCTAATAAGGGCTACCTCTAGGACACCTTGACATAATCATATTTATAGTAGTTAGTTCAAAAGGAACAATGTAGATCACTCCAAGACAAAACAAAAAAATATATATAAAACTCAGAGCATGTCTCTTTGTATCTTCATACAGTCATAAGTACTTATGATATCAAGGTATTATTCTGCTATTAAGGTCTATTAGTTGAATACACTATTTTTTAAAGTCATTTTTGAATGATCTGAGCATGTGAGAAAAAATACGAGGTCAATTTTAGTGACACAGTTGCAGCATGATAAAGTCTCATTGATGAAAGCTATATGATCAACTAAAGTAAACCTTCAGAATGAGCTATGGAGTCCCTCACAAAATGGCTTGTCAACAATTCTTGCCCAATTAATTTTTCAACAGAAAGACCATGTCATAAGACATTGATCTTCAAAAGCCGGATGACTGAATGGCTATGTAGTAGTGGCAGGTTACAGATAGCCCGATGGTTATGTTTTGGACGCGGATACATTTCTTATCATTAGAGGGAGCTATGGTCAGTTTACAACTATAGATAATATTTGTTTACAGATAAATATCCTCTAAATCTTAGCTTTAATGTACTTCTTCCCATATAAAATGGAGAAGATGTTGATTAGGAGGCTCTCATGTTCATGAAGATATCCTTGTTGACTGTGATCAGTAGCACCTTGCCAAAACTGCTGACTTGGCAGCATGATAATTAGCAACCTTTTGTGTTATATCTCTAGGAATCCACCTTTATTTCATCAATGAATCAAGGACTAAAGTCTGGGAGCATCGTTGAGACTAAATATTTAAAGAAGGAGGCATGGCTTATTACGAAGCCATTTGGGTGAGAGAGCTCTCCTGTGAGAAAT
The DNA here is from genome assembly GCA_034641835.2 of Pinus albicaulis. Lineage (NCBI taxonomy): Eukaryota > Viridiplantae > Streptophyta > Pinopsida > Pinales > Pinaceae > Pinus > Pinus albicaulis. The sequence continues at coordinate 252,736,817 of CM076573.1, forward strand.
TTGAGCACATACTTGAAACCATCGTTGTATGTTGAAAAATGTGATTCTCCTTTCACAGAATCCTGTGTTCCACAATCATTACAAGAATGATGGCATTAGGTACCACCTTACATGTGATATGACACAACCGGGAGCAATCCAGCTCCACCATTGGAGGATTTCTATGAAGATTATCAACATCCTCACAAACTCTCTTGACATGGTCAAGTTTATATCTCTTCAGGCAGAGGTTTGGAATTGTGGTAAAATCCTACTATGAGAATCTTGGTTAAATATTGAGCTCTAGGAGCTCTTAGGGGCCTGGGGTTCTTGTTGGGCTGTGATACCCCATGATGGTTGACATGTGTGTAGGGCGGGTAGCTCACCTTCCCCTACACATGTGCACAGAGGATGATTGGTTCACCTTCTTCTGCGGATACCCCAGTTAGAGATGCATTCACGCATTTTCTTGAGGACATGTCAGTGGGATGTGGTTCATCCTTTACCCACCTATAGGATGTTTATTCCCAACAGTTTGTGGTTGAAATTTCAATGGGATGTGGTTCATCCTCTCCCCATGTGTAGGATCCTTCCTACTGTTTCTGGTTTTCATGCGTGTAGGACGTGGTTCATCCTTTCCCTTCTCTCGGTGTTTTGCATGCATGTAGGAGGTGGTTCATCCTTTCTGTGCATGTTGTTATGATTTGAGTTTGTAGGATATGGTCCACTAATAACATATCACATTAATAATTTTTCCAGACTGGAAGACAGATGTCTATTTACTTCACAAACACAGATGTGTAATAAAGTGTGCTTATCTTTATTATCTACATTTGATGCTAATTAGATTGGCACACACACAAATGGTAACAAGTACTACAATATAACTTCAAACATATCACATTAATAGGTTTTCCAGACTGGAAGATGGATTTTTATTTACTTCATAAACATAGATTTGTAATCAAGTGTGCTTATCTTTATTATCATCATTTGATGCTAATTAGATTGGCACACACACAAACAGTAACAACTTAACAAGTACTACAATAGAAATCCGAACATATAATTGTTGCGATAGCCAAGGATCTGCCAATTTTAGCAATTTAATCTAGTCCAGGTGAGATAAATTACTCCCTAATACAACTGGGATGTGCTATCTAAGCATAATATCAAACATTCTATTTAGGGGAAAATAATCGTGATGCCTTGATATAAAAAATTAATAACATACTAACACTTTCACATAGTAAATAATTTCCACACAACCCACAATCCACTTATAACATATCACATTAATAAGTTCACCACACTGGAAGATATATGTCTATTTATATCAAAAAAACATAGACGCATAATCAAGTGTGCTTATTCTTATTATATCCAATTTGGGGCTAATTGGATTGGCACACACACAAAAAATAAAAAATGCTACAATATAACTTCAACCATATAATTCAAAATTGTTTTCATAGCTAAGGATCTAGTAATTTTTTCAAATTGATCTAGTCTAGATAGTTGGGAGGAGTGTTATCCTCCACACCTAGGTTGAATTCCCCCAAGTGACCTTAGCAAGTATATTGTTCAACAAATTTGATCTGTGTTTTTTACCTTTCCTTTTTCTCTTTGTGTTTGTTCATGTAGAACCTACCTTTCACATACCTTGGAACTTCACATACAACACTTTAGCAATCAAACTTGAGCAGCTTGAAACTCTATGTTGGAAAAACCAGCCTAGATCCATCTTAACTCTGGATCTATCAAGCGACATGAGAGATCAGATGTCTTGAGATGTAAAATTTCTTTAGAGTGAAAAGAGATTTGATCCCTCTCAGCCCTTGGTAGATCCAAAGTTAAGATGGATCTAGGCTCCAATACCATAATCAATTTTCATAAATCCAACAATTTGGCAATTATTCCCAACAGTTTATCTCAAATCCACTGAATAAAAAGCACAACTAGTTTCTTTAACTTAAGAATGAAATGGAGCACAACTAATCTCAAGCACACATGTGTTAGTGTGTTTGGTGCACACATGTATGAAATCACACCAACTTAAGGGTTGTGGTTTACCCACTTAAGTTATTGGTCATAGGCAGAAAAAGAAGTCGAGTCAAGCAAGTTAGTGGAACAAGATAGAATCATAAACATAATAGATAGAGAAATAGCATGCATATATAAAATAAAACTAAAACAAATAAAAAAAAGCTCTGAATAGATTCAAACAACTGCAATAATCCAAACGGTGGCTCTTCAGCTCCTCTTATTGAGTGCTGGTAGGAAATGAGGATGAAACTTTAACCCTCTTGCCAAAGGGCCCCTAAAACATGGGTTTTAAGTCTCGATGCAAGGATGTTTTTATTTCCAAGCTTGCCTCGGTGAAAATTCTCTCTCTCTCTACTGTGGTGGACTAAACTTGTTGGATGGCCAACAATTGAGGCCCCTCTATCTTCAGCTCCGGATCACACACTACTAGTATTGCTTGGGCAATTCTGGCCAGCATAAGAATGTGTTCTCAAGTTCTTCATCTCATGGTGGCCTTATATAGGAGAATTCAAATCCACCTTCCCTCTCTTGGTACATTGTGGATGGTGACCCAAGAGAGGGGGATGATTCCTTTGTGTGCCACAAATATTCCATTATGTGCTCCCTTGATGTCTAAGGAGAATTTGGTGGTTGTCCTTAGGTGGCTTCCAAGTGAGGAATCATTGTCTTGGAGTGTTCCTTTTTGTGGTCCCGGAAAGTGAATTTCGCCACTCCTAGGATTGAGCACATTTAGGGTCAAAAGGCATGCAAAGGGACTCTTCACGAAGTATTATGTGCGCAAAAGGATCTATGACTTGCTCAAATTTGATTTTTCCTCAGACCTTACAGACTTTTAAATACTTTATAGATTCTCTAATGTATTTCAGCCCGGTAAGTCCTTCTGCTTGACATTAAATAATGTCGTCTTATGCTTGTACGATTTTCCAGTGTTAATAAAACCCATCAACATATTACACACAAGTTATGCCCAATCAATAGTTCATTAATTCTTCTTAAAACCTACCCGAGCTCCCTTGTTGAAATAATTTCCCTCGAAGAAATTACAAATACAACAATTACCCTAGATCTGATATAATGGATCAAACCTTATATATGTCCTTGATTGGATGAACTAGATATCTCTTTTTCCTTCGTGATCTATCCTTGAACTCGACACAACTGAAGAAAACCTGCGATAATACTCATGCAGATCTCAAGCTTACGTGAGATTCCCTCTCTCAGTGTCTCTTGCCCCTGCACATCTTTGTGCTATTGCTAACCTACCATAGGCCCTCTTAGCCCTTCACAGGTCTAAGGCCTACCACAAGCTCTCGACCCTCCACAAATCTAAGGCCTACCACAAGCCCTCTCGGCCCTCCCTAGATCTAAGGCCTACTCGGCCTGCTCCACAAGACACCTTTCTTGCCAACCTTAAGAATTAATCATTCACCCTCGTACTTATACTTTGACAAAGGGTTAAATTCCATGGGTCTATACCATTGGTTATCATAATAGCATGGGCAATCATAATACCATGGGTCTATGGGTGCAAAGCCCCATCACTTAGCCCACTTGCCCCACCTGTGAGAATACTCCTGAGGCTACCCAAAACATCAACAAAATGTCTTCACAAGGCTGGAAGGCACTCTACGCCATTCAACAGAAGTACAGGGTGGAACTTTAAAAATGGAATACACTCAGAATATGCTTTAGGCTTCTAGATATAGCAGTTCTTAGATGTTGGACTTCAGGTGTCCACTATGGATCTCCACATGTTTTAAATTTTGAACAAGAAATCATCTTTTTGAAACATATGTTTAATGTTGGCATGCAATTATTTTTTATCCTATACTTTCAAATAATGCATGAAATTTTTATCATATATATTTTTAAAATTTGAATTATATAATTTTTCAAAATTCATGCCAATTTATATTACATAATTTTACATTGCGGATTTTTTTCCAAACTTCCAATGTTTCCAAACACTAACTTGATCTAGGTGACCTAGCTTAAGGATAAGCTCTAATAAACTTCGCAATAGGTTCTTAGATAAAGGACAAAATTGGAAATAGAATAGAGTTGTCAGATTTGAAAATCAAAACCATAGGGAAATGGAAATAATTTGCACTTGCATCTGTTGTAATTATGTACAGAAATATGTCATGGTCTTTAAGAGAAATGGGAAATAATTTACCATCTGATGAAAACAATGAATGTAAACATGAGATGTGATATTACTGTATATCCTAAGCTCATTTTCTATTCTGATTTCCATATGTCCAAACACAAGATTTCTAATAATTCTGTTGAATAGTAGCGATAAAGGTCCTTTAACTTGTGCCTTATTCAAAGAGACCAGATGCAATTTTTTCTTAGCATGCAAAAATTCCTATAAGTTAGGAAAATTCATGAAGTAGTTCAACTGATGCGCTAGGGTGGGAGGCTTAGCGTTGTCTCCTAATGTCAGTTATCTTTGGAATAAGACAAGAGAGTGAGTCTCAAGTTCTAAATTTAGTATGGACGAGTTACATGAGTCAGATAGACTCAGTGAACTCAATCAATCACTAGTTCAATTTCTAGAAATAATAACTTATCATATTTAGCCTATTCAAAAAGCTTATAAGGAGGACCAAGGCATAGAATTATATAGTCGTTTTGTGAGCACGAGTTGGTGAGGCAAGGCAATAGAGAGCACAAATTTGTGTGTGAAATTTTGTGAGAGGAAGAGTGTGCAAGAGAAGCTTGTGCACAAATTGATAGACAAGAATTCCTCGAGGAATGCGCTAGAATTTAGGAGTAATTCCTAAATAATAAGAGGCTCTATTTTGCTAATATTTAGAAGAAGTCAGCGCAAGTAAATAGGAGATCAGCCAAGAAAGGAAAGGAAGAATTAGGATCAACATTCTTGCAAGGTGTTTCAAGGTATGGACTAGCAGGGAGAATAAGTTGTTTTATTTATTGAAATAGGACTGTGTTGTAAGAGATCTATTGCTCATTATTCTATCAATAAAATTCTCGATCAAGCAGAGTGTTTTCTAGTTGGTTTCCCTAGAAAAATTGTGTTTTTTTATATTGTGTGGTTGTTATTTCTGTTCCCTTTCTGCTGCAAATTAAGTAGAGAAAATTTTGTGTATTGGGTTACAAGTTAGTTTCAAATTTGTTATTCAAGTAGATCATAATTTTTGTGGATTTTCTACAAATTCAAATAAAGAAGAAAGTGGACCATGTCCATAATCAATATGTTGACCATGTTGACAGTCTTTCACACCCATATTGAGCATCTTTCACAGTTAGTAGCAGATTCTTTTATCATTTCCTTGTTTTTTTTATGACAGAAGCTTATCATTGTCACTACTATTGATTTTTTTCATCTTTGTAAAATAAAAAATAGTTTCTTGTCCAAATATTCCTCTATCTTAATGATTGGTAGGTGAATAATTTAATAAAAATTACATGCTCAACTACTAAAATATGTTCCAAAAAGGACATCCAGGATTTTTCAGAATGTGGCATTAATATATCTGAATTGGCTTTAAAAGGAAACAATGTCAAAAATAAAAATCAATAAAGAAGTGAATCACTAAAACTTAAGGAAAACACCATCATAAAATAATTAAAAACGAGTTCAATAAGACAACAAATGTACTCCATATTTACCATTGACTGCAATTAATAATGAGGTATCAACTTCCAGCTATAGAATGTGTAGTAATACTTCTTGAAAAACAAGAAAGATCAAATCAGAAGACTAGCCAAAAATTAAATGGGGCTAGTACTTAAATGCATATAATATGCAAAGCTAACTATAAATCTTGCAATAATTGGGTCTATCCTACACCAAATGCCAGTAATCAATAATGTTGCCTCCTACCTTGTATTAATACCAATGTTATTTTGTATTTACATACATTGTAGATATGGCACGAACAAGCTCACTGATAAACATTGCTTGGTCAACTGCCACAACACCCAATACAAATCTTAGTGAATACATATGCCATATTTTTCAACATAATATATTTAGCCTCTGTATCACCATTTTAGAAATTTGAATGGCCTCCAAAGAAATAAAACATCAAATTAGCATTCATAAATAAATACATTTCAATCTTCTTCTCTCTATTGAAAATCATATTGTCTTATCCATCTTTCCTGGAAATGAAAGAAAATGTTTTCTTACCATTTTCCCAATCATTTAACTAAATGGCATCATTCAAACCTATAACTGAATGTGTTCTCTAAGAGATGCATTGAAAAATACAGAACTGGCATGTTAACTAAGATATTAAGATTATGGCTACAAGCATTTTCATCTAAAAAAGAACCAATATCACCTTAGTCATTGAGTTTGTACAAACAAACCTAAGAGCTCTAGCGACTTATTGTAAGAAGTATCCTTGTCAGCCTCACAATGAGATGCATCCACTTCAGGAAATGACAGTAAATGAATGGAATGGTGATCGTCTGATACCCAAAGATTTTGTGATGTTGAAACAGTTTCATCGGAATATAAGTGATGGTGCTTAAAATAAACATCAACATACTAAGAAACATAAAAATACTTAAATACTTATAATAATATTAGTCAGACACATATAAAAGATGCGTTGCCAGATCGTTTGTTAGATATGCTGCCATATTTGCTTGTTTATCTCAGGAACTTGAAGGACTTGTGGCTCTTCCACTGCCCAAAATTGAAACACTTGCCCGACTCCTTTGGAATGTTGACTTAGTTGATGCGGTTTATGATATCAAAATGTCAAGCTCTAAAATGCCTTCCAGCTTCCTTTGGAAAATTGACTCGATTGATAGATTTGACCATAGAGAACTGTGGGATAGAATATTTACCTCAAAAGATGAACAATATCAGATTTTTAGAGGTAACTGGGTGTCCACTGTGCAATATTCCATTTAGAAGCATTGAAGTAGAAACAGAACTAGAGTTGAATACATTGGACAAATGTGCGTTTCATGGAGGTATTTTACCAAACCTTCAAGGTGTTTTCCCTAACCTTCAATATCTTTACTTACTCTATTGTAAGGATTTGAGGAAAATTGTAAGGCTCTGTGGTCTCCCAGAACTTAAACCCTTAACTTTCATGGGTGTGAAAACATAGAGGATATCTCAAGTGTTGAAACCTTGATATCATTGAAGCAGTTGCATGTTTAAGTGATGGGATTTTATATATCTTGTGTTATGCCAATGCTCATCTTCTCCTGCCAGCAATAAATTGAGCCAGTAGGATTGGTCAGGTTTATTACGCTGCTAATCACTCTGGTCAAAGTTGTTATAATGCTGATACCATTCAATAACAAGCCTCTTGTATCATCACCCATTATAAACACAACGTGAACATCGTCTCCATGTCTTGCGGCTTCAACAGAATTGCCACAGTAACTTCTGATATCAGGAAGTTCGGGATGCTTTTCTCCTGCCCCAACAACATATGTTGAAGTGAAATCTGAATTTAGTAAACGCGGCCATTGCAATCAACGACACAACACTTAATCAAACTAATGCATACCAGATTCCTAGGTTCAAAACCCTCGCCCTTCACTTTCAAAGTCCCTCTCTCATCCAGCCTTTGCAATCAACGACACAACACTTAATCAAACTAAGACATACCACATTAGAAGGTTCAAAACCATCGCCCTTCAATTTCGAAGTCCCTTGCTCGTGTTTGAGCTTGGCAGGCATGAACCATATTTTCCCTTCAGAAGCCGAGTATAGAGACAACATATTCACCAACGTCGTAATCATCACTGAAAATCCATGTACCAATACAGTTAAAACTAGAACTCAAACTTGGATTTGAAGCCGAGTTGTGTCACACCAGCCAGGCCCTCAGAACCGTGCGAGATCCAGCAAGATCGGGCATTGTGGATATAAATACGAAGACTCCTGTGGATTTTTTTGGCCTATTGTCCAACCAAGGCTTTATCAGGCATAAAACATGCCTTTGATGTGGGAACCGAGATTTGGGTTACTATAGAAAAGGGAGACTTCAAAGAATACAGAAGGTGATGAATCCAAAAGCATCAAGGTCAGTGATCCTGAGTTGGGATCTAACCACACCTTCAACACCTATGATGGGTGGGTTTCCTTAGCTAGGGTTAGCTTGCTTGCCCGCATAACATCCCTACAATATATTTGCCTGCTCTTCCAAGTACGAGGACTATCGGTTCGAGGGCTTCTTAGATATATTCTTCGTCTTCTGCCTGATTTCGGAAATATGTATTCCCACAAATTTTTGTGTATTTTTCCTCTTCTTTCATTGAAATACAGACGAAGGAGCAGAGCCATTCAGGCGTTCCGATGGGAGTCGATCACAGAGCGACGGTCCTATGGCATTTGATCTCGAGCGCTTATCACCACTCATGCCCGGAGAGTTTAAGGAACCTGCATGCTGGTAGAACACAAACAGAATTTGATAAAGAGCTAAAAAGGTACTCAATTTAAATGGATTAGCTCGTGATTCCATTAGCAAACCCGCAGTGCTTTGAATTTTCCAATTAATGGTTTTGTTATTTCTAATTATTATTATTTTATTTTTATGAGTGTATTTTGGAAATGGACTAATGAGATTAGTGAAATTTTCATAGTATTATATATTTTAATTAATATTTTGCGATTATTTGCATATTTTGGAAATGCGTTGAAAGAATTGTTGGAAAGTATATGATATTTTTGAAATTATGTGTTGAAAGGACTGTTGGTAAGTATATGTTTTTGACAAATATTAAAATATTAATTGTGAGATTAATTAATTTCTATTTTTAAAATAATAAAAAGGGATATCAAATTATTTCTAAATATTTCTAATATTATTAATTTTAGTTTTTATAACTTATTAAATGAGTCAAATTATGAATTATTCTAATTTTATTATAAAGTTAAAATTAAAAATATTAAAATGATTTTTTTTTTCTAATTCTATATTTCAAAATTAATATCAATAATACATTTTATATTCAATATTTCAAAATAAATTATGATATATGTTGATATGATATTTTTCAAAAATTAAAGTTCTCTTTGTTTATCTCAACAAACATTATAAGATGGTCTTAACTTCAACTATACTCTTCCCTAAGTTATCTAAGAATTTCACATAAAAAATGACAAATGTATCATTGCATGGCTTTGCTCGTGCACAAACAAAGACAACTAAACTTTCAACTATTTTCTTCCAAAATAAATTTCATATTGTTTTAAAATTTATAAATATGCTAAATAGTGTGATTAGTTTGAAGTTTTATCCCTGGAGAGGATGAAATTATTATTCTCTACTCCATAATTTTTTGTAAATTAAAATGCTTCATATTCATATCAAAATAAGAGATTTACAATAGGAGATTTACATTGATAGATTAAACATCAAATTTATATACTTCTAAAAGAACTAGCTTCTCCAACGACCACAAGATCCCAGAACCACAAAAACACTATTACAATAATAAAATAGTCTCATTTCAACAAAAACTAAATTTTTGCATCAAGAGTTTAGGCCCCTCATTAAATTACACAATTCTAGAGAAATAGTGCATATAAACTGAAAATGAATGTGCTTCAGTGATATTTTCCTTGAAAACGAGAAGAAAATAGAGCTCTAAACCTAGAAAAGAGCGTCATTTGACAGAGGGAAACATTAGTAAATCATAGTCTTCCTGAGTGTTCTCTACACAAGACCACATATTCCATCTAGCATGAAAAGAGTAACCACTTTCTCAGAGGCGAACATACTCATCCATCCCAAAACAATCCAAGTGGAAAGAATATGTTGAAACAAGCTTCAATTGCCAAAATTCAAGTTGCAAGTGCCCATAAAATGAGAGGAAAAATAGTATACTTTGATGCTAGCACCAAATCCCAAGGATCATGAAAACATAAACATAAACCGCAAACAAAAGACTAGGTAAGCATAATATTGACAACAACAATGGGAATCCTCCAATTCCAGAGCTTGTACAATGAGACCAAATGAAGAGCCACTCTAGATACTCTCTCCACCATCAACAAGACCATAAATATTCATACAATCTCGTACATGTGACAATAAAACATAATTTCCACACTTGAGGTCTACAAAACATGTCGAGAAAAGTGGATTATCATACTATATATATCCATGAGCCATTTAAACTAAAAATAACAACAAAAACTCTAAATTCTACCATCCCTAAACCTGATTATAGGAAATAATAATAAGAGTTTGTACATGATCAACTCGAGGATCAATAAGGTCCCTGGAGGCAGAGTCACTAACCAGAAAACCTTCAGCGCGAGCCAATTATGGGTCCACACTATCGAAACAATACAGCATACCCTAATATAAAGCATTATTTTAAGATCAATGCTTCAAAGAATGAGACTTTAACTAAGGATTGATGGGGATTTTAACAGCCTTTAGAAATGTTTCAAACAGAATAGGTAGAGATGAAATCCATACCTATTCCAATCGAGTGGTGTCTAGGGTGTTGAAGATCCTTATAAGATTCCCCTTTGTACTAGCAGTCGCAAGGAGGTTGCCATCAAGGTGAGCACATAAGGTTTTATCAAACATGTCCATAAGGTTTTATCTTGGTGAACAACCCAACCAACGATATGGTTATAGGAGTTCCAAGAACTTTATGAAGGGCGATGGTGATGAAAAACTGCATTGATTTTTATGTGGATTCATTTGGAGGGTGAAAAGGATTGTAGTGCTAGTTTATAAGTTGATAAAGATCGTAAACACATTGTGGGGGAAGCTTCTCTAATGGTGCATGAATTTCATATATATTTATCCCTAGGGTGTAGCTAAGGCCTTGGATGAATTAAAGGTGATATTTATATCGAAGTTATAGAGGCTAAACATTGAAAAAAAAAATCACTAAGTTAAAGGAAATTAAGAAAATGGTTGGAGAAATTTCTCAAGAGTATGATGAAAAATTACAAAACTTGATCAACAAACTCTCTTATATTATCCATGAAACTCAACGCAAAGAATGATCCATTCAAAGTTTGTTTCTCTTTAATAGTGTACCACTAATTCAATAGTCGTGGGTGACATAGAGGGATGCCTTATCCTAGGCCATGAGGATAGAATCTTGTAGTGTGAACATCCATTTTACTAAAAAAATCATGCTTGGTATGATCTAAGAGAGAATTATGTAAGCAGTTACTTCTAGGTAAAGGACATTGGTATTATTATTGTTAAAGGGGATGGCCTACAAGGATACATTGGTAGCTATTGATGCAAGAACATAATTTCAACAATTTATTTCAAAATTTGTATTTGTCCTTGAGAAGGTTTTAGATATTTCTAGAAGAGGAAGTTGGTTTCCTTGTTGCCCTATAATTTTGTAGAATTTCCAATTACATCTTTAGGATAGTAAATTTTCATAATTTTAGGTAGAAGTTAAGATTTTGTTTGATTTTTAAGGCCTCCTAGTCATTAGGGAAGTTGAGTCTTACGATTAGAATTACTTTTTGCATCCTATGTATTTTTCAAACTACAATACACCAAGGAAAATATGCGGAGGATATTTTGGGAAAATGTGATTGTTGATAAAATGTAGATCGAATTTGGGGACCTTGTAGCTCTTTTCCTTGGACCCTACTACCTCTTAGAGGTTGTATTTGGAGTGGTTAGCAGGAAAAAGCATTATATGCCCAAGAAGATTAGTGTTGGAGCACCTATGGTTTGGGAGAAAGGATAAGTGGTTATAGGAGTTAAGGGGTTTAAGGGTTTAGGAGTAAGTGGTTAAGGGTAAAGGGTAAAGGGTTATGGCTTAGGGGGTATAGGGGTTAGGGGATTGAGGTCTACGGGGTTTAAGGGTTAGAGGCTAATGGCTTAGTGGTTAAGTTATTTAGGGGTTAACAGTTATCCATAAAGGGCTTATAGATCAATGGATTTAGGGGTTAAGTGCCTAAGGGTTATGGTATTTAGGTGTCAATGAGTTAAGGGGTTAGGGATTAAGGGTTAAGGGTCAAGTTTTAAGAGGATATGGGATTAGGTTTTATGGGTTCAAGGATACCAAGTTATGGGTTAGGGGTTAAGGGGTTAGTGGCTTGGGGCTTAAGGGGTCAAGGGGATAATTTGTTATGAGTTATGAGTGTAGGGGTTAAGGGAATGTAGGTTTGGGGTTAAAGGGATATGGAATTTAGTGGTTATGGTTTAAGTTCTTATGGGTTGTGATAATGTGGCCCCTAATCCCCTTATCACAACTATTGGGGGTTCCCCTATCAATTGATCTCATTTCTTTACTTATAGGTTGCCTAGCCCCTGTGGCATAAGGCCCTAAAGCTTCTTCTCATTCTCTAATGTTAGGATTATAGATCTTAGAAAACCATGCACTAACCTCTCACTTCTACCCATCCATGATACCTTTATGTCCCCTTTCCCCGTTCAATACACCAAAATATCATCCTTCCCCAAAATTCATGAGAATTGAACATTTGGAGGCGATCATTTAACAACATCTTCTAAAAGTTTTATTCTAGTGACTTTTTTCGAGGGGGCGGGGGTTTTTTATCAATGCCTCCAAAAGTTACATTGTCATGACCTTTCAAGGTGATTCAGGGATTTTAAGTTGAGAACAAAAAATACCATGAACACACAAAAAATCCAATGAGTTTAAGGGCTAAAAAACATACCACCCATAATGATGATAACGATGATGACCATGATACCTATCAAAACCTGAACAAGAATAGTACATGTGTCCATCACCCCCCCTTTTTGGAGTATCCAAGAACCTAACATCTTGATCGTGTCATCTCTACCTGACTTATGCCCACTATGGGGTCTACTTCCATGGGCCCCATTAGTCACACCCTCCTATCCATAGTTGATCTAAAGTGGTCCCTATCTCTGCAATTATGAAAAACTATAAAGAATTACTGCAATGACTTCTAATTATTTCTCTTATGCATGCATGATTTTTTCATTTTCGGCTTTGAAAATCCTTATTTCCTCCTTCAAACTCCTCAATGTGTCTGCTAAGTTAGAAGAGTTCCTAACATCATGCTACTCATCTGACTCATAGGGAGAATCTTTGTAGTCTACAATCTTGTTAGTCATCTTTGATCTCTTCTTCCTGCAAGGTATATTATGTTAGCTAAACCAAATCATAAAAAAACTGGTCAGTGTACGTTAGTATAGCTCAGGGAGGATATCTCATCTGCAAGACTGACCAAATTAGCGTTATCTCTCTCTCTCTCTCTCTCTCTCTCTCTCTCTCTCTCTCTCTCTCTCTCTCTCTCTCTCTCTCGCTCTCTCTCTCTCTCTCTCTCTCTATATATATATATATATATATATAATCAGATCAACATAAACATCTTTTCAACCATTATCCATTTATCAATGCATGAATATGATGACCACATACCATGACTTCATGCATAATGAACATCATTTAGTCAAAGTATGCATTAAACATATAAACTCTGATACACATAATCGATGCATGACCGACATGAACACAACAAATACATTCAACAATGAAGCCATCAACTTTCACATGATGACACCACTATAATCATGACCAATGACATGCATAAATAACAAGCACATAGATCACAAGAACAAGGACCTATATGCAACCGACATGTAGATACGGCAACACATTCATCCAAGGGGAACAGAAACCAAACATCACCCAGGGAGAACGGAACCATGTTATGATACCACTCTATAACACCCTCCACCCACATCTACCCAAGTAACTGACCAACCGGGGAAAACATGTGATGAAGAGTTACTATGATATGATTCAACTACCTATATATCAGTTAAGGAAGTGGAACCGACAGAACACAACCAACCTAAACTTCTGCACTTGCAACAAAACCCCTAGGAGCTATCCAACCCATCCAAGTGATTGGAGCCATCCAACCCATCCATGAGACTCACCCTTGGGACAAACTAATATTTTTATGCATAAAATCCTTAATATCTCCCTTGACATGGGCATGCATGCGACTTAAAACCTCCACTCTCTCCCACAGCAAGACATGCTTGCGACTAGGGACTTTTCCAAGTAGTTTTGTGCCAATGAATTCGGATTCTGAGCCACTTTTTTAGGGCCAGGACTCAGTCCATTGTCCAGAACTCCATGAAACTTCCAGAAATGAAAATTAACATCAAGACAATGATAAAAATGTAAATACTTGAACAAGGACTTGAGTGGATCCCTACTAGCCATGAAAACCATTTTGTCAAACACGTCACAAATATGCATTCTATAGGTTAAAACAATAGACCTGAGCACAAGGGTCTCACAATTATTTGAGAATCACTAAGAAGCATTGATGCCTCATCACAATAACTGCATTACAATATATTAAGCCATATAGTCATTATACATTCAATGAGTAACCAAAAATGATGAGATCCATACATTATCACTGTCATAAAACTCAATCGTAACCAACATATAACCTTTAGAAATAGCAAGGATATAACAACGATATAAGCCACATATAAACAAGTATATTTAACCATAAAATACCAAGTAGAAAGAGCTCTTATTAATGATTGCATAGGTTGACCAAGCATGGGACTTCCATGAACCACCTTACCAAAGGATAGGTTGAACCAAATCTTTCTTTCATCCAGTCACCCCCATGACATATTCCAATCATGAATTTCAGATATCATAGAAAAAATCAATCAAAACCAAACCAGGGCTTCCAGACCAAACCACCTCAACCCTCAATCGGTCATTCCACCTCACGGTCGAACATCACTAACCATCACCATATTGATCTCTACCCAAGTTGTCCATGGCTCCAACGCGTTTGTTCCAACCAGGGTTTCCAGGACTAGTAACTCAACCAACAATTGTTGTCGGGCTTCTGGAGCATTTGTCCAACCAAGGATTCTAGGAACTAATAACTCAACCCACAATCAAAGACACAAGAAAACCAACCAGAAAAAGAAGAAGAAGAAGAAAAACCCGCAACACCATGGTTATCTAGGAAATAGCGAGGCTAGAAAAAACCACTTTCAATCCGTGCAATCTCCCATGGTAATGACAAATCATAATCAAATAACCACATGCATATGCCATGCATGCCAAAACTAGTAAAAGAACCATACATGAAACTTAGTACCTACAAGAAAAACCCGTTATAGCTATTTATCTTGTTGTCCTCTTGCACTTTCATGCTTTTATTTTTCCTTCTTGATCCAAATCCCAAGTATGCCACACTCCTCCAAGAGTGCTCTAAGAAAACTCAAAGTGTCTAAGAGTATGAGAGAGAGAATAGAATGAGAGCTCTAAAACTGAACCGAAATTTTTTTGGGCAAAAGCTACAAACTGATCCTCATAAGCCTTTTTATCAGTGAAGCCTCTAATTTCTTCATTTTCCCATTATTTTCCTTCATTTTATTCCTCACATGCAACCTGTGAACTTTCACCTTTCTTTTCTCCTTTTTCCCATTATTTTCATAAATAAAATGCCAATAAATTCCTCAGTCTTTCCAAAGCCTTTTCCATTTCCTTTGCCAATTTCCATAACCATTAATAAACTGAAATGAACACCCACTAGGAGATTTTCGCCCAACACAAACTTGGAATACGTGTCCCATGACAAAGGTTTTATTTTACCTTATTAACTTTTACATGGATTTTTGACGAGGGATGTTACAACTTGTTGCTACTGTGGTAGCTTCAACCTTCAATTCTTCATCAAACATGGTACTTTCCATATTTCCACAATCAATCCTTGTTTCGAAAAAGAGACCACAAATTTCATCAACATAATTTTCATCCACTTTGTGGTGATATATTTGAGCATGCATGTGCTCATTAACAATTTCAAATTCACCAAATTCATCATTTTTTCTTGGATTCATGAGATATTCACATTCAACACTACAAACCATTACTTCATATGAAAAATTGTCTTTGTTATTCTCAAACTTAAATGCTTCAAACTCTGATGCAAAGAGGTCATCTTAAACTGCAATAATACCAACTAGGTCACACATGCTATTCACTTCTTTATTGGAAGATTCACCATCATCAATAAGGACTATTGTTGGATTCACCAATTCACTATTCACTTTTCATTCACCATCCACATGTGTCTCAACAGAGTGGGATTCACCATAATCTTCACCATCGATGTTACAATGGAGTTCTTAAGCATTTATTTGTTATTACTCTACCTCACACGTAGGGGCTTCAACTTCTCACTATGCAATCTTTTATGTGTCTTCTTCATCCATATGCATGTCTACATGATGTGTTTCAATTTTATAGTCTTTATGACCATCATGACATTTGAGTGAGATTGTCCAAGCTCTGTTTTCCTCCTAGAGTCTTTCTCATTTAATCGTAGAACTACAGTTAACATTCTATTGATTCTTCAACAGACTGTAATATAATGTGTTTCCTTATGTCACTTTCCTTTATACCAAATTCTACTTCCAGGGTCTTCCATGCTTCCTAGGAAGATGTAGTTTTTTCTACCTTGCACAAGGACTTCTCATCCAATGCATTTTTATAAGATCCAATACTAAGATATCACATACTTCATCATATGGGTTATTAGACCGATACTCAATAAACTCTTTACATCAAAGAAAAGTTTTCATTTTGGCAGTTCCCAAAAATGAAAACGTATACTAGTAAATTTTGGAACTGTTACTTAATTTATCCTGATACATTCATCCTCTAATTTTTCTACTTCGTCTACTTGTCTTTTAGATGCCTCGAATGTGGATATAACCTCTTTGAGATCTTCAAAATACTTTCGCTCTTCCTCTCGACTTATTTTCTTAGTTTGCTTCATTCTTACTTTGTGACCCATGGTTGTAGTCTTTATTTTGTCTTCTACCTTCTTTCCTTATTGTGTTAGCCTTCTAGAAATTAATGTCACATACACTTGATTATCTTTAAAAATAAACATTTTAATCTTCACTTTAACGATGGCTCCCAACAACTACTAGCAAGTTTGAAAAGCTCTTATATGCATATTCTTATGGAGGCTCATGGCTACAACTTACGGTGGAGACTCCTTCTTTGGTCAGTGGTGGTGACTCTTTCCTCTTGATATGATGGTGGCTCTATAGGCCACTCACCCTAATATTTTAGTAGTTTTGTTTACAAATTCTCAACAAGCTCTAGTTTCTACTTATGTACCAATGGATGCAAACTTCGATTTGCAGACTAATCACAATAGACAAGGCTTTTAGTCGAAGTAGCTTATAACCTTATTAAGTTGTTTGGTTCTTTGAAACCTTGCTAAACCTTGCTCTAATACCATTTGTTATTTAGATGAAAAGATAAACATGCAAACACAAGACAAATAAGTACACAAGCTTCTTCTTGAATAAATAAGTTCTATTCGTTAATTATTCTCTCATATACATCCACCGATTTGTTGTTATTCTCTCTTCTTACTTCACATTACAATGACACAACCATGAGTATATAAGCACTAAACTTTCTAAATATGGAATCATGCAAAATCTAACTTTATTTTCTTCATGCAAACTATGACTTACACTTTAACTAAACCTTTTGAACTTCACTTTAACATAAATCAACATTTTTCTTTTCCTTCACTTAGATTTTCTTTACAAGGCTTAACCTTTTTAACTTTGACTCACTTGACTTCTAATATTAGACTTAATTAGACTTAGCTTGCTTTCCTTCAGTTAATTTAACTCTTCATACATTGCATGCATATGAGAGTACTTACTATTTCTATCAAGTGAAACAATTTTGATCTATGACAAAGTTGCTATCATGATTGTAAATTAAATAGGAAATTTGGTGATAAGTTTGTATGAATTTTGTTCTCTTATAATTTAAATTGTTATATGAGACTAGAGTTCACTTGATTGTAACACATTTGAATATTTGACAACTGTTATGCGAGTTAGGTTGTTGATTCTATATGATTACTTTCATTCATATCATTTGCATATTGGTTATGTTAAAGCATAATTGTATGGAATTATTATCTACATACTTCAATAAGTGTTAAACTTATGAATCTTAATGACCGTGAAATATAAAAAAAAGAGGTGTAGTATATAATCACATAGTTTCAGATCGAGAAAATCGATGAGCACCACAAACCTATAGTGATGGGGCATCTGGGTGCACTAAGTCAGCCTCTGATATGGGTGACTATAGGGGCATGACAATGGCTTTTTAGGTTAAATTAAATTTTATGCTAGAGGTACTCTTTCAACCTCCTTCACAATTTCTTTACATATATCTGCATTAAGTGAGGAAGATAAATCATATAATCGTTCTGCCCTACTTTGAAATGATATCAATTCCTAATATTACTTGGTTTCTTAATAATGCATTCATAGTTTTCTAATTATAAATGAAAATCTTTACCGACATCTTAATACCAAATAATAAATTAATATAAAAAAATTATTAAACTATATATATATATATATATATATATATATATATATATATATATATATATTAGTAGAAAGTTTTTTTACAATTAAAAAAAAAATACTAAAATTTTATCTAAGAAATAATTAAATTATTGTTATTTATCTCTTTGATATATTTGTTCATTAGTGAAAAGAAAATCTAGATGTGACTATAAGACATATGCAAGAATCAAAATTTTGATTTTTTATTTTGAAAGAAAAAAATGAAGGTTTAAAATGCATATATGGAAAACAATTGAGAAAATATTTAAATTTTTTTATCCTTATATTGTATTTAATTTTTTGCAAATTTATATCAAAATTTTAGTAGAAGTAATTTAAAAATTTTCACATATTTAAAAAAATAAACAATTTTAGTTCATGGAATGTAACTCATTTGAAAATCACCTTGTTATGAAGTATTATGTTATATCTTAAACTTAAACTTTGAGTGGGCTGCAAACTAAAAAATAATATTTTTTTATCTAGTTATTTATTATATTTTTAGAATGTGGTTTAACGAAAAATAAAAAATATAATATAAAAGAAATAAAATTCACATGATTACATTTCATGTGGTTTGAATATATATATATATATATATATATATATATATATATATATATATATATATATATATCAAACTTGAAAATATAATTATCCACTATCTACTCATAGAATTTCACTGCAAACTTCCATGATACTAATGATTTTGTCTTAATTGCTAACCATCTTAGATGGGTTTTGTCTTAATTGTCATTGTCTTAAATATAAAGTTTTATATTAAAATATTTTTGTCTGAAACTGCTTTTGTCTTAAATATAAAGTTTTGTATTAAAATATTTTTGTCTCACACTGTTTTTATGTTAAATATAAAGTTTTGTCTTAACATATTTTTGTGTCAAATTGTTTTTGTCTTAAATATAAATTTTTGTCTAAAATTACTTTTGTTTTAAAATATTTTATCTCAAATTATTTTTGTCTTAAATATAAAATTTTGCTTTAAATTTTATATTCAAAACAATTCAATTGATATTAAATTTTAATATAAAATAACTAAAATAAAAAGTGACTTTTTAAAACAAAAAAATTCTTTTGTCTTAAAGAAATGTCTTAAAAATACCTTTAATGTAATAGTAAAAGTATATACATGGGAAAACATATGGCGTGGAAAGGGCGGCTAGAGAACCAGAACAGTTTGGAGACTGCGGGCATTTCTCCACTCGACCACCAAATTTACTTTTCAGCCATATTTAATTTGGTTGCGATGGTGCAGTCATGCTTGCACTCTCCACATTTTCGTACTTTTAATTGCATTTTCTTCACAGCTCTATTATTTTTTATTATTATATTAAAATAATAGGTATGTTAATTTTGGAATAAAATTTTCATAATTTTATTTTAATTATTAATAATTATACTACATTTACGATTATGTGTATAATTGGATATTTTATATTAGTGTGACATAGGTCATATCGCTATAAGGCCCATAGCATTTTTTTATCTTTGTAGATTAGGTTAGTTTTAGGGATTTCAATTTAAGATATATGTTTTTTTTGGATACAATGTTTCATATGGCAATGATATTTCTAGAAATAATAAAATTTTAAATTTTAAAAAAAGTTATAATTTAATTAATTTTTATAAATTTCTGAATTAATGCCTTGACCTGATCTCTCACATAGAGGAATCACATTGGTTGGTTTGAAAAGCCTAAATTCTGAAAAATAAATAAATGATATTTATATCCAAAGCATTATATATTTTTGCTCTTTTAACTAAATTGATTAATTTAAAAAAATATCATCAGAGCAAGTGTTTATGGATTTTTAGGATATGGTATTGATAATCCATGGTAATGGCCCTGATTTTGTAGTAAAGTATATTCAGATATAAGAAATCTCCATGGTAAAGTAGGAGTAAATCTCCATAATTAATAATCTTGTTCATGTTTGGTAAAATTTATATATGTTTAACTTATATATTAGTTTTATTTTATTATTTAATAATATTAATAATAAAGTTATAATTTAATTATTTTTTATAGAAATTTTACTTTTAAGAATGTGAGATGTGTGGAGCAAGTGTTATGATACTTTCTATGGGTTGATGTTTAGTAATATTTACTAATCATTTAATCTATATAGATATACTAGTATTGAGGTAGTTATATGAATAAATAAAAAAATGGAAATCTATTATATAAGTATAGATAAGTATCAATATATTTTACATAGTTAAAAACTAAAAAAAAAAAAAATTAAATAAATAAAAATAATAATAATAATAATAATTCAATTATTATAGATAACATTTTTTATTTAAATTTTTAAAAATAATTAATTTTAGATAAATTTAGACTTTCAATTCTCACTATTACTAAAATATTATCTCAATACTTTATCTTAATTATTATTAGAATTATTAAATAAATATTTCTTCATCTTAACTATTACTAAAAATTTTAAATAAATATTTTTGTGTAGGTTAAATTTATAACAGTCACCAAGAAATATTAATAATTGAATTAAAAAGTTGGAATTTTCTATATAGGTGGAAAATTTGCATGAAAGCCGAAAACTTGTTATTTTTTTCCCAAAAATCTAAAAATAAGAATACTTGAATTTTGTTTTTAATGGTGGAAATAGATTCAAGCTCATTACAAACCCTAAAGGCCCTAAAACCTTGAACCTTGATAGCTGTAACCAAGATGTCAAAAAAATTAGTCTTATTTTATCAAAATTGTGTCGAAATTTCCATTATTTTCCTAACAATTTTACAAACTGGTCAGATTACACCTAAAAATAATTGACCTATTTTTGCAAACCAGAGAAATAACTAGACCAGAATACACAAATAGACGTAGACGTTAGACGTAAAGAATATAAAATTGATGCAATTCAAAAGAACATGACATGTAATAAAAGATAGCAGAGTCAAGGCACGACGGAGGAATATCGCAGAGGAAGGGCGATTAAAGAATGGAATAGTATGGGAGTTTGGAGGCTTGACTGCACCCGTCCACCCTCACCAAAATCTAATATTGATAAAATGTCTGCTTCACGGCAGTTCATTTCTAAAATTTGCAGAACATTCGGGAAGATAAATTCCAGTAAATAAGTGACATCAACGATTTTTCCTAAGCTTCATTAAATCCGACAGAAGACTGAGGGGTCGGTCTGTGGTTATGGCGAGCTTCCAGTCTATGCCTTAATTACAATCTCACCCGTTTGACTTATGGAATGGTGTAAGCTTCTGGAAAAGCTGGCGGTGATTGCTGGATGGTTGGCCTACAAGATTTCATGTGGTTGACGGCCGTGAAAACGTATGGTCCGACGCAAACGAAATAAGCTGGTCCACTGCCTGTGAGGTACCTTTGAATTACGGGCCGGCCGTTTGGCAAATATTGTAGATATGTTTTTTCTAACCGGGAAGAGTTTATGATGAGCTATAATTTAGTTGTAAAATTGGTATGGGGATAATCATTATGTAGGTTTATTTATTATTCTTATTTAAGGAAAAACATATTACTTAGAATTAACTAGTTATATTGGACTATAAGAGAGTAGGGTTTCAATCATGTTAGATGAGTTTTAATTTGTTTCTTTAAATTCAAAGAACACAAGGTCTTGTCCAATCAAAAGTAATTTTAGAGCATTGGGACATTAA
The DNA here is from genome assembly GCA_034641835.2 of Pinus albicaulis. NCBI lineage: Eukaryota > Viridiplantae > Streptophyta > Pinopsida > Pinales > Pinaceae > Pinus > Pinus albicaulis. The sequence continues at coordinate 252,758,896 of CM076573.1, forward strand.
CATGTTTCTCTATCCAAGAAGTCCAACTCTTAACCAAACAAACACAATTTTACAAATTAATGATATAAGTTTCATCATGTGTAATATATCACCTCAATCTAAACAAGCTTCACATCAAAAGTGTCTTAAAACACCCAATCACATCTACAAAACAGTAAACACAAATTAAATATAATTTTAATTCTTATAACTAGATAAAAAAAAATTAAATATAAATTTAAGTATAATAACAAAACGAAAATTATGCTCATTAACTTATCACAATTTAAATTATCGTTATGAAAAGCTTTTTGGAGGTCCAGTTTGAAGGGTGGCCAAGATGTACAAGAGACAACAACGTACGGAAAGAAGACTTAGCTCAAAGGAATAGAGACACCAAAGAGAACGACTTAGCACAAAGGTACCCAAGACTCAAGAGAATGAAGATGAACTGCATATGAAATAGCTTGTATTGCAAAAAGAGAGGAGACTTAGAGTGTCTAAATATGCGTCCCTTTGCACAGGTTCAAAATTATTTGAACAAGAGCAACTATTCAATTATGTTCTAGAGACGGTAACAGATGTGCAAATGATTCAAACACTGAGGCATAAAGACACCCAGAGGATGAATATGAAATGTTTATGAAATATTTTGATTCGAAAAAATAAAGGAGATTGACATATATATATATAATTATTATTATAGAAACTAGGTTTTAAAACAAATTTTGAGTAAATTGTTTTAATTGGACCTAAAATGAAATTTGTATATTGTCTTTAATAAAGTGTCCTAAATTATTATTATAGGAAAATGTTTTTATAAAGATAATATAAAACACACATATTATTATTGTTTTTATACAAACAATGTAGAACACAAGAATTATTGTTTTTAAGAATTTATTACATTTGTCTTTTTGAAGACCATATGGAAAAATATGTTTAAAAACTAAACAAATTCTTTTAAAGTGTTTTCAATTTTCAAAATTGTTAAATAATAATTTTCATTACCTCAAATTTATGTTTTTTATGGAAAAAAAAAAAAACAAATTCCAATATGTTGTGAACCTAAGAACAAAAGTTTTCTAAAAACTTAAAATAAAACAATTTCCAAAACTTAACAATTATGAAAAACAACCTTGATAAAATAACATACATATATTTATATTGGCTAAAAATGCATTCATGTCATTGAAATGGTAAGGAAAATACTTTTGATTTATTCTCTTGTTACCATTTCTCCAAAAAACCCAATTGGATGGCTGACTAACTGCTTGATAGGCTTTGTAAGGTGAGTATTAGGAAGCCTTACGAGAACTGGCTGATTTCTCAAAATAAAGAATAAAAACATTATAAATTTTAATATTTTTATTGAATAAGGATAATATCACAACCACATTAGTAACCTAAAATACAATTTTAGGTTTTTGGCATATAGGTTTTGTACACATTATTGAGAGAATTACAAAAAGAACTTTCATGTTGAAATGTAATAAATTTTTTTTATATGAAATATTTATTAATATAGTAGCAAGATATTTATATTTTTGGATAGTTGTTACTATGAAAAATTTCACAAAATATGATACTATTTTATCTGAATACTTCAACAGATTTACGTGCAAAATTCAATTTTATAAAATAAAATAAAATAAATGTATATATATATAAGGTGAAGCAACAGCCTTGACTATGGACGGCCAACTCACGGCACCACTAATAAACCTTTTTACGCTGGGATGTATGTAAATTTATCGGTGAGTACATTCTTTAGTTGCCAAAACATAGACCATTAAAAAATATTTAGCTATTAAAAAATTAAGACAAGGTTTGGTGGATTTCGTTTTGGTGCACATTTGACCTAAAGAAGTCGGGGCCACTGCCCATGTCAGCGACGCCTGCGAGTGGGACGACGTTATCCTAATGGACAAATGTTTGTTTTGGACCTCTTTAACTGTATTGACCTTATATGGTATTCCATAAATATTTGCCTTTAATAGAACAGTTGATCCATAAATTAAAGAATCTGGCCAGAGCTGACATCGCTTTACTTGGAATAAAATCGTTGAAATGGGGACGACAAAGAAAACTTGCAAAATCTTAAACAAAGCTAGATTCAGATTTTACGAGTAAAGTACTCTCTACAGATTTTGTCTTTAAATTGGAGAGACAACTTCTGAGGAATTGTTCTATTGGATTAATATCAAAACTCGTAAATGTCAAATGCCAAATTTAAAGCAACCCTAAGCGATTTGCGTTGCATAATTTGCTGATGGTTAAAATGTTGCAGTAGGTATTGTATGGCTAGATTGAAATAATAGGCATATTTATCAACATTTCCTAATCCTATAATTTATATAATTATATTAATATCAATATAATATCAATATATATAATTGTACTAGTATTAATATAATTATATATATTTTATAATTGTATTAGTATCAATATAATTAGATAAATTAAATAGTTAGTAATTTATTTTATAAATATAAACAATTATTATATATTTCACTTTAATACTTATTAAATATAAAAAAATATGTAACAAAGTAAAAATAGTCATACAATAATAAAAATTTAATAATAATATATAACAATTTTTCCAAATAATTTTTTTAAATAAATCCCAATTCTTTATTTTAACTATTGCTAAAAAGATTAACCTCACTTTTCTATTTTAATTATTATTAAAACTACTAATGTTATTCCTCTATTCTAATTATTGCTTAAAACAAAATATTTACTTAAATGTTTTTCAAAATTAAATTCACACCATACACCACATAAAAGTTATGGATAATTAAAAAAATTTGAAAATCATATGACAGACAAATGGACGCTAGAGAGATAGACGTCACAGGTAACGAATTGTAAAATTGATGCAAGCCATATGAATATGACTTATTTACAATCTTGCCCATTTGACTGATCTAACGGTGTAAGCTTGTGGAAAATCTGAAGGGTGGTGATCTGCTGGATGGTGGACCTATAAGATTTCATGTGGTGGAGGACCGTGAAAACGTATGCCCTGACGTAAACGAAATAATTTGGTCCATAGCTGCTGATCTGCAATTTGAGTGTGGTCATGTTATCGTTCACGGCATTGGCAATTAAATAGAAATAGAAATTTCAATTGTTCTAATACCAGCCTTCACGGCATTGGCAATTAAATATAAATAGAAAGTTCAAGTGTTCGAACACCGGCCGTCAGGGCATTGACAAATTAAATATAAATTTCAATGGCAAATTAAATATAAATAAAAATTTCAATTGTTGTAATACCAGCCTTCACGAAATAGAAAAATTAAATATACATATAAATTTCAATCGTTCTAATATCAGTTTAGATTTTACTTTTTTTGGGAAAAGATTAATGTAACTTCTTTCATTAATGTAAAGAGGAGTTTAATATATACATATAAATTTCAATCGTTCTAATATCAGTTTAGATTTATCCGTTTTTGAAAAAATTAATGTAACTTCTTCCATTAAGGTAAAGAGGAGTTTAATACAGCTTGGGAGGATAAAGTTTCTCAATTATATAGCGAATTAGGTGAGAAAAAACTACTACATCAGCCACAACACATATCCAAATAGGTAGACCCTTTAGGTGAGCCTAAACTAACTATTATATCAATGTAGATTTATTTTATATCATTCAGGGAGAGGGATTGATTTTATTTTTTATTTTAAAAAATGTTTTCACTTTTACACTTTAATAGATTTGATTTCCCTGCATACTTGGTAAATGAAGCTAAGAAATCGATTTCTATATATATTATATAATCATAGATTATTTAAAACCTGAAACCTATTAACTAATTTACTCATATTTTATTTAAATTATTATTTTTATTTTTATGTAATTTTATCAACAAAAATATTATAACATCTTTTCCATATTCAACTTTATGCGATTAATTTATTACACTAAAAATACATTTTAAATATAATTAAACAATTTGATAATGCATTATTTAATAAAATCTATATGAATTTGATGTATATATTAATAAATTTTATTTAAAAATATAGCACACCCTAATAAACCATTATTAAGCCAAAGATTGATCGAGAGTTGCCTTAAATTCAATATAGAGTCAATAGCAATAAGATATTTTTATTATCGAAATGGTTATTGAGCGAAAGATTCTTCCAAAGTCTACTGAATTTTAGAATCCATCATTGGAAGAGAATGAAATGGGATTTACAAGAAATGAAATTGAAGAACATTTAACCATATCTCTTTACAAATTATAGGTAGACAACTAAGAAAAATACAAATCAAACTCTCCACGCGGAGACATATGCATTTATCCAACCGTAAACGAGCGGCTTCTATGTTCTTCGAAGTCTAAGTTTTAGGGCGTTCAAGGTCACCAAGATAAGAAACACGTTCACCCTTTTAAGTATATTCTATAGATTTTAAACATGCCCTTTGTGGCTGGTCTTACCTGACCCACGACCGTATTTGAGTTGAGGCGGTACTCTACGGACTGTCCTTGTGAATCGACGTGTCTTACGAATACAGCTACCAGTGGAGGGTAGTACGGCAAAGTAAGCAGAGTTGACTTTGAATATTTGAAGAAGTTGAACCGCCAGAGTGTCATCTCCCAGCCATGCAAGAAACATGATGGAATTTAAGAGGAATGGGGCTTTGGGGTCCACTTTGAGGGGTGGCCCAGATGTACCAGAGACAGCAACGTATGCAGTGAACACTTAGCACAAAGGATAGAGATACCCAAGAGAATAAAGATGACTTGTATATGAAATATAGCTTGTATTGCAAAATAGAGGAGACTTGGACGTTCTAAATATGTCTCTTCTTCTATCCAATTATTTTCTAAAGACAATGACATATGTATATGAAATAGCATATATTGCAAAAAGAAAGGAAATTGAAACCATCTAAATATGTCACTCTCGTTGAGTAGGTTCAAAATTTCATTGGACAAGGGAAATTATCAAAAATTCTCGTTTGTCATTAGTTAAAATCTATATAATCAATAAGAATGTTTGAAGCCGTGCACTTTGGTAGAGCATCATGAATGTTGTAAATAGGCTTTGCGTTTATGCCTAGCATCAAGTGGTATTAGATCCAAGTTAAGCTTTAAACATGAGTATTAGTTCGTAAGAATGTTTTTGTCTAACATTTTTCCCTTAATTCAAAGTAGCCAAAATATTGTCTTGTAAGAACATTATTACGGTCATCTTATAATGTAACAATTTCCTTCTAAATATCACAAGAAGGATTCTTAAGTCCACACTTGTTTTTTTATTTATTCAATAATGGAAGTAAATGATTTTCTAAAATATATAGAAAAACATCTTGAAATTTAATTCAATTTAGCCAATTACCTTATGTCCTGCAATTCCAAGCCAGAGAATAAAAATTCTTAACTGAAGATTCAATGAAATTGTTTGAGAGGCACCCGCTCTGCTGCCATAACACCAATCTCCGCCTTCACCTTTTCACCTTTTCCGGTTTTCAATAATTATTACAGTCAATGCAGTGTATCTCGTTCATTCTTAATAAATAACTTCGCATGAACGATCTCGACCTCCTTGGTTGAAGGCTCAATTGAATGCTCGTTCGCTCAATCATAAAAGCCCTTTGGCCTATTGGAATTTCTGAGAATTCCAGAACAATATGGAGAGAATAATACTCTCCTTCTTAACCCAAAGAAATTTAAAAATTTTGCTTGCTGGAGACAGAGTTTCACACTTAAGAAAAACTTCTATTCATTAACCAAAACACTGTTACAAATCTTCCTCACACAGAGGGATTACAAAATGACTGCTGCATAAACATAGTTCAAAAACAAACTCACACTCTGTCTCTCTGTCTCACAAAAAAAAACACTCTGTTTCTCAAAACACTGTTGTGTAATGATATGCATTGTCTTTGTTCTTTTTTACAAAATTAACACACTGTTGTGTAAATGTTCTAATACACACTGTTGTGCAAAAACATTACATTACATAACACAAAGCCTTTTCGGGCTTTTATACATTGTGGTGCAGCACAAGTTTAATAAAAAAAACTATATAAATAAAAACTAAAACTAAAAAGGTTAACAATAAACCTATTTTAAAAACTCTCGGGGCCCACTACAAATGCGCACATGTAAATTGATATATGTTAAAACTTTAACATAATCAATGGTTTTAATACTCCGTCGCGCAACATAAAACAATAAAGCATTAAAGCAAACTTTAACAAACAAAGACTTTGAAAAATCATAAATAAAAATTCTTCGCAAAACTCCGCCGAACTTCAAACCCATTTAACCAAATTGCAAAGAGAATTTTCGCGTCACAAATGGGCTGACGTCACAGACCCATTTGTGCGCGCAATGATTTATTAAAACAAGCTTATAAAATCTCATCGCGTTCGAAAACTGGGTTATGTACAGGCTTCAAACTTTAACGCAAAATCGAAATCAAATCTGCCATATAACTTTTTCGGGTCCGGTTCTCTGCTTTGTGAACGGGCAAAATAAAAGACGGGATCAAATCACTTGCTTCCACGTGTCTGCTGACTGGCTGCGGGGACCATTGCTCCCGCGCACAAACAAAACAAAATTTAACATACGAATGCTATGTTTTTCTTTCAAAGGCTCTGTTTCCTATTTTAAACAAAAAAACTCCGATGCTCTTTTTTTAATCTATAGAGAACTGCAATTTTTAAACTAAAATTGATTGTTCATCATATTTAGCAAGCGGCTTTGTGTGCAGCGTTTTTCAAACATATTTGGAAAGCGGCTTACTATACAGAGGGCAGTTGAAAGTAACATTTCAACACTCCCCCATCATTTCAACTGCTGGGTTATCAGTCATACCCAGACATTTCCTTAAAAACTCAAAACTCTTCTGCCCCAATGGCTTGGTCAGAATTTATGCAAACTGCTCCTGAGTTCTGCAGTGTTCTAAAACAATTTCTCCATTGTTCACTAGCTCCCTGATGTAGTGAAACTTTGTGTCAATGTGTTTCGTTCTCTTGTGAAACACAGAATTCTTTGATAATGCAATAGCTGAGCTATTGTCACAAAAAATCAGTGTACCTTTTTCTTTCTCTTGGCATAAACTCCATAACATTCTCCTCATCCAAATTTTTTGACACGCTGCTATTGTAGCTGCCACATATTCTGCCTCTGTTGTAGATAACGCTACAATAGGTTGTTTTTTAGAAGCACATGAAATGGCTCCTGAAACCATGTGAAAAACATAACCGGAAGTGCTTTTCCGATCATCTACACTTCCATCCCAATCACTGTCAGTGTATCCAATTAAATTTGAACATTCTGAAGCAATATATAAAATACCAAACCTTTTAGTACCTTTAACATACCCCAGAATCCTTTTTGCTGCCTGCCAATGTGCTTCTTTTGGCCTCTCCATGAATCTAGAAATAAAACTAACAACATGCATTATATCCGGCCTAGTTGCAATCAAATACATGAGGCTGCCAACTATGCTCTTGTACAAACTAGGATCAAAATCCTTGCTGCTGTCCTCTCTGCTGAGTCTTAATCCCATCACTGTGGGAGTGATTGCTGCTTTGCTCTCCTGCATATTAAATCTTTCCAACACTTCATTAACATACTTTGCTTGTGAGATAAAAATCCCATTTTCATTTTGCTCTACTTCTATTCCTAAGAAGTACTTCAGCAAACCCATATCAGTCATTTCAAATTCTTCTTTGATGACTGTTTTAAAGTTTTCAATAAGGTAATCATCATTACCTGTAAAAATCACATCATCAACATATAACACAACAATTAGCATTTTACCATCTTTTTCTTTAATGCATAGGGTGGGTTCTCCCTCACATTTTTCAAATCCATTTTCCAGTAGATAGGAATATATCCTACTATACCATGCTCTTGGCACTTGCTTCAACCCATAAAGAGTTTTCTTCAATCTGCACACTTTGTGCTCTTGGCCTTTCTTTTCATATCTTAGAGGTTGTTCAATGTAAACCTCTTCCATTAACACTCCATTTAGGAATGTTGACTTCACATCCATTTGGTAAACTTTCCACTTGTTTTGTGCTGCTATGGACAGCACTGCTCTCACGGTTTCCATTCTAGCAACCGGTCTGAAATTTTCCTCATAGTCTCTCCCATGCTACTGCTTATACCCTTTGACAACAAGCCTGGCCTTGTGTCTTTCTATTTGGCCTTGAACATTACTCTTGGTCTTGTAGACCCATTTAACTCCAATAACTCCCTTACCTTTTGGGATTTCAACTAGACCCCATGTTTTGTTTCTTTCTATGGCATTAATTTCCTCATCCATAGCTTCTATCCATTTCCTATCTTTAATAGCTTCCTCAAAATGAATAGGGTCATCAACATGACAATATAAAGCAAACAAAGAGCTCATACCTTCATTTGCTGCCTCTTGCTCATAAATGTCATTTAAATTTATGAAATTCTTTCCTCTTTCATTTGGTGTATGAGTGCTTGAAGTAGCACTCGAATCTCCTCCTTGTGGTGTGCTTGGAGAAGCACTTTCATTTCTCCTCAAGGGTGTTCCTTGCTATCCTTGTGTTGGTGCTATTGTTTGGGGATGTATTTCAGCCATCTCTTCATCATCTTCATCATGAGACAAACAGTTTTTAACATTCACTATTTTCTATATGCTTCCATCCCATGCTTCATCTTCAATAAAATGAACATATCTGCTCATAATAAACTTCTTAGTGGATGGATTTTACAACTTGTAAGCTTTGGATTCCTCACTGTATCCAATAAAAATACATTTCTCCCCCTTGCTGTCCAACTTCTTCCTTAGCTGATCTAGAATGTGTGCATAAGGCACACAACCAAAAACTTTCATGTGGGTGACTCCTTGCTTTGTCCCACTCCATGCTTCTTCTGGAACTTTGTTCATGAATGCTTTTGTAGGGCATCTATTCAGAATGTACGCTGCACAATGTACAGCTTCAGCCCAATAATCATTCAGAAAATGCTTTTCCTTAAGCATACTCCTTACCATATCCATGATTGTTCTATTCTTCCTTTCGGCAACTCCATTTTGTTGCGGAGTGTACCTTGCTGTAAACTGCTTATGAATGTTATTTTCTCTGCAAAAACGTAGAAATTATTTAGAAATATATTCACCTCCTCTATCAGTCCTTAGGACTTTGATGTGCAGCCCACTTTGGTTCTCCACAAGTGCTTTGAAATTGCATAATCTTTCAAACACTTCACTTTTTTTTTTCAAAAAGTAAATCCAATTTTTTCTAGTAAAATCATCAATAAATATTAACATATAGTGGTTGCTAGCAAGTGATGGAGTTTGCATCGGTCCACATAAATCTGAGTGGACAATCTCTAAGGGTGCTTTTTCCCTTATGCTTTTCCTGAATGAAAAACTTTCTCTGTGTTGTTTACCCAAGATACAACCTTCACAAAGGCTGTTTGGTTTCTCTATCAATGGTAATCCTCTTACCATTCCTTTTCTGTTCAACAAGTTAAGACCTCCAAAGTTGAGAGGTCCAAATCTCAAGTGCCACAACCAATTCTCATATTTTGGTTGGCTTTGGAGAGCCTCTTGTGTCACTGCTGCTATTTCTTCTCCATTTTTCAAATCTGCTCTCATCCTGAGAGGGAACATCCTATTCCTTGTCATCTTCACTTCAGCAATACATTATTTTTTGGGTGGTTTATCCATGATGGTGCATACATCATCCTCAAAGAAAACATTGTACCACTTTTGAACAAGTTGTCCAATACTTAAGATGTTACATTTCATTTCAGGAACATAATAAACATCTGCTATGGATTTCTTTTCTCATTTCCTTGTTAAGACATTTACTTCTCCTTTTCCCATAACAAATACTTTACTATCTGTCCCTAATGTGACTTGTGACTTCACATTCTCATTTAACATAGAAAACATGGCTATGTTTCCTGTCATATGGTTACTGCAACCGGAGTCTAGAAACCATAAATCTTCACTCTTTTCCTCAACCATATTACAAGCTAAAAACAATTTATCTTGGTTGATATTTTCTCTAGTGAAATTTGCATTTGTTCTATTACTCATATCATGTTGCTTCTTCCTACATTCATTTGCATAATGCCCATATTTTTTACAATAATGAAATTGGACATTAGATTTGTCATACCTTTGTCCTTGAGCATGTTGCTGACCACTTTGTTGGCTGCTGCCTTGGCCTTGGTTCTGATTTGGATTGATGCCCCTTCCTTGAGCATTTGCTGGACTGTTTCTTCCACCTCTATTTTGGCTTCTGCCTCTTCCTCTCTTGTTTCCTTTGCCTTGACCTCTTCCTCTTCCAAAGGACATCTGGGTCTTAAAGGCATGCTCTAGAGATGAGTTTTCATTTCTACCCAATCTCTTCTCATGTGTCATCAGTGATGCATGTAGCTCATCAACTGAAAATTTTGTGAGATCCTTTGTCTCTTCTATGGTGGTGACAATCACATCAAACCTTGAGGGTAGGCTCCTCAAAAAAATTTCCACAATCCTTCTTTCTTCAAGAGTCTCTCCATGAGACCTTATCTGTGTGACCATTCCAATCACATGTGTGAAGAATGAGTCAATGTTATCTAACTCCTTTATGCAAAGAGTCTCAAAATCTGTCTTCAGCAATTGTAGTTTTTCTGTCTTCACTTTCTCCATGCCTTGATAGGCTATCTTGAGTGTTTTCCATGCTTCTTTGGATCTCTTAGCTGTTGCTATCCTTGGAAACACACTCTCATGCACTACTTGATACAAAAAGTAGAGGGCTTTGGAGTCCTTCTTCTTATTGCTCTTCAACAAGTCTTTCTCTGCTTGTGCTAAATCATTAAACTCATTTTCATCCACTGGTTCTTCAAAACCATCCTCAACAAGTTCCCATAAGTCTTGGGAAGCAAACAGGGCTCTCGTAGTTATTGCCCAGTAGTCATAGTTTTTCCCATTAAATTGTGGGAGCTGAGTATTACCAATACTCATGCTAGTGCTGGCTCCAGCCATTCTTGCACTCTAACTATGCCTCAAACACTTGACTGTGTTTTTAATTTAAACCGACTGTCTTCAACGGTAACACAATAAAAATATGTCTTGAGAAATACCTTGGATTCTTTTTTACTGAGTCTTCACTCTATTGGAGAAGCTGCTGCAACAAATAAATCCTTCCTTCAGCTTCTTTGACACCTTCAAAGAGCCTGGACTAGCTCTGATACCACGTTGGAATTTCTGAGAATTCCAGAACAATATGGAAAGAATAATACTCTCCTTCTTAACACAGAGAAATTTAAAAAAATTTCTTGCTGGAGACAGAGTTTCACACTTAAAAAAAACTTTTATTCATTAACCAAAAAATTGTTACAAATCTTCCTCACATAGAGGGATTACAAAATGACTGTTGCATAAACACAGTTCAAAAACAAACTCACACTCTATCTCTCTGTCTCACAAAAAAAAACACTCTGTTTCTCAAAACACTGTTGTGTAATGATATACACTGTCTTTGTTCTTTTTTATAAAATTAACACACTACTGTGTAAATGTTCTAATACACATTGTTGTGAAAAAACCATTACATTACATAACACAAAGCCTTTTCGAGCTTTTATACATTGTGGTGCAACACAAGTTTAATAAAAAAAACTACATAAATAAAAACTAAAACTAAAAAGGTTAAAAATAAACCTATTTTAAAAACTCTCGGGGCCCACTACAAATGCGCACATGTAAATTGATATATGTTAAAACTTTAACATAATCAATGGTTTTAATACTCCGTCGCACAATGTAAAACAATAAAACATTAATGAAAACTTTAACAAACAAAGACTTTGACAAATCATAAATAAAACTTCTTTGCAAAACTCCGTCGGACTTCAAACCCATTTAACCAAATTGCAAAGACAATTTTCACGTCACAAATGGGCTGACATCACAGACCCATTTGTGCACGCGATGATTTATTAAAACGTGCTTATAAAAGCTCATTGCGTCCAAAAATTGGGTTATGTACGGGCTTCAAACTGTAATGTGAAATCAAAATCAAATCTGCCATATAAATTTTTCGGGTCCGGTTCTCTGTTTTGTGAACGGGAAAAATAAAAGATGCGATCAAATCGCCTGCTTCCACGTGTCTGCTGACTGGCTGCGGGGACCACTGCTCCTGCACACAAACAAAACAAAATTTAACATACGAATGCTCTGTTTTTCTTTCAAAGGCTCTGTTTCCTGTTTTAAACAAAAACCTCTGATGCTCTTCTTTTAATGTACAGAGGACTGCAATTTTTAAACTAAAATTAACTGTTCATCATATTTAGCAAGCAGCTCTATGTGCAGGGTTTTTCAAACATATTTGGAAAGCGGCTTACTGTAAAGAGGGTAGTTGAAAGTAACATTTCAACATGGCCTAACCCCAATCTGTTCTGAAGTCGATCGTTAACTTACACTAAGTCGGGTCTCGAGAGAGCGTAACCATTGAGAAAAAAGCGAATTTGGAAAATCAAAAAACTTCTTCCTTCCATTGGATCCATGCTCTCACACCAACAGGATCATAATTCCAAGTAGTATGATCAATCAGATTATGCTCACACTCAATTTTCGAAACAACACAACTGGTGTGATCAATAACCAAAGCACCCAGGTCTTTATCACAATCAACCCCGCAGTCAGTAGCATATTACGAATAAGATCAAAGATAGTAGTGTTAGAAGCAAGAATCAAATCATGGTTAGAACCAAATCAACAAAGTAACTGTAGATAAAAAAAAAAAGGAGCAGCAACAAGTGTCAATGAAATAGGTTCACTCTTTTTTTTGGCCACCAGAACCAAAATATTTTTTTTTGTTGTAGTTGGTGAATCAACACGTCAATCTGGGAACTATGTTGAGCACACATATAACCGACCTCTCTATTCTTTTTAAAACCAAATAAATATGTTGCTACATCAGTTTTTTGGGTAACAAAACTTTTAACGTTCCAGGCAATCGAACTACTGCAGAGGTTTTACATTTTACTCTAAACCCCTTTCAATTTTCCGCTTGTAGAACACCAAATGAAAATACATAAACATATTTTGAAAACTATCGCTTTTAAGTCACCCCTCATGGCTTCTTTTGGAAACTTCATATTAAAAAATTCGATACCAACGAACAACGTTAGCAAGTTCATGATAAAAAAATAAGTTTTATTGGGATGTACGATTCATGCCATATGAAAAAAAACATATGCTCACATCTTTCCAATGAGAGTTCCTGGCAAGGACCACTTCAAACACATGCTCACGACTTTAGATGCTCATATTATTGTGCGTAAATAATGGCAACACAATCAAAAAACATATGCTCACATCTTTCCAACGAGAGTTGCTGGCAAGGACCACTTCAAACACATGCTTACGACTTCACATGCTCACATTATTGTGCAGAAATAATGGCAACACAATCAGGAATATGCGGCATTCTCCTGCTCGCTTGAGACATGGTCCATCTTGAATAATAACTTTGCAACCCACTCCTGCCACAAATTGAATACACTAATTTTCTTATCTCACATCAATTTTCTTATCCCTCCAACAAAATGATCTAACAATATAATGACTAACTCCAAAATTTTATTTTTAAATAAAACTTCATTAAATATTGATGCCAAAGTTTTAATAATATACGTCAAAATGTGTAACTAATTCTGCCCCACAAACTCTTTGGAGAAAATTCCAATAATTTTAAAAGGCTAACTTCTTGAATTAGAAGAGATAAACCATAAAATTAATCTTGAAATTCCAAATAATACCTTGATATTCTGGCTTAGCTGGAGCAATAACCTTCAATGGCTAATGCTAAAGAAACCCCCTCTCCCCACTCATTTTAGCAGACCTTCCCAACCAATAACTTCAAATGAGCATGAAGAGTGAATGAGAGGTAGCCTTGGTCAACCTCTCGGTCAACCTTTTGGAGCAAACAGCAATGACATCCTCTTTTCACGGCTTTTATAGGGTCTTACTATTTTCCTCAAAGAGTTTCTTTTTGCTCCAATCTTAACACAGTTAGTATTATGTCCCTGAATCGCCACACAGTTAAGCAGCTTCAACGATGATTGTGGACTCACGCTTCATTGTAGACAATAGTGATGGGGGGCCTTTGGAGACGTCGACTTCCAAAACTAATATAAGTAAACGAACAGACATTTAATGTCTATGATTTTGTAGGCAAAGCTAAGACCAACAACCCTTTTTTTTATAAATAATTTACAGAGCACACCACCACAAATTTGCAACCATTTGGGTTATTGTTAGTTCTCATAAAATCTTCTTTCCAGCCCACAACTAATATTTGAATATGTTTCCATTCCTACTAATTTAATTGAACAATACTGAGGTGATTTACAGGACTACAGGACGATAGAGAAATACGTATGCTAAAATAGAAATTTGAAGAGTGGTTGGCAGTCGAGTAGTATACAAAATTAGTCCCCCTTAATTCGAAGCCAGGATTCTTTGACTCTAATAACCAATTACCTAACACAAACTAACCCAAGGATTAGATTTGTAACATTCCCCTCTTAATCCGAAGGGATATACCAAATTCCAAGAATGAGAGCTCAGAATGCAGAAATGCATCTCAGACAAAAGCTGAATGTTGTTGGGAAAAATACTGAGAGGGGGGGGTGAATCAGTATTTAGTGCAGACTGAAAACTTTTTACTTTTTCTTTCTCTAAAACCCATATGCTACTTTAATGAAGCCAACTCGCGTATACACGCAGATATCCTTAATAAAACTCGGGTATTAACAGAGATTTCATTATGCTGATAATTCTTAGCTTAGATCATTGCATCATTCATTAATTATATGTGCAGTAAGAATAGAATAAATCATCACACATAAGAAACACACATGAACACCAGGATTTAAGGTGGAAACCCAATTCGGGAGAAAACCACCGTTGTCGTCATCTCAGTCTTTAATATTTTATTATAAAGAAAACATCGTACAACCATGTACTGGCGCAGACTCATACTAGCACGCAGGAACCCACCTGCAGAAGGCTACAACCTTCTCTCATTTACCAGCCTCTCCTGGAAGGGAGCTACAACCCCCTGATCTCGTTTAGCAGCCTCTCCTGAAAGGGAGCTACGACCCCCTGCTCTCGTTTACCAGCCTCTCCTGGAAGGGAGCTACTACCCCTTGCACTCGTTTACCATCTACCACTGGAAGAGAGCTACAACCCCCTCGCTGAAGGCTTCGACCCTCAGCAGTGTTGTGGACCACGTTTCATCAATTTTCATACTGGATCCAACAGCTTCCATACAACACAACTTGTAGGCCACTTTTCATCATATTTTCAGACTGGACCCACTCCACACATTTAAGCTCAAAATTCATCAAACTGAAACTTATAACCCCATCAATTCATTCATTGAATCATCAACCAATCAACCAACGACTTGATCTTCAATTAACATAATCAACAACATATTCATCATTCAAATAACCCAGTTCTGTATGAATACATCATTGACAGATAATAGTAGAACAGCAAAACAGATCAGTCATTTCATTCCACTTACTTCAGCAAACCCTAGATTCCATACGTTCTTTTACTTCACTGAACATGTGTATGTACGCACTTTCATGCAGACCAACATGCGTATACTTCTGTGCATTCTTCAGAAAACCCTTTCTCCCCATACGCGCTTTTCCTTAAGCAGATCCACGTATACATGCGCTTTTACTGAAGCGAACCTACATATACATCTGTAACTTTTCAGGACTGTGGAGCTCTTCAGATCAGATAAACAACTCAGATTTCATCCTTTACTTCAGAAAGTATTTCTCCTCATCTCAGACCTAAACATTCCATAAACAGATCTAGAAAATACATATACATTTCAGATCTAGAGATCCCTCTTCATCATTTTCTTCATAGGTGCATCATAGATTCAGATCTATCAATCAAGAACAGAGTTCATCCATGAAAATATTCCTTAGAGAGATTTATTCATTCACAACCCTTACTCATGCACACCTTGCACTATGATCTTCTTCTCCTTAAATAGATTTAGCCTTTGTCAATAGCATGAGCCAAAATCATTCAACTACTAATGGTATTCCTGGACGGGATCAAATAGATATTCTAGCGCTCAATACAATGGGTCAATACCATGGTAACACCCCTTAGTATTCTAAATTTGGAGCGCAAAAGGGCATATGCGACTTGGCACATACTTTTCCGCGTGCATACACTACTTCATCTTAACAAACCCGTGTATGCTTTGTAGCATAACTTATTTATCATTATTCTGGCACTTTCTGAATTCCTTTCTTCTGCTACTTCTGAACTGATCTGTAGATACATCAGATTTACATTTAACAACTCATCAAGTCAGTTTCCATCACGAACAACTTCATTAAGCAGGTTCCATCAAAGTCAACACATTGTATCACATTGCCAACATTCTCTCCTTTAATTCATCAAGAAGGTTGTCATCAACTTTATCAAGTAGGTTGCCATCAAGGACAACACTCTGCATCATATTGCCAACAATCTTATTTCATCAAGTAGGTTACCATCAACTTCATCAAGTAGGTTGCCATCAAGGACAACACATTGCATCATATTGCCAACAAATGTCTCTCAGAAATGGTTTTCAAGGATGAGCACAAACCAAAAATGGGAGAACTCAATGTCTAAACCAACACTAATTATAGAACCTACATAGCAGTAATCAGAACAAAAAATGTGGTTTTAAGATGACCACAAACTCTGTAACTGTCACAGCAGTTCCTCGAACAATTCTGAATCTAGAAGTGCTCGCTCAGAAACAACTCAATCAACTGAGGTTGTGGCTCAGGATGTGGATCACTGACTCAGGCTCGCTTGACATCTCGAAAACGAACTTGTATCAGACCACCCACCAACAAATCCCCCCTTATCAGATACAAGGTGAGAAATATTCTTGATCACTACACGACTCGTCACTCTCGAACAAATTCTTTGATAAGATATGTACATCTTCTTGGTTGCTTTCATCCATTCCCAAGAAGAAATCCATCCAAAACTTAGCTTCTCTCTTGTAGTGCTCTTCTTTTTGGAACACCTATTTGACTGGTGTTTTATCTTTCCACAATGTTCGCATGGGTGAAGATCAAAACACCGATCTTTCACATGTCCAACTCTGTTACACTATTGGAATTTATCAACTTTTTCTGGAACTACACCATCCAGAAATCATGCACTTCGAAATTTTATAGGTTTAGTGAAATATAGAATGTGAAAAGACACATCATTGTTATAACCAAGACTAGTTCTGTGTTTATTGTGTGTAATCTCTTCCCATGGTCTTATAACAAATTTCACATCAGCACTTCTAACTGCACCCAAATTTTCACCTAAAAGCACTTCATTTCTCTCATCATTCTTTGACTGATAATCAAACTCAAAAAAATTGTTTTTCTGAACAAACACAAGTTCAGAATCACAACTTTTCTTTTGAAGTTCGTCACGCTATAACTGCGACTCTAAGTCCAAGAATTCAATTTTGATTTTAGCATTTTGAAAACATGATTGGATGTTAGAGAGCATGTCTTTGCTGACTTGGACATCATTATGGATAGCGGATAACATTAAATTTCTTAATAATTGTACTAAATCATTTAGTTTGGCCATTTTCTCCAGTGCAGTATCAAAGTAAACTTGCAATTAACTTAGAAAAAGGGGTGTCAGCTACCATCAGAAATGCACCCATTACAAACAAATTTTTAATTATTTAACCAAGTATCAGGTTCAAACGATCATGCACTCATCAACTGCAAAAATTTAAGAAAAGATGAATAGCATGTGGTACAAATACTTCTAGAAATATTGACAAAGATTTAAACTTGTGACTTCTAATACACCATATAACTATATGGACTTGACTAACCATAATGGAATTTTCCCTTCTTGATTTTATATTCATAGACTCTATAATTTAAACTTAATCAAATCCAAATTTCTCAAAATCGGAGAGACGAAGATCATGAAGTTAATCAAATTCAATCAATAAATTGGGCTCATCATAAATAATATCCTCGAGAGAGAAAAACTGAGTGCAACACCTGTCCCTCAAAAATTTTATGCGAAAGCTTAAATATCTTGCAACTTGTAATTTTTTCGCTCCTTAAAACCTTTGAATATTGTTATTAACAGATGACATGCTGATACCATGGACCCTATCTTCTCATCTGACTGCTTCTCCAACAAATGACCACTGTAATCTTTGGCTTCGTATTGATGTTGATCAAAACTATGCAGCCAAGACTCAGTGACTATAAACCTTATAATGCACCAACAAAAATACTATCATATATTCCCAATGGTGTTTGATAACATATTCTTTAAACTATTTCCTCCATGAAACATAGTTTAGTTAATCTGTTTTAAAAATGCATAGCTATAATCTTTCACGCAACATTAAAACAAAAAAATAGTGGATGGACTTGTCACCATTTTGCCTCAGTGCATCTGTTGAAAATATCCTCTATGCTCCAATGGCTTTACTACACTCCTGCTTGACGTATAATTATTGTATTTTGGCAGTGTTACACCACACATAAAACTTTGGTAGCGCAAGAATTTATAATTCTCATTAATTTTTATTTTTTTTAAACATACTACTTGACTAGGGACATGAGGAAATCACGACATATTTTATACCTTCACCTTGTTGGGACCAACTCAAACAATTCCATAAATTCATTACACAATTACGCAAGATGTGGTATATGTTTATGGTATATTAGACAATGAGGCAAGTTGGTATAAACATTAGGTCAATAAGGAGCATTTTAATACTTGACTCACCGCAACCAATCCATGGTTCTTGATAGGAAATGAAAACGGTTAATATTTGACAAAGAAACTGCAATCCTTTTCTAAATATGTTTTTTAAAAAAACAGGACACATACATTCACACCCAACCCTAGCATTACAAGGTGTAATAATAGCACGTGACCATCAATATTCGAACCACCTGATTTGTTTTAATAAACTACCATTATTCTTCCAATGTTTCCGACGATGAGTAGAAATAGCAGTATTGTGGCTCCCCAAGACTTATTTCAATTTATAAGATGAAATTCAATCTCATAAAATAATGTAAACAAGTCGCAATAAAATTTAAAAATCCAGAACATATGAATATAGTTTTAATAGAGCACCTTCACCAAAAAAACTGCAGTCGACTATTGGGTGGGCAATTCATACCAGATTTTAGAATGGGAAGAGAAAATACTGACAAAAGCATTAAAATTGTTCAAAAATATTAAGAAGTATTTGGATCCCCTCATGCGTTGGTCCTTCACATTGAATCATATGTTGAAAATGAATCAAGACATCCCCAACCTATTCAGTATCTTTAGATATTCTTTTCTGGTAAAATGTTGTAGATCAAATTATGTTTTCAGCATCATTGGTCGACAAAAGCAAGAAAATTTATTCTGCCTTTGACTCTTTCTCTCTTTCCCAATGTTCTGAATGGCCGCAA
Source organism: Pinus albicaulis (assembly GCA_034641835.2). Lineage (NCBI taxonomy): Eukaryota > Viridiplantae > Streptophyta > Pinopsida > Pinales > Pinaceae > Pinus > Pinus albicaulis. The sequence goes on from CM076573.1 coordinate 252,778,380, forward strand.
AACTTGTGGCACAAAAACTTCATAAGGCAGATAAAACTCCGCTCTAATACCACTGTAAGACAATAAATTGGAAACAAAATCAATAATATATTAATGAATGTCTCAAAGAATGATGTACAATGTGTACACATATAAATACATCAAGAAACTCTTGCATCAATTCCCTAGGTTTCTTGGACTCTAATAACCAATTACCTAACACAAACTAACCCAAGTATTATTTTTCTAACATTCCCCCTTAATCCGAAGCCATGTTTCTTGGACTCTAATAACTAGTTACCTACCACAAACTAACCCAAGGATTAGTTTTCTAACCATTTTTATAGAATGTGGTGGTGAAAGGACTTGAGAGAGGTAGTTTAACAATATTATTGAAGGGAAACTTGTGGAAAACTGAGCCCAAGGTAAAGCATTTCATTATTATTCAAGTTGAGGGATACTAGACAAATTGTAAGAATGTCTTTGCTGAGAGGAGCAACAACAAAAAAATGTGCTAGGAATCAAGTGATTGAGAACTAAGAAAGAGGACAAAAGAGTTCGAGAAAGGAAGAATTGGGTATATGCTTAAATAGACTTGGAAACAAAGAAAGAGATTAAAAAGGCATCAAATATTAAGGAAGGGGATTCCTTTATGTTTTTTATATCTTTTCTAAAGGACAAGATGAGTGCAAGGGTGAAGTCTTCATTCTAAGATGGTAGTTTGAACGATAATGCTCTCATTCACTAGATAGGGCAGTTCAAAATGTACTTGTGAGTAGGAGAATGTTCAAGTCCCAAATTTGGTTTAATTTTCCATAGAAAATCTAAAAGAAAATGCTTCACTTTGGTGGACTATACTATAGAACAATATGGTAAACAACTAACCTGAGAATATTTAAGCTAGAGGAAGATGGTTAGAAAAATTAAGAAAAAAATCCTACCTAGTGCTAGTAGAATCATGAAGAGAATGGTGAAAGCCAAAGGCCCACTTTCTTTGCGAATAATAAAAATGATGTATTCTTAAGTTATTTAACAAGGAATTTAGATCTCTTAACATATAATGATAACATTCATCACATGTACCACAATTTTTCCACTACCATCAACAAATTCTCTACCCAAATATTGTATAAAAAGAACAATAAAACTTCCAAACCTTGGTATGATAAATGTTGTAAGCTTGCGAGGAAAGCCATTAGAGATTCTACTAACAAAATTTTTAACCTTGATAAACTAAGTGTGTACACAGCTCTTATAAAAAAATAAAATAATACTATATAAATAAGACACAAAAGCCCCTCGCTCAGCTCTATAAAACTAAGCCTAGAAAAGGTCGTTGGTGGTGACAGAGTGGTAAAATTGGCCTCGTTACAATGGATTGGTCTCGTTTTCGATCTTGAGCAAGGTCGTGGCTCGTCAAGCGAGTAGTTAGACTAAATCGGGCTAAAGCCCACTACCTTTACACAAGTCCTCATCACGCAGATGCTCATGGCCACCCTATCCGGCTTAAATTCTGGTGCATGGGGAGTTTACTCACCACCCTTGAATTTCCCCCATTGATTTCATTACTGCACTTCTCCATTAACTCAATCCTCTACTCATTAAATCCGGCTGTCATGCCTTTTTCGTCGTCAATGGCCCATAAATCTGCTCACCCTTCTTCTTGCTTCAGCATTTAGCTCTCACTTTGGCTTCATTCTGATGCTCCTTGCACCTCCTTCAAGCCCTTGCTCCATTGCTCGCTTCACTATGGAATTCATCTCTCCTTATGTTCCCTACTGCAACGCGGTGCTCCCTCCTTCATCTCAGCTCCATTCTTGTTCCTCCGCCATGCCCAGATGCCACCGCATGCAGTGTCATAGAGGTGGTGGCTGTGGTCTCCCATCGAGGCCACCCATCTCTGTCTCTGCAGATCGAATGGTGAATCTCTCGGTCGACTGGGCAGAACCGGAAGTCTTGGACCCTATTAATATGACTGCTCGCCTACCTCTTCACCTCCCCGAGTCTCCCTCAGAAGCCTATGGCTCTGGTATTCGCTCTAGGAAATGATGTCGCAAGTCCACCATCTCTCCCGCCTCCCCCTTCTCCCCCCGCAAGATGGTGGCCTTGCCGGTTTAGCAGGCCTCAAACAGTGATCATGGTAGCTCAAGCTCAGACGAGGATGGCACCAGCGCAGATACTGAGGCTCACACAACTTCCTCCCCTTTGGAAAATTCCCACACGGTGCTTCTTCCTCCATCGACTACCCAAGTGTCCAAGCTGGAGGACGACGAGTTTGAATACGCGTGCAAAATTGAGGAGGAGTCGTTCCAACCACCGGAAAAGGATGATAATACTCCAACAACTTAACTTTTGGGTGCTTCTTTCTCATACCAGTCAATTTCCTGCTACTTCGTTGCTTCTATTTTTTTGGTTTTGTTTTAAAAATGTAATGCAAAAGGCTAGTTTCCCACTATGGGCAGCATATTCTAGACTTCTAAACTCTTCTCTTTGGCTGGTTTCTGTGTCTGGGGCAACCCTTCCCCCCCCCCCCTTTTTTTTGGGAATGAAATATCCCTCCAGAATTGTCTTGCCAACTCCGAAGGATGATGACTATAATCTTTTGGATTGAATGATATAATAGAAGTAGACTAATTTAGAAAAAAAAACTAAGCCTAGAAATTTTTGGAGGAATATTATTTTCTGTAAAGCTAAAGAATATAATTTGATACCCTTAAAGGGATTGGATATCTATCTTAAGAATATTTATGACTCCCTTGACATTATGGGAAACATCGTAAACACTCCTATGGAGGAAGATTTCATCCCCTTAAACAGATGGGATTTCTGTGTTAAGAATTATGATTTCCCTCACATGATGTGCAACATCATAAACACTCATATAGAGGAAGATATATTTTCTTTGGAAGATGTGGAGTTGTGGATTAAGAAGCTTGCTAATTGGAAAAATAGGGATATTTAAGGTTACCAAGCTGAAATTTCTAAAATGGGAAGATAGATCCTCATCCCTCATATATAAAAACTCCTAAATTTATAACTTACCATACTCCCTATTTATAACTTACCATGCTCCTCAATTTATAACTTCCAACATCAAGTTTAGGGGAAATACTCCCTACCATATTCTCTTGATTCGATCTAGCCTCTCCTCCATTGAGAGCATGGTTATGTTTAGGTATATGATGTACAACAAGAATTTTTATAATATCAAAGCAAAGAGGCTCCCTAATATTGATTTTAGCTCTAGTCAAAACCCCAACCTCTGGCTCAAGGGAGGCTAGTATATGGACGCTACACCCAATCCTTGCTTGACCATTGCGGGATAGAGGATGAGATCATCTTGGAGAATAAGGATAATATTAGAAAAAATATTATTTCCAAATTCAAGGATAAGTTGTGGGATGATAAGGATTTGGCCAAAAAAAGGAAGCTAGGATGTTATAAGGAGGTGATCAACCCCACTCTTGTTAACCATAATTATCTTTCTATCTTGACTAGTACTAATAATAAAATGAACATTTCAAAGATTAGAACTATTTCTCATAAGCTTCGAAGTGAAACCACAAGTTGTCCTATTCCCAAAACACCTTGGGATTAAAGAATTTACCTCCTTTGCCATACTAAGAAAGTTGGACATCAAAAGCACTTTATGTTCGATTGCTCCAGCCTTACATTCTTTTTCCTTTTAAAATACATCTGCCACACTACCAATATTTCTTGACTTATTAAGTGAACAAAACTACACTGATATTTGAATGATTCTCTCCCTTCTTTTTTATCATAGAAATTAACTATCAAAGAGTCTTTGTGAATCTCTTTTTCTTAAGGTCAGATAGACCATATTAATTTTTGTGGATGTTAATAATTATCATCATCATTATATAATTTGCAAATTTTAAATTAAGATATACAAATACAAATAAAGATCATTTTTTTAATTTGTGAATTTATGAATAATTTAATTTTATATAATATATTAATTTTTTATATTTTAAAATATAAAAATTAGTAGTTTAACAACTTTTATTTCTATATATAAAAATATTACTATTTATATTATTTTATTTTTAATATAATTTTATGTTTAATAATGAATAAAAACATTTCATTTAAAGCTTATATAATAATTTAATATTAACATAAAGTGAAATTGTAAATAATTGAATAAATAAGAAAAACATAAGACTAAGCTGGAAACCGGAGAAAGAGAAAAAGAAAATCATGTGCATATTGAGAGCTCCACCCAAAAAAAAGTGGTTAAAATACTAATTACATAACTACATATTATTATTTTTTTAGGAGATCTGCAAACTTTTGACTTCTTGGGTTGAGCTTGTGTTGAGCTTTTTTTGGTTTCCATTTCATGATTTATTTGAGTAATAGATATAATCAAAGCGTTGTAAACAGTCCGCTATTTCAATTCAAGTTTAATAAATAAATGAGCGAAGAGTGGATAAATCAGGCTAGAAGAAGTATGATTATGTTTTCTGTATCTGTTAGAAATGGAAGAGTGAAGATACACTGACAATTGAAAGTTAGAATGCCCTGGGTCAACCAAAACCTGCACACTCTTAAAAAAAAATAAGAAACCTTGACTACAGACATTCTAGAGATTTGGCATCTTTCGGTTGATTCTCCTTCGTTTAGCATAAAGAGAAGTTGAGGCCATTGCAATGTCAGAGTATCGTGCAAAGAGTTAAATTTGTGACCGAAAGAACATTATTGTAATAACTAGATGTGTGTGTTTTCGACCTATTCAAATATATCGATCATATCCGTCTTTAATAAGACAATTGATTCATAGGTTAAAGCATAAGGCCAGAGCTATCGGCGGATCAATGGCAATAAGATAACTGAAAATGGGGATTAGTAAGAAGTGGTAGCAATTTTTTCACAAAGCTAAATTGACATGTTGGGCATAACATTTTCTGGACGGATATCATTTTTAAATTCGTTTCTTCCGGTGAAATCGAGGAGAACAAATTAGGGATAAAATTATACCATAGTTTAGATAAAATTATACCATAGTTTAGATTAATCTCAAGGGTGTTGAAATTTTGTTCACCATGTCAGTTACCAAATTTTAAGAATGTCAAAAACTGTGTTGCACAATTTGCACAAAAAATAAGAAAGAAATTTTAATTGCTAAATATATGGTGCTTGTATCCTACATGTATGTCTAGTCCGCACGAGATTGAAGCACGGACTGTACAGAATTAAAGAAAGCTTGCATTCATTACAGGCCACCAGCAGTTTATAGTTTTCAAGCAAAAGAAAAAAATTCCCCACCAAATAGCACGATTTGGGCGACGAAATCTCTTTTCAGATGATCCTCAAGGTGTGTTGCATCCCAGGCATTATGGATATTATAAAAGAGATTTCATCATGAAACACAACTCAATCTATGATCGTAGATATAAAGACAAACTTAACATGAACGTTTGTCTTTGTCTCCATGCATTCTGGTCCTTATAGAAGAAACGAAATTGGAAGCCATTTCTCATAGATTCAGATCAGATCAAACTTGGATGCAGAAATATTGCATGCTTCAGTTTGTAAACGGCATGGGTCCCATTTAGTTTTAACTTCGCCATAAATTATGAAACACGAATCACATCCAGCCTCGGCATTTAATCTTTTATGAATTTTAAAGTTGTGAATTGTGCCGTCACGTACAACACGGGGCGACAAGTTCCGTCCATATGAATAGAAAATCTATATCTTAGAGGATTCTATTAATAGGGATAATATTAATGACATCAACCAATAGGTATCGCTAAAATCATTTTCGCGTTAGAACTCCTTGTGCACCTTTCAACTTTTGATTTGTGTGGTTCCCGACAAGTCCGTTGAGATGTTTCCATATGGTAAGATCACGTCAATGACCGGAAGCGTAGTTGTGGCCCTTATTTTTCAAGTTCATTTACGAAAATGTGCAGTCCTTATTTGTTCACTACTTTTTTCCACGGATTTAGCCATCCATGCCTTTTCAAATGCCACATTTACTTTGATATAAACAAATTCAATGAACAAACTATTCAATCACTTGGAAGGGCAAAGTGCCATTAGCTAGCTGGACAAAAAGAAAAATAAATTCTGACACACCTCCATCCTTTATGACGCAATATCTTGCGTGCCAAATCATCTCCACTCGGCCACTTAATTTGAATGAAGAGTGCAACGAGCAACGAACTAAGCGTTCAATAACACCGAAAGCATAAATTATGAACATGTTGATGTGTCTGAAAGTAAAAGTAAAAGTAAAAGTAAAAGTAAAAGAAAAAGGCAAAGGCGGATTCAACTTTCCATAACATGAATTTGCCTTTTCTTTATAGTATCCTATTTTCTTTTTATATAGAATTTTTTTATTAAAATTTATATAAAGAAGTTTAGATATGGTTATATTTGATCGTGTTTCTATGTATCAAGAGTGGAGTTAACCTAAAGTGGTTTCTATTCCTGGTAATCAATCAAATCTTCAAAGCTAGGAGCAGACGTCTCACGAAGTTGCAGATAGTGGTTTCAATGCAACGTCAAAAGTTGAGATGGATGGCTTAAAGGTTAGTAATGTTTTTCTAAAAATTATAAATGAAAATAAATAAATTATATGCTCCACTGAATTGAATTAAATATGCATTCTCCAGTGAAATGAATTCAATTAGAAGAATGAAGATATTTTTTTATAAACTTTTTTTCTTTTATTTTCATGTTGCAAGATAATGTAAATTATTTTTGAAAATATATTATTTTGGTTAACCAAATATTAAACTTGAAAACCAAAACATTTTTTATAAGAAAATTGTTAAACCCACTATCATTTTAAAGATAAAGATTTAGTTACATTGAAAATTGAGAGGCAATAGGAAATGGGTTGAGGGACTGATACTAGGTTTACATTCAACAATCCTTCAATAAATAACTAGTCATTATTAAGATGGAGAGTGAAGAGTTTGATTTAGGGTTTTATGGTGGAGAGTGAAGGGCTCAATTTAAGATTATCTAAGGGTATGGAAGTGGATAGGGCATACAAGGGGATGTGTAAAGGAAGAGGCCAGTATTGGGCCACTATCCATTTACTTGGGGGTGGTGGCTTATCTTTATGAAGGTTTGTTGGGTGAGAGGGATAATGGATTACACAAGGTGATCTAAATGAGCATTAAGTATAGAGAGTATAATGCTTGTCATTTCTATAGGTTGATGGGGTGAAGGTGTTGTGAAACCAGCTCCAAAAATAGAAGAAAAGAGATATCAACGCCTTATAAATAAGCCAATTCGAGGGGGAAACCTCCAATACATTACATGAATGAACAATTCTTAGATGATACAAATTACAAAACCTCCTTTCTATATATAGGAGTCCATGGGGCCACAATGTAATCCTAGCCGACCTAACAATAATAATTTAAGGGCACAATAATAACAATATGGGGGTTACAGGGGTACAATAATAACAATAAGGGGGTTACACTAACAATAATAAGGGACTATACTAGTAATATAGGGACCTAACATGCCCCTCCCCTTCAAAAAGTGTTGTCCTCAACGCTTGAGTAGCTCTGGGTGCTTCTGTATAAAATTCTCATCCTCCCATGTAGAATCTTCAGTGGGTAAGTTCTTCCACTTGATGAGATACTCTGAAATTGATCGATTCCGTAGCTGTCGAGTTCTTGTTTCCATGACCGCTTCAGGTTCCAATATGATTTTCCTTCCTCATCAAGTTCTGGCAATATTGTTTGAACTGGAAGATTTTCACCTATAACCTTCTTTAAGCATGAAACATGGAAAATTGGATGCACTCGTGAAGAAGGAGGAAGCTCCAATTTGTATGCCATAGTACCAATCTTTTGCAACACCTTGTAAGGACCATAGTACTTTGGCGATAATTTATTATCCTTCTTTGCTTACTTGAGGGACATTTGTTTGTATGGTTGTAGCCGTAAAAATACCCAATCTCCTACATCAAAACTTCTCTCGCTACGATGTTGATCTGCCTATTGTTTCATTCGATTTTGTGCCAAATTCAGGTTATCCTTTAAGAGTTGGAGAACTTCTTGATGATGCTCGATGTGATCTTCCACTGCTTGAACCTTCGAATTTTCCCTTAAAGATGATGTGATAGATGGTGGATGATATCCATAAAGTGCCATAAATGGGGTCATTTTTGCTGCAGTATGGAAGGAAGTGGTATACCACCATTCAGCAAGAGGTAACCACTTGACCCATTGTGTTTGTTTATCAGATACAAAACAACGAAGATATCCTTCCAAAAATTTATTTATTATCTCACTTTGACCATCAGATTGAGGATGATAAGATGAGCTATGAGCTAATTGAGTACCCAAACAAGAAAATAACTCCGTCCAAAAATTTCCAGTAAAAATGGGATCTCTGTCACTCAAAATAACCCTTGGGCTTCCATGTAGCTTTTGAATTCTGTCCATAAATGTAGTAGCAACTGTACTTGCTTTAAATGGATGAGATAATGTACAAAAGTGTGCATACTTGGTAAGTCTATCAACTACCACCATGATGACACTCTTTCCTTCGGACTTAGGTAAACCTGTGATAAAATCCATTGAAATCTCCTCCCAACGTTGACTTGGAATGGATAAAGGTTGTAGAAGACACGGGGTCTTAATTGTCTCAACTTTATTCTGCTGGAAAACCAAACATTCTGCCACAAACTTTTGAATATCAGATTTAAGGCCATCCCAAAAAAATTCTTTCTTCACCCCATGGTAAGTTTTTAAAAATCCTGAGTGTCCTCCTAAAGGAGAAGTGTGCAATTCCAAAAGAATCTTTTGTTTTAGTTGGGAATTCTTACAAAGATATAAGCGATCTTTGTACCATAAGGAATCATTTTTCCAACTAAATGAATCAGATGTACTAGGATCTTGCTGCAACTTTTGAATGAGTATCCATACATCTTTGTCCTTCTTCCATTCATCTCTTGCTTCAGTTATCCAATCTGGTTGGATAATAGAAATGGCACAAAGCAATGCTCCCACCTCTTCATTCTTTCTTGAGAGTGCATCTGCAACAACATTAAGCTTTCCTTTTTTGTAGATTATTTCAAAGTCATAACCCAACATCTTTGTGACCCATTTTTGCTTCTCTTCTAAAGATAGTCTTTGTTCCAAAAAGTGTTTAAGACTATCATGATCAGTTTTTACCTTGAAGTGTCTTCCCATTAGGTAAGTTCGCCATTTCTTTAGTGCATGTAGTATTGCTAACATTTCCTTCTTATAAATAGGTTTCTGTAAATACTTTCCTTTGATTGGACGACTTTCAAAAGCAATGGGTCTTCCTTCCTGCATTAAAACTGCACCAATTCCATTTCCTGAGGCATCACATTCCACAATAAAGGCTTTTGTGAAGTCTGGCGTAGCTAAGACCGGTGCTAGGCACATTGCCTCTTTAAGATGTTCAAAGGCCTTAGTTGCTTCAGGAGTCCATGAAAATGCATCTTTCTTCAATAATGTTGTTAGAGGTGTTGCTATTCTCCCATAATTCTTAACAAACTTGCGATAATGCCCTGTTAACCCGAGAAATCCTCGCAACTGCTTTATGGTTGTGGGGACTTTCCATTCCTTAATGGCTTTAATTTTGTTAGGGTCTACCTTAACACCTTCGTGAGATACAATATGACCCAGATATTCCACCTCTTGTACTCCAAAGAAACATTTGGATGTTTTTGCATATAATTGTTTCTCCTCCAATAGTTTGAGCACCCTGTCAACATGTTGAACATCATCCTTCCAAGACTTGTTGTAGATTAGCATATCATCAAAAAATACTAGCACAAATTTTCTAAGGAAGGGTTTGAAAATGGAATTCATCAACCCTTGAAATGTAGAAGGTGCATTGGTAAGGCCAAAAGGCATGACCAAAAATTCATAATGACCCTCGTGAGTTCGAAATGTTGTTTTTGGAATATCTTCAGTCTTCATTCTAATTTGATGATATCCTGAACGAAGATCCAACTTGGTAAAATAAATTGCTCCATGTAATTCATCCAATAATTCATCAATCACAGGAATGGGAAATTTGTCTTTAATGGTGAGCTTATTGAGCTCCCTATAATCCGGACACATTCGCCATGATGCATCCTTCTTGTGTACCAACACTACAGGAGCAGAGAAAGAACTTTGACTGGGTTGAATTATACCCGCCTCTAACATTTCTGCAATCATACGTTCAATTTCGCTCTTTTGGAAGTAAGGATATCTATAAGGCCAGATGTTTGGAGGAAAACTTCCTGGAATCAAATGAATAGCATGATCATGATCACGAATAGGTGGGAGTCCTTTGGGAGTTTCAAAGACCTTGGAATGATTGTCCAAGACTTGTTGGAGATCTGCAGAAATAGATGATTTTGATGTTGGAACTTCTAGTGAGCATAATTGTGCAATTACGCATCGCTGTTCTTTCTTTAGAAGCTTTGTCATGACATTAGAGCTTATTATCCTTCCTGGCTTCCCCGCAATACCCCGTAATTCAACTTCCTTTCCTTCTGAAAAAAATTTCAAGAAAAGTTCTTGAAAATTAAAAGCTACCGTCCCCAAAGATTGTAACCATTGTACTCCTAGTACAGCATCAGCACCTCCCATAGGAATGGAAAGCATTGGACTAGTCAATACATATTCCCCCATGGTTAGCTTGATATTATGGCATTTTCCAGAGCAATTTATAGTTCCTCCATTTGCAACCATCACTTGACATTCTGATGCTGGGTATAGGAAACAATTCAATTCCTTGGCTACCTTACAATGAATAAAATTATGGGTGCTACATGAATCAATCAACACTATTACCTTTTTCTTCTTGATATGTCCTTCTATCTTGAGAGTTTGAGGAGTGGTAATTCCTGCCAATGCATTACACAATATGGTCAGACTCATTTCTTCCTCTTCTAGGGCTAGTTCCTGGTGTATATCCTCTTCTTTTGAATATTCTTGTTCATTTTCTTCTTCCTCTTCACAATCTATGTAAAATAATTTCTTCTCAGCACACTTATTACCTTTAGTTTGTTTGCTATCAAAACTTTAGCAAAGCCCTTTTGCTCTTTTTTCTTCCAATTGTTGTGGTGTCAACATTGTAGGTTGTGGAAATCTAGGAGTAGCAACACTTCGATATTTATAGAAGTGAGTGGTAGTCTCAGGGGCTTCACTCAATGAATCTTTAACATATCACGTGTGATCATGGAATATTAAAAAACACCCTTAATTTGAGTACATATTGGAAAATACCTCTAAAAATCACATTATTTAACCCCTTCCCAATATAAACCCAATACACCTTCCAAATTTAAAAATCCCCTACTTTCACTATAGATTGTAGGTATCCTTTTTTTCATTTACATTTTTTATACCCCTTTATATTTTTTCATTAACTTTGAGCTCCATTTTTTATGCTTTCCAATATAAAAACCCTTTACCCCCTATATATCCCCCAATATATAATGTCATTTTTTCCTCATTATATATCCCCAAATATGAACCCACGTGGCATGGTATTGCTCTCGCAGTGAAGCCCCTGTGGTGGTAGTCTTCCTTGTTGCCATAATTTTACATTAAATTTTTCTTGCCAACCTGAATGTCTTCTCCAATGAATCAGGTTCCAAAACGCGAACTTCATGTTGGATGTTATCCTTTAAAGTACCTATGAAGAGATCAATCCTATGTTCCTCTAGAATATTAGTTACTCTTATATTCAATTTTTGGAAGTCCTCAATGTGCTCCCCCACTAAACACTTTTGTTTGAGATTTATCAATTGGCTAAAGAAAGTTTTTCTCTTTGTATCTTCATAATGTGCTATCATTTCCTCCATAAAAATTGACCAAGTGACAATTTTTTTACAGGAGCAAAGTCATCGATACCATACAAATGTATTTTGTTCTAAATGTAAAGTTGCAATGCGTACCTTTTGTGTGTTTTGCACATTATTGAGATCAAAATATTTCTCCATCTGTAGTATTCATGTTATAGGATCCTCTCCATCAAACTTCCTCATATCCATTTTTGGAATATGGTGGTTCTTCCCTCCAACATTAGAGTTTATGAAATCACGATTAACATTTATTTTGTTCTCATCATGAGTTTCCTCTACTAATTTTCACCATTAGGAAACATTTCTTGTATCAACTTTGTCAAACCTTCCATGTCTACTTTTAGATCATTCTTCATGTTTTCCATCTTAACTTCCATGTCATCCATCTTAGATTACATGCCAGCTTCCATGCCATCCATCTTAGCTTCCATGCCATTCTTCAAACCATCCATCTTAGATTCCATGCCTTTCATCAAACCATCCATCTTAGTTTCCATGCCTTTCTTCAAAACTTCCATGTCATTTTTTGTTGCTCTTTACGAGAGTGAAATTTTTTGCACTTTCTCTTGTAATTTTTATATGTCATGTTGCCATTCTTCATCTTTATAAGTCATAGTAGAGTCTTTTAGAGGCTTAATGGGTGTTGAATTCTTTTTAGGGGCCATTTGAGAATCCAATACTGATATCTATTCTACAATATGCCTTTGGAATCAATTCAACTTGATTCTTCAAACAAGACTTATGCAATTCGGAAAAAAAAAAATACACACCTTTTACTTGCTTTTGAGGAGCTCGATATTAAAATTGAATTATCTCTATACTTGCATATCCTCAATATCTGAAATTAGGCCCTGTAGTAGTCCTCTGAAGCTTCTTTCAAATTTCATAGGTCTGACTTTATTTGGATTCTTCAAGACAAAGTTATGTCTAATCTCCCACAATGACCTAATTATGGACTGGTTGAATAGAGCGGACTTGTAAGACTTGCCACGTATCATTATTTGCACCTTTGGCTCTGAAATTTATAGACATGAAACTAAATTCTGTGCACTTCCAGTCACTTTTTATAGAATTCCAATCTGATGATCAGAGAGACAGTTATGAATAGTTTCCCACGATCACCTCTTTGAGATGAAATTCGGGAGCCTAAAAATGACCTAACTTCCACAGATCATATCTCTGAAAATATTACAAACCAAGCTCTGAAATTTTGCGACGATGTTCCTTAGGATTTTGGCTTCGTGCTCTAAAAATGTCTACTTTTTAACCTTCGTAGAAAAAAAGTTATAGCGAAAATTCCGCGATGTCCTTTTTAATTAAAATTTAGGAGCCTACAAAAAAAACCTAATTTCCACAGATCATATCTCCGTAAATATTGCGAACCAAAATCTGCAATTTTATGACAGTGTTCCTTAGGATTTCGGCTTCGCACTCTAAAATTTTTAGCTTCTGAACCTTCGTAGAAAAAAAGTTATAACAAAAATTCCACGATGACCTGTTTAGAGCAACGAAACCCTAGAATCTAAAGCTCTGATACCAAATGTTGTGAAACCGTCTTGGATGATACAAATTACAAAACCTCATTTCTATATATAGGAGTCCATGGGGCCACAATGCAATCCTAGCCGACCTAACAATAATAATTTAAGGGCACAATAATAACAACAAGGGGGTTACAGGGGTACAATAATAACAATAAGGGGGTTACACTAACAACAATAAGGGACTATACTAGTAATATAGGGACTTAACAGAAGGCATTAGCACAACTATACAATTCTATGATGTCTAAGGTATCTATTAATGCCTTAATTTTCATTAAGAGGGTGATTTTGAGACAGTCGACATTGGATATGACGATAAAGAGAGATATTTTGCAACGAATGAGTCCAATGAGCTAGGATTGCATTCCTAAAGGTGACAAGGTTAATCCTAGGGTCAAAGCCTATAAATAGAAACAAAAGAACCCAATCTTCTTAGTGAGGATCAACATCATCACATCAAAGTTTGCATGGAAATTTGTTGATTTAAATGTTATAAAACTAAGTAAAATACCATGAAAAATGAACCCAATAAATTTATATTTTATATACTTAAGTTTAGGGAAGGTAAAAAAGGAAATGGTAATCACAATGAAAAATCTTTTGCATTGCAAATATAAAATAAATCAATCTTCTAATGAGATGTTAGGCACGTACAATGAATAGTTTCAAAATGGACTTCATTAACACTAGCCTTCAATTAAACAATATTCATTATATTTTTTAAATTGGAAAAGTTGACAAATATTTCCTAATCATCCAAATAAATTTATAGTAGATGCAATAATTATTTCTTGGTGATTTTTTTCCTTAGAAAAGAATCATTCCTTTTCATTCCATAAAAAAATAGAAAAGATACATAGAAAGGAAGGACTGGTTATTTCTCCATGGACGTAGCCCAAGTTGAATACATCTAGGGGAGAGACTTCTATTGTTGTGCAAGGACCAGTACTAGTTATACTACTGGTCCCACACATCCACCAAACATAAATTAAAAACTCACTAAAATATGCACATAAATATTTGATAATATGCACATAAATATTTGGAAATAAGTTATATAAGTTACATAAATATGTCCAAAATGGGCCCAGTTTTTTACTAGACCAACAACTACCATACACCAAATCTAACATCACAAGTTGACAAGACCCACTGTCTCAAGTACCTCCAGTTCTGAATTACCATTCAAGGCAAAATGCACTACAAAACATTACAAAGCTACCCATCCAAAAGTACTGTTATCCCATCAAACAGTCCCCCACTGATTTTGCATTGGGGGACTACATCTCATTGCTGAATAACAGCTAGACAAAAACTGGGTAACCCTTGCACAAAGATTGAGTACCACCTGCACAAAAATAGGTGAAATGTCTGTCAGCAATATCTACATGTTTGTTTAACCATTCAGCCTATTGAAGACATTAAATGACACAATTCAATTAAGGAAATAGTTCACCCAACCTTTCATTTCAAGAATTAAACACAACAGTCCTGGAATTACAGGAATTAAATTCTGAAAAGCATTTCAATTCAGAAATTAAATTCAGGAAAGCACAAGGATCAACCATGATAGCTTTTCAGCCATTGGATCATGTACAAATCAATCCACACCACACAATTAAATTTGGGAGATGGTAATCCATGCCAATCTTCCCTACCAATGAAATTCTAAATCATAAAACTATAAAACCTCAACTGTTACTGCATTTGAGGCATTTTTTTTTCTCTTAAACTACTGCTGACATACATTCAAAGTTTTCAGACAGTGTTCCATTCATTTTGCAGACATACAGTTTTCAGAAAGTGAGTTTTCAGACAGTGAGTTTCCATTTTGCAGACATACAATCCTTTTCAGACAGTGTTCCAGACATACAAACAGAGGACAGAGTGTGCTCAGTGTTACATTACAGACAGAGTGTGTGCACAGTGTTACATTCCAGACAGATTGTGTGCACAGTGTTACATTCCAGACAGAGTGTGTGCACAGTGTTACATTCACTCTCTTCATCAGTTGCTATTCACTCTCTTCATCAATTGCTGGAGACAACATACAGGTATTTCGTTGTTCTTCAATAATGTTATTCAAGATATTAAGCAGATTTGGATATTGACTTTATATTGAATAAAATCTTTCAATAAAAATAGTTCTAACACACAGTCCATGTCCAAATATAAGTCCATTTTAAAACAGGCACTTACTGATTTTAGACAAGTCCATGTAGCTAATAGCCATGTAGGTATCACATATCTTTCTGATGTTGATATTACAAGTAATACATAATTGACAAGTAATACTTCAATGCGAATTAATTCACAACAAACAACTGAAAGATTTCATGTTATTAGCAAAAATTTTGGAATTCATACATAATTATAGTTTACTCTATACAGTTGTGTTGTAATACTTATCAAATTTCTTAACGATGTTGGAAATTTCAGGTTGTAGACATGCCAAGAGTTTCTGTTGCAGATCGGATAAGGAACAGGAGGCGAGGGAGAAGGGGGGCCCAACTGCGGAGCAGTTCATCAGATGATGATGTCAATGCTCCCATTGCTCCTAGTAATGTAGTTGAAAAGGACCCCGTGGTTGCAGATCATCCCAGCCCACCATCAGCCACAGAACCACCTTCGACCAAAATACAAGGTGCAATTTCAACAAAGAAAATCAGTGCAATCAGAGGCTGGACGAAGGAAGACATGCTTGCTGCAATTGATGACATCGAGTTTAAGGGATATTCAATCCGTGCATCAGCAAAAAAACATGGTATTTCTGCCTCAAACATACATTATTGGATAAATGGGTTGACTAATACAAAGCGCAGAGGGCCTGTTACAGTCATGACTGAAGAGGAGGAAGATGAGGTGGTGGAGTGGTGTAAGGAGATGGCCCAATTGGGACATGGGTTAGAGCTTATCCAACTTAAATCCACTGTAGCTCAAATATGTCAAGGGAGGCCAAACCCCTTTAAAGATGGTTTTCCCGGTAAGTCATGGTGGAGTGGGTTTAAAAAGAGGCATCCAGACCTTGTGTTACGTACAGCAGAGGGCCTTGACAGAGACCGGGCTTTAAATATACGCCCTGCAATTGTTTCCAAGTTCTATAACACTCTTTCTGCTGCATATGACCAGCACTCATATGCCCCAGACCACATATGGAACTGCGATGAGACAGGCTTACAGGCAGGAAGAAATTGCGGTATGCAGGTAATTGCAAAGAGAGGGAGTATAAATGTGCCTAAGATATTGCCTAAGAGCAGGGAGTGGATCACAATTCTTGCCTGTGTCAATGCAATTGGCTCATCTATACCCGGATTTTATCTATTTAAAGGTAAAACTCAACTAAAAAATTACATACAGAATTGTGAACCGGGGGCATGCATGGCTGCACATCCACATGCATGGATGACAAAGGAACTGTTCCTAAATTGGCTTTGCCACTTTGTTGCTTCTGTACCGGGTGGTGTCTTGCCTGAAAACATGCACTTGATGATTTTAGATGGCCATGGAAGCCACATGGCTGTGCAGACAATCGAGGAGGCCAATAAGTTGGGCATTGACCTGTTAACATTGCCGGCTCATACTACTCACAGATTGCAGCCCCTTGATGTGAGTGTGTTTGGGCCTTTCAAGAACTATTTCAGGGTCGAGCGAGCTTCATGGATGGCAAAGAACCCAGGGGTGGAAGTAAAGAGGTTTGAGCTAGCTGATCTTGCTAGCAAAGCATTTAAAAGGGCTCTCACACCTTCTAATATCAAGGCTGGATTTAGGAGGACTGGTATATGGCCACTCAATTATGATGCTCTTATGCATGATACCACATGTAGCCAAGCATTTGAAGTGGAAGGTCAAGAAGCAAAGAATTTAGAAGAGCATGTTGGTGCCCAAGAAGATGTAGCTGTTGCTGAAGGTATAATGTCCCTTTCTGAAGGGTTGTTCTGTGGTGGTGATGATGCTGAGCATGTCAGTGAGACACAGTTCAGTGATGAACCAACTAACAATATCAATGAGGCCGTGACACCCACTGATGCAGCTGACAATGAGCAATTGACCATGCCAATCCAAGTAAGTGCACCATCATGGCTGGCAGAGGCCGTGATGAATATCACTGGAAATAATGTAACATCCACCAATGAGGATGAAAGCATGGACATGCCTTCACAACCATCATGGTTGAACACCGAACTTGTTCATTATTTTGTGGACAATGGATCACTAGAAGAGGAGCCTATTCAGCATGAAGTACCTGAAGAAGACAACAATGGGGGCCATTCAGTTGTCCTAGAAGATGAAATCCAGCAGGCAGGTCTGGAAAAGCAGAGATTACTTAGTGCATTCCTAAAGCTACCAGTAGAGAGAGTGAAGGCCTCATCAAGGAACTCAGCCTCAGATTATCTTCGTTTAGGGAGGAGTTCACAATTGCTCACATTTGAAGACTATATGAATTTAATGTTCGAGTCTGAACGTAAAAATAATGAAATTCAGGAAGCTAAAAAGAGAAAGAAGGAGTTAGCCAATGAAAAGAGGGTTGCAAGGATTGCAACAGCAGAAGCTCGAGCAAAGGAAAGGTTGGAAAGACAAAAAGCAAGGGAAGATAAGGAACATCAAAAGAAATTGGCAAGGCAACAGAGAGAGGCAAGAAAGGTTCAGCAAGATTTGGAAAAAGGACAAGGGGTGACAAGCAGAGAAGAACATGGTTCAAGACAGTTTGAGGCAAATAGGTTGATGTCTAACATGCTGGATCACATTACAGAGCAAACACCATCATTCCAAGACCTGATTAACATCCAAGTCCCTAGCTATCAGGCAGGGGTTAGGCCCACCTCTTATACCCCTACCAGTGCAAGTTTGAATCCTAATTGTGTTTATATGACACCTGCAGTCAGTGCTGGGGTTAGTAACACAAGTGGACACTTGGGCTACTCAGTCCCACCATGGCTACATGGAACAAATTGGAGTCAACCATATGCCAACATTCAGGCACATCCTAATCATCCAATGTTGGGCAGTCCACCATACTTGGGCAACGCAGGAAATGGAAGCCATCAAGCATAGAGGTGCCATGACTTAATTTTTGTAACTACAAGACACTGTGATTTTGGTAAGGATCAAATAGCATCCATGGATGTTTGGGAAGCTACAAACATTTTCAAATTAGTATGTATGAAACAGTGTCTAAATCCCCCAAGTTTGTTAATCTGTTGAAGTTATAGCCTTATAGCCTATATCAGATTTTGTATGAAGTTATATATCAAACAATTTATAATTCCTACATATCAAACAGTTTCTAAATCCTACAAGTTTGTTAATCTGTTGAAGTTATAGCCTTATAGCCTATATCAGATTTTGTATGAAGTTATATATCAAATAGTTTATAATCCCTACATATCAAACAGTTTCTAAATCCTACAAGTTTGTTTATATGTTGAAGTTATATATCAAACAGTTTTATGAAGTTATATATCAAACAGTTCATGATTCCTACATATCAAAGTTAAATCTTCCACTTAGCAAAAAAAATTTATATAAGATATGCTTAAACCAACTCAATGTAGCAATATCTACAAGAATAGAAATTAAATTATGGGGCTCTTCTAAAACACTCGTGTTGCAGACACGATTGTACATTAAGATTCAAATAGCTAACAAAAAAATTTATCACCATTTTTTCTTCAGTTAGCTTTTTTGTACATCATTTCAAAGTTAAATCTTCCACTTAGCAAAAAAAAAATTATATAAGATATGCTTAAACCAACCCAATGTAGCAATATCTACAAGAATAGAAATTAAATTATATGGCTCTTCTAAACACTCATGTATAGTCAAAACATTTATAGACATTAATCTGGATTTCTTTACAGACCACAGACATCTTAATTTACTGTTCTCTTGTAGCTCCTCTCCGAACAAATTAAGATTGAGAGAGAATATAGCTTACACAAAGTTTGAATAATATAACATTATCTCCAGTATATACTGGCTAGAATAACATTAAAGAAAGATACACTATCTCAGATGTGGTGACTGTTCAGCAAGACACAGGATGGTTATATAAGATCAACATTTAGTCAACATGACCTAAAAGAACAAATTTCAGTCCCAATTGGGCCGGCATCCAATTCAATTCATGTATAATTATATATATACAAAAGCTTGAGCTGGCGGGTCTCCCATAAAATTGCGGCTTAGAGTAATAACCTTCATCATATATCTAACAGGAATTGTAGACGTAATTGAATCTTTTAATCTTAAAACAGGGCAAAACTCTAGTTAGCAACCAGAAATACTCTAAACAGTCTCCAGTCTCCTATATGTTGTAGATTCACATTAAAAGAAGGAAAGGAAAAATGATAACAAAATCGCATGTCCACATACAGGCAATAAGGGTCAAAGATCAAATTCCACACATATTGCAACAACAATATATTTAATCATTACCACAATCTCTGACGCAAGCAAGTCATCCAAACCATGCACAACGAAGGTCCCATTACAAAGGTTACCCTAATACATAGCTTAGTTCCAGTATTCTAGTAATATGAATGAATACATGTTGTAACTATTGATAAAACATAGCATTATCTGTAATAAGCATGAAGCTCAGTCAAAGTATAAGCTATATCTATACGATACTTTGAAGCTGATTACCTCATAGTAAACATTATGACTCCTTGTAACATGTATGCCTTATAAGTTATAAGCATTGTATAACCAGATCAGGTCCCATTGTTACTGCTTACATTGCAGTATAAGCTGAGATGTACAACCCTTGTAACATTTGTAATCAGTGTATATGGATCTTACACAATGACGTAATGTAAACATCAGTGTAATCACTTGTATAAAGTAGAGCACATATAAGGTATGGTAATGATAGTGTATAGCTCTTTCCAGAATCTTCATAATAATCGACACTATTACAACCTTGTAAGGATAACTAGATACTAGTGTTTATACCTGTATATAATGCCATAAGTATTGGATATTGTGTAATGATTAGTGTATATCTCGTAATGAGGATGTAAGTACATTGGTTGAACCATGCAACTAAGCTTCTGTATTAAAGCTTACAGGATATAAGTTGGCACTACTAGTATAACCATAAAAACCTTGTAGTAAGGGTTACGTTTGCAGTATCCTTTTGATTACTGATCTTATCTATGTGGATCCCAATGGTAATCATTCACTACTTTGATTTTATATCTCATAGGTTACTTATCAGTAGTATTGCATGAGTGTAATTACGTAATCAAATCATGTATGTTATCTCTTTTTCATAGCATCATGGCACTCATAGAGCTTACAGACCACAAACATCTTAATTTACTGTTCTCTTGTAGCTCCTCTCCAAACAAATTAAGATTGAGAGAGAATATAGCTTACACAAAAACGCATGTCCACATATAGGCAATAAGGGTCAAAGATCAAATTCCACACATAATGCAACAACAATATATTTAATCATTACCACAATCTCTGACGCAAGCAATTCATCCAAACCATGCACAACGAAGGTCCCAGACAAAATAGTGAAGTCTTTGAGCGCAGCAAAATTTAGTCAACATGACCTAAAAGAACAAATTTCAGTCCCAATTGGGCCGGCATCCAATTCAATTCATGTATAACTATATATATACAAAATCTTGAGCTGGCGGGTCTCCCATAAAATTGCGGCTTAGAGTAATAACCTTCATCATATATCTAACAGGAATTGTAGAAGTAATTGAATCTTTTAATCTTAAAACAGGGAAAAACTCTAGTTAGCAACCATAAATACTCTAAACAGTCTCCAGTCTCCTATATGTTGTAGATTCACATTAAAAGAAGGAAAGGAAAAAGGATAACAAAATCGCATGTCCACATACAGGCAATAAGGGTCAAAGATCAAATTCCACACATATTGCAACAACAATATTTTTAATCATTACCACAATCTCTGATGCAAGCAATTCATCCAAACCATGCACAACGAAGGTCCCAGACAAAATACTCTAACATTAATCTGGATTTCTTTATAGACCACAGACATCTTAATTTATTGTTCTCTTGTAGCTCCTCCCCAAACAAATTAAGATTGAGAGAGAATATAGCTTACACAAAAACGCATGTCCACATACAGGCAATAAGGGTCAAAGATCAAATTCCACACATAATGCAACAACAATATATTTAATCATTACCACAATCTCTGACGCAAGAAATTCATCCAAACCATGCACAACGAAGGTCCCAGACAAAATAGTGAAGTCTTTGAGCCCAGCAACATTTAGTCAACATGACCTAAAAGAAAAAATTTTAGTCCCAATTGGGCCGACATCCAATTCAATTCATGTATAATTATATATATACAAAAGCTTGAGCTGGCGGGTCTCCCATAAAATTGCGGCTTAGAGTAATAACCTTCATCATATATCTAACAGGAATTGTAGACGTAATTGAATCTTTAATTCAAAATGTGGCAAACTCTAGTTAGCAACCGAATACTCTAAATCAGCTTCCGCTTCCTATATGTTGTAGATTCATACATTAAAAGAAGAGAAAGAGAAAGGATAACAAAATCAAGTAAGTGGTTCACATAATGTGCAATAAGGGTCAAAGATCAAATTCCACACATATTGCAACAACAATATATTTAATCATTACCACAATCTCTGACGCAAGCAAGTCATCCAAACCATGCACAACGAAGGTCCCAGACAAAATACTCTAACATTAATCTGCATTTCTTTACAGACCACAGACATCTTAATTTACTGTTCTCTTGTAGCTCCTCTCCAAACAAATTAAGATTGAGAGAGAGTATAGCTTACACAAAAACGCATGTCCACATACAGGCAATAAGGGTCAAAGATCAAATTCCACACATAATGCAACAACAATATATTTAATCATTACCACAATCTCTGACGCAAGCAATTCATTCAAACCATGCACAACGAAGGTCCCAGACAAAATAGTGAAGTCTTTGAGCCCAGCAACATTTAGTCAACATGACCTAAAAGAACAAATTTCAGTCCCAATTGGGCCGACATCCAATTCCAATCAAACACTAAAGAGAACCCAAAACCCAAAACCCTACATTCCAATCAAACACTATAAAACCACTCAAAAGAGAACATCTCCTTAAGGTTAAATGTGTTTACAAACACATATATATGACTAGTATGACAGAGTCCTACCTTAAAACTCCTATCCCTCCAGGCTTCCTCCTTCATTCCACAGAGTCCTGCATTGCATTGTCCTTGCCTTCTCCACTGACCTGCAAAAAAACAAAAACACAATCATTCAGAAAGCACCAACATTAAAAAAAAATGCAAAACACTTCAAAAAAAAAACCCTTACACACCTGAAAGCACGAGCTGAAAAATGCACCACCACAGAGCCGATAAAAACCACCATAGAGCCTAGAAAAACCACCACAGAGCCGAACTAAAACCACCACTGCACCGAGCAAAGTTAAACAACTACAGAGCCGAATAAAATTACGACAGGGTGAAGGTAAACCAACTACAGGGCCGAGGCATGACAAAACCTCGCCAATCATAAATAGCAAACAGCCGACCCATAACCACACAGCGCTGAAGAAAAACAACCAAACCACCGAGGTTAAACCACCAGCTAAGCGAGGTTGAACAGGCAACGATTTTCCACCACCCACGATTGCAATGCTGCTGCAGCCGAACCAGGACCAGGGGAGCAGCGGCGCCATCGCCAAGGAGGGAGCGCGCGGACAGTGGCGGTGGAGGCGTCGGGCATTGGAGCCAAGCATCACAACAAACGGAGAATGCAACAGACAGCAACCAGACCTGGACCAAAAAACAACACTTTGTCGACCAGGCTCCACAAAAGGGCGGGAGTAGACAGGCTAGACCGGTTGTTCGACTGCGTGACCGGCTGCACGTGACCGGCACGTGAAATCCATGCCAGCCAGCACCTGCCGTACATGCGATGGCATCAGTTGATGCGGCCTAGGTCCAGTTAGCGCTGAGGTGTTCAGCGACTGACGCCTCTCCCCTATGTCTCTCTCTTTTTTTTTTTTCCTTTTTTTTTGTATTTCCCCATATTTTTATCTGTTTCATTGCTATGTAATATATAATTTTCTAATAAATAGAGATTTAGTTATAGTGAAAAATGAGAGGCTTTAAGAAATGGGTAGAGGAACATATGCTAGGTTTACATTCAACAATTTTTCATTAAATGAATGATCATGATTGAGATTGAGAATGAAGTGTTTTATTTAGGATTCCATAACAGTGAAGAGCTAAGGGTTTTATTTAAGACCATATAAGGTATGGAGGTGGATGAGGAAGGAGGGGGATGTGCAAATGAGGAATTTATTATTGGTTCACTATACATCTACTTGAAGGTTGTCAGCTTATCTTTATGAAGGTTTGTTGGGTGAGAGGGATAAAAGATTATACAAGGATATCCAAAATGAGCATGAAGTAGATAGAAGTATAATGATTTCCATCTCTAGAGTGTGATGGGGTAAAGAAATTAGCACCATTATACAATGGCATGATGACTAAGGTTCCTATCAATTCATTAGTTTTCATTGAGAGGGTGATTTCGAGAGGGTATACATTTTATGTGACCATAAAGAGAGATATTTTACAAGGAATGAGTCCAATGAGCTAGGATTGCAATCCTAAAGGTGCTAAAGGTGAATCAAGATCAAAGGAGCGATGGTAGAAGAAGTGATTATAGTAACAACACTATAACTAGCCAAAAAAACACTCACGTTCTTAGCGAGGAGATACATAGTACAAAATCACACCATAAAATTTCAAATCGAAATTTTTTGTTTTAAATTTTATAAAACTAAGTAAAATACCATGCACAAATTACCTAATAAATTATATTTTATATAGTTGAGGTTAGGAAAGGTAAAAAAAGAAATGGTACTCATACTCAAAACTATTTTTCATAGCAAATATAAAAGAACTCAATCTTGTAATGAGTTGTTTGATGAGTACAACCCACGAGGGCTTCTCTCAATGAAAATATGACGTTTATTCATGGCACCCTTAATTTGACTACATACTAGAAAATACCTCTAAAAATCTCATTATTTAACCCCTTACCAATACGAACCCAATACAGCTTCCCAATTTAGAAAATTCATATTTTCACTAGATATTATAGGTATCCATTTTACCATTTATTCTTTATGATAATGGGTTCAAAAAAAAAATCTTTTAGGGAACAACATACTCATCAATTGAGACATGAAGACATCTTACTTCCCATGGGACTAGGGGAATATAATGTTACTACCTAATAGAGGAACTAACATTGAAAAGAGGGATCAATGGGAAAATGAAACAAGAGATGGTGGGGATGCTCTAATGGATGGTGGTTCAGTCCATAATGGGTCTCGATATTCTCCTCGTTGTGGATCTGGGTCCACTTTTGGTTTTGGGTCATCTTCAAGAAGCTCAGTTTCTATGGATTACTATCTCAAGGTTGAGCCAAATCTCTATGAAATCAAGATGGGGTCCATGGACTCCAATGATATGAAGGGCATGCATGTTGATTTATTGGACTTGAGAAGCCATGTAGGATCTAAAAAAGATAAGGCAGGAAGAGAAAAGTCATCTCAAAAGACAGAGGATGTGCAACTTAATGGTTGTAATAATTTTTATGGCACCACAGAACATCAACAACCACATGTGTTCCAAAGGTTCTAAATTCATGCAGAGGAAAAGGATATCGAAAACACTAAGAAAAATAGTTTTGTAGTAGAAATCCCAGTTTTTGCGTGCTTTGGAGAATCTCATATAGATTTGAAGCTTGGAAAGATGACTTATTTCGAATATATCTCTCGAGTGGGTTCAAGTAAGAGTAACGCCTATTGCACTGAAGCTCGGAACCCAAACCTAACTCCATGCTTATCAGATAGCATACAATGTGTAAGTTGGAACTGCCCTGAGCCTCCAATGTTGTTGCTCTTCATCTGATTATTATTATTATTACTATCATCATCAACAACCCTCTTTGTCATGTCTGTAATAATGGATTTTCATGCAGCGAAGCATGCTTTGGCCTTTGCAAATCCAAATATTTTTTTTGGGTATTGAATTGTATTACTTGTTTTTAAGGTAGGTAGTTTATTAATACTGTCAAGGAAGGATCTTATCTGTTGTTTTTATTAGGTTTGTAGTGTATTTTTTTTTATCTTTTATAAACCCCATTTTTTTTTATCTTTTATCTATTAATGGAAATGACGTGCATTTTCAACAAGAAATTTGAGCCTAGTGGTCTAAAAACCACTGTTTTCTTGCTTTGTGTGTGTTGTATCTTCTTCTTCGTGACAGCCTTAAGGGATATGCAATCACACATGAATGAATTTGAAGGCAACTTCATATCTTTGGTCTCTAAAAGAGAATCTCATAGTTATGAATGCGTTTTTTAGAATCTGATAGCACACATGCGAAAATTGTTTGTGGTCGAGAATTTTCAAATAGTGTATCATTGAATTCCCAAATACAATGCTCCAAATTACCCAAACATTGTGTTTCACATCTCATGCATGGGATTTATTTTTAATTGTATGTTTAGCAAACCTGAGGCTTGGTTTGATAATCATAACCAAGGCTTAGGTTTAGTTGATAGAGTGGTCAACCGAGGCATTATGGGACCGACAAAAGGGTTTTACAAGCCTGTGATTATGTGTGTTTTAATGAGAAATTGACCTGAGTGTAGATGGTATCTGAATGCGATATTATAGAAAAAAAAAAAAAAAACCTTTTTAAAGGTAAATTTTCATGCTTAATAAATATATTTTTAGGAAAGATACAACAAAGCTTCATTTTCTCATTTGTTTAACAAGCTAATACTTGTGCTTCGTCAATATCAGGGCATACAAGAGATGGAAAAGGGTATTACAAGGTCATTTTGATGTCTCTTTCAACAAGAACCTAACCTGGTCCAATTCACAATATGTTTTCTTTCAACTTATTTAGCTTCTACTCCCAGGGAAGCATTAGATTACATTTTTTTGTTAGTGTAGGTCAACTCAAGCAATGTATGTGGTCAGCTCAGGCCTCCACCATTGAAATACCAACATACCTTATTGACCATATGTGCATCAATGCACCTGCTTTCCATACATGTGATTGTTGGATCCTTGAAATTGAAGACAAATTTCCCATGTTGGTTTAGAATTTTGACAAACTATAAATTCATTGCTTGATATTTTATATCCTTACAATACCAATTGCAGGATGATTCACCTAGGTTGCCTAGCGATTTTTTTCTAGAGTAATATATTTCAGAGAGGCAAAATAAAAACCATCATGTGGCATTATTACACACCTTAAAGTCAACATTTTGTAGTTTCCAACCTTTATTTTTAATCATCAGTGGATGATTTCCAAAAGTTAATTAAATAAATTCTATTGATGCAATGTTTCCTAGAGTTGAAAAGGTAGAAAATGAGTGTGATGCTGGTAGGGAAATAATGCTTCATTCTTCTGCAACACTTATTTAGTAAGGTGAAATATATTTTATAAGTGTTTAGGGGAAGAAATCATATTCAGGTTTTAGTTTAAATTCTTCTATATGTGTTACCTAATTCCAATTTTTTTAAGGCAGTCATTAATTCCTCATACATGTTGGTTCAATGTGTATGCTTGTAGGATACTTTCTCAAAGGTACCAAATTCCCAGAATAGAGGAGCCATAGTTACACATTTTACCTATGTACCTCAGCTTAGTTTCCAACTTTCCATTCACGGGTAAGAACTTGTCAATTGCATGGGTCATGACTCATATGTAATAATTTGTTTGATTTGTCAACACCATCTAAATGGGTGCGAAAGGAGAAACTAATTTCTCTTGAGTTTGTATTTGCTCATAAATCAATTAAAGAGGGCATGGCATGAGGGTAGCTCATGTTGTTTTGACATGGGTTTAAGAATGTTGCGTATTTATTTCACCATTTAATTGATGTGAATGAGTAAACTAAATGTTGGGTAGTATTTTTAAAAATGATTAATGGCCATGTTGTAAATGAAAGGTGTCATTAGACTTTAAAGCATGCCAACACAATAGATGAGATTGTATTTATTACTATTCTCTTACAAAATTCCAAAATTAGAATTAAATGAAGTTAGAGATTTGTGGATACTCCAGTTGTTGCATGATTGTTTTTTTTTCTTACAAATATCTCTTATTGGAGCATATATATTGGAAAAAGTACTTAATGTGAAAGTGTAATTTGCTAATATACAGGTAGGTCTACAACAAAAAAATAGATGGTAACTGACAATATCACATAACAATAGTATCCAATATGTGATTTGTGAAAGCTCAAATATTAATTTTCCTCAAGTCAAAGATCCTTAACGATAAATTTTATTGTTATTACCACAAGGATCTTCAGGATTTCCTTCACAACATTTCCAAATTTCCTTTCATGAGTAAGAAATTCTCAATTGCATGAGTCATGACTCTTATGTAATATCTATTTTGGTGTTTCAACATCAACTAAATTGGTGCCACTTCTCTTGAGTCTGTATTTTCTCAGAAAGAAAGTAAAGAGTAACTCATGTTTTTTTTACATGGTTTTAAACATGCTCCATATTTATTTCACTATTTAATTGATCTAAATGAATAAACTATATGTTGGGTAGTATTTTTAAAAGCGCTTTATGGGCATGCGGTAAATGAAAGGTGTCATTAGACTTTAAACGAAGCCAATAGAAGATGCCATCATAATGGATGGGATTGTATTTGTTACTGATCTCTTACAAAATGCCAAAATCAAAATTAAATGAAGTTAGAGATTCATGGATAATCCACTTTCAATGATTTGTTTTTATTCTTACATATATCTCTTATTCGAGCATCTAGATTGGACAAGTACTTGATGTGCAAGTATAATTTTCTAATGTATAGGCAGGCTTACAACATAAAATTAGATGGTAAATAACAATATTATATAATAGTAGTGACTAATATGTGGTTTGTGAAAATTCAGATATTTCTTTTCCTTAAGTTAAAGCCCCTTACCAATAAATTTTATTGTTATTGTCACCAGGATCTTAAGGATTCCCTTCTGCAAATGTAAAAGTTTATGCTACCAAGTATCAGTGCCCCAATTGCAATATGGTAAAGGATGTAGGAGTTCAGTCTCATGGTGAATGTTGAGAGGGGTCAATATAACTAATTTGAAGATAGATAAATATTTGGCACCTGGTGGGTGGAGATCAAGTCTATCCTCAGGCTCTTAGAATCTTTTTGGAGCTCAAATGGTGAAGGTTGCCTTAATGTTGGCAGAAACAACAGAGTTGGAACACCTCCATCAATAAACCCATCAAATGTGATGAATCTACATTGCAGACTAGAACTTAAAAGTATGAAATCAAATCCTCGAGCTCCACTTGACTTGTTTACATATAAAATTCATAGCCAAACAAGGGAGCTACTATCGAATCATTGATTATATGATTTTGAAAGGAAATCTCTATTTAGGACAATGCTACAAAGGGACCATAGTACACCAATATCACCTTTATCGTTTGTTGACTATGTTGTGTAATATAACCCTCCAGTTTCTCTTTCTAAGAGTGTGAGCTCATATCCCTACAATAGACGCCAGTTGAACATTAGTCCTTCTTATACCCAAGGATCTCTCTATAATCATGCATCATATTCAACTATCTCAAACTTCTATTTGGACAAGATTCTTAGTTTTACAACTTTACAGAATTCTACTGCTCTTGAGAAGCGTGCACCAAACTATAATTTTGCAAATAATTGTGCTTTCATTCTACCAAAATTGAAATCACCATATGTTCACAGTGTGGCCATATATAATGCAAAAATTGATGAATACCAAGAAGAGATTCAACACAAGTTGTAGGAAGTTGGAGAGAGAGCTACTCAGTGATAATGATGATGCTTTCATTGTGAGTGCCCTTAGCCCTGAGCAAAGAAGTCACCTTGACCTTGAATGGCTTAATGCCACACAAAATATTATATCAGAGGAGTTATTGCTTATTCAACCATTTCAGGTGAATCACAGGGTTACCATAACAAGAACCAGGAAAATCCAACAAGTAAGGCTAGTATATCTCAGCTAGAATATCAAAAGAATTCATTTTCATCACACCGTATTGGCTTGACATCAAATCCTCGAGCTCAACTTGGCCCGTTTACATCTAAAATTCATAGCCAAACAAAGTAACTACTGTCCAGGTGTTCACTATCTGATTTCGAAAGGCAAGCTCTATTTAGGATAGTGATACAAAGGAACCACAATACACCAATATTACCTTAGTCTTATACTGATTTTTTTGTGTAATTTAACCCTTCATCTTCTCTTTCTCAGAGTGTGAACTCATATCCCTACCATAGACATGAAATGAGCATTAGGCCTTATAGCTAAGGCTCTCGTTGTAATCTTGCATCATTTTCAACTATCTCGGACTTCAAATTGGACAAGATTCTTCATTTTTCATCTTTACCAAATGCTACTGCTCTTGAGAAGCCTGCATCAAACCATAATTTTGTAAATAATCGTGCTTTCATTCTACCAAAATTGAAATCACCACATGTTTGTAGTCTAGCAATATATAATTCTAAAATGGATGAATACCAAGAAGAGATTCGACACAAACTACAGGGGAGAGCGAGCTACTCAGTGATAATGATGATGCTTTTATTGTGAGTGCCCTTTGCCCTGAGCAAAGCAATCAATTGCATATGACTCATATGTAAGAACTTATCAATTGCATGGGTCACGACTCATATTAATATCATAAACCCAAGGGGAAATAAACTCAATGGTTTAATATTACAAACAGAAGGGAAAATAAATCCTAGGAATTAATATTATAAAAGCAAGTTAAAATAAACCTAAGGGAAAAATATTAAATCTTAAGACAAATAATTAATATTATAAAATCAAGAGAAAATAAATTAAATAGAAAAACACTAAACCCTAGGATTAATAATAAGAACAATGTAATACTTCATGATATTAAATTTTAATATTAAACTGAATATTATAAATCCTGACATTATTAAACATAAAATTATAAGCCTTAAAATTAATATTATAAACTATCGTTATAAACCTTTAGAATGTATTATAAACTCTAATAATAAACCCAAAATATTAGAATGATATTATAAACTCTAATAATAAACCCAAAATATTATTGATATAAATCCATATGATTAAAAAAAAAAAAACACTCCATAGTCTTGTACAATAATGAACATTGATAGAAAAAAAAAATTTCCTTACTGTATAATACAAAAACTAATAAATTATATATATATATATATATGTTCCATAACCAATAGAGAAAATGAAAATTATTAAAATATTATAATAAAAATGTGTTCGATGAAGAAAATTTTAAATAATAAAATAATATAATAAAAAATGTTAAATAAGATACTAAAAATAGGAAAATTGTAAATTTCATTCCACGAAAATGGTAAATATTATATTCAAATTTATAGGTATTGACAGGGATATTTTTTTATAATTTTATAATTATTTTATTTTATGTAATGTATTAATTTTTTTGTTAAAAATTTGCATTTTAATAAATTTTATTATTCTGGATAAATTCATGAATTTAAATGGATATTTTTTAGGTTATATTTTATTATTTATTTTATTATTTAATTTAATTTTGTGTTATTTTAAAAATGAAGTTTATTTGTATGTATTAATTTTAAATATATTTTTATATTTAATAATTTATGTAATTTTTTATATAATAATTTAAAAATAAATTGTAAATAATTTAAAAAAATCATTAATAGATTATAATTAATTGAATAATAAAAGGGAAGGAAAAAAATAAAATACAAGCAGAAAGGCAACGAAAAAAAGTAAAATCAGCTCCTCCACAAGCGCAAAATCAAAGTTGAAAAAAAGGTGTAAGATAACGGAAAGACCAGTATATAATAATTATGTATCCGGACATATAATATTTGAATTGAACTTCTTAAAAATTCTGTAAACCTTAAACATGATATTTGAATTGAAATCCTCAAAAAATCTGTCAACTTTAAACTTCATGTTTGTGTGTTTTTCTATTTCAATTTGGAACTGAAAGAATGATATTATAATAAATAGAGAATGTTTGTTTTTCGACCTCTTTAAATATACCGATCATATATAATATTCACAAAATTAGTGTTTAATAAAACAGTTAATCCATAGCTTGAAACATCAGACCAGAGCTACCGGTGGATCGCGCGAATTAAAAGAACTGAAAATAGGGACTAATAAGAAGCGACAACAAACATTTAACAAAGCAAAATTGAGATGTTAGACTTAAAATTTTCTGGACAGATATCATATTTCAATTTGTTTCTTCTGAGGAGATCCAGGAAAACGAATTTAGGATGAATTATACCATACTTTAGATTAATCTGAAAGGTGTTAAAACTTTATCTGCCATGTCAGATCCCAAATTTGTAAGAATGCCAAAAACGATGTAGCACAATTTGCACTAAAGATATGAATTAAATTTTTAATGGTACAAATGTTGTTTATATCCTACAGCTATTTCTGGTCCGCACCAGATTGATGCACCGGCTATACAGAAATACGGAAAGCTTGCATTCATTCAAACTTGAAAGCCGCCGCCAGTTTACAGTTCTCAGGCAGCAGAAAAACTTTACCCATCAAATAACGTGCCCTGACTGACAAAATCTATGTTGAGATGATCTTCAAGGTGGGTGGCATCCCAGACATGATCGTAGAATTCGAACAGTTTATAGTTTTCGAATTCGTCCACGAAGTGCCAGTTTTCACAAAGGGATTTAAGATTCAGATTCCCCGTCAAACCCTCCTCTGTTTCTTCTGAAGATCGACAGAATTCTTCGGGTGTGTCCCAAACAGGGCTCGAAGGAATGCCCAGATCGTCATCTGAAGCCTCCAGGAGATAAGATAGATCAACGCCCGAGTCCGTAGCTAGGGTGAGGCCTTGGTGGTCGCCAGAAATATCAGTGGCCGCAGAATCATACCCCGAGTTAGGGGAAGGATAAGAAGTGAAACAGGTAGTGGCAATCTCTTCCTCGAGGCTTTGCTTGACTCTGTTTACAATCTCCTCACTGGGACAGAATTCATCTTCTTTGTCGTCTTCTACTAAAGTTTGATCGAACTGCAGTAGATGAAGAAACTGCTCTGTTTCTTCACCGTGAAAGCGTTTCCGCTCCTGTACGTCTATGGACTCCGGCAGAGCCTCGAACTCATGGTTGCGTTTCCTGAGCACCGCTTCAGTCATGATCGAGAAACTGCCCGGAGATTCAAAGAAGGAACAGAACGGTGTTGCAAAGAGGAGAGAGAAGGAACAGAACGGTGTTGCAAGGAGGAGAGGATGATGATAGTTTGTGTGCAATGAAGAGCTGGTCTTCGCCTCTAGTAGAACATGCAGAAAAATCGTGTCACCATGTCTGCATTAAGGACTCCAAAGTCCTTGCTAAGGTTGACCACTTCCACCATAGGAAGCTTCAGAAGGCTATTGAGATTGAGAGGCATGCTAGGAAGGAGGCTATTGAAATTGAGAGACATGCTAGGAATCTCAACAGTAACGATGGTTGTAAATTGAGTAAGAGCTGGAATCTAGCTCTCTCAATGCGATTCCTTTCCATCTTGTTTGTTTGTCATCTCGTTAGGACTCTTAGTTTTCCTGTGTTATCTTTTTAGTATTTTCCTCCTTATTCTATTAAAATTCCCCTAACATTTCATTGGTTTTATTTTAGTTTCTTCTTAATATTTATTGCTTATTATTATAATAGACTCCTAATTAATTTATAATTTTTTTAAGAGCCATTTACTTCCTTATTTTACGTTCCTTAACATTTCATATTTTTCTTGTTAATCTTTCTTCCTTTTTATTTTCTTTAATATCCTTAGATAAAAAATTTATTTAATTCTAATAACCAATATTTTTTCTTTTTATATATATATATATATATATATAACTATAATAATAAAAACCCCTTCTCTTTGTTTTTAAAAATTCTAACAACCAATAACTATTCTTAATATTTAAATATATATTTATATTAAAATAAAAACCCATAAATTTTTTATTATTAATTAAATTAATTAATTAATTTTCTTAATAACTAATTTGATTTTCATTTCCTAAAAACTAACTAATCAATTACCTAATTCGATTTTCATCCTAAAAAATTAACTAACAAATTACCTAATTCTCTATTGGCTATTTTTTAATGGCTAGCTTTTTAACGACTATCTCATGGCAATGATGCATCCACATATTAACCAATTATCTAAAGCCTAATTTTTAATGGCTAGATTTTTAACTACTATCTCCTATGATTGATCCATAATATTTATTTAAAAAAATTAATTAACTTCAATATGATTAATCCGAAAAACAATCCAAAAAACATTTATCTACATTATAAATCACAAAAATTTTAAATAAAAAAATATTGTTGATTAACTTTTTACACGAAAGTCCCTTCAACAAACCATGGGTGATTGACTTGATGATGTTTACTTTTTATTACGATTTCACATTTTATATTATTAATTAAATTTTCTTAAAAAGAAAAAGACCGACACAAAAAAAAATCCATTATTTACCGAAAAACCCCTAAAGAGTTCCATAAATTCAATAGAGTGTCCACTTAAATAATTTATAATGATTTTCCTATCGAAGCGATTGTTAAACAAAGACTCATCGTGAATTGTTTTAAATTAAATAAAACATCCACTCTAATCTTTTAAAAAGTCCAGTGCTACACGGTACTTTGGAAAGAGATGAGATTTGAAAACATTCCATAGACTCAGAGCAAGCTTTCATGCTGAAATATCGCATGCATATGTTTGTAAACGAGAGGGTCCCATTTCCTTAGAAAAAAGTGAAGTATACACGTCCCCAATTTGAGAGGCGGGCATACGTGAGAGCTTCCCTCACTCTTTTAAGATATGAATCACATCCACCCACCCACCCAGATTTAATCTTTTATGAATTTCAAGCACAACACCAAGCTATAGGCCCTGTCCACACCAAAAGAAAAAGACAATTTTAGTTTCTTTTATTAATAGAGATCATATCAGTGACGCCAAGCATAAGATATGGCTGAAATCATTTTCGTGTTAAGACTTTTGAACTCCATGTACGCCTTTCAATTACTTTTGATTTGTGTGGGTTTTTATAGCTAACTTTATTTTATGGGTTATACGGTACTAAATGAGGTGGGGTTATACGTTACTAAATGAGGTAGGTATATATGGTCTATCTTTACAATTAAACGAATTTAAATTTAATGATGAGTAGTATATGCCTAATCATATTTAATAACATATAAACCAAAAAATAAGTTTTACCATTCCTGTTTTTATCCCAACAAAAACTTGTCAAGTCAATGACACGAACCATAGTTGTGGCTCTCAATTTTCCAAGTTCTATTACGAAAATGTGCAGTCCTAATTTATTCACTACTTTTTTCCACCGATTTGCTTCTCGATGCCTGGTTTTCAAATGCGGAATCCCACGTTCTCTATTGTGAATATCTTGTGTGCCAAATCGTCCATATTCTAACATAAAATAAATTCAATGTTTAAGCATTCAATCATATCGAAGGACAAAGTCTCATTGGGCCGGCAGTACTAAAAAAGAAAATTAAAGCAAATCATCTATATTATAAGCATTCAATCACATCGAAGGACAAAGTCTCATTGGGTCGGCAGTACTAAAAAGAAAATTAAAGCAAATCATGTATATTCTAACATTAACCTTGAAATAAAATAAATTCAATGTTTAAGCATTCAATCACATCGAATGATAAAGTCTCACTTGGGAACATCTTGCCTCATCTCCACTCTACCATTCACTTTGAATTGAAGAGTGCAATGAACGAGGCGTTCCATAACACCAAAAACGCAAAGTATGAACGTGTTGATGTATCGAAAAGAAAAAGATGGCTTCCTTAGGGGCTTAATGACATAACACAATAATAATACCCGTTTTTTAAATTTTTTATTACTTATGCTATTTTATTTTGCCTTTTATTTTTTTTATTTAGACATTTTTGTTAAGATTTGTATCCAAATCGAGATATAGGTGGTGATATTTCAACTTTGTGTTTTTAGGTGGGTGATATTTCAACTTTGTGTTTCTTATTTGTTGAGATTAGAGGTTATGCCAGTTGTTTTTTAATCTTTCGTAATTAATCAAATCTTCAAAATTAAGTATAAAAATTTGGAATCATTATTTACTTTAGGCTTGAGGATGGTTAGGCTTTTAGCATGGTTTTATTGCAACTTTAAAACTTGATATTTATGGCTCAAAGCTGAGTGACAGTTTTTCCAAAGATACATTAAAAAAAAATAAAAATTGCTACATTGAATTTGAATAATAAGATGTTTTGTTGTTTTGTTGTTTTGTTTTTTTTTTTTAGATTGAAGTTTTTAAATTTATTAACTTTTGTAAAGTATATTAACTTTCCAACCAGCATAATTTATTTGAAGTAAAATTTTTTGGGTTTGGTCTAGGATACTATAGAGGTGAAGAGCGAAGGGCTTGATTTAGGATCATATACAGGTGAAGAGCGAGGAGTTTGATCCAGGATTACATGGAGGGGGAGAGCAAAGGGTTTGATCTATCTAGGATTGTAAAATGGCACAATGGGGAATGGGGGAGCCAAGGGGGGTGTACAATGAAGGAAGTTATTATTGATTCACTATTCATCTACTTGGGGAAGGTGGTTGGGAGAGTTAACTAATATTTTTAAAGGCTTGTTGGGTGAGAGGGATAATGGATTAGAGAGGAATATCAAAAATGAGCCTTAGGTAGATAAAGGTAGGATGCTTGACATTTCTAAAGGATGATGGGGCAAAGGGATTAGCACTACTAGACAATGCCATGATGACTAATGCACCTATTAGGGAATTAATCTTCATAGAGAGAGTCATTTAGAGAGGATTTACATTGGATGTGACCGTAAGGTGGGATATGTTGCAAGGAAGGATATCAATGAGCCAGGATTGCAATACTAAATTTGAATAAGGTAAATGGTGAGAGGGAACAACCAATGAAGGGGTCAAACCAATGATGGTAGTGACATCACTATAATTAATGAAAAACCCTATTTCCTTGGTAAAGAGATCCATATAACAACATTATGCCATTAAAATTTTGAGCGAACATTTCCAAACATATCCAAACATATCTTTTAGATGGATTTATTTTTATATTTTCTAATCCATATTTATGATGTATATGGGAGGTTAATGATGTGTTAGTGAAAATACTAATAATGCCAATAATAGAGTTAACATTTATTGCTCTAATTTTCCTAACAGACTTGAATGTGAAATGCAACTATGGAATTGATATAATTCTCCTTAGAAACCTTTACATTATAGAGGTGGGATGTAATGATATCTAAGAAAAACTATTCAAGTGGATATACAAACTGCTTTCCTATTTAAAAGTGATTTTGGAAATTAGATTGTCATAACCACTTTGGATTTGAGCATAAAATAATTTTGTACTCCTTAAATCAAGCGACATGTATCTCACCACCTTCTATAGCATCAAAGTAAAATCCAAATACTTTGAAATTGTCTTGTTCGTTCTTGAGTTAACAAAAGTTTCATTTGTCATCCACTAAAACCTTTATGGCTAATTTAGGTTGTATGGCCTTAATGCTTTGATAATATGTATTTGAATGGAGGATAGGCAAGGAATTTGAGAAAGTGTGCATTGTTTTTCTATCATTAGTTCCTGCACAAATGAGGAGGGGTGTCTATCTCATAAGTAGGTGGAAATAGTATGATGATGATTAGGTAGATAACTAACATCATGAATGCATCAACAATTTTGATGTCCATGATTATTATAATTATATAGAGAAACAAAAATATCTTATGAGTAACTAGTGGGTAGCAAAAACAAGTGTTTTGACTTATTAGTACATCATAAGAAATCTTAGCAAGTTTGATTTTTTTGAAGTGTATAATTAAACCCAAGTTTCATAAAGTAACGAAGGCCATTAATTTTTTCTTTAAACATTATGTATTTCATGTGCTTCATTTGAGATAGAATTATATATTTCATGTGTTTCATTCGATATAAAATTATAGCAGTTCAATGTCCCACTTTGAAAGAATGAATACGATTAATATCAACGATATTTAGGAATGGTTTCATGTTGGATGGAAATAAAATATTAAGTAAATGCAATTTCATTGATTTCGGTAAAGATTTTTGAGGTAGCATCGCACTTAAAATTGCAAACCTATATATTAAAGCAGAGAGTGAAGAAACAATTGGAGGTGGATGTAAATAACATGCAGAAACAACAATGACATAAGTAGAAAAAAAAGTGCCCATTTATCAATGTAATGCATGTTGTATAGTTAGTCTGCATGTTTGTATAGTTGGTTTTGTTAATAGGTGGAAAATGTGCAGCGTAAGATAGAGGTTTAGAGGTTTCTATTAATACAGATCATATAAATGACACAGCGTAAGATATCGCTGAAATTATTTTCATGGTAAGACATTTGAACTCCATGCACACCGTTCAATTTTTTATTTTATTTTTGTGGGTTCCTGACCAGTCCGTTTAGATGTTTCTATGTAGGACTATCAAGTAAATTCAAGTTCTATGACGAAAATGTGCAGGCCAAATTTGTTCACTACTTTTTGCCACCGATTTGCCTATACATGCCTGCTTTTCAAATGCGGAACCACGTTCTAATGACCAATATCTTGCCTCTCACATTTACTTTGAAATAAAATAATTCAATGAACAAAGTATTCAATCACATGGAAGGACAAAAGACAAAGTGCCTTTAGATCGCTGTACCAAGAGGGAAAAAAAATCCTAACACCTCTCCGTCCTTTATGACGCAGTATCTTGCGTGCCAAATCATCTCCACTCTACCATTTACTTTGATCGAAGAGTGCAACGAGCAACGAACAAATCGTTCCACAACACCGAAAGCACAAATTATGAACATGTTGATGCATCCAAAAGAAAAATGCGGATCCAACTTTCCTTAATGGCAGAATAACATATCACAATGATGGCCTTTTCTTTAAATCATTTTGTCATTTTTTTTCATAGTATCTTATTTTAATTTTTACTCTATCTAGACGTTTTTACTCAAATATGGATTCAAGTATCTTATTTCTCTTTTTACTCTTTTTATTTAGACGTTTTTACTCGTACGGATTCAATTTAAGGCGGAATAACATATCACAATAATAGGCCTTTTCTTTAAACCTTATTATTATTATTTTTTATAGTATCTTATTCTTCTTTTCACTCTTTTTATTTAAACGTTTTTACACAAATTCATATCCACAAGAATTCAGATATAGGTGGTTATATTGTGTTTCTTTGTATTGAGAGTGGAGTTTATGTAAACTGGTTTCTATCTCTCGTAACGAATCAAATCTTCAAAGTTAGGAGCAGATATCTGACATCATTATTTAAAGAGGAGCTGCATAGAGTGGTTCTAATGAAACGTCAAAAGTGGAGGGGCTCAAACTTTAGTAATGTTTTTTTGCAAAATTATAAACGAAAATAAATTACATCCTGTGCTAAATTCAATTCAATAGGAAGAATTGATATAAAGAGAAGCTGCGGAGAGTGGTTTTAATGAAAGCTCAAAAGTTTAGTAATGGTTTTTCCAAAATTATAAATGAAAATAAATTACATCTTATGCTAAATTGAATTCAATAAGAAGAATTATTTTCCGTATGAAAGATTTCTTCATTTATTTACACGTTCTAAGTTAATGTAAGAGGTTTGTACACCTCTCAAGTCCCGGGTTTGGGGGGCCATCTCCTTGACTGGAGTTCAGGGTCAGTCAGGGTTCGAGGGCAGCACCTCTGAAGCTAAAACATATGTAAAATTTTCTTATAAATATTGTAATTTTGTAGTAAATTAGGGTCATTTATTAAGTGGTCGATCTGATGGTAGAAGTTATATTTAATTTAGAGTTTTTTTGCCCTAGAATGCAACCCCTCGATTCACATGAGGGTATTGTATTGTGGTTGTGTGTTGAGTGTGTATTATGAGCGAGAAAGAGAAAAGGGGACTGTGTGAGAGAGTAGAGGATATTGCAACAGATCTGTTGTAGGTTTTGTCTCTTCATTTGTGTTGGATAATAGAACAGAAAGACTGACTATTTCTCTGTGGACATAGCCCAAGTTGGATATATATGTGTCTCTCTTGTTTTATATGTTTTTTTGGTTTGTATTTCCGCATATTTTTATGAGGTTCATTGTTATGTAATATATAATTTTCTAATAGATAGAGATTTATTTATAGTGAAAAATGAGAGGCATTAAGAAATGGGTAGAGGAACATATGCTACGTTTACATTCAACAATTTTCATTAAATGAATGATTGAGATTGAGAGTGAAGTGTTTCATTTAGGACTCTATAGCAGTGAAGCGCTAAGGGTTTAATTCAAGACTATATAAGGTATGGAGAAGGATGAGGATGGACCGGGATGTGTAAAGGAGGAAGTAATTATTGGTTCAATATACATCTACTTGGAGGTTGTGGGCTTACCTTTATGAATGTATTTTTGGGTGAGAAGGATTAAAGATTATACAAGGAGATCCAAAATGAGCATGAAGTAGATAGAAGTATAATGCTTTCCATCTCTAGAGGATTATGGGGTGAAGACAATAGCACCACTATACAATGGCATGATGACTAAGGTTCCTATCAATGCATTAGTTTTCATTGAGAGGGTGATTTCGAGAGGACCTACATTGGATTTGACCATAAAGAGAGATATTTAACAAGGAATGAGTCCAATGAGCTGGGATTGTAATCCTAAAGGTGATAAAGGTGAATCAAGATCAAAGGATTGATGGTAGAAGAAGTGATAATAGTAACAACATTATAACTAGCCAAAAAAACACCCATGTTCTTAGTGAGGAGATACATAGTACAACATCACACCATCAAATTTCAAATGGAAATTTGTTGTTTTAAATTTTATAAAACTAAGTAAAATACCATTCACAATAAACCTATTAAATTGTATTTTATATATTTAAGGTTAGGGAAGGTAAAAAAAGAAAGAAATGGTACTCATACTCAAAACTATTTTGCATAGAAAATATAAAAGAACTAAATATTATAATGAGTTGTTCGGTGAGTACAATGCACGAGGGCTTCACTCAATGAAAATGTGACGTTTGTTCATGGCATACTAAACAATACCCTTAATTTGACTACATACTGGAAAATACCTCTAAAAATCTCATTATTTAACCCCCTGCCAATACGAACCCAATACAGCTTCCCAATTTTAAAAAATCATATTTTCACTAGATATTATAGATATCCATTTACCATTTATTGTTTATGGTAATGGGTTCACAAAACAAACCTTTTAGGGAACATCATACTCATCGATTGAGACATTAAGGCATCTTCCTCCCCATGGGACTAGGAGAATATAATGTTATTACCTAATAGAGGAGCTAACATTGAAAAGAGGGATCAATGGGAAAATGAAACAAGATTTGGTGGGGATACTTTGATGGATGGTGGTTTAGTCCGTAATGGGTCTATGTATTCTCCTCGTTGTGGCTCTAGATCCACTTTTGGTTTTGGGTCATCTTCAAGAAGCTCAATTTTTTTTTATTGCTATCTCAAGGTTGAGCCAGATCTCTATGAAATCAAGATGGGGTCCATGGAGTCCAATGATATGAAGGGCATGAATGGTGATTTATTGAACTTGAGAAGCCAAGTAGGACCTAAAACAGATGAGCGAGGAAGATAAACTTCATCTCAAAAGACGGAGGATATGGAACTGAATGGTTGTAAGAACTTTATGGCACCATGGAACATCAACAGCCACATGTGTTCCAAAGGTTCTAAATTCATGTGGAGGACAAGAATATCAAAAACACTGAGATAAATAGTTTTGTAGTAGCAATCCCAGTTTTTGTATGCTTAGGAGAATCTCATATAGGTTTGAAGCTTGGAAAGAGTCCTCAACCGAGGGATTATCCTGACAAAAGGGTTTTACAAGCCTGCGATTAGGATTGTTTTAATGAAAAATTGACCTCTTTGCGTGTGCAATCTGAATTCAATATTATAGAAAAAAAAACCTTTTTAAAGGTAAATTTTTAGGCTTAATAAATATATTTTTAGGAAATATACAACAAAGCTTCAGTTTCTCATTTGTTTAACAAGCTAGGACTTGTGCTTCATTAATATCAGGGCATACAAGAGATGGAAAAGGGTCTTACAAGGTCATTATGATGTCTCTTTCAACAAGAACCTAACCCAATCCAATTCACAATCTGTTTTCTTTCAACCTATTTAGCTTCTACTCCCAAGGAAGCATCATATTACAATTTTTTGTCAGCGTAGGTCAACTCAAGCAATGTATGTGGTCAACTCAGGCCCCCACCATTGAAATACCAACATAACTTGTTGACCATATGCACCTAATTTCCATACATGTGATTGTTGGATCCTTGAAATTGAGGACGATTTTCCCATGTTGGTTTAGAATTTTCTACAAGTAGAAGATTTCCAATAAACAATTTTTTTTTCATGGTCACAAATTGTAAATTAATTGCTTGATATTTTATATCCTTACAATACCAATTGCAGGATGATTCACCTTGGTTGCCTAGGGATTTTTTGCTAGAGTAATAGATTTTGGAGAGGTAAAATCAAAACCATCATGTGGCATTGTTACATACCTTAAAGTCAACATTTTGTAGTTTCTAGCCTTTATTTTTAATCATGAGTGGATGATTCCCAAAAGTTAATTAAAGAAATTATATTGAAGTAATGTTTCCCAGAGTTGAAAAGGTAGAAAAAGAGTGCGATGCTAGTAGGGAAATAATGCTTAATTCTTCTGCAACACTTATTGAGCAAGGTTAAACATATTTTCTAAGAGTTTAGGGGAATAAATCAGATTTAGGTTTTGGTTTAAATTATTCTCTATGTGTTACCTAATTCCAATCTTTTTTAAGGCGGTCGTTAATTCCTAATACCTGTTGGTTCAATGTGTATGCTTGTAGGATACTTTCTCAAAGGTAACAAATTCCCAGAACATAGGAACCATAGTTACACATTTTACCTATGCACCTCAGCTTAGTTTCCAACTTTCCATTCACGGGTAAGAACTTGTCAATTGCATGGGTCATGACTCATATGTAATAATTTGTTTGATGTGTCAATATCAACTAAATGGGCGTGAAAGGGGAAGCTAATTTCTCTCGATTCTGTATTTTCTCAGAAATAAATTAAAGAGGGCATGACATGAGGGTAACTCATGTTGTTTTGACATGGTTTTAAGCATGTTGCATATTTATTTCACCATTTAATTGATGTGAATGAGTAAACTAAATGTTGGGTAGTATTTTTAAAAGTGATTTATTGCCATGTTGTGAATGAAAGGTGTCATTAGACTTTAAAGCATGCCATCACAATGGATGAGATTGTATTTATTATTATTCTCTTACAAAATTCCAAAATTAGAATTAAATGAAGTTACGGATTTGTGGATACTCCACTTGCCGCATGGTTTTTTTTCTTCTTACAAATATCTCTTATTGGAGCATCTATATTGGAAAAAGTACTTAGTGTGCAAGTGTAATTTGCTAATATATAGGTCGGCCTATAACAAAACAATAGATGGTAACTGACAATATCACATAACAATAGTATCCAATATGTGATTTGTGAAAGCTCAAATATTAATTGTGCTCAAGTTAAAGATCCTTACCGATGAATTTTGTTTTTATTGCCACAAGTATCTTCAGGATTTCCTTCACGGCATTTCCAACCTTCCTTTCATGGGTACTAAATTGTCAATTTCATGGGTCATGACTCATATGTAATATTTCTTTTAGTGTTTCAACATCAGCTAAATAGGTGCCAAAGGAGAAGCTAATTTCTCTTGAGTTTGTATTTGCTCAAAAAGAAATTAAAGAGTGCAAGGCATGAGAGTAGCTCATGTTTTTTTGACATGGTTTTAAGCATGTTTCATATTTATTTCAAAATTTAATTGATTTAGATGAGTAAACTATATGTTGGGTAGAATAAGTACTTTATGGGTGTGCCGTGAATGAAATTTGTCATTAGACTTTAAACGATGCCAATAGAAGATGTCACCAAAATGGATGGGATTGTATTTATTACTGATCTCTTACAATATACCAAAATCAGAATTAAATGAAGTTAGAGATTCATGGATACTCCACTTGCAATGATTTTTTTTTATTCTTACATATATCTCTTATTGGAGCATCTAGATTGGACAAGTACGTAATGTGCAAGTATAATTTCTAATGTATAGGCATGCTTACAATATTAAATTAGGTGGTAACTGAAAATAGTATATAATAGTAGTGGCTAATATGTCGTTTGTGAAAAGTTAGATATTTCTTTTCCTTAAGTTAAACCCCCTTACCAATGAATTTTATTGTTAGTGTCACTAGGATCTTAAGGATTCCCTTCTGCAAATGTAAAATTTTCTTCTACCAACTATCAGTGCCCCAATTGTGTGGTAAAGAATGTAGGAGTTCAGTCTCATGGTGAATGCTGAGACGGGTCAATATAGCTAATTTGAAGATAGATCAATATTTGGTACCTGGTGGGTAGATATCAAGTCTATCCTCAGGCCCT
Source organism: Pinus albicaulis (assembly GCA_034641835.2). Lineage (NCBI taxonomy): Eukaryota > Viridiplantae > Streptophyta > Pinopsida > Pinales > Pinaceae > Pinus > Pinus albicaulis. The sequence continues at coordinate 252,822,369 of CM076573.1, forward strand.
TAGAATCTTTTGGGATCTCAAATAGTGAAGGTTGCCTTAATGTTGGCAGAAACAACAGAGTTGGAACACCTCCATCAATAAACCCATAAAATGTGATGAAACTACATTGTAGACCAGAACTTAGTAGTATGAAATCAAATCCTCGAGCTCAACTTGGCCTGTTTACATCTAAAATTCATAGCCAAACAAGGGAGCTACTGTCCAATCGTTGATTATCTGATTTCGAAAGGAAATCTCTATTTAGGAAAGTGGGACAAAGGGACCATAGTATACCAATATTAGCTTTATCGTTTGTTGATTATGTTGTGTTATCTAACCCTCCAGCTTCTCTTTCTCAGAGTGTGAGCTCGTATCCCTACAATAGACGCCACTTGAGCATTATTCCTTCTCATACACAAGGATCTCTCTGTAATCCTGCATCATTGTCAACTATGTCAAACTTCAATTTGGACAAGATTCTTAGTTTTCCAGCTTTACAAAATGCTACTGCTCTTGAAAAGCGTGCATCAAGCTATAATTTTTGAAATAATCGTGCTTTCATTCTACCAAAATTGAAATCACCATATGTTCACAGTGTGGCCATATATAATGCGAAAATTGATGAATACCAAGAAGAGATTCAGCACAAGCTATAGGAAGTTGGAGAGAGAGCTACTTGGTGATAATGATGACGCTTTCATAATGAGTGCATTTAGCCCTGAGCAAAGAAGTCACCTTGACCGTGAGTGGTTCGATGCCACACAAAATCTTATATTAGAGGAATTTATTCTTTATTCAACCATTTTAAGTGAATCGTGGGGTTACCATAACAACAAAAAGGAAAATCCAGGAAGTCAACAAGGAAAATCCAAGAAGTCAAGCTAGTATATATCATCTAGAAGATCAAAATCATTCACTTTCATCACATCATACTCGCTTGACATCAAATCCTCAAGTTCAACTTGGCCCGTTTACATCTGAAATTCATAGCCAAACAAAGGAACTATTGTCTAAGCATTCACTATCTAATTTCGAAAGGCAAGCTCTATTTAGGACAGTGATACAAAGGAACCACAATACACCAATATTACCTTAGTCGTCTACTGATTTTGTTGTGTTATCTAACCCTTCATCTTCTCTTTCTTAGAGTGTGAGCTCATATCCCTACCATAGACACAAACTGAGCATTAATACTTATAGCTAAGGCTCTCGTTGTAATCTTGCATCATTTTCAACTATCTCAGACTTCAAATTGGACAAGATTCTTAGTCTGCTATCTTTACCGAATGCTACTCCTCTTGAGAAGCCTCAATCAAACCATAATTTTGTAAATAATCATGCTTTCATTCTACCAAAATTGAAATCACCACATGTTCGTAGTCTAGAAATATATAATTCTAAAATGGATGAATACCAAGAAGAGATTCGACACAAACTACATGCACTTGGAGAGAGAACTACTCAATGATAATAATGATTCTGTCATTGCGAGTGCCCTTAGCCCTGAGCAAAGCATTCAATTGCATATGACTCATATGTAAGAATTTGTCAATTGCATGGGTCATGACTCATATTATATTATAAACCCAAGGAGAAATAAACTCAATGGTTTAATATTACAAACCCAAGGGAAAAGAAATCCTAGGAATTAATATTATAAAAGAAAGTGAAAATAAACCCAAGGAAAAAATATTAAACCTCAAGATTAATAATTAATATTAATTTTAAACCAAGAAAAAATAAATTAAATGGAAAAACACTAAACCCTAGGATTAATAATAAGAACAATATGATACATCACGATATTAAACTGAATATTATAAATCTTATCATTATCAAATCCAAAATTATAAACCCTAAGATTAATATTATAAATGGTATAACCTTAAGATTAATATTATAAACTCTAATAATAAACCCAAAATATTAATAATATAAATCAATATTAATAATATAAATCAATGTTATAAACTCTAATAATAAATTAAAAATATTAATAATATAAATCGATGTAATTAAAAAAAAAAGGGGCTCGCTCCATGGTCTTGTACAATGACCAACATTGATAGTAACATAGAGTTCCTTACTATATAATACAAAAACTAATAAATAATATATATGAATGAGATAATTAAAAAATATTAAAATAATATAATAAAAATGTGTTACACAACTAATATAGAAAATAAAAAATATTAAAACAATATAATAAAAATGTGTTCCATAATGAGGAAAATTTTAAATAATAAAATAATTTAATAAAAAATATCAAATAACATACTAAAAAGGGGGAAATTGTAAATTTCATTCCACGAAAATTGTAAATATTATATTCAAATTTATAGGTATTGACAGGGATAAATTTTTTATCATTATTTTATTTTCTGTAACATATTAATTTTTTATTTTAAAAATTTGCATTTTAATAAATTTAATTATTCCAAATAATATATATATATATATATATATTTTAATTATTTATTTTTCATTTAATTTAATTTTGTGTTATTTTAAAAATGAAATATATTTGTATGTATTAATTTTCAACATACTTTTATATTTAATAATTTATGTAATTTTTATATAATAATTTAAAATTAAATTGCAAATAATTAAATAAATCATTGATAGATTGTAATTAATTGAATAAATCATTAATAAACTATATCTGAAAAACGAAAGGCAAGGGAAAAAATAAAATAAAAGCCGAAAGGCAACAGAAAAAGTAAAATCAGCGCCTCCACAAGCACAAAATTAAGTTGAAAAAAACGGAAAGACTAAGTACATAATAATTATGTACGAGGAAATATAATATTTGACTTGAACTTCTCAAAAATTCTGTAACCTTTAAACAACATAATATTTGAATTGAACTTCTCAAAATTTCTGTAAACTTTAAACTTCATGTTTGTGCGTTTTTCTGTTTCCATTTTATTGATCTGTATGAGCAACAGATATATTCAAAGTTTGCTTCCGGAATTTGTTCATTCTATAAGTGGTCACACGCAGCGTTGTACACTGTTCCTGAATTCAAATCAACTTAAAAAGAAGAAAGAATGAGTAAAAGGTGGATAAAGCAGGTTGGAAGAAGTATATTTATGTTTTCTGAATCTGATCGAAAGAAAATAGTGAAGATAAACTGGAAATTGAAGAGAAAAATGCTCCGGGTGAACACAGTGTGTAGAGACAGACAGATCTAACAAAATCAAAACCTGCACAAGATTACAAACATTACAGAGACGGCCATCGGAATATTTACGAGTGACCATATCAAAAATAAATATGTTTTGTTTGCAGATGAAATAATGTTTATGATTACTGTCAAAAAATTTATCAACAACTGCATCAATCTTGAATAACCATAATAAGTCGTTTGTGGCCATTACCTGGACCCTCCACAAGTACTCACTATTATGAAAAAGTAAGACTAGATCTGGCGCATTTCTATTTCTAAAGTAGGGCAAACATTTGGCCTCTTTCGGTTGTTTTTCTAGTTCGCACCAGATTGATGCACCGGCTATACAGAAATAAGGAAAGCTTGCATTCATTCAAACTTCAAACCCGCCGGCAGTTTACAGTCCTCGGGCAGCAGAAAAACTTTCACCATCAAATAACATGACCTGGCTGACAAAATCTATGTTGAGATGATCTTCAAGTTGGGTCGCATCCCAGACATGATCGTAGAATTCGAACAGTTTATAGTTTTCGAATTCGTCCACGAAGTTCCAGTTTTCACAAAGGGATTTAAGATTCAGATTCCCCGTCAAACCCTCCTCTGTTTCTTTTGAAGATCGACAGAATTCTTCCGGTGTGTCCCAAATGGGGCTCGAAGGAATGACCAGATCGTCATCTGAAGCCTCGAGGAGATAAGATAGATCAACGCCCGAGTCCGCATGTAGGGTGAGGCCTTCGTGGTCGCCAGAAATATCAGTGGCCGCAGAATCATACCCCGAGTTAGTGGAAGGATAAGAAGTGGAACAGGTAGTGGCAATCTCTTCCTCGAGGCTTTGCATGACTCTGTTTACAACCTCCTCACTGGGACAGAATTCATCTTCTTCGTCGTCTTCTACTAATGTTTGATCTAATTGCAGAAGATGAAGAAACTGCTCTGTTTCTTCACCGTGAAAGCGTTTCCGCTCCTGTACGTCTATGGACTCCGGCAGAGCCTCGAGCTCACGGTTGCGTTTCCTGAGCAGCGCCTCAGTCATGATCGAGAAACGGCCCGGAGATTCAAAGAAGGAACGGAACGGTGTTGCAAGGAGGAGAGGATGATGATAGTTTGTGTGCAGCGAGGAGCTGGTCTTTCCTGATCCGTGATTAACGGAGGGCAGAATTGGCTATATATAGTGTTTCCACATTTTATGATACAAGGCAAGCTATACGTTTATATTCAAATTCTGTGAATAGTATAGTAGTTTGGAGACGGCTGCATGACTCTTTCCGTAGACCGGATCCACCTAGTTAAAATATTTCTAGAATGCCTGCTTCAAGAAAAAGTTGTCCATTTTTTAATGTCGGAACGTATTTCAGAAGGCAGATTCGAGATTCTGCCCAGATTCGTTCAACTGGTGATCAACCTCCAACGGTGCATTTGGTTGTGACCGGCTTGTCGTGCGATGTGGCTGGCTTGTCGTGCAGCGCCGAATAATCTCTCTCGTTTGATCGAACGATGTAACTTCTAGAAGTACAGGGGATTTGGGAATGGCGGTCTGCTCCATGGCTCCATGGTACAACGTTTGAAGTGGTTGCACGGACGTGATAACATGTGATCCAACGAAAACGAAATAATTTAATTCATCGTTTGTAATGCGTCTTTTTGTTACTTCGAAGTTCCCACTGATTTGCATGCAATGTCATTGTTACTATTGATAAATTATATGTAAATTTCAATTATCATAACAAAAAGAAAAATGTTGATCATAACTTTTCACAAACACAAGAGTGTGTATCTAATTATTATGTATAAATTACAAATAATTTAGAGTAGAACTTAACGTATTATAGCTTTTCAAAAAGTTTATACGGAGTTAAGTGGTAATGGGCAAACTGCTTGCTTGGATTTTATTTCTAAGGTTAAGCTCCAGGGATCATAGACATGATTGTTTATATTTTTAAGAGAAATAATGTTTCTGTATTACTAATTTTTTTTTGGTTTTGTTAAGGATCTTATTGACTCTAAGGACAAGAAAGAGGTGGTTCCTTGTTCCTGTGGTATTCCTTATATAGGAAAAACAGGTTGATCCATTACGCAAAGAATCTAAGAGAAAATTAATTCATTACTTTGGCTCTAGGAGAACATGCAGAAAAATCGTGTCACTATGTGTGTATAGAGGACTCCATAGTCATTGTTAAGATTGATCATTTCCACCATGGGAAATTGAGGGAGGCTATTGATATTGAGAGGCATGCTAGGAAAGAGGCTATTGAGATTGAGAGGGATGCTAGGAAAGAGGCTATTAAGATTGAGAGGCATGCTATGAACCTCAACAGTTACTGGAAATTGAGTGAGAGTTGGAATCCAGCTCTCTAGATGTGATTCCTTCCAATATTGTTTGTTTGTTATCTCGTTAGGACTGTTAGTTTTCGTGTGTTATCTTTTTAGTAATTTCCTCCTTATTCTATTAAAATTCCCCTAGCATTTCATTAGTTTTATTTTAGTTTATTCTTAATCTTTCTTCTTTATTATTATAATAGACTCTTTATTGATTTGTAATTTTACTTCCCTTAACATTTCATTTTATTTTTCTTTTTCTTTTTCTTGTTTCTTTTTCATTTTATTTCTCGTGTTCAATTCCCTTCCCCCATCGGGGTGATGTATGTGGACATGTTGATGAAAATGGAGGTTAAAAAAAAGAGAAAAAAGTGAAAAATAAAAGGAACTACCAAGCTTACCAAAAAAAAAAAATCTTTCTTCCTTTTTATTTCATTACTATCTTTATAATTATTTAGGTAAAAATTTTATTTAATTCTAATAACCAACAATTTTTCTTTTTATTTAAATATATATATTTATAATTATAATAATAAAAACCCCTTCTTCTTTTTTATTTTAACAACCAATAATTATTCTTAATATTTAAATATATATTTATATTAAAATAAAAACCCATAAAAAATTTTAGTATTGTTTTATTATTAATTAAATTAATTAATTAATTTTCTATAAGAACTAATTTGATTTTCATCTCCTAAAAATTAAGTAACCAATTACCTAATTCGATTTTCATCCTAAAAAAGCTAACTAACAAATTACCTAGCTCTCTAATGACTTAACTAACAAATTACTTAACTCTCTAATAGCTAGTTTTTAATCCATATTATTTATTCAAAAAGAAGATTGATTAACTTTTTCGCCTTATTCACATTGATTTGAAATTTCAATCAAATCTTAAAAATATAATTAATCTAGAATATTTATCTACATTATAAATTACAAAAATTTTAAATACAGAACAAATTGTTGATTAACTTTTTACTCGAAAGTCCCTTCCACTGATTGACTTGATGATGCTTATTTTTTATTACTATTTCATGTTTTATATTATTAATTAAAAATTTTTTAAAAAGAAAAAGACCGACACAAAAAGAATCCAATATTGACCGAAAAGCCCCTAAAGAGTTCCATAAATTCAATATAGTGTCCACTTTAATAATTTAAAATGATTTTAGTATCGAAGCGATTGTTAAATAAAGACTTTATCTAGTCAAAGGAATTGTCCGGAAAGCCAAACTTGGCCGGAATTTGGGTAGTTTTTTTTTAAGAGTGTTTGAATCATATTTTTGATGGTGGAAATGGATTCAGCCGCATCGAAAACCTCTAGAACACCCAAAATATTGAAGTTTGATAGCTATAACGTGGATTTACAAAAATCCTTGCTAGATTTTCTTAAAATCTTACCTGAATTTCAATGATTTTCAGGGCAAAAAAGCAGTCTAGTTAGACTACTGTATTACTTTAAATTAAATAAAAAATCCACTCTAATCTTTTAAATATCGCATGCATATGTTTGTAAACGAGAGGGTCCCATTTCCTTAGAAAAAAGTTCCCCAATTTGAGAGGGGGGCATACGTGGGAAATTCCGTCATTCTTTTAAGATATTAATCACATCCACCCACCCAGATTTAATCTTTTATGAATTTCAAGCACAACACCAAGCTATAGGCACTGTCCACACCAAAAGAAAAAGACAATTTTAGATTATTTTATTAATAGATATCATATCAGTGACACCAAGCATAAGATATCGCTGAAATCATTTTTGTGTTAAGACTTTTGAATTCCATGTACGCATTTCAATTACTTTTGATTTGTGTGGGTATTTGATGGTGGGCTATACGTTATTAAATGAGATGGGGTATGTATATTGTCTATTTTTAAATTTAAATGAATTTAAATTTAATAGTGGATAGGATATGCTCATCCAGAAAATAAGTTTTTCTGTTCCTAACTAATCATTTATATATTTTTATCTAGAAATATCAAGTCAATGACACCAACCATAGTTGTGGTTCATAATTTTCCAAGTTCTATTACGAAAATGTGCAATACTAATTTGTTCACTACTTTTTTCCACCGATTTGCTTCTGGATGCGTGCTTTTCAAATGCGGAATCCCACGTTCTCTATTGTGAATGACCCTATATCTTGTGTGTCCATATTCTAACATTAACCTTGAAATAAAATAAATTCAATGTTTAAGCATTCAATCACATCGAATGATAAAGTCTCGTTGGGTCTGCAGTACTAAAAAGAAAAATAAAGTAAACACGCCTGCATCCTTTACGAGGGAATATCTTGCGTGCCAAATCATCCCCACTCTACCATTCACTTTGAATAGAAGAGTGCATTGAACGAGGCTTTCCATAACACCAAAAACGCAAAGTATGAACATGTTGACGTATCGAAAAGAAAAAGATGGCTTCCGTAGGGGCTTAATGACATACCATAAGAAGACCATTTTTAATTTTTTTTAATTACTTATGCTATTTTATTTTGCCTTTTATTCTTTTTATTGAGGCGTTTTTATTAAAATTTGTATTCAAACAGATCGAGATATAGGTGGTGATATTTCAACTTTATGTTTCTTATGTGTTGAGATTAGAGGTTATCCAAAGTGTTTTCTAATCTCGGGTAATTAATCAAATCTTCGAAATAAAGCATTTTTTTAATGTATTGAGATTGATTTAGATTTGAGGTTATTGAAAGTGTTTTTTAATATCGGGTAATTAATCAAATTTTCAAAATTAGGCATGAAAATTTGGAATCATTATTTATGCTTCGAGTATGGTTTTATTGCAACTTTAAAAGTTGAGATTGATGGCTCAAAGCTGAGTGATAGTTTTTCTAAATATCTAAATAAAAATACATTTTTTTTTATACATTGAAGTTGAATAATAAGAATTTTTTTATATACATGGAAGTTTTAAATTATTAATTTTTGTAAAGTATATTAAACTTTCCAGTCAATATATAATTTGTTTGAAGTAATTTTTTTTCTTTAAATATTCTCAATAGACATAGTTTTAGTTACAATGAAAATTGAAGGGCACTAAGAAATCGATTGAGGGATCTATGTTAGGTTTACATTCAACAATCCTCTATTAATAAGATGACTAAGTAGGATAGGCGTGAGAGCGAAGGGTTTGATCTAGGATTATATAGAGGTGAATAGCGAGGGCTTTGATCCAGGATTACATGGAGGGGGGGAGCAAAGGGTTTGATCTATCTAGGATTGTATAATGACATAATGGGGAATGGGGGAGCCAAGGGGAGTGTGCAACGAAGGAAGTTAGTATTGGTTCACTATTCATCTACTTGGGGAAGGTGGTTGGGGGAGTTAACTAAAAAATTTAAAGGCTTGTTGGGTGAGAGGGATAATGGATTAGAGAGGAATATCCAAAATGAACCTTAGGTAGATAAAGGTAGGATACTTAACATTTCTAAAGGATGAGTAGGCAAAGGGATTAGCACCACTATACAATGCCATGTTGACTGATTTGCCTATTAGGGCATTAATCTTCATAGAGAGAGCCATGTAGAGAGGGTTTACATTAGATGTGACCATAAGGTGGGATATGTTGCAAGGAAGGATTTCAATGAGCTAGGATTGCAATACTAAAGTTGAATAATGTAAATGGTGAGAGGGAACAACCAATGAAGGGGTCAAACCAGTGATGGTAGTGACATCACTATAATTAATGAAAAACCCTATTTTCTCGATAAATAGATCCAGATGACAACATCATGCCATTAAAATTTTGAGAGAAAATTTATAGTTTTCAATGTTATAAAACTATGTAAAATACTTATAAAACTATGTAAAGTCACCCAGTTGCATGTCATTATAGAGAATTCATTATTGAACCACATGAAGTAAATATTTTATCTTTCCTTTTTCTTTGTTGGTTTAGTAGAATCTAATGATTTAACTTATGAAGTGATGGCCTTCCCCTTAATAATCTTCTCCAAATATTAGTGTCTCCACATGGAAAATAAACTACTAATAAAATATTGAGATGGAAAACTCAGAATATCCATAGTCTTCATTTTTAGTCTAAGTTTTGAGTCTAAATCAAGACTCATCTTCAGGACAAACTTGCTAAGAACAGAATAGATGGCTCTTATCATCCGAAAGGGCCCCTGCTCCACCATCGATGTTACGGCAGCACTCAAGGCTGACAAAGAAGGTATCCAAGCGCGTGATAAGAAAAAATGGAAGCTAGAGAAATTAAAATTAAAAAGTAAGAAGAGACACTTGAATACTCTCATAGACCCGCAGTCTGACACACCCATTTCTTTTCAAACGAGATCTCCCTCCACTGTCCAAACTTTGGTTCCCTCCTCATCACTAAAGGATTTAGACTCCCCATCCTCGACCCTAACCGTGAACCAATGCACTGGATGTTCCAATGAGGACTGTGTTAACGCAGCAAAGGGGTCTGCATTAATACCCATCACCGGTATCACAAAAAAACCTTTACGTAGAACTCCCCAACCTCGCAGATTGACCATACAGAGTCCCTAATCAATACCCACTCGAATCCCTGCAACACGGGTTCGAGAACAAGAGAAGGAATGGTAAAAATGAATTGCACAATATCGTTACCCCATCCGTGAATCTGGATGTGACTTCATTGGATGGTGGCAGGCATGAAGGGTCAAACGACATCATGCTAGATGAGTCATTAAATGAGGATTCAAGGGATCAGTCTACAACAACGTATGGTTATATGGAGCATGGTTTTATCATAAAGAGTAAAATAACAGACATCACAAATAATGAATTGCCACATCGAAGAAACCATAAAACATTGTTACCGATGAAATAGGTAACCTGACCTCAAAACGGGAACTCTAGCCCAAAAATACTCAAAAAACATGAAAAAACACCCCAAAAACAAAAAAAGTGTATTCTAGAACGCACTTGGTTTTTTTTGAAGGTCACATTTCAACATTTTATAAAATTATGCTAAAAACAAAATTGTTTCTTGAAAAAAAGATTGAAAAAACACCCTCAAAACAAAACCAGTTGATGCTGGAATAACAAAAAAAAAATTGTGTCATATTTTTGACATTTTTAAAAATAAAAATAACATTTTTTAATTTTTAAAATTCAAACATTAAAAAAACCTAAAATATAAGAAAAAAAATACATTTAAAAAATAAAAACATTTTAAAGCTTAAAATTTAAAAATATATAGGAATAAAAAAATAAAAATAAAAACTAAATAAAAATTTTAATTCAAACATTTAAAAAAAAGAAAAAAATAAAAAATAAAAAATAAAAAAAAATTTCAAAATTAAAATTTCAAAATATATAGAAATAAAAAAATAAAATAAAAACAAAATAAAAATATTAAATTAAAAAGAAAAACAAGTTAAAAAAAGAAAGAAATTAAAAAAAATATATATAGAAATTAAATTTAAAAAAGAAAAAGAAAATGTTTATTAAATTAAAAAAAAAAAAACAAACAAACAAACATTATTGAAATTAAAACTAAAAAATGAAAAATTAATTAAAAATGAAAAATGAAAAATAAAATACAATAAAAATATTAAATTTAAAAAATATATATATAAACTTAAATTAAAAATATATACATTAGATTTTATTAAATTAAAAAAATGTTAATATTAAAATAACAAATTAAATAAAAAAATATATATATATTAAATTTTAATAAATAAATGAATAAACAAATAAATTTTGAAATAAAAATAAATTTTAAATATAAAGGAAAAAAAAAAAAAAACATTGTTAAAATAAAATGTTAAAATTTTTTAAAAATCAATTAAAATTGAAAAATTGAAAAAAATAGATTAAAAAAAAATATATTAGATAAAAAATAAAATAAAATAAAAAAATTAATTTGAAAATACTAAGTTTATATATATATATATATATATATATATATATATATATATATATATATATATATATATATATATATATATTTAAATATATTTAATTGAAATAATATATATATATATATATATATATATATATATATATATATATATATATAAAAGTTATGCGATTAAAAAAATAATAATAAAAAAATTAAAAATTAAAAAATTATTAAATTCAAATAAAAAAACAAAATTTACTGAATTTTAAAAAATTAAATGAAAAAACTAAACATAAAATTTAATAATAAAAAAAATCAATTAAATTTAAAAAAAATACAAAATTTAATAAAAATTATTAACAAAATTTAGAAAAAATAAATAAATTAAATTAAATTAAATTAAAACAAATTAAATTTAAAAAAAAAAAAATTAAATTTTTTGAATTAAAAATAAAAAAATAAAAGTAAAATCAAATTAAAAAATATATATATATATTAAAAATTAAAAAAATTAAAAAATAAAAATAATTTTTTTTTTGATCGTGGTGGCGTCGCTAATCGGCCTCCCGCCCAGGTGGCAGCGGAGGCCGGCCGCTGGGTGGGAGGTCGATTCCGAGAATCGGCCTCCCGCGGCAGGAGGTCGATTTCGGGAATCGCCCTCCCGCGGCGAGAGGCTGATTCCGGGAATCGCCCTCTCGCCGCGGGCGGGTGATTCCCGAAATCGACCTCCCGCGGTGGGAGGGCGATTCTCGGAATCAGACTCCCGTCGTGGGAGGGCGATTCCCGGAATCGGCCTCCCGGCGCAGGAGGGTGATTCTCGAAACCGGCCTCAGGGCGATTCCCGGAATCGGCCTCCCGCGACGGGAGGGCAATTCCCGAAATCGGCCTCAGGGCGATTCCTAGAATCGACCTCCCGCCACGGGAGGGCGATTCCCGGAATCGGCCTCCCGCCGCGGGAGGGTGATTCTCGAAACCGACCTCTCGCGACGGGAGGGCGATTCCCGGAATCAGCCTCCCGCGGTGGGAGGGCGATTCCCAAAATCGGTCTCCCGCCCAGGGAGCGGCAGAGGCCGATTGGCAGCGCCACCACGATAAAAAAAGTCTTATATATATATATATATATATATATATATATATATTTAATATTTTAGATTAATTATTGTTTAAAATTTAAAATTTATTTATTAAATTTATTAATTTATTAATTTAATTTATTATTATTATTTTTAATCTTTTAGTTTATTTAGTTTTTTATTTTTAAAATTTTAAAATTGTTTTATTTAAAAAAAAAAAGTAAATTTATGGATATTTGTTTTTTAATTATTTGTACTGGTTTTTTTCATTTTTTTGTTTTTTAATGATAGTTTTATTTTATTTTAATTTTCTTTTTCAATTTTCAATTTTGTTTTTTTTTTTTTTTAATTTTTTTTTTTTTTTTAAATTTTTAAATTTTTATTTTTGTTTTGTTATTATTATTTTTTTTTAATTTAAATTTTTAAATTTAATTTTTTCTTTTTTTTTTGTATTTTATTTTTTTTATCTAATTTTAATTTTGTAATTTTAATTATTTTTCAAATTTTCTTAAAATTTTTTTTTTTAAATTATACGGTTTTTTTAATAACAGAGAAAAAATGTTTTGAATATTTTTTGGATTATTTTGTTTTTCTTTGAAATTGTCTGTGTTTTTTTTTCAAATTTTGTCTTTTTTTTTTAATATAATTTTTGAATATATATATATATATATATATTTTAAATTTATTTTTGTTTAAATTTTTTATTTTTACGAGTTAATTTTGTTTTTTTTTTTACATTTTTATTTGTTTTTTTATATTGTTTTTATATATATATATTTTTTATCTAAGTTTTGTGTTTTATTACCAACATGAAAATCACCACTCTAAAAAAAAAAGGTTGATGCTACATCAATACGTTTCAAAATTAGCATGAAAATCACCGCTCTAAAAAAAAAAAGTTGATGCTGCATCAATACGTTTCAAAATTAGCATGAAAATCACTAATATTTTAAAACAAATATTCATACTTCATAAATAAAAATATTAGAGTGTCAAAAATGTGCTAAAAAAAAAAGGTCATTTTGCATCACCACTTTTCAAATCGGGTGCATTTTATGCTACCAAAAAATAGTAGGTAGCAATGCGGTTACCTATTTCATCAGTAACAGTGTTATAATAACATCCTTCCTTCGATAACGATAATAAAAATTTCTTAAATATATCTTCCCATGAATTAAATAATGATGAAATTGAGCTTTTGAGCAAGGGGCTCAATTTTGCTGTAGCTCCCAATCATATTCCAAAAGAAGAAATCATATGCGATATTGAGGATAGCATCAAACCTCTCAATGAAGAAGACAAAGAACTCGTGAGACAAGAGTGTGCTATCATCTTGAATAAGGCCAAACTTCCTAAGAGAAATTAGTAAAGAGCAATTGAGAGCCTTAAAAAACTTAAGATGTAATGAGAAGATTTTCATCCTAAAAGCAGACATAGGACGGGCTACAATGGTAATGGACAAAGAAGAGCACGTCAATAAAATGAGAGATCACCTTCACAAAAGTGGCATCTATAAGAAACTCAAAGAGAACCCCATTTCCAAAGTCACAAAAAATGTCAAAAAATCCATTAAGGAGTCTAATCTTGATAAAAAATTAAAAAAGTGCCTATACCCAGAGGGTGAAATCATGCCCCACATTTATGGTGCCCCAAAAATCCACAAAGGTTAGCGCTCCTCTGAGACCTATTTTCAACACTATCGGAGCTCCAACATATGAATTAGCCAAATTTGTGGCCGGCACCCTCGCCCCTCTTGTTGGTAAAACTAGCTCATTCATCAAAGACTCTAACCATTATATTGATTTTATTAAAAAAGCTAAGTTGTATTCAGAAGACAAAATTGTAAGCTTTTATGGTATACAACTCTTTACTAAAATCCCTCTAGATGAAGTCGTTTAAGTAGTAAAAGAAGTTGCGGACCCCCAGACTGCAAAACTTGCTGAAATACATCATCGCTCCACCTTCTTCACCTTCCAAGGAGAAATATTTGAACAAACATCTAGAGTTTCTATGGGATCTCAGTTTTCCCCTATAGTGGCCAACCTCTTCATGGAGAAATTTGAAAATAAAGCTCTTGACTCTTACCCATTGAAACCTAAATTTTGGATCAGGTTCGTGGATGAGACCAGTGTCAATTAGCCACATGGTGATAAGGAATGAAAAAGCTTCCTAGACCACCTGAATAGCATTTCCAAAGACATAAAATTTACAATGGAAACACAGGAAAACAACTGCATCCCATTCCTTGACATTCTCCTCTTAAGAAATGAAGACGGATCCCTTGGACACAAAGTGTTCAGGAAGAAATCACACACTAACAATTACCTACACGCTGATTCACACCACTACCCTGCCCATAAGACAGGGGTTCTGTTGACTTTTTTTACACGAGATTTCAGAATATCGGACGATATACATGTTGAAGAAGAAGTAGAATATCTAAGAAGATCGTTCATAAACCTGGGATACAGTAATAAAGACATCAACAAAGCTATTCAAAGAGTTAGATCCAGAAACAAAAGAATTACAACTGATAATTCCTCAACAACAAAAACATATTCCCCTATATCCAAGGGGTCACGGACAAGATGGCCAAAGTTCTAGCTAAGAAGGACATTAGAGAATCCTTCAAACCTCTAATGACCATCAGACAAAGGATGAAATGTATCAAAGATGACCCTGACTACCTCCAACAAAAAGGTGTTTACAAAATTAATTGTTCATGCGGAGAATGCTATATTGGTGAAACAGGTAGGACCTTCAAAATAAGGCTTAAAGAACATGGTGTTGATATCATACTTGGAAGAACCAAAACCCCGGCTTTGGCATAACACTCCAATAAAACATGTCACCACATATGCCTTGAAGATGTAGTGGTCATTGCCAATGAAAAATATCATTTTAAGCGTAAAGCGCGTGAAGCCCTGGAAATCATTAAGCACCCACACAACCTCAATAGAGATGGAGGCTTAGAGGTTAACAGGAATTGGATCCACGTAATTTCCTGCAAATAAACTTGCCCCCTGAATTGTTTGTTGACACCAGGTCCATCCTCCTGCATGTCATTGTCCTTGCATGCTTTCCTGTCATATTACATTCACACACCATCCCCCTGCCCTCTATCCTCTTATTTTCTTTCTCTCCAAAATCCTTTCCTTGCCCCCTTCCCTCCCATTAACCTGCTACCATCTAAACCTCTTTTAAATATTAAAACACACCTAAATCACATCTTAAACCACCTATCTTAACTTTTAATCAAATCTAACAAAATAAAAAAGCTACTCTTCTTAATAAATCATCCCATCTAATATTAATAATAATAACTCCATATTATTACAAGCTCTCAAAAACTTGCTAATAATATCTTTGTTAGATATGAATAATATATAAAATCTAAAATGCAAAAATTAAAAATGTTAGAATTATATATTTTCCTATTATAATATAGGTTATCCTTTTACTAGCTATCTTAATATATCTATTAAAAATAACTGTAACATTTCTTAGATCCAAAGTATTAGTAACATCAAAATTTTTTCAAATATTTTTAAATACTACTAATATTAAGTATTATTAAAAATATATATATATATTTTTAATTAAATTAATTTTAAAAAACATAGAGCATTAAAACAAAAAAATAAAATAAACAATAATATAATATTTTAAATCTGTCATAATTCAAATTAGAATTAAATTTGAAAAAACTAAAATAAATATCTAATTAAATAATTAATTAAATATTTTTAAAAAATTAATTAAGAACTTGCTTGCTCTTTCATCTCTTTATTTTCTCTATTTATTTACCCTAATATAATCTCTTCTTAGCAAGTTTGTCGTGAAGATTAGTCTTGATTTAGACTCGAAACGTAGACTAAAAATGAAGACCGTGGATATTCCAACTTTTGCATCTGAAAATCTACACCATAGAAACCTTTAATCTACTAATAACATTCTTAAATGATTTGTGAATATAACCACAATTAAATTCCAATTAGATTATTAAGAGGGACATATGTCTGCAAACTCAACAATTGTTCATAATTAATTTACTTATTTAAGAACACTGGTATATATTTTAGTTAAGGATGAGGATGGAGCTTGAAAATCCTCTTTTCTAAACCATCATGTTATCCTACTTTTTTTTTTCTATATTTGTGTTTATTAGAATGATGTACTTGGAGTGAGTCACAACAACATTACCATTTAACTCAATGTTACGAATTCTCTAATTAAAAGGACAAGGTGGGCCCCTGTAGAACAAATATTTACTTGTTCATTACCTTATACATAGTGAAATTCTCCCTAAGATGTCATGTGCATGTTATAGATCCCAACATATCATTTAGATTGACTAGTTTTGTATTTTTCTAGTGCATCTTTATTATGTATATAGGAGATTGGGGATATGTTAGTGACAATACTAATAATGTTAATACTAGAATTGAAATTTGTTGCTTTGATTTTATTGATTGACTAGAATGTGAAATGCACCTAGGGAATTGATATAATTCTTCTGTGGCAGCTCTAAACTAGGGAGGTTGGATGTGAGAATATCTCACAAACATTATTCAAGTGACTATATACCTCATTTTCCTATTTAATAGTTCTTTTGGATATTAAATAGTCATAAGAAAGTGATTGTATCTCACCATATTCTATTTCAATAGACACAACCAAAGAACTTGCAATATTTTGGATGTTTCACGAGTTAAAAAAATATTCCTTTTTAGGTTGTATGACCTCAATGAGTTTACAGTAATAATTGTTTAAAAGAACGATGGGAAAGGAATATGAGGAAGTCAACATTAGTTTTTGTTAATGATTCCTTCATAAATGAAGATGTGTCCCTACCATGAGTGGGTGGATGCAATGTGATGATTGGATGGATCAATAACATCATGAATATGTCAATGATTTCTATGCATATGAGTATGATAGTTTATAGGAAAATAAAAAATATATCAGATAGAAAATGAGTAACCAATATGTGGAATATAAGTACTTTCACCACATTAGTAAATCACAAATTAATCGTACATGCATTAGTTCAGCATTACACAAGTCCCATTGTTTGAGGTGTATAATTAACCTCTTTTGAAGTTTTCATAAGGTAACAAGGAAATATTATTTAATTTATTTTTTCAATTTTCAATGCTAAAGAGTTTGAATATGAATATGTCATTTATTTTTTTAGCATCTCTACACTTAAGAATATAAGATATAAATTTACTTGGGTTTATTTTGCATGACATTTTACTTAGTTTTATAACATTGAAAATAATAAATTTCACTCAGAATGTTAATGGCATGAGGTTGTGATATGGATCTCCTCACTAAGAATATAGGGTATTCACTAATTATATTATTGAAACTATCATCATTAGTTTGATCCATTCATAGGTTGTGCCTTCTCACCATTTTCCTTAGTCACCTTTAGTCTTGTAATGTTGGCCCATTGGACTCTTTTCTTACAACATATCTTCCATTATGGTCATATCCAATGTAGACCCTCTCTAAATGACCCTCACTATGAAGATTAATGCCCTGATAGGCACCTTAATCATCGTGATGGTGTACAGTCATGCTAACTAATAAACCAAAATCATCATGTAGAAGTGGAAAGCATCCTACCTCTATTTAGCTAAATCTCATTTTGTACATTCCTCTCTAATCCATTATCTGTCTCACCCAACAAACCTTCAATAAAATGAGCCAACCCCCAACTTGATGAATAGTGAATCAATGATAACTTCCTTCCTTACACATCCCCCTTGGCTCCCCATTCATGTATGTGCCCTTGTATAACCCTAGATCAAACCCTTCCCTCTCCACCTCCATACAATCCTAAAAAAAATCCCTTCACTCTCCACCATAGTCCTACTTGGTCATTCATTTAATGAAATATTATTGAATGTAAATCTAGCATAGATCCCTCAACCAATTTGTTATTTCCCTTCAAATTTCATTGTGAGTAAAACTATAACCCTTGATATTATAGTGGAACAAAGAGTTTATTTTTAAAAAGTGTTTTGATTAAAGTTAATTAAATTTTAAGAACTTATTTATATTAACTTGTAACTAAAAGTAAAGAAATAATTTTTCAATTATCTATATGCAAAATTCTACTTATAACCATTTATTTTTATTCATAATCTTAAGTGAGAATGTATTTTTTTTAATAATAATTTGGAAAAACTATTAGTAAGCTTTAGATAATTTAACTTGAACTATTAATGTTGCAATAAAACCACTCACTCTATATATCTATAGTTTAGATAATGATACTAGACTTTGTTCCTAATTTTGAAGATTTTATTCATTGCAAGAGATAGAAAACACTTTCGATAAACTCCACTCTCAATACATATAAATCCAAAGTTGAAATATAACCATCAATAAATGACTTAGTTTGGATATAATCAAGATAAAAGATAATATAAATCAAAATAAATTAGTATAAAGAAGTAATAAAATGTAATATCTCGTTTCCGGGATATCTCTAAAACACGGCAAACTCCAACCAGAGATGGACTAGGAGGGCATTTACCAGATATGGTGCCTCTGAAAAGAGGACGAAATCTAGAGGCTACCTGGCCCTTTCCAGACTCTGTCTAAGATTATGAAATAAACACACCAAGTGGTATAGAACTAGAATGCTCAAGAATATATAAAAATAATAGTGTGGCAGACATATAATAACATAGAAAGAATGTATGGCAACTCATCCAGAAATACAGAGAGGAAATGCTAAGCCATTTTATTAAACTGAGAAATATAATGAAGTACAATAGGTGATCAGAGTGATGGCACCTAAACTTGCTCAAAGCAAGTGAAGAAATACTCTCAGAATACATCGGAAATGGCTGCTCTCTGAACTGCGTCCCAGCTGCTGGAAAACTGCCGTGTAGCTGCTACCACTGTAATGAACTGATAACTAGGGGTTGCTCCCCTTGTCGGAATGAGCTGAAAATATGGAATCCTCCTCTACTCACCAATCCCAACAAAACCCAGAAACCATTTCAGAAATGGCTGACCTCCGAAAAACACCCCCTTGGGGAATTACGCTGGCCTCCAAGGCTCTACGCAGAGGCTAAATAGGAATGGCTGAAATACCGCCTCAAACTCCACCAAAATCCACGCAAAGGCAAAGGCTGATCCTCTGCTCAAAATCTCGGCTCCAATCTCCTGCAAGAACCTCGATTAGGAACACCTCCTAGATGGACTGTGTCCTCCCTCTCAGTGACTGCGCAGTGTCTATGAATGCACGGCTTCGGAACAAAACTAAACACCAAATCCTCCCACAAAATACTAAAGAAAATACCTTGCCCGAGTAGGCACTCGAAGTCCCCCGGGGCTAAGGGCGAGATCTCCGACCGGAGACACTCAACGCACTAAGAAGTGCTGCAGACAGGCTAAATAGCCAGCGTGCTCAAGAAGTCAAAACGACTAGCTCAATATCATCAACCAAGAATGAATGAAATGAGAAGACTCCTCCATCTTTTATAACGTTGGTTTCCCTCCAAAACCCCAACGTAGCCTCTCTCTCTTGCCACGTGCTCATCCTCATTTGCGTAGTTTCTTCTAGAGCATACGTGGGCCCCCTCTCTACGTGGTGCTTAGCCCCCCTTAGCTCCCCTTTAAGTCACAACGTTGTGCTACTAGGGAGGATGTTTTATTCCACTGAGTTAGACCCTCTCTACTCACTTTTTTATTTAAAATTTAATTATATAAGGCAAAATTGATCAAAATTAATATTTCCAATTAGCTGTTGCTAATTGGGAATATTATAGTCCTCCCCGCCAAAAATTGCTTGTCCTCAAGCAATGCCTGAACAAGCCTCCTCTCTAGCTGATGCTCCCCACCGACACTGCAAAATGTGCCTGGGTCCCAGACGCGCCATTGAATCTTACCTGTCCTCTGCATCACCCTGATATGAAGGGGTCTCTCAATGCCAGGATCCCAAACTGAACTCTCACGGTACCAGCCAACCAACAATCCTCCCGGATCCCATCGCCACCATGGCCAATAATCGCCCAAGTCCCACGGCTCGGACTGCGCACTGCCTCTGGCTATGACTGATGCTCTAAGAAGCGAAGACCATGACCCCTGCTGCACTGTATCTGTGACTGTGTAAGCTGTCCCATCAACTGTGTACCAACTCATCACCTCTCTCCAATCCAAGTCCTCACTCAATCCCATGCTAATCCTACTCTGCTGAAATCGGGACAGAGTGCTGAAGAAACGACGAACTGTGCCCCTTTGCCAGCTGGAATCTGTAACATTTGCTATGTCCAAGGGCCCCTACTTCGCTGTGCTCCCTACGAAGAATACATACCATCAAGAGGGTACCAACTCATGATCTCTTGCCAGTCCATCCTCGAAGAAGAATCCAATGTAGCAACAACAATTGCATATGGAACACGCTTGGAGTGTTGCCGCTAGCCTGTAATCTACTCCCACTGCTCTGCCCTGTCTGCCAATGAAAGCTGCCTGTAGAAGGAAGCCCCTCTCTCTATAATGGGCCAAAGTGGGCAAGATATGCTGCAAGCTCCATCGATGTACTCCTTATCTGTGTTTTCCTGGCGATTATGAAAGAATTCTAGAAGGCGTGATCGAGGACGTTCCCCTTGACATTGGCTGGCTTCGAATCGTGAATGGGTGCCGGCGAAATCACGCAAGAGGTTTCTCAGCGTTTAATCTGCCATTCTGATTCCTTCTATGTCGGCCACAAGACGCCCGCCCTTTCTCAGAACAATCAATTGAAGGTAGGCAACAAATATTTCATTTTGCCTCACCATTTTTTTGAGTCTCCATTATCGCTTGTATCGTTGGCTTCCTTAATATCGCAAACAGCCCCTAAAGTTCCTAATTTTCCCACTGCTTGCGTATCATCGCCTTTACGCAATATCGGACGTGACGCTGGTCTCTGTCAGCCGTTTACAGAAGTCCAATGTCGCCAGAGGCCTTAGGATCAGAGTGTCGGCAGACTTTATTACAAAAATTATGAAGGACGGGAGGTTAAACTCCGATGAGGGTCGCCTTGCAGTCGTGAGGGATTTTGCAGATGAGACGCTGCATCCACTTGGAGGGTTATTACGTGTAATATAAGTAAGCTTTCATTAATTCCTTTCATTAATTCCTGTGAAAATTAGATATATATACATCCACGAACTTTTACGATGATGTATAAGTAGCAGTTTAAAAGTTATTGCATGTCATATGAATAAGTTTTCATTAATTCTTTTGAAAATAAAAATATTTACATCCATAAATAAATAGAAATAACCTTGTAAAACCAATGCATCTTCTTAAATATTGACATCAACCAACCTGGACTAAATCTTTTTTATACTGATATCCTGATTTGCCTTATTTTTTAAACTGGAATATGCAGTACTAATCTATTAATTTCCAGGTTATTTGGAAGTATTTTTTAGACAGCGCGGACTATGTACTACTTAGAGGCAAACTTAAGATCTGGTGGGTAAATAAGAGTGGAATGTTGTGCACCAAATAAGAGTGGAGTGTTGTATAGTATATCATTATTATTGGTGCAAGATCATCATGACTCTGTTTACAACCTTCTCACTGGGACTGAATTGATCTTCTTCGTCGTCTTCTACTAAAGTTTGATCTAATTGCAGAAGATGAAGAAACTGCTCTGTTTCTTCACCGTGAAAGCGTTTCCGCTCCTGTACGTCTATGGACTCCGGCAGAGCCTCGAGCTCACGGTTGCGTTTCCTGAGCAGCGCCTAAGTCATGATCGAGAAACGGCCCGGAGATTCAAAAAAGGAACAGAACGTTGTTGCAAGGAGGAGAGGATGATGATAGTTTGTGTGCAGCGAGGAGCTGGTATTTCCTGATACGTGAGTAACGGAGGGCAGAATTGGCTATACATAGTGTTTCCACATTTTATGATACAAGCAAGGCAAGCTATACATTTATATTCAAATTCTGTGAATAGTATAGTAGTTTGGAGACAGCCGCATGACTCTTTCCGTAGACCAAATCCACCTAGTTAAAATATTTCTAGAATGCCTGCTTCAAGAAAAAGTTGTCCATTTTTTAATGTCGGAATGTATTTCAGAAGGCAGATTCGAGATTTTGCCCAGATTCGTTCAATTGGTGATCAACCTCCAATGGTGTATTTGGTTGTGACCGGCTTGTCATACGATGTGGCTGGCTTGTCGTGCAGCACTGAATAATCTCTCTCGTTTGATCGAACGATGTAACTTCTAGAAGTACAGGGGATTTGGGAATGGCGGTCTGCTCGATGGCTTCATGGTACAACGTTTGAAGTGGTTGCAGGGACGTGATAACATGTGGTCCAACGAAAACGAAATAATTTAATCCATCGTTTGTAATGCGTGTTTTTTTTACTTCGAAGTTCCCGCTGATTTGCATGCAATGTCATTGTTACTATTGATAAACTATATGTAAATTTCAATGATCATAACAAAAAGAAAAATGTTGATCATAACTTTTCACAAACACAAGAGTGTGTATCTAACTATTATGTATAAATTACAAATAATTTAGAGTAGAACTTAAGGTATTATAGTTTTTCAAAAAGTTTATACGGAGTTAAGTGGTAATGGGCAAACTGCTAGCTTGGATTTTATTTCTAACGTTAAGCTCTAGGGATCATAGACATGATTGTTTATATTTTTAAGAGAAATGATCTCTTTGTATTACTAGAATTTTTTTTGGTTTTGTTAAGGATTCTATTGACTCTAAGGACAAGAAATAGGTGGTTCCTTTTTCCTGTGGTATTCCTTATATTGGAGAAACAAGTTGATCCATTAAGCAAAGAATCTAAGAGCAGATTAATCCATTACTTTGGCTCTAGGAGAACATGCAGAACATGTAGAAAAATCGTGTCACCACGTGTGTATAGAGGACTCCACAGTCATTGTTAATATTGATCATTTTCACCATAGGAAATTGAAGGAGGCGATTGATATTGAGAGGCATGCTAGGAAAGAGGATATTGAGATTGAGAGGGATGCTAGGAAAGAGGCTATTAAGATTGAGAGGCATGCTACGAACCTCAACTCTTACTGGAAATTGAGTAAGAGTTGGAATCCAACTCTCTCAATGTGATTCCTTCCAATCTTGTTTGTTTGTTATCTCGTTAGGACTGTTAGTTTTCGTATGTTATCTTTTTAGTAATTTCCTCCTTATTCTATTAAAATTCCCCTAGCATTTCATTAGTTTTATTTTAGTTTATTCTTAATCTTTCTTCCTTATTATTATAATAGACTCTATTGATTTGTAATTTTACTTGCCTTAACATTTCATTTTATTTTTCTTGTTAATCTTTCTTGCTTTTTATTTCATTACTATCCTTATAATTATTTAGCTAAAATTTTTATTTAATTCTAATAACCAACAATTTTTCTTTTTATTTAAATATATATATTTATAATTATAATAATAAAAGCCCCCCCCTTTTTTTTTTAACAATCAATAATTATTCTTAATATTTAAATATATATTTATATTAAAATAAAAACCCATAAAATTTTTTAGTATTGTTTATTATTAATTAAATTAATTAATTAATTTTCTATAAGAACTAATTTGATTTTCATCTCCTAAAAATTAAGTAACCAATTACCTAATTCAATTTTCATCCCAAAAAAACTAACTAACAAATTACCTAACTCTCTAATGGATTAACTAACAAATTACTTAACTCTCTAATGGCTAGTTCACATTGATTTGAAATTTCAATCAATTCTTAAAAATATGATTAATCTAAAATATTTATATGTGGCTGATTGACTTGATGATGCTTATTTTTTATTACTATTTCATGTTTTATATTATTAATTAAACTTTCTTTAAAAGAAAAAGAGTGAATTGTTTTAGGAGTTGTCTATCTAGTCATAGGAATTGCTAGGAAAGCTAAACTTGGCTGGAATCTAGGTAGTTTTTTTTTAAGAGTGTTTGAATCATATTTTTGATAGTGGAAATGGATTCAGCACCATCGAAAACTTCTAGAACACCCAAAATATTGAAGTTTGATAGCTATAACGTGGATTTACAAAAATCCTTGCTGGATTTTCTTAAAATCTTACTTGAATTTCAATGATTTTCAAGACAAAAAATAGTCTTAGTTAGACTACTCCATTGTTTTAAATTAAATAAAAAATCCACTCTAATCTTTTAAAAAGCACAGTGCTACAAGGTAATTTGGAAAGAGATGAGATTGGAGAACATTCCATAGAATCAAGCTTTCATGCTGAAATATCGCATGCATATGTTTGTAAACGAGAGGGTCCCATTTCCTTAGAAAAAAGTTCCCCAATTTGAGAGGGGGGCATATGTGGGAACTTCCGTCACTCTTTTAAGATATTAATCACATCCACCCACCCAGATTTAATCTTTTATGAATTTCAAGCACAACACCAAGCTATAGGCACTGTCCACACCAAAAGAAAAAGACAATTTTAGATTCTTTTATTAATAGATATCATATCAGTGACACCAAACATAAGATATCGCTGAAATCATTTTCGTGTTAAGACTTTTGAATTCCATGTACGCATTTCAATTACTTTTGATTTGTGTGGGTATTTGATGGTGGGCTATACGTTATTAAATGAGATGGAGTATGTATATTGTCTATTTTTAAATTTAAATGAATTTAAATTTAATAGTGGATAGTATATGCTCATCCAGAAAATAAGTTTTTCTGTTCCTAACTAATCATTTATATATTTTTATCTAGAAATATCTAGTGAATGACACCAACCATAGTCGTGGTTCATAATTTTCCAAGTTCTATTACGAAAATGTGCAATACTAATTTGTTCACTACTTTTTTCCACCGATTTGCTTTTGGATGCGTGCTTTTCAAATGCGGAATCCCACGTTCTCTATTGTGAATGACCCTATATCTTGTGTGTCCATATTCTAACATTAACCTTGAAATAAAATAAATTCAATGTTTAAGCATTCAATCACATCGAATGATAAAGTCTCGTTGGGTCTGCAGTACTAAAAAGAAAAATAAAGTAAACACGCCTGCATCCTTTACGAGGGAATATCTTGCGTGCCAAATCATCCCCACTCTACCATTCACTTTGAATAGAAGAGTGCATTGAACGAGGCTTTCCATAACACCAAAAACGCAAAGTATGAACATGTTGACGTATCGAAAAGAAAAAGATGGCTTCCGTAGGGGCTGAATGACATACCACAAGAAGACCATTTTTAATTTTTTTTTAATTAATTATGCTATTTTATTTTGCCTTTTATTCTTTTTATTGAGACGTTTTTATTAAGATTTGTATCCAAACAAATCGAGATATAGGTGGTGATATTTCAAGTTTATGTTTCTTATGTGTTGAGATTAGAGGTTATCCAAAGTGTTTTCTAATCTCGGGTAATTAATCAAATCTTCGAAATAAGGCATTTTTTTAATGTATTGAGATTGATTTAGATTTGAGGTTATTCAAAGTGTTTTTAATATTTGGTAATTAATCAAATTTTCAAAATTAGGCATGAAAATTTGGAATCATTATTTATGTTTAGAGTATGGTTTTATTGCAACTTTAAAAGTTGAGATTGATGGCTCAAAGCTCAATGATAGTTTTTCTAAATATCCAGATAAATATACATTTTTTTTTATACATTGAAGTTGAATAATAAGAATTTTTTTATATACATTGAAGTTTTAAATTTATTAATTTTTGTAAAGTATATTAAACTTTCCAATCAATATATAATTTGTTTGAAGTAATTTTTTTTCTTTAAATATTCTCAAGAGACATAGTTTTAGCTACAATGAAAATTGAAGGGCACTAAGAAATCGATTGAGGGATCTATGTTAGGTTTACATTCAACAATCCTCTATTAATAAGATGACTAAGTAGGATAGGCGTGAGAGCGAAGGGTTTGATCTAGGATTATATAGAGGTGAATAGCGAGGGCTTTGATCCAAGATTACATGGAGGGGGGGAGCAAAGGGTTTGATCTATCTAGGATTGTATAATGACACAATGGGGAATGGGGGAGCCAAGGGGGGTGTGCAACAAAGGAAGTTATTATTGGTTCACTATTCATCTACTTGGGGAAGGTGGTTGGGGGAGTTAACTAAAATTTTTAAAGGCTTGTTGGGTGAGAGGGATAATGGATTAGAGAGGAATATCAAAAATGAGCCTTAGGTAGATAAAGGTAGGATACTTAACATTTCTAAAGGATGACGGGGCAAAGGGATTAGCACCACTATACAATTCCACGTTGACTGATGTGCCTATTAGGGCATTAATCTTCATAGAGAGAGCCATGTAGAGAGGGTTTACATTAGATGTGACCATAAGGTGGGATATTTTGCAGGGAAGGATTTCAGTGAGCCAGGATTGCAATGCTAAAGTTGAATAAGGTGAATGCTGAGAGGGAACAACCAATGAAGGGGTCAAACCAGTGATGGTAGTGACATCACTATAATTAGTGAAAAATCCTATTTTATCGGTAAATAGATCCAGATGACAACATCATGCCATTAAAATTTTGAGCGAAAATTTATAGTTTTCAATGTTATAAAACTATGTAAAATACTTATAAAACTATGTAAAGTCACTTAGTTGCATGTCATTATAGAGAGTTCATTATTGAACCACATGAAGTAAACATTTTATCTTTCCTTTTTCTTTGTTGGTTTAGTAGAATCTAATGATTTAACTTATAAAGTGATGGCCTTCCCCTTAATAGTCTTCTCCAAATCTTAGTGTCTCCACATGGAAAATAAACTACTAATAACATTTTGAGATGGAAAACTCGGAATATACACAGTCTTCATTTGTAGTCTAAGTTTTGAGTCTAAATCAAGACTCATCTTCAGGACAAACTTGCTAAGAACAAAATAGATGGCTTTTGTCATCCGAAAGGGCCCCTGGTCCACCATCGATTTTATGGCAGCACTCAAGGCTGACAAAGAAGGTATCCAAGTGCGTGATAAGAAAAAACGGAAGCTAGAGAAATTAAAATTAAAAAGTAAGACGAGACACTGGAATACTCTCATAGACCCGCAGTCTGACACACCCATTTCTTGTCAAACAGGCTCTCCCTCCACCTTCCAAACTTTGGTTCCCTCCTCATCGCTAAAGGATTCAGATTCCCCATCCTCGACCCTAACCATGAACCAATGCACTGGATGTTTCAATGAGGACTGTGTTAACGCAGCAAAGGGGTCTGCATTAATACCCAGCACCGGTATCACAAAAACAACCTTTACGTAGAACTCCCCACCCTTGCAGATTGACCATACAGATTCCCTAATCAATACCCACTTGAATCCCTGCAACACGGGTTCGAGAACGAGAGAATGGATGGTAAAAACGAGCTGCACAATATCGTTACCCCATCCATGAATCTGGATGCGACTTCATTGGATGGTAGTAGGCATGAAGGGTCAAACGACATCATGCTAGATGAGTCATTAAATGAGGATTCAATGGATCAGTCTATGACAACAACGTATGGTTATATGGAGCATGGTTTTATCATAAAGAGTAAAATAACAGACAACACAGATAATGAATTGTCACATCGAAGAAACCATAATAACATCCTTCCTTCAATAACGATAATAAAAATTTATTAAATATCTCTTCCCATGAATTAAATAATGATGAAATTGAGCTTTTGAGCAAGGGGTTCAATTTCACTATAGCTCCCAATCATATTCCAAAAGAAGAAATCATATGCGATATTGAGGATAGCATCAAACCTCTCAATGAAGAAGACAAGGAACTCGTGAGACAAGAGTATGCTGCCATCTTCAATAAGGCCAAACTTCCTAAGAGAAATTAGTAAAGACAAATTGAGAGCCTTAAAAAACTTAAGATGTAATGAGAAGATTGTCATCCTAAAAGCAGACAAAGGAGGGGCTACAATGGTAATGGACAAAGAGGAGCACGTTAATAAAATGAGAGATCACCTTCACAAAAGTGGCATCTATAAGAAACTCAAAGAGAACCCCATTTCCAAAGTCACAAAAAATGTCAAAAAATCCATTACGGAGTCTAATCTTGATAAAAAATTTAAAAAGTGCCTATACCTAGAGGGTGAAATCATGCCCCACATTTATGGTGCCCTAAAAATCCACAAGGTTGGCGCTCCTCTGAGAGTTATTGTCAACACTATCAGAGCTCCAACATATGAATTAGCCAAATTTGTGGCTGGCACCCTCGCCCCTCTTGTCGGTAAAACTAGCTCATTCATTAAAGACTCTAACCATTATATTGATTTTATTAAAAAAGCTAAGTTGGATTTAGAAGACAAAATTGTAAGCTTTTATGGTATACAACTCTTTACTAAAATCCCTCTAGATGAAGTTGTTTAAGTAGTAAAAGAAGTTGTGGACCCCCAGACTGCAAAACTTGCTGAAATATGTCACCACTCCACCTTCTTCACCTTCCAAGTAGAAATATTTGA
Organism: Pinus albicaulis; assembly: GCA_034641835.2. NCBI lineage: Eukaryota > Viridiplantae > Streptophyta > Pinopsida > Pinales > Pinaceae > Pinus > Pinus albicaulis. The sequence goes on from CM076573.1 coordinate 252,851,218, forward strand.
AAAAACATCTAGAGTTGCTATGGGATCTCAATTGTCCCCTATAGTGGCCAACCTCTTCATGGAGAAATTTGAAAATAAAGCTCTTGACTCTTACCCATTGAAACCTAAATTTTGGATAAGGTTCGTGGATGAGACCAGTGTCAATTAGCCACATTGTTAGGTAAACTTGACTCGGGATAAATTCAATGTTGACTAGGGTAAATAGTAGTGGTTTTGGGGCACATGGTATTGTGCACCCATGGTTTTCAGCCCATGGTATTGCATGTAATGGAGCCTATAAAAGGCGGGGAATACTTCATTCTAAGGTAAGCCTGGAGGTGAGTGGTGAAGGCTCACTTGGTTGGATTGGCCAGGGTTTTTTGGCCAATGGTTAATGAAATTTCATTGGTTGGGTTTTTCCCCAGATTTGGGGTTTTCCTGGTTAAACATTGTGTTTATGTTTATGTGATTTGTTGCTGGGTTTTGTATGTGTATTATTCTCTCGGTAAATATTTTATTTCTGCAGTAATTCCTAACAAATGGTATCAGAGCCATTTTGGCTTCAGAGGGACGCTTCTATAGCCAAGGGTTTTATTGGCCTGGTGAATAAAAAAAAAAAAAATGCAGGAATATATTCAAGGTGAATATATGCAGGAATATATTCGGTAGATGGGTTCTTTTTATATGGACATTGATTTCATATGTATAAAGACAACAACAATGAAACAAAAATATATATTATAATGGAGTTAATTTTACATGTAAATGGGCATACTGTTGTAAGACCTGGTATGGCATGCGTACCCCTAGGTAATCACTGGTAAAGTCTGGGTTAGACCTAGGTGATATCGGGGATGTCAAGTTAACAATTACCCTGGGTAAAAATTTGAGGGGGGAAGAGCTAGAGTGAGCGGGGTTGTCTCATCTAGCAGGTTTGGCTGGATTTAGTCAATAATCCCAAAGTCAAGTTTAAGGGGGGAATTGTTAAGTAAAATTGACTCGGGATAAAGTCAATGTTGACTAGGGTAAATAGTAGTGGTTTTGGGGCACATGGTGTTGTGCACCCATGGTTTTCAGCCCATGGTATTGCATGTAATGGAGCCTATAAAAGGCGGGGAATACTTCATTGTAAGGTAGGCCTGGAGGTGAGTGGTTAAGGCTCACTTGGCCGGATTGGCCAGGGTTTTTTGGCCAAGCGTTAATGAAATTTCATTGGTTGGGTTTTTCCCCAGATTTGGGGTTTTCCTGGTTAAACATTGTGTTTATGTTTATGTGATTTGTTGCTGGGTTTTGTATGTGTATTATTCTCTCGGTAAATATTTTATTTCTGCAGTATTTACTAACACACATAGTGATAAGGAATTAAAAAGCTTCCTAGACCACCTGAATAGCATTTCCAAAGACATAAATTTACAATGGAAACCGAGGAAAACAACTACATCCCATTCCTTGACATTCTCCTCTCAAGAAATGAAGACGGATCCCTTGGACACAAAGTGTTCAGGAAGAAATCACACACTGAAAATTACCTACAAGCTGATTCACACCACTACCCCGCCCAGAAGACAGGGGTTCTGTTGACTTTTTTTACATGAGATTTCAGAATATCAGACGATATACATGTTGAAGAAGAAGTAGAATATCTAAGAAGATCGTTCATAAACCTGGGATACAGTAACAAAGACATCAGCAAAGCTATTCAAAGAGTTAGATCCGGAAACAAAAGAATTACAACTGATAATTCCTCAACAAAAAAAGCATATTCCCCTATATCCAAGGGGTCAAGGACAATATGGCCAAAGTTCTAGCTAAGAAGGACATTCGAGCATCCTTCAAACCTCTAATGACCATCAGACAAAGGATGAAATCTATCAAAGATGACCCTGAACACCTCCAAAAAAAAGGTGTTTACAAAATTAATTGTTCATGCGGAGAATGCTATATTGGGGAAACATGTAGGACCTTCAAAATAAGGCTTAAAGAACATGGTGTTGATATCATACTTGGAAGAACCAAAACCTCAGCTTTGGCATAACACTCCAATAAAACATGTCACCACACATGCCTTGAAGATGCAGTGGTCATTGCCAATGAAAAATATCATTTTAAGCGTAAAGTGCGTGAAGCCCTAGAAATCATTAAGCACCCACACAACCTCAATAGAGATGGAGGCTTAGAGATTAGTAGGAGTTGGATCCACGTAATTTCCTACAAATAAAATTGCCCCCTGAATTGTTTGTTGACACCAGGTCCATCCTCCTGCATGTCATTGTCCTTGCATGCTTTCTGTCATATCACATTCACACACCATCCCCCTGCCCTCTATCCTCTTATTTTCTTTCTCTCCAAAATCCTTTCCTTGCCCCCTTCCCTCCCATTAACCTGCTACAATTTAAACCTATTTTAAATATTAAAACACACCTAAATCACATCTTAAACCATCTATCTTAACTTTTAATCAAATCTAACAAAATAAAAAAGCTTCTCTTCTTAATAAATCATCCCATCTAATATTAATAATAATAACTCCACATTATTACAAGCTCCCAAAAACTTGCTAATAATATCTTTGTTAGATATGAATAATATGTAAAATCTAAAATGCAAAAATTAAAAAAGTTAGAATTATTTATATTTTCCTATTATAATATAGGTTATCCTTTTACTAGCTATCTTAATATATCTATTAAAATAACCATAACATTTCATAGATCCCAAGTATTAGTAACATCAAACTTTTTTCAAATATTTATAAATACTACTAATATTAAGTATTATTAAAAAAATATATATATATTTTTAATTAAATTAATTTTGAAAAACATAGGGCATTAAAACAAAAAATAAAATAAACAATAATATAATATTCTAAATGTGTCATAATTCAAATTAGAATTAAATTTGGAAAAACTAAAATAAATATCTAATTAATTAATTAATTAAATATTTTTAAAAAATTAATTAAGAACTCACTGGCTCTTTCATCTCTTTATTTCCTCTATTTATTTACCCTAATCTAATCTCTTCTTAGCAAGTTTGTCGTGAAGATTAGTCTTGATTTAGACTCGAAACGTAGACTAAAAATGAAGATCGTGGATATTCCAACTTTTGCATCTGAAAATCTACACCATAGAAACCTTTAATCTACTAATAACATTCTTAAATGATTTGTGAATATAACCACAATTAAATTCCAGTTAGATTATTAAGAGGGACATATGTCTGCAAACTCAACAATTGTTCATAATTAATTTACTTATTTAAGAACACTTGTATATATTTTAGTTAAGGATGAGGATGGAGCTTGAAAATCCTATTTTCTAAACCATCATGTTATGCTACTTTTTTTCTTTCTATATTTGTGTTTATTAGAATGATGTACTTGGAGTGAGTCACAACAACATTACCATTTAAATCAATGTCACGAATTCTCTAATTAAAAGGACAAGGTGGGCCCCTGTAGAAAAAATATTTACTTGTTCATTACCTTATACATAGTGAAATTCTCCCTAAGATGTCATGTGCATGTTATATCCCAACATATCATTTAGATTGACTAGTTTTGTATTTTTCTAGTGCATCTTTATTATGTATATAGGAGATTGGGGATATGTTAGTGACAATACTAATAATGTTAATACTAGAATTGAAATTTTTTGCTCTCATTTTATTGATTGACTAGAATGTGAAATGCACCTAGGGAATTGATATAATTCTTCTTAGGCAACTCTAAACTAGGGAGGTTGGATGTGAGAATATCTCACAAACATTATTCAAGTGACTATATACCTCATTTTCCTATTTAATAGTTATTTTGGATATTAAATAGTCATAAGAAAGTGATTGTATCTCACCATATTCTATTTCAATAGACACAACCAAAGAACTTGCAATATTTTGGATGGTTCACGAGTTAAAAAAATATTCCTTTTTAGGTTGTATGGCCTCAATGAGTTTACAGTAATAATTGTTTAAAAGAACGATGGGAAAGGAATATGAGGAAGTCAACATTAGTTTTTATTAGTGATTCCTTCATAAATGAAGATGTGTCCCTACCATGAGTGGGTGGATGCAATGTGATGATTGGATGGATCAATAACATCATGAATGCGTCAATGATTTCTATGCATATGAGTATGATAGTTTATAGGAAAATAAAAAATATATCAGATAGAAATTGAGTAACCAATATGTGGAATATAAGTACTTTCACCACATTAGTAAATCACAAATTAATCTTACATGCATTAGTTCAGCATTACACAAGTCCCATTGTTTGAGGTGTATAATTAACCTCTTTTGAAGTATTCATAAAGCAACAAGGAAATATTATTTAATTTATTTTTCCAATTTTTAATGCTAAAGAGTTTGAGTATGAATATGTCATTTATTTTTTTAGCGTCTCTACACTTAAGAATATAAGATATAAATTTACTTGGGTTTATTTTGCATGACATTTTACTTAGTTTTATAACATTGAAAAGAATAAATTTCACGCAAAATTTTAATGGCATGAGGTTGTGATATGGATCTCCTCATTAAGAATATAGGGTATTCACTAATTATATTATTGAAACTATCATCATTAGTTTGATCCATTCATATGTTGTGCCTTCTCACCATTTTCCTTAGTCACCTTTAGTCTTGTAATGTTGGCCCATTGAACTCTTTTCTTACAACATATATTCCATTATGGTCATATCCAATGTAGACCCTCTCTATGAAGATTAATGCCCTAATAGGCACCTTAATCATCGTGATGGTGTACAATCATGCTAAATGATAAACCAAAATCATCTTGTAGAAGTGGAAAGCATCCTACCTCTATTTAGCTAAATCTCATTTTGTTCATTCCTCTCTAATCCATTATCTGTCTCACCCAACAAACCTTAAATAAAATGAGCCAACCCCCAACTTGATGAATAGTGAATCAATGATAGCTTCCTTCCTTACACATCCCCCTTGGCTCCCCATTCATGTATGTGCCCTTGTATAACCCTAGATCAAACCCTTCCCTCTCCACCTCCATACAATCCTAAAACAAATCCCTTCACTCTCCACCATAGTCCTACTTGGTCATTCATTTAATGAAATATTATTGAATGTAAATCTAGCATAGATCCCTCAACCAATTTGTTATTTCCCTTCAAATTTCATTGTGAGTAAAACTATAACCCTTGATATTATAGTGGAACAAAGAGTTTATTTTAAAAAAGTTTTTTGATTAAAGTTAATTAAATTTTAAGAACTTATTTATATTAACTTGTAACTAAAAGTAAATAAATAATTTTTCAATTATCTATATGCAAAATTCTACTTATAACCATTTATTTTTATTCATAATCTTAAGTGAGAATGTATTTTTTTATTATAATACTTTGGAAAAACCATTAGTAAGCTTTGGATAATTTAACTTGAACTATTAATGTTGCAATAAAACCACTCACTCTATATATCTATAGTTTAGATAACGATACTAGACTTTGTTCCTAATTTTGAAGATTTTATTCATTCCAAGAGATAGAAAACACTTTCGATAAACTCCACTCTCAATACATAGAAATCCAAAGTTGAAATATAACCATCAATAAATGACTTAGTTTGGATATAATCCAGATAAAAGATAATATAAATCAAAATAAATTAGTATAAAGAAGTAATAAAAAGATTAAAAAAAAGGCGTATTATTGTGATATGTTATTCCGCCTTTATGGAAAGTTGAATCCATCATTCTTTTTTCGATATATCATGTTCATGATATGTCCTTTTTAGTGTTTCGAACGCTTTTTTTGGTGTTATGATATGTGTTGAGTGGAGATGAGTTGGCACACAAGATATTCTGTCATAGAAGATGGAGGTGCATTGGATTTATCTTTATTTTTGGTAAAGCAGCATAATGGAACTTTATCCTTCCATGTTATTGAATACTTTATTCATCGTTGAATTGTCTAATTTCAAAGTAAATGTGAGAACAGAGACAATTTGGCACAAAGGATATTTTTTAATATGGTATCATTCAAAAATGAAGAATGTGGTGTTTTTTTTTTTCATTTTTTCTTCAGTAGAAAAAATTGTTACTATTTATATTAATAATTAAAATTACTATAAAACATTCTGGAACTTCCTTTTCTCTTTGGCTTACAATTTTCAGAAAAATATATCCAAGCATTTCTATCCAAAAAAAACAAAATTGTAGAAAATTACATCAAGTATCTTGTAAGCCTATCCTACTCAAAATACTTTGATCCAATCTATACTAGTGATACTTATTACAAAATATTCAACTTTTTAAACCAAGAAATCTGTTGTTACTTTCACTTTCTAAAAATCCTCTTTTCCAATATGCCTTTGTCACTTTCTGTAGTCAAAGAATCAAGTTCCTTCATTTTAATGATATATGGTCCAACTCCATCATGCAAACCTTTGCAGTGGCTCGATCCACATTAGGGGAATTTTGAGGTCTAAAATGGGCCTCCTAAGAAAAATGTACAACAAAATTTAACTTTATAAGAACCAATAGGATTCAAGATGATGATGTCAACCATGGGGGATGATTCTCCATATTTTATGTAAAATGGTAAAAATATTAAAAAATAATAAAATAATAAAAATACTTTTTCAACTCGTATTTTCAACTTATCTCCCAAATCTTTTACTCAAATTTCGAACGAGAGTACTCGTTGGATGAAAAATTTAATTCCTCATCCAAGGAGTACCCATGTCGCATACTTTCGATAGTCCCTGCTACACGAAAAATGAGAAATACATAAAAAACGTGATTGCAATCACGTTTTTCATGTATTTCTCATTTTTCGTGTAGCAATCACGTTTTTCATGTAATTCTCAGTTTTTGTGTAGCAGGGACTATCGAAAGTATGCAACATGGGTACTCCTTGGATGAGGAATTAAATTTTTCATCCAACAAGTACTCTCGCTTGAAATTTGAGTAAAAAATTTGAGAGATAAGTTAAAAATATGAGTTGAAAAAGTAGTTTTTCTTTTTTCCCTCTTAAATTTGATGATGTAATTAGATATTATTTTATTATTTCCAATATTATTTTATAATTTTCTTAGGAGGCCCATTTTAGACCTCAAAATTCCCCTAATATAGGTAGGCTCATGTATAGAAACCCTCACCTCCTCTCTATGCATAAAATTACTAAATGTGTTTTGAGCAAGAGAATGTGTTTTAATAGGCTGGAGGTGGTCAGTAAACTTGGCCACCATCGGATAGTAAACTAAAGTTGATATTTATTCATTCATTTAACGTGGATGTGTTAAATCAAAGTGATTTGATGTTATGAAGGTAGAGTGATAATTATGAGGGAAGGAGAAATGATTTCAAAAGGTGGGGACAATGATCCAAAAGAGGAAACCCATGTAGATGCCATGTCATCGCAATGCTCCAAGATTTCAACTAAAAAATGGAATATTATGTAATAGGGATCGTCTTCTCTTTCACATTCGCTCATTTCAAAAACAATTAGAGAGAGGACAAGTTCTTGTATGCCACCGAGGAGTTTTGAACCTTGTTCTACAACTGATACATGAAGGAGCTACAAGAAGGTCTGTAATTGCTACAGGAGGGCTAAGACTCTGCTATAGGAGGAATTAAAGGGTGATAAGGGGCCACAATGGTTATAATTGGTCCTAAACCTATCATATACATCCATATCTGCTTGAAAATAATTAAGTAACATTCACCGGCCTTGTTCTTACACCCAATTGTATGAAAATTCTAGCTCGCGACAGTATAATTGTGGAGTAAAAGGTCTCTTTGAGGATTGTAGTGGTTAGAAACAAGAATATAATTTGTTTATAGGAATGCTAGCATCATTTTCACTCATTTATACTAGGGAATTGAGCATTGTCTCACCCCCGAAGTTATTAAAAAAAGAAGGAAACCTTTCCCACAACTAAAAAAACCAAGGAGGTATAACAACAGAACAGATGGGGGGAGTATTCAACATGAGGGAACCCTCATACACCAAATGGATTAATCTGCACACTCTTGTAGTAAATACCTTCAAAAGACAACACTTATTAGGTTTCTTTAAGTTGTTAAAGGGGTACGATCATGACCTTGATCGTGAATTTTCCATGGCATTGCATTCCCAAGTAGAGGATAGTTCCAACACTATTGTAATAGGGTTAGCCATATCTCTTAGCCCTGATACCATTAGAAAATTAATCACCCTACCTCTAGGGATTAGATGGAGAAAGGAAGACAAGGAAATAATTTTCACAACTAGAAATAATTTCTTTATTTTGGAAGAGAAGCTTATTGAGGATAAGAATGGAGTCAAAAGGGAAATACTACCTTATCCCTGGGATGAGGTGGCTTACGATATCCTCAAGTATATCTCCTATGAAGGAAGAATGAGCGTGGCATATGCTTACCATTTCAAATTACTCCATGAGTTGATATTCCAGGCAGAATTGCCTCTCCCTCACTGACTTTGCATGCCCTACTTTCTCCTACAATAAATCGTAGAGATGATTCAAAAGGTGAGGGAGGGAAAACACCAACATTTAGCACACCATGGCCTCATAAAATTGATAGTGATGGATTGTTAAAGAAACTTGAGATTCCCTATCCTATGGACTAAATTTGTGGACATAGATAGGGATACTTTCATAGGATCAAAATCCATCACCCTCGGGGAGACATCAACCTCTAGTATTGGAGGTAGAGAGGGCAAAAGAGAGGAGGAGGATACAAGAAAGATAGAAGAAGAAGAGAGAAAAACATAGGAAAAATAGATAGTGGGAAGAGATAAAGGAGAAAGAAACAAGTGGAAGAAGGAATAATCCCTAAGAAAACTTCTAAACCCCAAGAAGCAGAGGAACAACCACCTCAAACAAGTCTATCTACAAGGGTTAGTGAACAAGAAGTAGTTGTAAAATTAGCTACATTGGGAACACTTGTTAAGCCCAAAAGGAAGCAACCAAGACAAGGTCCCCTCTATTTCAAGACTACAAAAATCACCGGAATTAAACAAGGGAAACAAAAAACTCCCACAAGGGTCCCAATCATTATTAAAGAATAACCAAGTAAGAAAGAAGAGGTAGGACCCACTGAAGGAAAAATTGAAGAGCCCACCTGTCCTAAACCGAAAACAAAGGCACTTGTAATATCTATGAGTAGGCCCACCACCAGGTCATCTACCATCAAGAAGGCAAAGACACAAGTTGCCCTTGAATAAGTAGAAAAAGGGAAGCTACAGGAGGGGAAAGATTTGCTACAGCAGGGACATAGCGTACTATAGGAGGGACATAGTGTGTTACAGGAGGGAAAAATAGAGCTACAAGAGAATAAAAAGGAACCATGGGAAGCAGTAGCCTCCCAAAAAACATATGAAAAGGACATCCCATAGCTCCAAAAGCCTGGTCTACAGCCTAGTTTGGGATCCTACTATAAATTCATTGAAGAAGGAAGCATCATCCACGAAACGTTTGTCACTCCACTCCTCCATGAGCTGGAAATAGAGAGAGGAATGACCCATACGTGGATGCAAATTACCAAATCTAATAATGTGGAATATGTGGGATGTAGGTTTTAACCCTGAACAGAAATTATCTACACACGAATATTATAACAGAAAATAAACAATAGCGAGAGCATAAAACATAAAACAGATAAACACAGAGATTTTCCCCTGGATCCCAAATCGGGACGACCAGCTTGATTTTTCATTATATTCCTTTTAGTGTTACAACACATATATGTACATGCCGAAGCATACATAAACCCCAATCCATTAACCCTAGATTAGAACATAACCGTAGTTCCCTTGACCAGATCTACAAAATACCAGGGGTTGAAAACCATCGTACCCCAAAACCATGTGCAAACTCATGCACAAAACATGGGTGGGTCCGCATATGAGTGGGACCGCATACCAAAAAAAAATTCGCCGGGGCGCTGCCCCGGACCCCGACAGGGGGGGCTACCACCCCCCCTGTGACCCCCTTGCTATGCCCAGTACAATGTACAACGCGTCGGGCTAGTCGTGGAAAGAATATAACACATACCCAACATTCTCCCACTTGTTGTTTTCTTTCCACGAGGGGCCACAGGAGAGCTTAGTCATTTGGCCAAGTCTTCAACACCCATTGTTTCTCTACACCAAGAGAACTTCTGAGTGCTCACAGACTTCGTCAATGGATCTGCAACATTCTTCAAAGTGTCCACCTTTACCAGTAATACCCTTTTAGCCTCAACCATATCTCTAACAAAGTGATATTGAACATCAATGTGCTTTGTCTTTGAATGATAAGCGGGGTTCTTAGCCAAGAAAATTGCACTTTGGCTATCACAGTCTATCCTTATAGCTTGCTGTACCAACCCCATACTTGAACACAATCTCTGCAACCAAACTGCTTCCTTGCTTGCATGAGTGGCTGCTATGTATTCTGCCTTTGTAGTTGAAAGCGCCACTACAGACTGTCTTTTACTCATCCAACTGACTGCACCTCCAAATAGGCTAAACACATACCCACTTGTAGATCTTCTTTGGTCCAGATCTCCAGCCCAGTCTGCATCAACAAAACCACGAATGTCCAACATTCTTTCTAATCCTGGTCTTCCTTGGTAGCACAAGCCATAATCACTACTGCCACATAAATATCTGAAAACCCGCTTCATTGCTGTCGAATGCTCCTTTCCTAGGTTTGACATAAAACTGCTCAATACTCCCACTGCATGTGCAATGTCTAGTCTAGTACAGACCATTGCATACATCAAGCTACCCACTGCACTTGCATATGGAACACGGGACATATCCTCTTCTTCTTCTTGTGTCTTGGGACACTGTTTAGCAGACAAATTTGCACCTACAAGAATAGGAACACTCACCGGTTTACTATCCTGCATATTGAACCTTTGCAATATAGTCTCGACATACTTTCTCTGGTTTAACCAGAGCTTCCTCTTTGCATGATCTCTCTTAATTTCCATGCCCAAAATATAGTTTGCAGCACCAATATCCTTCATGTCGAATTTGGAGAATAGTTGGGTCTTCAAATCTTGGATAATTTCTTTGTCATTTCCAATCAACAACATATCATCCACATACAAGACCAAATAAATAACACGGTCACCGATTAATTTAAAATAAACACAGTGATCCTCCTTGCTTCTGGTGAAGCCAAGTCCCCGTATATAGGTATCAAATTTCTGATACCACATCCTTGGTGACTGTTTTAACCCATACAGAGACTTCTTCAACCTGCATACTAGTTCTTTCTTACCCTTCACCATAAAGCCTTCGGGTTGCTTCATGTAGATCTCCTCTTCTAGATCCCCGTGAAGAAATGTTGTCTTCACATCCATCTGTTCTATCTCAAAATCAAATGCAGCAGCAACAGATAAAAGTAATCTAATAGAAGTAACTTTGGCAACAGGAGAAAAAATATCACCAAAATCAATTCCCGACACCTGGGAATAACCTTTGGCTACCAACCGAGCTTTGTATTTCTCCACCTTGCCTTCTACATTCATCTTCTTCTTAAACACCCATTTTCTCCCGATGGGCTTCCTTCTATCCGGCAACTCCACCAAATCCCATGCCTCATTTTTATGCAGGGATGCCATTTCATCAACCATGGCCTCCTTCTAGAGTTTTCCATCCTCTGAATCTACTGCCTCCCTGACAGTTCTAGGATCATCATCAGTTATAGTTAAGGAAAAACCTGAATAGAAAGCAGATGGACTATACCTTTCTGGTTTCCTTCTTTCCCGAACTGATCTTGTCAAAGTCGGGGTTTGTGGCTCTTCCTCTTCTGAATCTTCTTCTGTTGTAGAGTCTGATTCATACTCCTTTAGCTCAAACTCTATCTTCTCAGGTTCCTTTGGTAGGACTTCATGTGTAACAACATCTTTCACCTTTCTAAACACCACATCTCGGATGTACACAACCTTCCTTATTTCTGGGTTCCAAAGCTTGTAACCTTTCAAACCATCCTTATACCCAATAAAGATGCACCTTTCAGATTTATTATCCAACTTGGTCCTTTTCTCCTTTGGAACATATAAATATGCATCACATCCAAATACCCTCAGATGTGAAAGAGAGGGTTTCTTACCAATCCATACCTCATATGGAGTCTTATCCTCCAACGCTGATGAAGGTGATCTGTTAACCAAGTAACATGCAGTCTCCACTACCTCTGCCCAGAATTCTTGTCCTAACCTGGTACCACTGAGCATGCTTCTTGCCTTTTCCATCAGCGTTCTGTTCATTCTTTATCCAACTCCATTTTTTTGAGGTGTGTATGGAGTAGTCTTTTATCGTGCTATACCAGACTTCTTACAGAACTCTTCAAATTCCTTCTTGCAGAATTCCCCACCATTATCTGTCCTCAGCACCTTTATCTTCTTCTCTGTCTGGTTTTCTACCAAAGCCTTAAATTCCTTAAATCTGTTAAAGACTTCAGATTTCTTGCTCAAGAAATATATCCATGTATTTCTTGAGAAGTCATCTATGAAAGAAACATAGTACACAGACTTTCCTAGTGATGGAACTGACACAGGTCCAAACACATCACTGTGCACAAGTTCTAATATCTTGTTCACCCTCTTAGCACCAGAAGGAAAACTCACCCGATTCTACTTCCCATATACACAATGTTCACATAAATCGAAATCTAGAGAGCAATTAGACATACCTTCTACCATACCATTTCTATGCAAACATTCGTCCTTTCTCTCTCCAATATGTCCAAGCCTTTGATGCCATAGCATGGTATTTTCTCCGTGACAAATACTAGGACTTTTCGCCTCCACTTTCAGAACCACAGAATCGTTACACTCATCGATAACAAAGGCTACCTTGTAGTTTGCACAGAAAATTCCAATAAACCCCCGCATTAATACTAGTGCTCCCCGAACCATCTTGCAGCATCTTTCTCGAACACTATTTTTACACCCGCATCATCCATCTTGCTTACGTAAATTATATTTCCGGCCAATGTGAACATGCGTAACACCAGAAGCGTTCTTCAATCCTTCCACTTGCAGCCTTCACTTTGACCTTTCCATCGTCCGACGATTCGGCCTTCCTATCATCCCGTAGGAAGACATCACCACCATCATTTTTCTCATATCTTCCTCGCAGGACCACTCCCTATGGGGAGTGAAGTGAAAGGATGCACCTGAGTCAATCAACCATGACTCATGATCTACATGTGTATTTGAAGAAGAAGCCAAATACACATCCCCACCCTCATCCGAGGTGGTTTTTGCCTCTGTAGAAGGAGCATCATCAGATCCCTTTCCTTTCTCAGGAGCTTTAGATCTGCATTCCTTTTTGTAGTGTCCTTCCTTTCCGCATTTCCAGCACACCTTTACAAACCTTCCAGGAGATTTAGATCTCCCTCTAGATTTAGATCTCCCACTCGAAACCTTATTCTTGTTTCTGTTTTGGGACCTTCCTCGTACAGATAAGGCATCTCCATTCTGGCCCTCCATATTTCTCCTTCTCATTTCCTCTGACAACAAGGATGAGACAATGTCATCAAAATTCAAGGTAGTTATATTGCTACCTATTGCAATAACCAGACTGTCCCACGAGTCTGGTGGAGAACACGAAAAACTGATGCACTTATCTTCATCTGAGATTTTAATATCAACAGATGACAGCTAACTTACCACAGTATTGAAGGCGTTCAGATGCTCTGTCACCAAGTCTCCATCCTTCATCCTTAGGTTATACAGATTTTTCCGCAGGAACAACTTATTCACCAGACACTTATATTGGTACAAAGTCCCAAGTTTTTCCCACAAATTATTCGTCACAGCTTCCCCAAATACATTCAAAAATACCGAATCTGAGACACGCAACCGTATTGTGCTCTTAGCCTTCCGATCCAGTTTCTTCCAGTATTCATCTGACATTGCCGTTGGTTTAGTACATGGATCTACCACGATCCACTAATCTTTATCCACCAGCAGATCCTCCATCTTGAGCTTCCACAACTCAAAACTCTAACCATTAAATTTCTCGATCTCTATCTTTTCGCCGCTCGCCATCTTCTTTCACCGCAAGAATCGATCCCGCAGATCTCCCACTGAACAGGGTCTACCTTAGGCCCAAGCAAAAAACCCTCAACAGCAAAGGCGTCCCCTTGAAGCCGAAACAGCTCTGATACCAAATGTAGGTTTTAACCCTGAACAGAAATATCTACACACGATTCTTATAACAGAAAATAAACAATAGCAAGAGCATAAAACATAAAACAGATAAACACAGAGATTTTCCCCTAGATCCCAAATCGGGACGACCAGCTTGATTTTTCATCATATTCCTTTTAGTGTTACAACACATATATATACATGCTGGAGCATACATAAACCCCAATCCATTAACCCTGGATTAGAACATAACCGTAGTTCCCTTGACCAGATCTACAAAAATACCAGGGGCCGAAAACCATCGAACCCCAAAAACCATGTGCAAAACCATGCACAAAACCATGGGTGGTCTCATGAGTGGGACCGCATACCCCAAAAATTTCATCCCTGGCCGCGCCCTTGGCCGCGCTCAGGACTCCTCAAGGCACCCAAGGCAACGTATGCTGTGTGTGGGGATAGTTGTGGAAAGAATATAACAGATACCCAACATGGGACTTAGGAAGAAAAAGTCACTGAAATGCGAAAAAAATTGGCTAATTTGAGACTGAGGGAGTGCGTGATGGAAGAGAAACTATAAGTAGAGAACATAAGGCTAGAAGAGAGGTTGCAGGAGAAATAAACCTAACTTGCCACCATGTCAAGTCTCTCTATGGAATTCATGCAATGCAGGAAGCCTTGAAAATATTATGCTCTCTTTCTCAAAGAATAGTGGTTACAATACTAAATCAAGACACTAGCACAAAATGGCTATTTTCCCTTCCATGAAGACATGAAGTTAATTGAGTTTTTCAAGAAAACTGGTATGGAGGACAGGGCAAAGGCGACTGAATTCTACATGAACAACTTCTTTTTCACTGATCTGGATTTCTGGGACCCCAATTCTAGATTGGAAGACATGTAGCTCATGGATTTAGCATCTTTGTTGTTTCATGAAGATAAAAGGGTCGAGGAGGAGAAAAAGGCAATTCCACAAGAGGAGAAGGAACCTTTGTACATCAAGGCAGAGTTGGTGATCCCTAAGGTTGTCATTAGCAATCATAACTTTATCTATTTTGATGCAACTTTGGCACTGGGAATCTTACCAAAAATGTAAGGTGAAAAACAAGGCCAAGGGGCGTTGTCACATCTAATGAATGGAAAAACAACAACATATTGATACTGAAATTCATACAAAGGAGAAAGCATGGCCATTGCTACCTCCAGAATAGCTATAGCTGGCATTAGCGCTCCCACGGGCACTATTGTGTAACATTATTATATATGTTTTTTGGTTTCCTTACACATTTCTGCCACTGCGTTTGTATTAGTTTTCCCTAGAAATCAACCTCCCATAAATATGGGGAAAACAATTGGCCCCAAAAAGAACACTTCCCGCACAACCTACAAACCTGAAACAACTCAGAAGATCATACTAAGTTAGCAACACCTAAGAAAATAAACTTAAATGTGTTCAGATTCCGGCATTTAATAAATTTTCCAACGTTGAATGAGAACTTTCAAAGCTCATATGTGTTCAGATTCTAGCATTTAATAAAACTTTCACAATTGAATCATTAAAAAAATCACACAAAAGAATCTGAAGAACAATCATCGCATCAGTTTGCCACTGGAAGTCAATCAAACTCTTCCAAAAGTGCTAGTACCTGGCCGCTAAGGAAATGAGCACCAACGTTATAGCACAATGGGGATTCCTCGAAAATCCATGAATCTCCGACCATTGCATCAAGGTCACGGTTTTTTTATGTGATAAAGTGCCCATTGTGGTTTCCACCAAAGGATACATTTTCTCTATCACTATTGCCGCTGCATGCTCATAGCGGACTTTCGTTTACCAACCGATTACTGACAGTGAAACCCACTGGTCATAAACAACAACTAATCCCAAGCATTCCAATATAGCATCTTTATCTTGTATCTCTACAAAACTTCCATTGTCAATGGAAATATGTTTAGGAACATAAATATAATTGTCTTGATGGGAATTTGTTTCCTTTGATGTTTTTTGCACTTCCACCACTATCTCAGGTGCAGACTCTGGTACCTTTGAATACCATGCAGGGTCTTCCTCCTCCAATAATTTAACAAAAAACCTCATAACTTCGTGAGAAGGCATATTTCCAAGGCTATTCTAGCTTTTCCATTTGATATGCTCAAATGGGTTCCAACTTTGAGGTTTAGAAACATTATATGGGCCCATAGTCGCTCGCTGGTAAAGTCCATATAGAAGAAATGTGTTCTCGTTTTTAAAGCATGAAATTGTATCTTTAAAATATTTTTGAGATGATATGAGGCCTACGTAGGTAGTTGTAGCGTAAAACCTATCGGGATATGGCATTGCAGATTTGAACCTTGCAATTGGCTCCAGAAAAATAAATCTTTAAAAATGTTGTGATTCCGATCCAAACCCTAAGTAAAATGGATTCTGTTGTTAAACACTTCACATCATCTGCATTGTTTACTTGACAAGGTCACGGTTGCGGAAGCTCAAAAATGAGACCAGTGCATGTAGGGAAGTCGTGACTTGACATCACCTAACAAGAAGCTGATGGGAACAATGATATCCATGATTCCACATGTCAGTTTTTTATTGAATCGAATGGCGAAAATGAAGAGTTGGGATTGGCTGGGATGAACAGTGTTTGCCCAGCCGAATCTGACAAAGACAACACCTTCGGTGTAATTAATAATACAGAGAATAGAGAAAAATTGACCTTGAAGAAAGACCAAATACGTGTTCACAAAGAAATTTATAACTGTAAGCGAAAAAATTATGAACCATTTAATATCATTGCGCACATGAGAGACACAAATGAAATGCAAGGACTGTAATCAAAGAAAACCCTTTTCACCATGATTCAACAGAAGTTTTATGCACATATTTTAACGAGTATAACTTAAAGAAAATGGTAAAAAATAAACTTATTACATTTATCACTGTAAATTTCAAAAGGAGATAATTGTGCCAGTGTCTATTGGAATACACTGGAGACGATAGCTCCACCATAAATTAAACAGTGTATTTATACAAAGATAAGTTATCTGTTCATTTTATATTACAACATGAAAGCATGGCAGAATGCCCTTAAGAAAGGAAGAAAATATTTAAACACTCGCTAGAGGAAAATCAAACCAAAAAAAAAAATCGAACATCCAATCTTCGGGTCACCACACTCATTCAAGCCCTCAAGTGGGCAAGATCCATAGAATTTTTTTTAAAAACCCGAGGGTCAGATGCCACAACCTGTCACAAGCCGAGATGGTTGGAGCCTTATTAAAAATCGCAGTAGATGATTGTAATTTAGATGCGGGAAGGTGTAATAAGAAACTTGTCTTACCTGGAAGCTTGTTAGGAAAATATCTGTGGGGGTCAACGTAGCTGGCGTCCATTCTCAACAAGTCAAAAACTTCTGAATGCATTGGAGACCTAGTAAGGGACAACAAACATCACTTAGTCGATGAAACTAAGTATAAAATTAGCTCCAGGAAAACCAAAAACCAGAAAGTAAGCTTTGAAAGACATGTATATTAATACCTGTGTCGAGGTTGGTGGTCACCATCCTGTGGTTGTGCTCCTGTCGTAGGAAAACCTCCAAAAGATGCTATGCCAAACATTTAGGCAGTAAAAGGTGTCTCAAACCCTCTGAAAGGGGATACTAACGAATTAAAAGCTATGCAATCCAACTACCATGACAAATACAACAATCTTGTGGGAAATTAATGAATTAAAAGCTATGCAATCAAACTACCATGATAGATACAACAACCTTAACAAGACCAAGAGACCTAGTTACCTGCGAGTTGAGAATCAACATCAGAAATTGTCACAGAAAGGCTAAGAAGTTACAACGTTGCAGAGCCAATTCGAGCGGTGCGGCGGCATAATGAGGGTGGGTAGAGGGTGAGGGGGTACGGGATGAATAGCCTAAACACCTCCCCAAATGTTATTGACCGTCCGATCGTGCCAAAGTGAATGAACGATGGATAACAATGCACCAAGCACTAGCTGTCATCGATAGTCATCGAGGCAATAACAAGCAACCTCGCAAGGATGGTGGAGAAATCAAGGATGGTCAAGACCGTTTTAAACTCACTCAATATCACGTTTACACATGTCAACATATAATTGGGTAGAAGGGCGATAAGGAAGCTTTGTGATTGGGCGGAGTGAACAGTGTTTGCCCACCCAATCTAACAAAAAAAACGCCTCTGGTGTAATTATTATGTCCACAACTCTATTATTTTTCATTATTATGTTAGGTCATTATTATATAGGTAAGTAGGTATGATAATTTTGGAATAATATTTTCATAATTTTATTTTAATTATTAATAATTATATTTAGAATAATATTATTAATAATTATATTCAGAATATTTAGGATAAACTCATAAATGTGTATATCTTGAATTTATATATATATATATAGCACTAAGAGAAATTGGCATTTGGATCAATTTTCATACTAATCTAAAATCTGGTCATGTTACTATAGGGCCCACAATTTGTCTTTATCTTCGTAGATTGGGTTATTTTTGGGGATTTGAACCTTGGACCTCTTGTTTTACACAATGCTTCAAATAGAAATGGTATCTAATTGAATTGCCCCCTAGGGATAATAAAAAACAAATTTAAAATAAAGTTATAATTTAATTAATTCTTATAATTTTTTAATTAGAGTGACAAACATGTTTATTTTAGAATAAAACTTCCAAAATTATAATTAGATTGATATTTATCTCTAAAGCATTTATACTATTTTTTCTCTTTTAACTAAATTGATTAATTAAAAAAAATGCCATAAAAGCAAGTGTATGAATTTTTAGGATATGATATTGATAATCCATAGTAATAGCGCATGGTTTTGTAATAAGTGTATTCACATATAAGAAATCTCCATGATAAAATACGAGTGAATGTGCATAATTAATAATCTTGTTTATGTTTGATCAAATGTATATATGTTTAATTTATATATTAATTTTGTTATACTATTTAATAATAATAATAATAATAATATTATGATTTAGTTAGTTTTTATAATATTTATGCTGAAGGCATTCCTTTTGCCGGGCTTGGTGAGAAAACAATTATTCACCCTGCACCAAAGGGAAATAAAGCTATCACCCTTCCAACCAATAACATTTTGACATGTGTTTTCGCTTCCACCAATAAAATCTTGGCTATCTAAGGACCCTATATTAGATACAACATACAGAGCTATCATCTTAATCACAATGGTAGTCTAATTACCCTTATCAATAAGCAGTAACCTGACCTTTATTCCCATAGTTACTCTATGTATTATTACCGTCATGATCAGTGTTATGACTCTAATAGCTCAATGATTACTGTTTAGCTTAAGTCAATCGGTTCAAGTTGGAAAGAGTAGTTATTAAGGTACATAGCTTATATGATAATAGTATACATATTAATGGTCAAGCTACTAGTGAAAGCATATCCAACATAGTGTTCAGAGTAAGCTATAAGTATTGGTATAATAATGAGGATAAAGGGTGCCTTGCTCCCAAACCTCTGGGGTGGGGGAGCAACTAACAGAGACAGAGTAAGCAGAGCCAGCACTAGCAGCAGTATATTCATACCTATACCCATAAGACGAGTAGCAGCACCAGCACCAGCACCAGTAGCGGTCAGACCAACAACTAGCAGAAGAGGGAGCAAGGGCAGCATCAGTAAGGGTAGCAAAAGTCTGGACCTTGGCCTTACCCCTTCGGGAGTGATAGAATGGAGGTGATCCCAGAATGCACTATAGTAAGGCTATTAGAAAGAGTAGGTAATAAAACACCTTCTCAATAAGATTATAGGAAGTATAGGATATAGCTGGAAGTAGTAGAGTATAAATATTAGTAAGATGTTTTCTATCGATGATGTTATGGTGTTACGACCACCTACTTGTTTCTGCGTGTCAGTGCATGTCTATGACATGCCATCCCGCCATAACTGTGATCTCCCTTCCGCCTTCAGTTTTGATGCCGTCCTCCCTGGCATGCTATACCCTTCTCCTTCCCGCTGGTGCGCCATACCTCATGCATTAAATTGCACTATCTACCATCCTGACCTATGTTAAAAGGTGTTTACCCTTCTTATCACGGCAGTGAGTCATGTGAAATGGGGTGGTGCAGGGTAGATGTGTATGAGCGCAGGAAGGTGAGGGATTGGATGGAGAAACTAAGAACAATAGCGTTATTCCGGATTTTCCAGTATTGAAAATAGCAGCATGGGCTCGAGGGCTGTATTGGGTGCCATGCTTACAAGGGGAGGTAGGATCAAATAGAAGTTGGAGCCCATCTTGGAACCCACTTGATTGGAGGTCGAGGATGTCTCTTATTAGCACGCAGGCCATGAAGGTCTCAAGGGAACGTCTACCATAGAAACAAATTTCAATCTAAAGATCGTGTCTCCAAAATTTGAAGGACAGAGCCTCGTTAAACGCCATCGGCTCATGTATGATCTGTTGAGCGAAGAATTCAAGAACGGGTTGCACGCCTTATCCATTGTAGAAAAAACGGTTACAGAAGCCGACGAAAAATGACATTTTGCCCATCCAGACCACCCTGTATGATCACAATTATTGTTTATTATAGTCTCGGAACAAATTTGGAATTCTGTACCAACATGGCAATACCCTTTAGCTTTAGCTGATTTTAATTGTTTCTCATTCTTACTTAAAGAGCCCAACGAATTCGCATGATGTTACTCATTCACAATATTTAGAATTGAAATTATTGTCTAAGCCCTATTTTGGGTGTCACTGGATTCTTCAAATTAAGTATTTTTGTATTCTTAAAGAGTGATGCTATATTTTTTCACAAACATAAACCATAACTACGACGAGTATTCTTAAAGAGCGATGGTATATTTTTTCACAAACGGAAACCATAACTACGACGAAAATGTGTTATGCATGTGAATGGGCAAGTTAGAGGACCTTAAAGCATTGTGAAAAGGACATTACCCTAGTATAGTATGAGATCTAGGGGGTTTGCTCTGTAGTAGTGCTTTGGGTATTAAGACAAATTAAGGTTGTCGCTTTGGCTTAGCTTCTAGCAACATTGAAGGTTTACAGAAAGTAAATTGAAACTGGGTTTTGATAACAAAACCAATATGAATTTAAAACCATAACTTAGCAGATATCAATTTAAAACTTATTTTCATTTTTTGTGAGGAAAGATTATTGAACATGAAAATTCAAATATTTAATGCTCAAAAAGAAGTTTATGTTTTATTATCAATATCTTTAATTTTACTTGACATGTCTATTTTACTTTTTAATAGCTAGACATATAATCAACTCACTTTGTTGTGACTAAGTTTGCAAGTGAAATCCCCATTAAACACTTGGAATTATAAATCAATTCATAGTTTATTTGTAGGGAAATTCCCATCAGGTAGGAGCTCTTAAGGTCTATCCATTGTGTTTGTTGTCACTACGAAGTGCCCCACTAGACCCTATGGAGTCAGTCATTGTAGTTGATGTCAATGGGTTTATTCTGGAAACCATCAACAAAATGCAAGGAAATGATTGGGATTTCCTTGTGAGTTTTTATTTTATTTCTTTACACAATATATTTTCTACGGGACACATGAAACTGCCAAAAAATCTTGGCCTCCTCCTCATTTATTTGGAAATTAAGGAGAAATTAATTGTTTGTTGCTTTGCTAATTTTTAGATTGCAAATGTGAATTAAATTTTAAGAACTACAGTTCGTTTTTACTAGAAATGAAAAATGCCAAATGAAATGAGAAACATGTTCAAATGATAAATATTAATTTTAAGTTATCTTGAGTTGTTTTGGAATAACTTTGACAACTACAAGATCTATTGTTGGAATGGATGGGATTCTTCAAGACTATTAGAATGAGTGGAGGAGGAAGCCTTTGGAATGGAGGGATTTTACATACCGAGTTTCATATCTCCTAGGGAGTCCTAAAGCAGCCTTATGTGCAGAGATTAGTGTTGGTTTCTCAAAATCGGGCAATTGGTTTTCTTTATATTAACAATAGTCCCCGATTTGATTTTGTAGCACTAATATTGGGTATCTTCGTTTATGATGCCTCAAACTTGAGCGACGTTAATCAACACGAGCTTCCGTTTGTGGCAACCAATATCAATTGAATTTCTAGAGGTTTGAGAGGGATCGACAACCATTTTTGTTTCCATTTACTCAAATAGGTCAATGAGCTTCATCGATGTGAGCTATGACCCTCCAGCTCAATAAAATATCAAGGTCATTTTTCTCTTATCGATAGCACAACATAATTCTTCCTCCTTTTGGCGTTCCCTTGCACCGAGAGGTGCAATTGCTAGTTTTAATTTA
The DNA here is from genome assembly GCA_034641835.2 of Pinus albicaulis. Taxonomy (NCBI): domain Eukaryota; kingdom Viridiplantae; phylum Streptophyta; class Pinopsida; order Pinales; family Pinaceae; genus Pinus; species Pinus albicaulis. Next base: position 252,873,667 of record CM076573.1, read on the forward strand.
AAAAAAGTGAGATGTGTCATGAATTGAAATAAGTGTTATAATACTTGTTATAGGTTTATGGTTAGTAATATTTATTAACTATTTAATCTATATAGATAGGTTACTACTAATATAATTATATAAATTTGAAAAATAATAACCTATTATATTATGAATATAGATAAGTATCAATATATCTTACATTATTAAAAATAAAAATATATAGAAAAATAAATAAATAATAATTCAATTATTATAGATAACATTTTGGTATTTAAATTTATAAAAATAATTAGTTTTGGAGAAACTTAAACTTTCACTTCTAATTATTACTAAAATATTATCTCAAATATTTATCTTAACTAATATTAAAAATATTAAATAAATATTTTTGTGTAGATTAAATTTATAATATCCACCGAGAAATATTAATAACTGAATGAAAAGTTGGAGTTGCACCGCAAAGAATATAAAATTGATTCAATCCAAAAGAAGATCACATGTAATAAAAGATGGCAAAGTCAAGGCACGACGGAGGAATATAGCATAGGAAGGGGGATTAAAGAATGGAATAGGATGGGAGTTTGGAGGCTTGACTGCACCCGTCCACCCTCACCAACATCTAATATTGATAAAATGTCTGTTTCACGGCGGTTCATTTCTGAAATTTGCAGAACGTCGGGAAGATAAATTCTAAGTGACATCAGAGATTTTTCCTAAGCTGAGGGGGAGGGGTCGGGGTCGGGGTCGGTCTGTGGTTATGGCGGGCTTCTAGTATATGACTTATTTACAATCTCGCCCGTTTGACTTATCTAATGGTGTAACCTTGTGGAAATGCTGGATGGTTGGCCTACAAGATTTCATGTGGTGGACGCCACTGAAAACGTACGGCCCAACGCAAACTAAATAATCATGATAGTTTAGTTGTAAAATTGGTATTTGAGATAGTTATTATGGTGTTATTTATGAATATAAGTTGATTAATTTTTGTTATTTAAAAAAAATTAAGCTATCTAGAATTAACTTGTTGGTGGATTATAAGGGAGTAGTTTTTCATTCTTATCAGATGTTAAGGGAGCAGTGTTTCACTCCTTCCAGATTTCTCTGAGTTTTAACTTGTTTCCTTAAGTCCAAAGAACACAATCTCTTAATCAAACAGAGACAGTTTTTGCAAGTGGTAAGACCTGGTAAAACCTATCATAACTTAGTTCTCAAACCCTGCGTGGGAACAACTTACACTAGTTGTCATCTACAAATGTTAGATGCCTCATCACTATTATTCAAGATAAACAATAATTATCCTTATCGTTGTTATTCAAGATAAACCATGTATGTAAAGAGCCATGTTTTAACTACTATCAATACTTTTGAGTCTTGAGCCTTTAACCTGTTTTTTGAGAAAAAATCTATTTCTTAGCTAAACAAACACAATTTTATAAATTAAATAAAAATTTAATTTACTTATTAGAGCAAGTGAAAGTAATATAATAATGCTTTATTTAATAATTTTTTTATAAATGTTATCTACTTTATTCATAAATTTTATTGAAAAATATATCACACTCTAATAGACCACTATTAAGCGAAAGATTGCTCGAAAGTTGCCTTAAATTAAGTATACAGTCAACTCGAATATGGTAATTTTATTATCGAAATGGTTATTGAGCGAAAGAGTGTTCGACCGTTTTATGTATTTAAGAATCCATTGTAGGAAGGGAATCAAATGGGATTTACATGAAATGGAATTGAAGAACATTTAACCATATCCCTTTAAAAATTGTAGAAAGACAACTGATAAAAATACAAATCAAATCAAACTAGGGCGGAGGTGATACATATGTATTCATCAACTGTAAACAAGCGGGTCCCATGTCCTTCGAAGACTCACTTTTAGGGAGTGCGAGGTTAGCAAGATAAGAAACACATTGACCCTTTTTAAAATATGATGATATGGAAGATTCATGAAAATATCAAAATGATATGGTACATTATATAAACCAGAATTTTTTTTGCTAAAAAAATAATAATAATAATATAGAATATCATGTATTGCAAAACGAAAAAAGATAGTTGTGGGTCAATTTCGAATGGTGCTAACAACGTCACTCTTTATGCGATTAGATCTTCTGCATTTGAAGTTGATTTTTTCTCACAATTTGTTGGATAAGGTGCATGTATCCATTAGATGTTGGAGAGTTTCGATTTGCATGAAACAGTTGGGGCACTTGGAAGGTCCTATAAATCCTTTTTTTAGAAGATTACCCCAAGTGAGGATGCGTTTGTTGCATAGGAGCCAGAGGAAGTGGAGACCTTGGGCCAGATGTCAGGGTGCCATATTTGGATCTAGAGCGGATCTTTGAGTTCTTGGGTGGGATACATCAAGGTGTATGCTTCCTTAGTAGTAAACGTGCCTTGATGAGTGCAACCCCGCCTAAGAAGATATTTCTTCTCTGAATATCTGATTCTTCTGCTGTTGAGCTTTGTATCAACCTCCGTAGTTATTTCCTCCTGCCAATTCTCATAGATCTAAGCTGCTGGTATCCATTGACGGTAGCCCTGTACTGTGGTGGGTTCCCAGTAGTGTTTGACTTTGTTATCCCATTGGTCAAGGTGATCCACGTGTTGCTGAGGCCGTATGATATTTGCAAATTTGGGTCTTTGTTGCCAAGAATCTGCCCAGAAATGGGCTATACCTCCGTATCTAACTTCCCAGAAGCTGTGTTCTTGAATGAGGGCTATGTTTTTTTTGGCAGCATTCCAAATTAGAGAGCCTGTGTCAGCTGTGTGCAGTCTGATAATATCTGCAGGAGGTCTGTTGTTGGCATATTTGACATTCAAGAGATGTGCCCACAGCGTGTGTGGCACAGATAACCATTGCCACCAGATACGGGCGCCCATGACTACGTTGCTGTGATGCGAATCTCTTAGGCCTAGACCCCATCCTTTTTTGGCATGCAAACTGTTGACCATTTTACAGGAGCCCATTCGTGGTTTTGACCAGAGGAGCCCCAAAGGAAATTGCGTTGTGGGTTCTTTAGCTGCTTGAGGACCCATTTTGGTGCCGCTAGAACAAAGAAGAGATAAAGGGGCATAGATTGCAAGACTGCTTTGATTAGGATAAGTCGACTAACAATATTGAGAGATCTATATGTCCATGAGGAGAGGCGGGCTTCAAGTTTCTCTAGGAGCTCTTGTCAGGATGAGTGTCTAATCGCGGAATCAATTAAGGGCGCTCCAAGGTACTTGGCTTCTAGAGAAGCTATGGAGAAGCCAAGAATCTTGGCAATATTACATTGGGCAATTTCTAGGGTATTGAAGAAGAAGATTTGAGATTTTCCATCATTGATAGAGGTGCCCGAGGCATTCGAGAAAATATCAAGCAAAGATTTGAAAGTAAGAGCTTCTTGAGTAGAGGGATGACCGAACAATATATTATCATCAACAAACTGTTAATGGGTGGATGGCTAAGAGCCATGAATGGAGATTCCACGGAGGCTTTGAGTGTGGATTGCATTTTCAATAAGACATCCCAACCCTTCTGCCATAAGAACAAAGAGGAAAGGTGAGAGGGGATCACCTTGGTGTATGCCTCTGGAGGGAGAGAAAGGCTAGGATAGGATACCATTAATGAGGATAGAGTAGAAGGGGAAGGAAATAAGTTTCATAATCCATCTAGTCCAGGAAGGGTTGAAACCAAAAGCAGTGAGAACCTGCTTGATATAGTCCCAACTTAATTTGTCAAAAGCTTTGGAAAGATCAATTTTTAAGAGCATACCTGCCTTCTTGGTGTGTTTTAGAGAGTGAATGACTTCATGAGTGAGTATGATCCCATCCAGAATCTGATGTCCTTCAAGACTCTTTAAATATGCATCTCTTTACACAGGTTCAAAATGATTTGAACAAGAGTAACTATTCAATTATGTTCTAGAAACGGTAACATATGTGCAAATGACTCAAACATTGAGGCATAGAAACACCCATGGGATAAAGATGAAGTGCATATAAAATATTTTGTATCTCAAAAATAAAAGAGATTGACATTTTCTAAATATTGTTTTTCACTACTATTATATATAGAGTACTAAATAAAGGAGATTGACACTTTCTAAATATTTTTTTTCAGGACTATTATATATAGAGTGGTTTTAAAATAATTTTTAAGTAAATTTTTTTTGAAATAAAAAAATATTTGTTTATTGTTTTTAAGTTTGTATTTTAATTTATTATAAAAAAAAAATTATTTCTATAAAAATAATATAGAATACACATATTATTATTGTCTCTATAAAAACAATATTTTATAAAATATACATATTATTATTGTTTTTATAAAAACAATATAAAACACAGTAATAATTATCTCTTAAAAAACAATTTTATTTGTCTCTCTAAAAACAATATGGAAAAATGTGTTTAAAAATAAACAAGTTAATTTAAAGGTTCTTTTAAAGTAATTTCAACATTCAAAATCTCTAAATAATAATTTTAATTACCTCAAATTTATGTTTTTTAATGAAAAAAAACAAATTCCAGTATATTTTTAAAATAATAATAATTTTTTTTTAAATCTCAATGATAAAACAATTTCCAAACTTAACAATTATGAAAGCAACCTTCAAAATAATATGATAACACACTTACATTTGCTAACAGGAAAATAGTTTTAATTTATTCTCTTGTTACCATATCTTCAGAGAACCCAATTGGGTTGCCCATATGCTCTTTAAGGTGGGTATTAGAGAAGCCTTATGGGAACTGGCTGATTACTGAAAATAAACAAGCAGGACATTATAAATTTTAATATTTTTATTGGAAAAAGGACAATCTTCAACAACATTAGGAATTTATGAAAAGTTTATGGTTTTTTTTGGCATATAGCTTTTGTACACGTTACAGAAAGCTCTGATGTTGAAATATATATGTTAACTAACATAATAACAAGATATTTATATTTTTAAATAATTTTTATTATAAGAAATTTCACAAAATATAATACAATTTTATGTAAAGATATTAAAAAATGTATGTGAAAAATACAATTTTACTTTATTATATATATATATATATATATTATAATAAGGTGAAGCAACAACCTTGACTATGGACGGCCAACTACGCTGGGATGTCTCTAAATTTATCAGTGAGTGCATTCTTTGGTTGCCTTGCGGCCGTCACATAAACCATTAAAAAATATTTAGCTATTAAAAAATTAAGACAAGATTTGGTGGCTTTAGTTTTGGTGCGCATTTAACCTAAACAGGTTGGAGCCACCGCCCACGTCAGCGACGCCTGCGAGTGGGACTTCGAAACTGAAACGTTATTCTAACGGACAAATGTTTGTTTTGGAGCTCTTCAGCTTTATTGACCTTATATGATATTCCATAAATATTCGCCTTTAATAGAACCGTTGATCCATAAATTAAAGAGTCCAGGCAGAGCTGACATTGGTTTACTTGGAACAAAATAGTTGAAATGGGGATGAGAAAGAAAACGTGTAATTTGACTTTTAACAAAGCTAAATTCAGATTTTACGGTAAAGCAGTCTCCACATATTTTGAGGATTTGTTGTATTAGATTAATATCAAAGCTCCTAAATGTCAAATACCAAGTTTAAATCAATGCTAAACGATTTGCGTTGCAAAATTTGTCAAACAATTCAAGGAATCAAATTTGTGATGGTTAAAATCTTGTAGTACCTCTCATATGGAGGAGATTGAAACGGGAGCTATACATTATAAAGAAAACTTGTAATTAATTTTATATAATTTATATATTAATTTTTTATAATAAAAATAATAATTTAAAATGCTTATATTTTATGATTTTTTCTATTGTAATTTTAAGAATGATTTATTATTAATAATAGATATGAATCACTGAAGTTTACACTCTCAAAAATTTAAAATTTAATTAATTTTTATGATTTTTTAATATTAGCAATATAAAATTAAATAAACTTGTTATATGGTTTTTTATATAATTGTACTATTAATATAATTATATAAATTAAATAGTTAGCAATTCATTTTATAAATATAAATAATTATCAACTAAACTAAATGAGTTAGGACCAAGGAAACAACCTCCCTAAAATTTGATCCTAGATAGTCTATGTAAAAAAGCAACCCTACTCATCCTTGAACAATTGTATTAATAAAATTTGAAATCATACATCTCACATTAAAGTACTAAAAAAATATGTAACAAAATAAAGATAATAATATAATAATATATGACAAATTTTTAAATACATCTCAATTCTTTATTTTATCTATTACTAAAAAATGTTAATCTCATTTTTCTATTTTAATTATTACTAAAACTATTAATCTTATAACTCTATTCTAATTATTACTTAAAAAATTGTTCACTTAAATATTTTTCAAAATTAAATTCATCCTCCACTTAAAAGTTATTGATAATTAAAAATGTTTGAAAATCATATTGCAAACAAATAGAGGTAACAAATGGTAAATTTGATGCGAGCCATATGAATATGACCTACAATAAAAGATGGCAAAGTCAGCACGACGGAGGAATATCATATGCGAAAGGCTCTTGAAGAATGGTAGGGTGCGGGTGTTTGGGGTATTGGAGGCGGGCGCAGGTTTGACTCCAGCCGTCCATCATCACCAACAATTTGAATATTGATAAAACGTCTGCTTCCCAGAACTTAATTTCTGAATTTTGGAGAACGTTCGGGAAGACATATTCTACTAAATAAGTGAGGTAAGTGGATTTTCGTAAGCTTCATTAATCTGTGAGCAAGCCTGAGGAGTCGTGCTGTGATTATGGCCGGCTTCAAGTGTGCGGCTTATTTACAATCTTGCCCGTTTGACTGATCTAAGGGTGTAAGCTTCTCGAAAATCTGAAGGGTGGTGATCTGCTGGATGGTGGTCCAACAAGATTAAATATAAACATACATTTCAATTGTTAACACCAACCTTGGGGCATTGAAAAATTAAATAAAAATTTCAATGGCAAACTAGATATAAATATAAATTTCAATTGTTGTAATACTATCCTTCACGACATGGACATATTAAATATACATATAAATTTCAATTGTTCTAATGTCAATTTAGATTATTTTTTTCATTGAAAAAAATCATAACATCTTTCGTTAATGTAAAGAGGAGTTTCATACAACTTGGGAGGATAAAGTTTCTCAATTATATAGCAAATTAGGTGAGAATAAACTACTATATCACCAAAATAGGCCAGAGCGTGAGAACAAATTACTATATTAGTGTAGATTTATTGAGATTGATTTCTTTTTTATATTAGGAATTTGACTTCTGTGATCCATAAATTATGTATCAAATCTTTCGGTGAAAATCACAATGGAGAAATTTTTGTCCACGTTTCGAACCAACCAGTATGGTTCATCATCAAGACAAGATCTTTTTTATTTTAAAAGATGTTTGCAACTATGCACCTTAACAGATTTGATCCTCTACACACTAGGTAAATGGAGCTTATATATATATATATATATATATAGTTTAGAGCTTTAAAATTATCAATTAATTTAGATGGATTTTATTTTTTTATTTTTTATGTAATTTGACTAACATAAATATTATAACATCTCTTCCAATTAACTTATTACACAAGCTAGGGCCAAGCCAACCTGGTTTGGATGGGAGGGAACCACTTGGAGACTTTTGTTCACTGTGGGAAAAATCTTCTTATCTGAATCGGAGGAGGAGGACTCATGAGTGCATTTATGAGTATTCGAAGAAATCGTGGGTCCCTCAAGGTCAGCCAAGGGCGCATCTTTCGTCTGCTTCGCAGCCTCCATTTTTGCTTCAGTCTCCTCCTCTTTCGAGCTGAAGGAATCAATGTCATCCATGGGGGGCGGATCACATGGTTTCCAGGTTTTAGATTTTGATTTGTGGTTGCTTTTCTTCTTTTGGGCGAGGAACATGGTGCAAGAGTTCTGAAGGTGCACTGTTTAATGGCATTGGAGGCAGCAGAAGGCAGTGTTCTCATAGTTCAAGGTCAGTGTCCACAGGAAATCACCAATTTTGAGATTGATTTGATCAGGAAGACCTTTACTTATCTCTATTTTAGCACATATTGTGCCATAGGTGTATATTCCTTTCTCCCCCCGGAGGGATCCATTGCTAGAAAGCGACCTAAGGTGTTTCTTAAGATAGAAAAGTGCCATAAATGCGCAGGTAAATTTGGAAACCTGACCCAAATAGGAAGCTTGGTAATGAATGTCGTAGAAAGGTCGAAGTCTGGGAACCAAGGGGTGAGGAATAGCCCTGTTGTTCCCCAAAAATATTGACCCCCAGTTAAGGCCTTTTGATAATCTGCGCTGAAAGAAAACACAAGAAAACACAACTATGAAGAATCCCTTTGAGAAAAAGATAACCTTGTTGTTGTTGGTCTAGGTGGAGTGAATCAATTGGTAGAGATCTACTATGCGAGGCCAAAGTTCATTAAATCGGCAGATGATGGCGTATTCTGCATATATTTGAATATAGTCTTCAAGATCTAGATGGGAGATTTCTATGGAGGGCACTTCCTCCAGTTTATCAACCAAAAAAGGCTTGGGAGCCTCAAAGGGTTCAGTAGCTTTCTTGGAAGGTTGTGCATGGACAACATTCTTGTAAGAGAAAGCTGGAGCAAAATATGGTTGCCTGGTTGCTCCCCCTCGTAGACGAAGGGTTAAAACTATAGAAGCATCTCTTTCAATGTTATAAAATGAGAGGGGAAGACAATCCTCTAGTTGTTTAACTCCATATAGAAATCCGTGAAGAGTTGAGGGAATTCCCAACCTATGTTCAAGGGCATGCGAGAGGTTCTGCACTAGATCTATTGAGCGTACCCAATGAAGCATGGATTTACCTGAGAGCAGTGAGATATGAATGTAGAAAGTAGGGGATGAGGGATCTAGGAAACCCTGGCTTCCATAACACATATGAGAGGCCAGATTGACAATCCTAGTTGGATTGTTGCAGATCACGGCATCATATTTTCTTTTTTTGTTTCCCTAGGTGTGAAAGCTGCTCAAACTTATTAGATTTGAGGTAGTGCAATGGATCCTTGAACTGTACGGGCATAGGGTTAGATTAGAGCCCTCGAAGCCTAGATCGTTCTTGGACATTACGCTAAGGATCCTAGCGTCCTTTAGGAATCCATTGGGGTAGGGGGTCGTCCTCATCTGATCTGCATGGCGGCGGAAGACCTACAAGTGAAGAGGATTCATTGCCATATCTGCTTCAATGAGTGCGCAGCATGCATGGAGCCCAACACTTGACTTCTTCTCAGTTTCCTCCCCGTAGCTACACTCGTCCTCATTTTCCTGCGCTGGCCTAAGTGGAATCAAGGGAAAACTTGACTTCTGGACACCATGATCCGTAGGGCCAAGCAGAGGCCTGACAACGATGGAAGGATGGGAGTCACCTGCTAGAAACTTAGGGTTCTTCTTGGCCACTCCACACTAATAAACCATTATTAAGCGAAAGATAATGCTTTATTTACTAAAATATATATGCATTTTATGTATATATTAATAAATTTTATTTAAAAAGATAACACACCCTAATAAACCATTATTAAGCGAAACATTGATCGAGAGTTGCCTTAAATTCAATATAGTGTCAATAGCAATAAGATATTTTTGTCCCCCGGATGCGGGTGACACATCCAGATCGCGTGAGGATAGATACTCCCATGCTCAGTTTTATGCCGCCCTGCAATGCTATCTCTAACATGATGCGGAAACTCAAATCTTCAATAAATTTCACTGCCGCTTTGCCACACCTAACCTATTGCCACACTTCGTATCACATGCATTCACACTTGGATTATACCTCATCGCCTTTGTGCTCGTGGCACAGGTCTTCAAAATGCACGGAAGCTCTTCATTCATCCATCTCATTGCTTCTCCAGCCGGTCTCGAGAGCCATCGCTGTTATTCCCCTTGCCTTCACGTCGCTACTCCAGCTTGCCTCACGCACCTCCACTGCCATTGCCCTCCTTACCGCGTGCTCCCCTTGTTGCATGGCCCCATGCTACGAGCCCCCTATCATACACCCTCCTGCTATGTGCTCCTCCCCCCTATGATTCTCCTTGTTGCACGCCCCTTGCTGCGATCCCCCTATTGTGCACTTCCTTGCTAAGATCCCCTCCTCATGTGCTTCTCCCTGTTGCGTGCCCCCTGTTGCACTCCCCGCCGCTGCGCGACTCTTCTGCATGCACTCGAACTGTGCATCCCCTTACTCTTGGCCCAGTGTCACTCTCGACTTCCCTCTCTCTGCTTGATATCCTCTCCATGTCCCCGTGACAACATCAAAAGTCCATCAGGGCAGCCATAAAGGAGCGTTCTCGAGGCAATATCACCGCGGTTAAGACCAACATATGGAATCCATTGAAGGTTCCTCTTCAGGAAGCCATGAAAGGCAGGCTACTCAAACACCTGACTACACCCAGGAAGAGATTGTCTTGAATCCAGAGAAGCCTGGGGGCAGAAGAGGCCCTACAAAATATACCATAGTGCACTCTAAGCTGCCCACTCCTCGGAAAATGGAGCCGCTCCCTGTTCACGAGCCAGCGGAGAAGGAGATAAATGTTTGGATCATTGATTCAGATGGCATCTGGACCAAAGTTTTAGATGTAGAGTACCCTGTTGCCCATATCATCCATGCGGCCCCTCCACGTGAGCCCACAACTAAGGAGGAAACCATTGTGCGTGAATATGGATGCCTCATCGAGGGGGAGAACCCCACAACAGAGGAAGATGAAGAAACACCATGACTGCTCGGTAGCACGGTTCATTTCTATTTTTTGTCAACTCAGTACATACTTCACCTATTTTGTTTTTATATGTGTCATGGAATATTTTGTAAAACATGAATGTATGACTCTATTAACGGGTTGGTTTCCTCCCAGGAGGAAGCCCCAACCTTATTTATTTTGAAAACTACCAAGGCTGGGATTGGCTAAGCATTGCTTGCCATCTCAACCCAACGCCTATGCAAAGTTTCTTTTATGATATAATATAGTTTAGCCTAACTTACAAACAAAAAATATATATATTTTTGTTATCGAAATGGTTATTGAAAGAAATATTCCTCGAGAGTTTCCTAAATTTTAGAATACATCCTCAGAAGAGAATCAAATGGGATTTATAAGAAATAAAATTGAGGAACATTTAACCATATTTCTTTACAAATATAGCTAGACAACTTACAAAAATAAAAATCAAACTCTCCATGCTAATACATATGGGTTCTATGTCCTTCGAAGTCTAAGTTTTAGGGTGTTCGAGGTCACCAAGATAAGAGAAACATTCACCCTTTTAAGTATATATGTTGTTTGTGCCTGGTATTACCTGACGCGGAATCATCTTTGACCTAAGGCAGTACTTTACGAACTGTCTTTATGAATCCACATGTCTTATGAAGACAAAAAACAGTGGAGGGTAGTGCGAAAAAGGAAATGGAGTTGACTATGAATAGTTGAAGAAGTTGAACCACCAGTGTGTCCATCTCCCAACCATGTAAGAAACATGACAACATTTAAGAGGAAGGGGGTTTTGGGGTTCACTTTAAGGGGTGGCCCATATGTACCAGAGACAACGACATACGTAGTGAACACTTAGCATAAAGAGATAGAGATACCCAATAGAATAAAGACGAACTGTATATGAAATAGCTTTTAAAGTAAAAGAAAAGGATACTTAGACATTCTAAACATGCCTCTCTTTCTACATGTTCAAATTTTATTTGAACAAGAGAAACTATCCAATTATGTTCTAGAGACAATGGTATACATAGAATATACTCAACACTGGGAATAGAGGATAAAGATAGAAATGTATATGAAATAGTATGTATTGCAAAATCAAAGGAGAATGAAACCATCTAAAAATGTCAGTCTTTGAGTAGGTTCAAAATTGCATTGAACGAGGAAAACTATCCAAAATTCCAGTTGTTTGGTATTAGTTAAAATTTGTGTAATTAAGAAGAATGTTTGAAGTTGTTCACTTTGGTAGAGCATCACGAATGTTGTAAATAGTCTTTGGTTCTATACCAACATCAAGTGGTATCATATCTAATTTAAGCTCTAAGTATGATCATTAGTTCGCAAGAATGTTTCGAGGAAGGACTTGAGAGAGGTACTTTAACAAGATTATTGGAATGCAACTTGTGGAAAACTGAATCCATGGTAAGACTTGTGATTGCTAGTCAAGTCAAGGGTTACTAGAATAATTGTGTGAAAGTTACTGCTAAGAGAAGAAACAACAAAAAGAGGTCCTAGGAATCAAGCTATGTAGAAACTAAGAGGACAAAAGAATTGGAAAAAGGAAGAATTGGGTATATGCTTAAATAGACTTAGAAACAAAGGAAGAGATTGAAAAGGCATGAAATACTGAGGAAGGAGATTCTTCTATGATTTTTATATATTTTATGAAGGACAAAGTGAGTGCAAGGGTGACGTATTCATTCTAAGATGGTAGTTTGAAGGATAATGCTCTCATTCACTAGATAGGGGAGTTCAAAATATACTTTTGAGTATGAGAATGTTTAGGCCCCAATTGGGTTTAATTTTCCATAAAAAAATATAAAAGATATTTTTTCACTTTGGTGGGTTATACTACAAAACAATATGGTAAAAAACTGACATGAGAATATTGAAGCTAGAGGAAGATGGTGAGAAAAATTAAGAATAAATTCCTACCTAATGCTATTAGAATCATGAAAGTATCCTAAGAGAATGGTGAAAGCCAAAGGCACACTTTCTTTGACAACAATAAAATGGACCTCTTCTTAATATATTTAACAAGGAATTTAAATCTCTTAACATATAATGATAGCATTGATCACATGTACCACAATTTTTCCACAACCCTATCCACTACCATCAACAAATTCTCTACCAAGATATCATATAAAAAGAACAATAAAACTTCCAACCCTTGTGGTATGATAAGGATTGTAAGCTTGCCAGGAAAGGGATTACAGATGCCACTAACAAAACTGTTAAGCTTGATAAAATAAGTGTGTACAAAGCTCTTATAAAAAAGAAGAAAAAATACTACATAAATAAGAGAAAAGAGTGCCTCCTTCACCTCTCTAAAACTAACCCTAGAAAGTTTTGGAGGAATATTCTTTTCCATAAAACGAAAGAAGAGAATTTGGTTGGGATATATATCTTAAGAATATTTATGATGACGAAGATATATTTTCTTTGGAAGACATGGAGTTTTGGATTAAGAAGATAGCTGATGGGAAAGCTATGGATGTTGAAGGTTACCAAGATGAAATTTTCAAAATGGGAAGGTCTATCCTCATCCCTCATATACACAAACTCCTCAATTTATAACTCACCATACACCCTATTTATAATTTACCATACTCAATTTATAACTTACAACCTCAATATTAAGGTAAATACTTGCTAATGTATTCTCTTGATTGAAGATAGTCTCTCTCCCATTGAGAGCATGGTTATTTTTAGGTATTACAAGAAGAAGTTGTAGAACATCGAAGCTAAGAGGATCCCCAAGATTTCTTCTAACTCTAGTCAAAACCCCCACCCTTGGTTCAATGGAGGCTCATATAAGTATGCCAAATCCTTGCTTGACCATTAGGGTATAAAGGAGGAGATCATCTTGGAGAATAAGGATAATATTAAAAAATAAAAGGAAACTAGGATGTTACAAGGAGGTGATCAACCCCTCTTCCTAAACAGAATTATCTTTCTATCTTGATGAGTACTAAAAAGAAAATGAACATTGCAAAGATTATAACTAATTCTCATGAGCTTAGAAGTGAAACCACTAATTGATCTCTTCCAAGAACTAAAAGTTTAGACACAAATCATTTTTTTTAATTATTTAATTTCATATAATATATTATTTTTTTATTTTTTAATATATATATATATATATATATACATATATGTATGTATGTATGTATGTATGTATGCATGCATGCATGCATGTATGTATGTATGTATGTATAAAAACATTTCATGTAAAACTTATATAACAATTTAATATTAAATTAAATTGAAATTGTAAATAATTAAATAAATTATTAATAAATAAGAAAACATAAGTGTAATAATTTAAGTTGGAACAGAAGAGAAAGAGAAAAAAAATTGAAATCATGTGCATATTGAGAGCTCCACCCAAAAAAGAGGTTAAATAAATAATTACATAACTACATATTATATGTGTTAGGATATCGAATACTCAAATGCTCAAGTTCTGCAAACTTTAGACTTCTTGTATTGAACCTTTTTTTTTCCATTTCATGATTTATTTGAGTAATATATATAATCAAAGTGTTGTAAACAGTGAGCGATATCAATTCAGGTTTAATAAATAAATGAGCGAAGAGTGGACAAGTCGGGCTAAAATAAGTATGCTTATGTGTTTTTTGTAGCTGTTAGAAATGAAACATGGAAAACTGGCAATTCAAAGTTAAAATGCTCTTGGTCAACCAAAACCTGCACACTCGCAAAAACTAAGAAACCTTGACTAGAGACTGATAAATTGACAAAAGGAGACAACAGAGAATTGCAGAGAGCATAGCGGCACTACATATCATTTATTGAAGGAGAAATGTATATTTATACAAGTCAGAAATAGTTATGCAGAAATTGAATCTGGAAACTGATTACTAACTAATCTAGAACTAATTCTAAACTAACTGAACGATTAATTCTTTAACACTCCCCCTTAATCTTGAGGGTTACATTTTTTTTATTCCTAACTTTTGACATTGAAATTCAAAATTAACTTTTCCTAATGGTTTTGTGAAGATATCCGCTAACTGTTCCTTGGATTCACAAAATTTGAGAACAATATCACCATTTTTTACGAGTTCATGAATGAAGTGAAAACGAGTGTTAATATGTTTACTCTTTTGATGAAAGACATTGTTCTTCGACAAGGAAATAACGGAAGTGTTATCACAAAGGATTGAAATAGGTTCATTTTCTGTATATCCAAAGTCAGAGAGAAGTCTCTTGACTTTCAATAAGATTTTTTTTTTCTTCTGCTCTTCTTCCAAATTCTGTAGCCTCTAAATTGTTTCACCATTTTCATCTCATTGTATTCTTCAAACCTCAGATTATTCATTTTTTGGTGCAGGTCTTTTACTATTCCAGGCTGTCTAAGCATGTCGTGGACATCTTCAAGAAATGTGGGTTACTGCCACATATTTTCTTCTGTAGTGTGATTTTCATGATCAATCTACTACAACATAATATTAGAATAATATCTTATTTCTTCAAAGCTCCAATGCATAAAAATTACATTTACATGTTCATCATGCATGTCATCTTCAACATTCATATCTAAATCTTCTATGTAGATCTCATCCAGACATGGTGTTGCAAGCCATGTTTCAATAAAATTTAACTCTTCTCCATAATCAATCTGTGTACCTACACACTTGAAATTAATATTAGAATTAAAATATTTGTAGAACGACATTTGTTCTGGTCTTTCTGCTCTGCAATGAGAGCTTCCTCCTATTGTGTTTCCTTTTCTGCTTCTGCCTCTATCTCTATTTTTTCTTTCCCTTTACAGATTTCTTTCTTTGCTTCTATCTCTTCTTCTTTCTCTGTTTCTTCCTTCTCTGCCTCTTTCTCTTCTCGACTAACATGTAATGCTGCAAACATGTTGTCTTCCACTGTTTGAAGTGGGGTTATCTCACAAAATAACATGATGTCAATATCATGTTTTTGTTGCATCACTTGCAACCAGTCATCATTAGTCAATAAATATTATGTATCAAAGTTTACATTATCAAGTTGTATTTCTCGATTCAGCATATCATTATCAGCAAACTCTGTTGCTGGTATCACCAAGTTTTCATCATCAACAATCTCCATTGCTGGTATCATCAAATCTTCGTCAACAAGCTCCATTGATGGAATCAACAAATCATCATCAGCAAACTGTGTTGTTGGAATCATCAACCTTCGTCAGCAAGCTCTGTTACTGGAATCACCAAATCTTTGTCAGCAATCCATGTTGTTGGTATCATCAAATCTTCATCCACTTGTAACTGTGTACAGTGGGGTTCACAAAAATCTTCGTGCTCTCTCTCTGCAGCTTCTTGTTGAAGATTGCAACAAGAAACAATGAAGGAGGCATCCTGAAACATCATTCCTGATCCTAGTTGGAAAGTGATCACCTAAACTAGGTGGGGCCCACACAGATGATTTTTGTCGCAAAGTCTATTTTTAGACTATGTCTATTTTTAGACATATGGAGCATATTCTATAAGTTGCGGGATGCTATTTATGGATGGTTGGTCAAGTTGGAAAAATAAATGGATTTCTATTTTTAGACATATTGGGCAGAATCTATTTTTAGATTGCTAGTCTAAAAATAGATATGTGGAATATTATTAGCTCTTAATAATATTTGGACTATAAACATTATCTTATTCTCTTGGAGCACTTCAGTCAAGTGCATAGATGTGGCACAGGAGCCGATAGAAGGAATTACGCTATTCTTGAGGGTTAAGTGGAGCTATTGCATGGATACTTTAGTTAGCACTCATGTGACAGAGTTTGGTGGAGTTGATTGAGGAAGTTAATGGAGTTGTGTTCAGTTTAACTAAGCTAAACATAGTTGAGCTATTTGTATATAGTTTAACTGATTGATACAATTAGTGAGAGTGGTGTGAATAAATTATTAATTAATTCACTAATTATAAACTCATTAATCAACTAAAGAATACATCAGTTAACTTTAGTGCATGGACAGTTTCAGTGGAGACCAGTGCAAAGATAGGTGAAAGGGCAAGTGTGACTATCAGTTGTGACTATAAGTGTTGCATGGTTTGAATCCAACACTTAGTAGAGATGCCTATAAAGACTGCGTGAGCAAGGCTGGGGTAATTAATTCTCATCAAGAGGCATTCTTCAGCAGGGATTGCGTAGTAGAGGAAAGCTAAGGGTTGGCAAAGATCGGTGCATGGGATTTTCAAGATTGGGCTTGATTAGTGTGTAGCAAGTGGAGATTATACTGAGAGCTCATGAGGAGCTTTGTATGATGATTGTCACATGATCTCTATGACATATATAATATATAGATACTTGGGGGTTTTCAGCTTTAAGCTTTCCCATTACATACTGTGTTCATATGTGTGAATTTTTATGGCTTTAATGAGTGCATGCAATTGATTTTATTTCCGCATGTGATGATCAATGGTAGAAGAGATTCTATATTGTGCATGAAGATAAAATAGTGTGTGATCAGGAGAATCTCGGTGAATAATATATTAGTTATTCAAATTTATACATGGTATCAGAGCGATATTGATCATTGGAACAATTACAAAGCATTGAAGCGGTTGAGTTTTAGGATAAACTCAGGAAAATAAAAATGGAGAAGAATGACACTATTCTGGTATACTTGAAAAAGTTTGTCCACTACAGGGATGAGCTTGGGAGTGTAGGAGTTAGTGTGGATGAGGAAGGAAAAGTCAAGAAGGTTGGGATTCGAGCAAAGAATCTCTATAGACTTGAAGTAGATGGGATGTCTACAGAGCTTCCTACTGTTGGGAAGTGCAAGAAAGCCATGCAATTGATGCTTGAGAGGGAGAAAGTTTTGCATGCAGGTAAGAGTGAACCTCGAGATGTGGAGCAACCACAAGATGAGGATCATGGAGTGGAAGAAACCACTCATGCAGAGAAATTTCATGCTAGATGGGCAGAGGGAGTGCATGCAGCTATACCACCAGGTGAGAGGTGGGGCGACATGCATGATTAATCCCAAGAGGAGATTTCTGGGCAAGATTCATGAGATGGTGTGGATCTCATGAATTGAACCTGGCTACGAGGTGCCCATAGCGCAGCAGTAGCATGATCATTTCGATTGATGCAGGCAGATCAAAGTGACAGTGTCAGATACTGGAGCGCGGATCAGAGTTGACAACAAGTGCAGAGTGCATGGGTGTAAGAGTTCAACATCGCAGTGGTTCCTGATGACATGTGCAGTTGGTACCAGCAGAAGTCGAAGACTTTGATGATAGATGCATTAAGACTTATTGAGTTGTTTGGAGCCTTTCAGTTTTGGAAGAGTTGTAGAGCAGATGCATGGAGTTGCATGGCGCTTGTGAAGGTTGCAGGGCGAATGCATGGAGTTGCATGTCGCATGCAAAGACAGTCCTTTCTTTTTGAGAGGGAATGTTGAAGATTGCAACAAGAAACAGTGAAGGAGGCATCCTGAAACATCATTCCTGATCCTAGTTAGAAAGTGATCACCTAAACTAGGTGGGGCCCACACAGGTGATTTTTGTCGTAAAGTCTATTTTTAGACATATGGAGCATATTCTATAAGTTGCGGGATGCTATTTATGGATGGTTGGTAAAGTTGGAAAAATAGATGGATTTCTATTTTTAGACATATTGGGCGGAATCTATTTTTAGATTGCCAGTCTAAAAATAGATATGTCGAATATTATTAGCTCTTAATAATATTTGGACTATAAACATTATCTTATTCTCTTGGAGCACTTGAGTTAAGTGCACAGATGTGGCACAGGAGCTGACAGAAGGAATTATGCTATTCCTGAGGGTTAAGTGGAGCTATTGCATGGAGACTTCAGTTAGAACTCATGTGACAAAGTTTGGTGGAGTTGATTGAGGAAGTTAATGGAGTTGTGTTCAGTTTAACTATTCTAAACATAGTTGAGCTATTTGTATCTAGTTTAACTGATTGATACAATTAGTGAGAGTGGTGTGAATTAATTATTAATTAATTCACTAATTATAAAATCATTAATCAACTAAATAATACATCATTTAACTTTAGTGCATGGACAGTTTCAGTGGAGACCACTGCAAAGATAGGTGAAAGGGCAAGTGTGACTGTCAGTTGTGACTATAAGTGATGCATGGTTTGCATCCAACACTTAGTAGAGATACCTATAAATACTGTGTGAGCAAGGCTGGGGTAATTAATTCTCATCAAGAGGCATTCTTCAGCAGGGATTGCGCAGTAAAGGCAAGCTAAGGGCTGGCAAAGATCGGTGCATGCGATTTGCAAGATTGGGCCTGATTAGTGTGTAGCAAGTGGAGATTATACTGAGAGCTCGTGACGAGCTTTGTATGATGATTGTTACATGATCTCTATGACATATATAATATATAGATAGTTTGGTGTTTTTAGCTTTAAGCTTTCCCATTACATACTATCTTCATATGTGTGAATTTTTATGGCTTTAATGAGTGCATGCAATTGAATTTATATCTGCATGTGATGATCAATGGTAGAAGAGATTATGTATTGTGCATGAAGATAAAATAGTGTGTGATCAGGAGAATCTCGTGAATAATATATCAGTTATTCAAATTTATACACTTCTGCACTTTCTTCGCAGACATCATCCACCTGTGACTGAGCACAGTGGGAATCAACAAACTCTTCATCTCGTTTTAGATCTAATGCTACAGATCCACGTTCATCTTCAACTTCAATGCTCCCCCTTGTACCAAAACATCTCTCAAGGGTATCCCAAGCCTCCTTGGCTGTCTTGGCATTTGAAATCAAGGGAAGTATACTTTCATCAACTGATTCTTTTATGCATTTTAACGCATAGGAGTCTTTTTGCCTCTTTATTTACAGATCTAAAAAGATCTCGAGCATTTTCTATTTTTGCTTTAGCCTCTTCGCTTTTTCCATGACCTCATTGCTTGACTTCCACAAAAAACGAGTCTACATATGCATCAAATACCTTGCTTCTAAAAACTTCCAAAATTTCTTTACGAAGACGATACTTTGAAAAGGCTTTCACACTCTCACTTTCTCACAATTTCAAGTTTTTTTTTTTTTTTTTAACAAAATTTTCAACAGCAGGACCGCTCCAGTAGTTCCGCTTTCCCCGAAGACTAAAAGTATGCGTGTTTCCTTTTACTCCAGCGTGCAGAGATGACAGACAAGTTATTTCTCTCCGGTAGAGGTAGTAGGGCTCTGCAAATTGGGGCTATTTCTATCTGGCGGCTTTGCTGCCTTCTTTCATAGCCTAACAGTGGCTCTGCTATGTCCAACGAGTGGCTCAATTCCCGAACATAGTCTCTAGACTGCTAATCCGTCAATATCAAACAATCATGCATTCTCTATAAGTGTCGGCCATCTACAATGCGTTTGGGTGAATGTTCTTTAAAACCTTCATCGAAGGTCTTTCATATCGAACAAAGGATCTTTGGCAACGACGGAAAGGCTGCTTATCCAGCAGCAACATAAAAACAAAATATGGAACAGAGGACCAACAACAACAAGAAAATAAAAAAGTGGCCCTTTACCCTTCAACGGTTTTCTTCAACCGACCAAACGCCTCCTCACTTAATGCAGCTAATTGCAGTCTAGTCCCGCGCCACTTCAAAATGCATGCAAGTAATTGGAATTAACATGACCCTATGCTCTTGGCTCTTGCGTTCGTCTTATGCAGGTTCGCCTCTCTTCTCTACTGCTCCAAGTTGGCTCTGTTGCTGCTCTTTGGGGAGGCTTATGCAAGCTAGCTTCGATACCATGACAAATAGACAAAAGGAGACAACAGAGAATTGCAGAGAGCATAGCGGAACTACATATCATTTATTGAAGGAGAAATGTATATTTATACAAGTCAGAAACAGTTATGCAGAAACTGAATTTGGAAACTGATTACTAACTAATCTAGAACTAATTCTAAACTAACCGAACGATGAATTCTTTAACAGAGACATTATGGCCAGCAAAGCATAAATGAATTCATCGATCTTGAAGTCCCATAATAATTTAGTCTCTGGTCATTACATCGACCATCACCCATGTATTAAAAGGTAACACAATATGTGGCACATTTCTATTTCAAAAGTAAGACAAAGATTTGGCATCTTTCGGCTGTGTTTCATTCGTTTAACATAAAGAGAGGTCGAGGCCATTACAATGTCACAGAATCGTGCAAAGAGTTGAATTTGAAACCAAAAGAACATTATTGTAATAACCAGATGTTTGTTTTCGATCTTTTCAAATATATTGATCATATTCATCTTTAATAAGAAAGTTGATTCATATCTTAAAGCATAAGACCAAAGATATCAAGGGATCGGTGGCAATAAAATAACTAAAATTGGGGATTAGTAAGAAGTGGTAGAAATTTTTTCACAGAGCTAAATTGAAATGTTGGGCATAAAATTTTCTTGACGGATATGATTTTTAAATTAATTTCTTCCGGTGAAATTGAGGAGAACAAATTTGGGATAAAATTATACCATATTTTAGATTAATCTCGAGGGTGTTGAAATTTTTTTCACCATGTCAAATACCAAATTTGTAAGAATGCCAAAAACTGTGTTGCACAATTTGCACAAAAAAATAAGAAAGAAATTTTAATTGCTAATTATATGTTGCTTGTATCCTACATATTTGTCTAGTCTGCACGAGATTGAAGCACCGACTATACAAAATTAAAGAAAGCTTGCATTCATTACAGGTCACCGGAAGTTTATAGTTTTCAAGAAACAACAAAAAAATTCCCCACCATAATGCATGATTTGGGCAACGAAATCTCTTTTCAGATGATCCTCAAGGTGTGTTGCATCCTGGGCATGATGGTAGAATTGAAACTGTTGATAGTTTTTGATGTTGTCTTCAAAGTGGTTATGGCCAGCTTGTCGTGCATCACCTATATCTCTCTCGATTGACCAACGGTGTAAGTTCTAGAAGATGAGGAATGGTCATTTGTTGGATGGCTTGAAAATTTATGTGTAATTTCGCAATTTATTTTTTTATTTTTACATATATAATCTCCTACAAGAAACAGAACAGATAGTCCTTCTAAAATTTTTCACTTATTATACCAAATAGAAAAAATGTTGATTAAATTTTACATGAGGGTTCCCAATTTGGCTTATTATTCGATCATGCTTTATTTCGATCAAATTGCTATAATTTTATATTTTAATTTATTATGTCAATAGGCGTATTTATTTCAATTATGTGGGGTTGTGAATTTTTTGTTTTTATTGTCAGGGTTTAATTAGGAGAGGTAGATGCCTTATAGAGTTTTATTTTAGGATTATATGTCTCTTTTGTTTTTTAAATGTATTGTATATTTTAAATTGGAAACATGTAGAGTTTGATTGTCAAAGTGATTTACTTATTTTTAAAGAATTATAATTCAATTGTTAAGGTTATTTGTTGATTTTAGGTTTGCAGTGTTAAAGTGCTCTCAAAATTTTAAGTATTGGTGATCATATATTTTTACTTGCTAATTTTTAACAGCATTGGTGTTGGAGAATTAATCTAAACCACCGCGTTAAATGCGTTAAATGAACTGACAGCATCCATACCTCAGTAAATTTTTTGCAGGTTGCGGATTGCATGTGCAGAGAAGGATGAGTACTGAGTAGAGTACATAACCCATTCCGCAACATATTAAATAATTAAATTCAAATAGGAATTTAATGCATGGTTAGTAAATGTGCATGGGAAAACATTTAATCCGCAAATTTTTCTTAGTTCACGCAAGTTCTGTAATATTTAGAAAATGATGTCCAACCATACTATGTATTAAATTGTGTCTGTCACAAATTAAATGTCTTAGATATATATGTTTAGATTTTAATGTAATTAAAAAAAAGGGAGTGAGAAATAAATAGAGAGTTTTATGTAATGTGGCGGATGTAAGTCTGGAAAGACAATTGGAGAAAACCGTGGAGCTAATTTTGGTTGGTGCCTGAAAACTGTTCTACTATGTGTTACTCCACAACCCTGGTGAATGTAATTCTCAGTAAGAAAAACAGTTTTACCGGTGAAGGAGCTGCACATTCCATATGAATGTGTATGTCATGTTTTGAAGTTATAATATAAAGTTTGATTAGTCACGATATAGTTCTAGAATTTTTCACGTATGTTTTTTACTGCAACACTCTGTTTTACTCTGTTTCACCGTGAGTAAAATTAGTTGATTATATTTGCTCCTCTCCATAGTTGTGATTTTTATCTCCGCCACTCTGTATCGAAATAAAGATTCATTTGAATTTATTTCGGTAACTGTATGGTATGGATTAAGTGAGTTTCGTAACTCTGTGTAAAATTTTGTAAATGTGTTTTGTTGATTAAAGTAATTTCTGCAACTCTGTGTGAACTCCTTGTGTTGAGGGAAAAACATTTTTCCCCTTTTTCTTTAAATTTTTTCTAACATGGTATCAAAGCAGGTTTAAAATATTAGTAAAAGATAGTGTTTTTACTGAGCAGTTAAAAGGAGTTCTAAAAATTTTTGTGGAACATATTCTCCAGTAGTGAGAAAGTTTTCACGCAGTGAGAAAAGTTTTACACAGTGAGAAAGTTGTTTACACAGTGAAAATGGCAGCAACAAGCACAAGTTTGACTAATCCACAAATACCACAGTTTAATGGAAAAAATTATGACTATTGGGCCATTACAATGAGAGCCCTTTTTTCTTCATAAGATATATGGGAGTTGGTGGAACAAGGTTTCCAAGGACCAACAAATGCAACATCATTGGCTTCTTTGACAGCAGCAGAAAGAGACTTGTTGAGAGATAATAAGAAGAAGGACTCCAAAGCCCTCTTCTATCTCTTTCAAGCAATGCATGAGAGTATATTCCCAAGGATTGTAGCAGAAACAAGGTCTAAGGAGGCATGGGATATTCTCAAGACAACCTATCAAGGCATGGAGTAAGTGAAGACAACAAAGAGACAAATGCTGAGGAGAGACTTTGAAAATATCTGTATGAAAGAGTCTGATAACAATGACTCATTCTTCACACATGTGATTGGGTTGGTTACCCAGATAAGGTCTCATGGAGAGACACTTGAGGAAAGAATAATAGTGGAGAAAAACTTCAGAAGTCTACCCTCAAGATTTGATGCCATAGTAGTGGCAATAGAAGAGACAAAGGATCTCTCACAATTTTCAATGGATGAGATTTGTGCATCCCTTATGTCTCATGAACATAGACTGAAAAGAGAAAAAAAATCCTCATTGGAGCATGCATTGAAGACAAAAATTTCTTTTGGTCAGGGTAGAGGTCGAGGAAGATCAAACTACCGAGGAAGAGGAAGAAGCCCACATAGAGGTGGAAGAAACAACCCTACAAGCACAAGTGGAAGGGGCAACAATAAGAATCAAAGAGAAGGCTCAAGCTAGAGTCAAGCACATGGAAAAATGTATGACAAATACTGAGTCCAATATCATTATTGTAAAAATTATGGGCATTATGCCAATGAATGTAGAAAGAAGAAAAATGACATGAATAATAGGCAAAATGCAAATTTTGCAAAAGAAAATAAGAACCAGAGTAATGCGCTTTTAACATGTAATGTAGCACAAGAAAAACAAGATGATGTATGGTTTTTAGACTCAGGTTGTAGTAACCACATGAATGGAAACATAGAAATGTTTGCCAATATTGATGATAATGTGAAGTTTGAAGTGACAACAGGCACTGATAGCAAAATCTTTGTCATGGGAAAAGGAAGAGTGTCAATATTGACAAGGAAGGGAGAAAATAAATTTGTGCTAGATGCATATTATGTACCTGGCCTTAAATGAAACATTCTAAGCATTGGACATAAGGGTTATAATGTATTTTTTAAGAATTATGCGTGTACTATCATGGACATACCTCCAAGTAAAAGGGTCATTGCAAAAGTGTAGATGATAAATAATAGGATGTTTCCTCTCAAGCTCAGAATAGACTTGAAGGAAGGACGTATGGTAACAACAGTCACACAAGAGGTCTTTCAAGAAGAAGTGAAAGGCGAAAACTGGTTATGGCATTTGAGATTTGGACATCTCAATTTTGGAGGTTTGAACCTCCTGCATAGAAAAGGGATGGTAAAATGATTACCACTCATTGAGAAACCTAACAACTTATTTGAAAGTTGCATCTTGGGAAAACAACATAGAGAAGCATTCCCAACAGGGAATAGTATAAGGGCAAAGGCACCCTTATAGATTGTCCACTCATATTTGTGTGGACTAATGCAAACGCCATCTTTAGTTGGCAACCAATATGTTTTGACATTCATAGATGATTACACCATAAATACATGGGAGTATTTCTTGAAACAGAAGAGTGAAACGTTTGAACAATTTTACCACTTCAAAGCTCTTGTTGAGAAGCAAAGTGGGCACTACATCAAAGTGCTGAGAATTGATAGAGGTGGAGAATATATCTCCAAATATTTCCTACGTTTCTGTAGGGAAAATTTCATACACAAGCAGTTTACCACAAGATACACACCACAAAAAAACGGTGTTGTAGAAAGGAAGAATAGGACCATCATGGACATGGTCAGAAGTATGTTGAAGGAAAAACATTTTCCAAATGAGTATTGGGCTGAAGCTTTCAATTGTGCAGCGTATATTTTGAATAGATGTCCAACCAAAGCTGTTATGAACAGAGTTATGGAAGAAGCATGGAGTGGAACAAAGCAGTTTATCACTCACATGAAATTATTTGGATGTGTGGCTTATGCACACATCCCAGATGAGTTGAGGAAGAAGTTGGACAACAAGGGGGAGAAGTGTATCCTTGTTGGATACAGTGATGATTCCAAGGCATACAAACTCTATAATCCATCCACCAAGAATGTTATAATTAGCTGAGATGTGTAGTTTATTGAAGAAGAAGCTTGGGATGGAAGCTTAGAGAAAACAGTGAACGTGAATACATGTGTGTTTGACGAAGAGCAAGAGGAATGCACAACAGAAAATAATTCCTCCACAGTGGTTCCTCCTTCACCTACACAAGCACAACAAAGCACACCACAAGCTATAGACAAAAAAACCTTGAGAAATCAAGGAAGTGCTTCTCCAAGCATACCAAAGGGATCAACAACTCTCTCGAGTTCAAGTGAAACTCTAAGCACACCAAGAAGACCAATATTCAGAAATATAAGCGAAATATATCAGCAAGATGAAGCTGATAGAAGTGCTGGTCTAAATTCATTATTCGCAATATTTTGTCATGTAGATGACCCAATCCATTTTGAAGATGCAGTCAAGGAAGAGAAATGGGTTGCGGCAATGAATGAAGAGATTGGAGCAATAGAAAATAATGACACATGGGAGTTAGTGGACCTTCCACAAGTTAAAGAAGTCATTGGAGTGAAGTGGGTCTATAATACCAAAAGCAACATTGAAGGCAAGATTGAAAGGCATAAAGCAAGGCTCGTTGTCAAAGGTTACAAGCAGCAACATGGAAGATACTATGCAGAAACATTTGCGCCAGTCGTGAGGATGGAGACAATGCGTATAGTGTTATCAATTGTAGTGCAACAGAAATGGAAAGTCTATCAGATGGACGTAAACTCAACGTTCCTGAATGGAGTGCTGAAAGAGGAGGTGTATGTTATGCAACCTCCTAGCTATGAAATAGAAGGCCAAGAACACAAGGTGTCTAGGTTGCGGAAATATCTCTATCGGCTGAAGCAAGCACTGTGTGCATGGTAAAATAGGACAGATGCTTACTTTATGGACAATGGGTTTATCAAATGTGACGGTGAACCGACTCTCTACATCAAAAAAAGTGACGGTAAGATTATTATTGTCATTTTGTATGTAGATGATTTGATTTTTACAGGCAGTGATGATTTTCTCATCGTTTATTTCAAAGCAGTCATGAAAAGTGTGTTTAAAATGACTAATTTGGGTTTGTTAAGATATTTTTTGGTCATAGAAGTAAAGCAAAATGAAAAGGGAATTTTTATTTCCCAAGAAAAATATGTAGCAAAAATTTTGGAGGGGTTTAATATATAGAACAAAAAGCCATCACCAACTCCAATTGTTATGGGGTTGAAGTTGAGCAAGGAAGATTGCAACAACAATGTCAATCCGACATTATACAAGAGCATGGTGGGCAACCTAATTTATTTTACCGCAACTACGACTAATATAATGTATGCAGTGAGTTTGGTGTCGAGGTTCATGGAGACACCCAAGGAGACACATTGGCAAGCAACGAAAATAATTTTAAAGCATGTCAGTGGGACAAAGGAGTATGGAATTTTGTACTCCGCAACTGATGATTTTAGGCTGGTTGGTTACATTGACAATGATTGGGCAGGATGTGTTGATGACAAAAAGAGCACGTAAGGATATGTTTTTCATTTGGGTTTGGGAACCATTTCATGGGCTTCCAAGAAGCAGCCGATAATATCATTGTCAACAACAGAAGTTGAGTATGTTTCTGCAACAACAGCAT
The DNA here is from genome assembly GCA_034641835.2 of Pinus albicaulis. Classification (NCBI taxonomy): domain Eukaryota; kingdom Viridiplantae; phylum Streptophyta; class Pinopsida; order Pinales; family Pinaceae; genus Pinus; species Pinus albicaulis. Next base: position 252,900,846 of record CM076573.1, read on the forward strand.
CATGTCAAGTAGTTTGGATGAGAAGGATGTTGTGAGATTTATGTCATGAACAAGATGGATTAACCACTATTTTCTATGATAACAATTCAGCAATTGCATTATCAAAGCATTCTGCCTTTCACAAAAGGACAAAGCATATTGATGCCAAATATCATTTCATAAGAAAATTAGTTAACAATGGTGAAATTGTGTTGCAACATTGCAGGTCAGAGGAAAAATTTGAAAATATCTTCACAAAGCCATTGGCACATGAAAATTTTTTTTATCTAAGAGATTGTCCGGGAATGGTCAATGACGGCAGTTGCGATTAAGTGGGAGTGTTGGAGAATTAATCTCAGCCACCGCATTAAATGCATTAAATGAACTGGCAGCAGCCATACCTCAATAAATGTTTTGCAGGTTGTGGATTGTGTGTGCAGAGAAGGACAAGTACTGAGTAGAGTACATAACTCATTCCGCAAATGATTAAATAATTAAATTCAAATAGGAATTTAATGCATGGTTAGTAAATGTGCATGGGCAAACATTTAATCCGTAAGTTTTTCTTAGTTCACGAAGTTTTGTAATGTTCAGAAAATGATGTCCGTGTCTGTCCCGAATTAAATGTATTAATATATATGTTTAGATTTTACATGTAATTAAAAAAAAAAAAAAAAAGTGAGGAAGAGATAGAAATGTGGCAGATGTAAGTATGGAAAAACAAGTGGAGAAAATCATGGAGAGAATTTTGGTGGGTTCGTGAAAACAGTTTTACTGTGTGTTACTCCGCAACTCTGGTAAATGTAATTCTTATTAAGAACAACAATTTTACTGGTGAAGTAGCCTCAGCATCTAGATGAATTTGTATGTCATGTTTTGAAGTTGTAATATAAAGTTTGATTAGTCCCGATATAGTTCTGAAATTTTTCATGTATGTGTTTTACCGCAACACTCTGTTTTAATTTGTTTCACCTTGAGTAAAATTAGTTGATTATATTTACTCCTCCCCATATATTTTGATATCCACCACTCTGTATTGAAATAAAGATTCATTTGAATTTATTTCTACAACTGTATGGTATGGATTAAGCGAGTTCCGCAACTCTGTGTAAACTCCCGTAAATGTATTGTGTTGATTAAAGTAGTTTAGCATTTGTCCCTAATCCAATCATAATAGTTTGAATATTAAAATTATGGATATTATAAAACTAAATCTATGATTGAAGATATTAAGACAAACTTAACATGAACGTTTGTCTTTGTCTCCTTGCATTCTAGTCTTATGGAAAGGACAAAATTGGAAGACATTTCTCATAGATTCAGATCAAACTTGGATGTAGAAATATTGCATGCTTCAGTTTGTAAACGACATGGCTCCCATTTAGTTTTAACTTCCCCATAAATTTTAAATCACTAATCACATGCACCCTTAACATTTAATCTTTTATGAATTTTAAAGTTGTGAATTGTGCCGATTCACCATGGTTAAAAAAAAATTGTGAATTGTGTCGTCACGTACAACACGGGTCACAAGTTTGATCGATATAAAAAGTATATTTTAGAGGTTTCTATTAATAGAGATAATATCAATGACATCAACCAATATATATCGCTAAAATTATTTTCGCAAGTCATTTGAACTCGTTGTGCTCCTTTCAACTTTTGATTTGTGTGGTACAAGACAAGTCCATTCAAATGTTTCATATGGAAAGATCATGTGAATGAATGGAAGCATATTTGTCACCACTATTTTTCAAGTTCATTTCCAAAAATGGGCAATCCATATTATTTCACTCTTTTTTTCTACGAATTTCCCTATCCATGCTTGCTTTTCAAAGGAGTTGTTTTTAGTGCGACTTTTTGGAGTTTCAGGTGCCAGAATTTGGTGAAACAAATTGAGGTAAAATCTTGGTTTTTATTATTTAAACTATTTATTGACTCTCTATATGGATTCAACACCCTCAAAAACCCCTAGGGCACTTCGATTGTGAAAAATTAACAATCAAACTTCTCTTTTCAATGAATTCCTGCCAGAATTTAGAGAAATTACACCGTAAAACACCACCATAAAAACCTTCAAAAAATTTCACTAAAGACTACTCGATTTTCAAATATGGAACCCTCGTTCTCCATTCTGAATGGCCGGATATCTAGTGTGCCACATTTACTTTGAAATAAACTAATTCAATGAACAAAGTATTCAATCACTTGGAAGCGCAAAGTGCCATTACTTCGCTGGACAAAAAGAAAAAGTCGTAGTCAAAAGTAACATAATGGCCTGGAATCCAACAGAGATTTTGAAAAAATCTGGCAAAGGTTTTATCAAACTCTTGTTTACAGTTGTTAAACTTCAGTATTTTGGGTGTGCTAAATATTTTTGATAGTGCTGAATCCATTTCCACTCTCAAAAATGGATTCCAAACACTGCAACTACCTCATTTTTTGAATTTTACTGAGCCAGATTTCGGCAAAAATCTGTCGTCCGGGCTATTCTGTTGCCTGGGAAGACAACTTCAAAGAAAAATAAATTCTAACACACCTCCGTCCTTCATGACGTAATATCTTGCATGCCAAATCATCTCCACTTGGCCACTTACTATGAATGAAGAGTGCAAAGAGGAACGACAAAGCGTTCAATAACACTGAAAGCATAAGTTATGAACATTTTGAGGTATCTAAAAGAAAAAGGCGAATTCAACTTTCCTTAAAGCGCTATAACATGAATTTTCCTTTTCTTTATAGTATCCTATTTTTCTTTTTTATTTAGAATTTTTTATTAAAATTTATATAATTTTTTTTAGATATGGTTATATTTGATCTTTGTGTTTCTATGTATCAAGAGTGGAGTTATCCTAAAGTGTTTTATATTCCTCATAATAAATCAAATCTTCAAGGTTAGGAGCAGAGGTCTCACGAAGTTGCAGATCGTGGTTTTAATGCAACGCCAAAAGTTGAGATTGATGGTTTAAGGTTAGTAATGTTTTTCTCAAAATTATAAATGAAAATAAATAAATTATATCCTCCACTAAATTGTATTAAATATGCATCCTCCAGTGAAATGAATTTAATAAGAAGAATGAAGAAATTTTTTATATAATTTTTTTCTTTTTTCATTTATTTTCATGTTCCAAGTTAATGTAAATTATTTTTGAAAATATATTAGCTTGGTTAACGAAATATTAAACTTGAAAACCAAAACAGTTTTGGTAAGCAAATTGTTAAACCCACTATAGTTTTAAACATAAAGATTTAGTTACAATGAAAATTGAGAGGCACTAAGAAATGGGTTGAGGGACTGGTACTAGACTTACATTCAATAGTCTTTCAGTAAATAAGTAGTCATGATTGAGATGGAGAGTGAAGAGTTTGATTTAGGTTTTTATGGCAGTGGAGAGTGAAGGGTTCAATTTAATATTATCTAAGGGTATGGAAGTGGATAGGGCATACAAGGGGATGTGTAAAGGAGGAGTCCATTATTGGGTCATTATCTATCTACTTGAGGGTGGTGGCTTATCTTTATGAAGGTTTGTTGGGTGAGAGGGATAATGGATTATACAAGGTGATCCAAAATGAGCATCAATTATATAGATGTATAATGCTTGTCCTTTCTAGAGGTTGACGACTGAAGACATTAGCACAACTATAAAATTCTATGATCACTAAGGTATTTATTAATGCCTTAATTTTCATTAAGAGGGTGATTTTGAGATGGTAAACATTGGATATGACCATAAAGAGAGATATTTTTCAACGAATGAGTCGAATGAGCTAGGGTTGCAATCCTAAAGGTGACAAGGTTAATCCTAGGGTCAAAGCCTATAACTAGCAACAAAAGAACTCAATATTTTTAGTGAGGAGCAACATCATCACGTCAAATTTTTCATGGAAATTTGTTTATTGAAATGTTATAAAACTAAGTAAAATAACATGCAAAATTAACCTAATAAATTTATATTTTATATACTTCAGTTTAGGGAAGGTAAAAAAAGAAATGGTAATCACAATGAAAACTCTTTTGCATTGCAAATATAAAATAAATCAATAGTCTAATGAGTTGTTAGGCCAATACAATGAATAATTTCAAAATCGACTTCGTTAACATTAGCCTTCAATTAAAAAATATTCATTATATTTTTTAAATTGGAAAAGTTAACAAATAATTCCTAATCATCTAAATAAATATATAGTAGATGCAATACATTTTTGTTGGTGATTTTTTTCCTTAGAAAAGAATCATTCCTTTTCATTCCATAAAAAAATAGAAAATGTACATCCTAAATATAGAAATAAGCACTCAAAATAAATTATGTCTCTTGAAAATAATAGGCATATCAGTTTACAAAGGGATTAGAATAAACAACCCAATTACAAACGCCTTATTAAGGGAGGATTATTCATCCACAAATTTCCTTTATGTAACTTCATATTTTTCTTCACTATAATCCATCCTACCATATTAGTTACCCATTAAGATATTTCTAAAGGAGCTATATTCTACCCAGAATCCTTGAAATATAAGTTGTTAGATTCATATAATCTATTTATGCTCTCCTCATTTTTCATATTAAAAGGAATGATTAAATCCTCCTTGAAATATGAGTTGTTAGATTCATATGATATATTCATGCTCTCCTCACGAGAATTCATTTGTAGCTAAATCTTTTATAGACTTCCCTTGTTCTCTCTTCATTATAGGGAGAAGTGATTCCTGAATTGAATCTTTTAGGAAAGCATCTATATGTTACATATATTACATTGGAGATGTTTATTAGATATTTTTTTTAATGATGATCGTCTAAATAATTTGAGTACTAATGTTCAAGCGAGTGTGAAACTTATTATTTTCATTTTGGACCCTCTTTCCCTTTAATGGGAGCTTAAACTTGATGGTAAGATTCCTGAATATGACTTGTGTGTTGACTATTTTGGCAATCAGAACTAGTATTCTCATAATTTAAAATGTTAGTCTAGATCAATTTTCCCCTTTATAGGTTTATCTTGTCTAATAAACCCTTATTACTAAGAAAAAAATTCCAACATATTCCAACACATCTAATTAAATCTAGTCTAGATATGTTTTTATAAATCCACCTAATACTTTCCCAATAAATTTTTAATACAACTAAATTCCATAAATACTTTGCAAGATTCGAGAGAATTTTCAATATTTTCATTATGGTGGAATTCATGGTGTTATAATTAATTTTAAAATCCATGGAATGACAATTTTATGTACTCTACTTTAGCACCAAAACCACTTCACACAAAGTTTCTAATAATTAGTGAAATGTGTAAAACGAAAAATGAAGAGAGTTTTGAACATAAACATACATCACATTATATTTTGAAGATGGAATAAATTTATTGATATCTAACTAATATAGAGGAGGTTTTAGTCATTTAGATCGATCTATTGCCTTAAATGCAAATTATGAGAGTGGATAAAATATATCCTAATATGATACTTTTAGCACTAGCATTCCAGATGATTGCTCTACTAAATAGAGAATATTTAGATATAAATTATTCAAATAAAGAAAGAAAAAATCACTTAGTGGCATACCATTGCAAAGAAGTCACTATTGAACCATAGGAATCCCATATTTATTTCCTTATATCTTTTCTTTATTCGGTTTAGTACTGTATAATGATTTAACATATATTGTAACAATATTCCTAATCCACGAGATCAGTAAAGTGCTAAAAAATTAATGTATTAAAAAGTGCTCGAAACTGGTTCCAAAATGTAGAGCTCTCCATATCGAATCGAGCACAACTTGAATCACTCAAAATTGGCATCGTATGCTCCAAATATCACGCTCTCATCGTTTTCCTAAACAAAGAAAACAAAATTTGTAGGTGGAAGGACAAGACTATTGACTGGTCAGTCCTTACAGTGAGTCAACAGGATGAATCAGTACCTACGGATCAATGAGAGGCTGAAAATTGGTCTTTAGTGGTTTGTGCATATGGGCGAGTTTGACTAGTTATTGGGTTTTGATGTGGACCAATGGAAGGGTGCCACGTGGCCCAATCATGGGCTGCCACATGGCATTCCCGGGTAGGGAAAAAATTCTATTTGGTTAGCTAGAGTCCTGTGCGGCATCAAACCCCCAACCTCGAGCCTACAAGTTTCCTGCTCTACCAGCTCTTTTGCCACTAGTGCTTATAAACCATAGGCAAAATATTTTATTTAAATTTTAATGAATGTCACATTGGGAGAAGGGGACAGGGCTAATCCCCTATCTATGAGTCACCTAGCGCCCCACATGACCGTGCAGGAGTCGATACCAAAGGGCTTGGGGCTTAGCCCCAACCCATGGACATATACATTGCAATAGGACGGTGGGCAGAGTCATTTGGAGCCAAGGTAAGGGGCGCATGGAATAAGCATCAGTCCTAAGGTTTTATTAGATTCAGGAACGATCGATAAGGAGGATGGGTGCGAGCCCGGAGGAGGCAGGTAGTTAGCCCAGCCCCTGACCTCATGGGCCTTTATGTGACGATGCCCAACGACAGAAGGTGCGGAGTGGCAATGGCGTGGTTAGCCTGACCCTCGACCACATGTGCCATGAGACTAGGAGTGGGGCCAAAAAAATTAGCGCTAAGGCGTTAGTGGAAAATATAAGCATCTGATAAAATGCACCAATTTCAGAGTGAACCTTGTCGGCACGAAGAAAATTTGGCATTAAACTGTCTCCAGAATGGCGGAAAACGTATGATGGTTAGACATACTTGCGATTTTGTAGATGAGTTAGCATAAAAAATTCTCTGAGCCATAACTTTTTGATTTTTTGGCCTATTTGAGCCCAACAAGAGCCCAGCTTGGGGTTTTTGGTTTTGGATCCATTAGAGACATCACTTATGAATTCTAAGCAATGTAAAACCAATGAATCACAAATTTTAGCACTTAATAAAAGAGGGCCAACATTGGAATTGGACCAGGAGATGTAGCCTAGGAGGGCTGACCTATTTTTTCATTTTGTTGTCTTAGGTTGTTGTGTATGGTATATTTGTCTCTGCTTTTATGTTGCAAACTGAGTTTATAAACCATTAAATTATGTACTTTTTGAATTTATCCATTGCCTAAAAGACATAAAATTTCACTTGCAAATTTCCCAATAAGCTTCAAGTTTGTAATATAGACCAGTTTGGTATCATAGATATGGTTATTTTGAAGGTTTGAGTTTTTTGCAAGTGTTTTATGATGCTTACAAGATTGAAGCTCAAAGGAGGAGAAGGATTATTGTGGAGCCAAGTTCTCAAGTTGGTTCAAGGAGAACACATTGACCTCAAGCTTCACCAGTGATGGCACATGAAGAGGGCCATGAAACCATGTCTGAGAATGAGAGAAATTTCAAAAAATAATTCTTTGAAATATATGAAATGGTGAAAGTTCTATTTGAAGAGAGGAACACAATGTTACAAGGAGAGAGCTCAAATCCTCCAAAAGGGAATGGAGGAAATGGTGACAAACCACCACCACTTCCTCCACCTTTTTCTTCACCTCCATCTTTAGCTTCATCCTCTTCTACATCAACCCATTCACAAACTCCTCCAAGATCTCCATAGGGACATGGTAAATCTCCTTTGTTAAATATTGACATAACATTTGAATTGCCTACGTACGATGGAGAGGTAAATGATGAGAAATTGGATAATTGGGTTCATCACATTGAAGTGTATTGAAGGACACAAAGAATAAAGGATGATGAGACCAAAACTCAAATTGATTATCTAAGGTTGGAAACTGCAGCACTCATTTGGTGGAAGGAAAAAACTCAAGAATATCTCAAGAAAAGTGGTAAAATTATTTCTTCCTCGAATGATTTTTTAGATGCATTAAGAAGACAATTTTATCCTTTAGCATACATGAAAAAGGATATAATGGATTGGAAAAATTTTAGGCAAGATAAAGGTCAAAGTGTGCAAAATTATACTAAATAATTTGGAAGAAGAAATTTGATTTTCAGTATATATTTATCCTCTCAAGACACTCTACTTAAATTCATTGGATGTTTACATATCTATTTGAGACACACAATTCTCATGTTTAACCCTACAAATTTAGATGAAGCATGTGTACATAAAACCAATTTAGAAGCAAGAGGGAAGAATTTTACTCAAGATAATCGCAAGAATCCATTCAAGAGTGGAGACAAAGGAAAGGGGGAATTCAAAGGTAAGGGGAAAAATAATTCTTCGATCAAGAAAGAGGGAGAGAAACTCACATGTAAACATTGTTCAAAATAAGGCCATGATGAAGATCATTGTTGGAAACTTCATCCTGAGATGAGAAACAAAAATTTTAACAACAAATGGAAACAAAATACTATTTCAACTAGTCAACATGATTTATGATATGATTCTAGACATGAAACAAAGATCACAACCATGGGATTAAAAGGTAAGGATTCTATAGCAAGTACTAGTTCTTCTAGTAGCCTAAATGAATCTCAACGTGATAAGCAAGGAATAGAGATTTTCCATATTAGAGTCACCTCAAAACATAATAAAGTAGATACCTTTTTTGATAATGGATCCCAAGTGAGTATTATTTCAAAATCAATTATTAATAAAATAAATTTGGAAACCATTCCTCATCCTAAACCTTATGCTTTGTGTTTGTTATGTGACAATGCAAAATTGCAAGTGACAAGAAAATGTAAACTGAAATTTGCCATGACTGCAAATATCAGTGATGAGGTAGAGCTTGATTTTTTTCCACTTGACATATGTGGTATTGTTTTGAGAAGCCCATATCTATATGATAGGAAATCCATCTTTAATCGACATGAGAACACGTATCATTTGTTTAAATATGGGGTTGAGTATATTTTTAGAGCACATTGCAGGAAATTGAATTTGTAACTTATGAATGTTGGACAAATGAAGATGTATGTTAATGTTAGTAAGAATTTTGTATTGTTAATGATAAAAGCCAAAGATGATGCTGAAAATGAAGCCTTCCAAGGATGTGATGAAAAATTAAATCTTATTTGATTGAGGTTGTTAACACATATGATAAGATGTTTCGAGAACGTAAAGGATTGCCTCCTGAAAGAGGAAGACAAAATGAGATCCAATTGTAGTAGGATGCTCCTCTTCCAAACATTGGTATGTACAGGATTTTATTTATGGAGAATGCATAAATTAAGAACAAAATCCAAGAATTTCTTGATAGAGTGGTCATTATACCAAGCACATATCCTTGTGAGTTTCCTATTGTTTTGGTACCAAAGAAGGATGATACATGATGCATGTGCTTGGAATTTAGAGCCTTGAACAAAATCATGGTAAAGAACTGCTATCCTATTCCTCATATTGTTGTTTTTCCTGATCAATCGAAAGATGTTTATTTCACCAAGTTGGACTTAAGAAGTGGTTATCACTAGATTAGGATTTTTGAAGGAGATATCTTGAAGACAACTTTCAAAACAAAGCAAGGTTTGTTTGAATGGATGGTTATGCCATTTGGGCTTTGAAATGCTTCTGCAACATTCATGAGAGTTATGAATGATGTTTTAACACCTTTTCTTGATTATTTTGTGATAGTCTACTTAGATGATATAATGATTTTCAACATGGCTCGTGAAGAGAATGTCAAGCATGCTAGACAAGTTCTATATGTCTTAAAGAAAGAAAAGTTGTTTTTAAAGATGTCTAAATGTGAATTTGGGAAAACCTCTTTAGTATATTTGGGTCATATTGTTGGAGGGGGGTATTTAAGATAGATCCCTCAAAGGCTGAAGTCATTTTTAATTGGCCAAAACCAAATAATATAACAAATGTTAGAAACTTCTTGGGACCAATCCAATATTGGAGAAATTTGAATTCTAATTCTCATCCATTGGAAATCCATTACATGCTTGGACAAGTGTAAAACATGTTTTTTAGTGGGGAGGAAAACATCATAAAGCCTTCAATGCATTGAAACAGAGAATCAATACAAAACCAGTTCTTGCACTTTCAAATCTTAAGAATCTATTTGAGATAAAAACTTATGCAAGTGATTATGCCATGGGAGCGGTTTTGATGCAACATGGTAAGCCTATCTATTATCATTCTAAAACATTTACTAGTGAAGTGATTAACTACCCAGTATATATCAAATGGTTGTATGGTTTGGTGCAAAGTGTGAAGAAATGGAAACATTATTTGATGGGTAAGGAAATTATCATTGACACTAACCATCAACCTTTGTAATAATTATAATCACAAACTAAGCTACAAAAAGCGAGGCATTTCAGATGGATGGGTTTCTTACAAAAATTCCACTTGGTAATTAGGTATAATAAAGGTATCTATAACAAATTTGCTGCTATGTTATCTAGACCAAATTTTATTGAATCCATTATTCTTAAGCATATTTCTATCATGCATGAGAGCTATGTTGAAAAATATGCTTTAGATGAATATTTTAAGGATGTATATGCAACTTTGTCTCAATGCAACAAAGTGAAGGAATTAGATTATCATGTTTATGATGAATTCTTGTATCATCTTTGCAATTTATGTATTCCACAGGGTGAAAGAGTCAACATCGTAAGGGAAGCACATACTTCTATTATTGCTGGCAACTTTTGTCAAGGAAAAACAGTGGCACAACTACAAAGGTATTGTTATTGGCCTCGTATGAATGAAAGTGTTTCATGATATGTAAGAGGATGTTCTATGTGTGTTATTAATAATCCCAGCAATAGAAACTTGGGATTGTATACTCCACTTCTTGTTCATTGCCATCCTTGGGAAGGTGTTTCTATGGATTTTCTGGGAGATCTACCTATGTCTAGAAAATTACATGATTATCTTTATGTTGTTGTGGATTTTTTCAAGAAAATGTGTATTTTTATGTGTTCTAAGAAGCTAGTTATAGTTGAACACGCTGCAAAAATGTTCTTTGAAAATGTATGTGTGAATTTTGGGCTTCCCACATGCATGATTTCTGATCGAGATTCTCGATTTGTCGAGAAATTTTGGTCAAGTTTATGGGGACTCATGGACACCAAGTTGAATAAGAGCACAACACTCCATCCGCAAACCGATGGATAAATAGAAGTGGCGAAAAAAACAATTGTAAATCTCCTTCGTGGTTATTGCAGCAAACATACTAAACTTTGGGATGAACATTTTCACTACACCCAACATGCTTAAAACATGCCCAAGCATTCATCGACTCAAACATATCTATTTGAGGCATGCTTGGGATACTTACCAAAATTTTCCTTAGATCTTATCTTTGGGCAAGATGTCGCTATTGATGGACATAGTGACATAGATGAGGCCAAGTGCTGATTGTACAAGTTCAATTGGTGCATCAAATGGTTCAAGAACAATTGTAGAAGAGTCAAGCCAAGTACAAGACAAGACATGATAAGCATTGTGTTAATCAAAGTTTTCAAGTGGGTCTAGATGAAGTTTGGCTTTACATTAGCAAGGAGAGATTTCAAGGAGAAGGTAAAAAAATCAAACCAATAAGATATGTTCCATTCAAGATCTTAGAAAATATTGGTAATAATGCTTTCCAGTTAGATTTTCCTCCATATATGCAAGTATATGCAGTTGTTAATGCTGAAAACTTGAGATTATATGAACCTCCTATGATTGAATATCAAGGAGAGAATGTTAAGATTCCTACAATTGAATATTTCTCTACTGAATATCTTGAATAATTGAAGAAAGATACCCTTCTTGATAGGAAAACAAGAATTTCAAGATAAGGGAACATGGAGTACCTAAATGTGGGGCTCAAAGGTACTAATACAAACAATTCCAAATGGATTGAGTTTGGAAGGGTGACTGAAATTTTCCCTCATCTATATGTTGACTGAAAATAATATTTTGGAGGTCCAAAAGCTTCTAGTGTGGAGGAATGACCAAGGGGATCAGTAAGTGGTTAAAATTAAAGTTTTCAAAAGTTCTCGAAACTAGTGAAAAAACGTAGAGCTCATTGTGATGAATCCAACACAACTTGAATCGCTCAAAACTAATATCGTATGCTCTAGATATCATGTTCTGATAATTTTCCTAAAAGCTAAAAAAAAATTTGCAGGTGGATGGATAGGACTTCTAACTGGGCAGTTTATACAGTGAGTCAGTAGGCTGAATGGGTAACTATAGAGAAATTAGAGTCTGACAAGTGGCCTTGTGTGGTTCATGAATATGGGTGAATTTTATTGGTTATTTCGTTTTGATGTGGAAAATTGGAAGGGTTCCATGTGGCCCAATCATGGGCTGCCATGTAGCACTCCTGAGTAGTGCAAATTTTTGTTTGGTCGGCCAGAGGCCCGGACATGATCGAACCCCTAACCTCAATCTTACAAGTTTCACGATCTACCATATTTTCTTCCATTGGTGCTTATAAACCATAGGAAAAATCTTTTATTTAAATTTTAATGAATGTCGTGTTGGGGTAAGGGGACAGGGCTAAGTCCGTAACCCTCGGTCACCTAGCACCCCACACGACCGCACGAGAGCCAAGACCAAAGGGCCTGGGGCTTAGCCCCGAACCATGGACATGTACATTGAAATAGCTTCGTGGTCGGATTCAGTTGGAGCCAAGGTGAAGGGCGCGTGGAATAAGCCTCGACCCCAACATTTTATGGGATCGCGGAACCATCAGCGGGGAGGATCGGTGCTAGTCTGACGGGGGTAGACGATTATCCAAACCCCCAGCCTCATGGGGCTTCATGTGGCCATGCCCAGAAGAAGAAGGTGTGGACTGGCAGGGACGTAGTTAGCCCAGCCCTAGCCCACATGTGCCATGAGATTAGGAGCGAGGGAAAAAAATTCGGCACCAAGGCGTTAGTGGACAAATTAAGCGTCCAACAAAATGCACCAATTTCGGCATGAATCTCACTGATGCGAGGCGAATTTGGTGCTTGACGATCTCTAAAATGGCGGAAAAAGTATGATGGTTAGACAGACTTTCCACTTTGTAGATTAGTTAGCAAAAAAACTTCTCTGATCCATAACTTTGTGAGTGTTTTGCCAATTTTAGCCCAACAAGAGCCCATATTGGAGTTTTTGGGTCTTTTGGAACCATTGGAGACATTTTTATATTCCAAGCACATTAAATCCATGAAATACTAAATTTGATCACTTAATGAAAGAAGACCAACATTAGAAGTTGGACAAGGAGATGTAGTCGAGGAGGGGTAAAATCCTTTATCATTTTACTATCTTGTGTTGTTTTGTATGGTATATTTGTCTCTACTTTTATGCTGCAAACTGAGTTGAAAAACCATTAAATTTTGTACTTTTGCAAATTGATCCATTGCCTAAAATACATAAAATTTCACTTCCAAATTTCCAAATAACCTTCAAGTTTGTAATACAGATCACTTCCCATTAATAGGTCTCTTTGAAACTCAGTTTAACATGGCCATAACTTACCAATAACATGGTTAGAATCTTTGTCAATAGAAGCACAATTAAAATCCATTTATATTTTTAAGAGGGGCCTATGTTTCGAACCTCAAGAATTATTCTTTATTCATTTGCATATATAATACCACTTGTATAGCTTGTAGTTAATAGTGGGAATGGAGCATGAAATCTCCATTTGTGAAACCATCATATTAACCTATGTGTCTTTTTTATATCGACATTTATTAGAATGGTATACTTTGATTTACTCACAATAGCCTTACAATCTAACTCAATGAAATGGCTTCTTTAATTGCAAGGATAAGGAGGATCCCCATAGAACATGCATTAGATAGTTCACCACCTTACATATGGTGAAGTTCTCACTAGAATATCATGCCCATGCTATATCCAAACATATCTTTTAGATGGATTTACTTTTATATTTTCTAATCCATCTTTATTATGTATATAGGAGGTTAATAATGTGTTAGTGAAAATACTAATAATGCCAATAATAGAGTTAACATTTGTTGCTCTAATTTTCCTAATCGACTTGAATGTGAAATGAAACTAGGGAATTGATATGATTGTCCTTAGGAACCTCTACATTATAGAGGTTGGACGGTAACAATATCTAAGAAAAACTATTCAAGTGGATATACAACATGTTTTCCTATTTAATAGTTCTTTTGGAGATTAGATAGTGATGAACACTTTGGATTTAAATACAAAATGCATTTGTACTCATTAATTCATGTGACATGTATCTCACCATCTTCTATAGCATCAAAGTAAAATCCAAAGACTTTGAAATTGCCTTGTTCATTATTGAGTTAAAAAAAGTTTCATTTGTCATCCACTCAAGCATTTATGGCCAATTTATGTTGTATGGCCTTAATGCTTTGATAATATGAATTTGAATGGAGGATAGGCAAGGAATCTGAGAATATATGCATTGTTTTTCTATCATTAGTTCTTGCACAAATAAGGAGGGGTGTCTATCTCATAAGTAGGTGGAAACAATATGATGATGATTAGGTAGATAACTAACATCATGAATGCATCAACAATTTTGATGTCCATGATTATTATAATTTTATAGAGAAAACAAAAAATATCTTATGAGTAACTAGTAGGTGGAAAAAACAAGTGGTTTCACTTATTAGTAAATCACATAGAAATCTTAACAAGTTTGATTTTTTTGAAGTGTATAATTAAACCCAAGTTTCATAAAGTAACAAGGCCATTAATTTTTTCTTTAAACATTATGTATTTCATGGATGCTTTATTTGAAATACAATTATAGCAGTTCAATGTTCCATTTTGAAAGAATAAATACGATTAATATCAATTATATATATGAAGGGTTTCATGTTGGATGGTAATAAAATATTAAGTAAATGCAATTTCATTTATTTCGGTAAAGATTTTTGAAGTAGCATCACACTTAAAATTGAAAACCTATATATTGAAGCAGAGAGTGAAGAAAAAAATTGGGGTGGATGTATATAACATGCAGGAACAACAGTGACATAAGTGAGCATAGGTGGAAAAAAAATTGCCCATTTATCAATGTAATGCAAGTTGTTTGGTTGGTTTGCATGTTTTTATAGTTGGTTTTTTTAATAGGTGGAAAATGTGCACTTGATCAATATGAATAAACCCATATTCTCATAATTTTTTTTTGAGATAATAAAGATAAAACATTCTCACATTGTACATAAGTCAGTGTTTGCAAAAGAACCCATATTGTAGCGGAAGTTATTAGTTAAGATAGAAAACTAATTTTGAAAAAACATTTTTGAAAAAATACTACTAGCACAATCACATTTACCAATGTGGTTGATATACGCCAGTAAGCCTATATCCACCACCCACCACAATTATTTTACAAAAATAATCATTATATATTTATGAATATAATTACCAATATATTTTATATATCTACTTATAGTATATTAATAATGTTAAGTGTGTATATATATATATATATATTATTAAAATTTTTCAATACATTAATATTTATAATTCAAACGATACTAAAATTCAAATATAAATTAATAATAGTATTTTATTACTATTTATAATAAGTATATATCTCTTACCAATATCCCAAGGGATTATTAATATTATAAGCCAAAAGAACAAATAAAACCAATGAATTGTTGAACCCAAGGGAAAAATAATAAAAACCTAAGAGATCAAGAAGCCCAGGGGATCCATATTAAAAATAAAAGAGATTAATAAAGGCTAGGAATTAATATTTTAAATAAAAATGAATGATAAACTCGCATGATCAATATGGCCAAGAGAATAAACCCTAATATTAAATTCAAGAGATTAATAAACCCAAGTGATTATTAATATTATAAATCATTTAAAGAAGTAATAAGCCCAATGGTTTAATATTATAAACCAAAGGAATTGGTGAACCCAAGGGATAAATATTAATATTATAAACCAAGAAATTAATAAACCCTTAGAATTAATATTTTAAACTGAAGAGATTAATAAACCCTAAGAATTAATATTTTAAACACAGGAGTTTAATAAACACATGGAATTATTAATATTATAAACCAGAAGAAATAATAAACCTAAGGGTTTAATATTACAAACCAAAGGAATATGTGAACCCAAGGGATAAATATTAAATAACTAAGGGATAAATAAGGCCAAGGGATCAATATTAAGAACACAAGATATTAATAAACCCTAAGAATTAATATTTTTAACTGAAGAGATTTTAAAACCAAAGGGATTATTAATATTATAAACCAAAATAACTAATTAACCCAAGGTTTTTATATTTTAAACTCAAGGAATTGGTGAAACGAAAGGACAAATATTAAAAACCTAAGGGATCAATAAGGAGAATGGATCAATATTAAAAACAAAAAAGATTAATAAATGCTACAAATTAATATATTAAACAGAAAGGATTGATAAACTCACATTATTATTAATATTACAAACGCGGGAGAATAATATTAAACCCAAGAGATTAATATTATAAACCTTAGGTATATAAAACTCTTTAGATAAACACTATAAACCGTAAAATAAACAGGGTTGAGCATGCTTGATTTAGTTGGACGAAGAATGACCATCGTTGGCCATAGTTGATTTTCATATTGAGACAATATTTGTCACAATGTGACATTCGACCATGGAAGATCTTAATCAACTACGACTAACGCTGATTAACAATGGTCGTCCATGGTTGGTTTGCATATTGAGACAATGTTTTTCATAATATGACATTGGACCATGCATTAATATTAAAGTGTACGACTAATATTTAACGCCTAATATTACCAACCCAAAGATTTAGAAAACTCAAAGGATTAATAAAACCTAAGAATTAATATTTTAAACTCAAAAGCCTAAGAGATTAATAAACCCTAAGAATTAATAATTTAAACTCAATAGATTAATAAACCAAAGGGATTATAAATATTATAAACCAAAAAAACTAATAAACCTAAAGGTTTAATATTATAAAGTAAAGGAATTGGTGAACCCAAGGAATAAATATTAAAAGCCTAAGGGATCAATATGGCCAAGAGATTAATATTAAAAACACAAGATATTAATAAACCCTAAGAATTACTACTTTAAATACAAAAACCTAAAAATTAATAAACCATAATCTAATCAATATTTTAAACTGAATATTTTAATAAACCCAAAGGATTATTAATATTATAAACCAAAAGAACTAATAAACCAAAGGGTTTAATGTTATAAACCAAAGGAATCAGTGAACCCAAAGGATAAATATTAAAAAACTAAGGGATCAATAAGGCCAAGTGATCAATATTAAAAACACAAGAGATTAATAAGAATAAATATTTTAAGCACATAAACTTAAGAAACGAATAAACACTAATAATTGATATTTTAAATTCAACAGATTAATAAACCCAAGAGATTATTAATATGATAAATCAAAAGAAGTAATAAACCCAAGGGTTTAATATTATAAAATAAAGGAATCGGTGAACCCAAGTAATAAATATTAATATTATAAACCAAGAAATTAATAAGCCCAAAGAATTAATATTTTAAACTCAAGAGATTAAAGAACCCTAAGAATTAATATTTTAAAATCAAGAGATAAATAAACCCAAGGGGTTATTAATATTATAAACCAAAATAGCTAATAAACCCTTAGGGTTAATATTACAAACCAAAGGAATTGGTGAACCCAAGGGATAAATATTAAAAAACCAAGGGATAAATAAAGCCAAATCAATGTTAAAAACACAAGAGATTAATAAACCCTAAGAATTAATATTTTAAACACAAAAAACTAAGAAATTAATAAACCCTAGGAATTAATATTTTTCACTCATGAGATTTTTAAATCCAGAGGATTATTAATATTATAAACCAAAAAAGTAATAAACTCAAGGGTTTAATATTATAAACTAAAGGAATTGGTGAACTCAAGGAACAAATATTAATATTATAAACCAAGAAATTAATAAACCCAAAGAGTTAATATTTTAAACTCAAGAGGTTAAAAAACCCTAAGAATTAATATTTTAAAATCAAGAGATAAATAAGCCCAAGGGGTTATTAATATTATAAACCAAAATAACTAATAAACCCTTAGGTTTAATATTAAACAAACCAAAGAAATTAGTGAACCTAAGAGATAAATATTAAAGACCTAAGGGATAAATAAGGCCAAGAAATCAATGTTAAAAACACAATAGATTATTAGATTCTAGAAATTTTTAAATGGAAATATTTTTTTGGAAACCCTTGAGAGTTTAGGGGTTTTCCTACTCTTCTAATTTTTTCTTTGTTTAAGTGGGTTTTTTTTGGGATAATTTCTGCAAACTATTCAACGGCGAATCATTGTGGTTTAGTGAAAAACACTATTTCTTTTGCATATCTATCAAACTATATTTCTTTGTCAAACTATTTTTTCTTCTATTCTGTATAACTTTTTGTTGAAATTTGATCCTAGTTTTAGGCTGGTTGAAGAAATTCCTTCCCTCAATGTTCTTATGGATCATGAAGCTTTTTGTTGTAAATTTTTTTTTTCAGATAATAGTCCCATTTTGGGTAAGGCTTCTCAACCTTCCCTTGCATTTATGGACTCTTACATAGCTTTCCTCCATTGGGAATGTGTTGGAAAAATTTTATCATCGTTGTTTTGAAAGCTAAAAAAATGATAATACTTAACTCTGTATTTGTGTGGAAATGGGTTTGAAAAAGCTTTTTACTGAGAATACTAACTTGATGGATCCAAGCTATGTTTTGGTCCAAAAGCTCTATAAAAATATTTCATTTCTGTGTAGAGCATGTTATAAAATGAGACAAATAACTAAAAACTGCCCCTAACTTTCTAAGTAATAAAGTCGAGAAAAAACCCAAAAGACCCAAATGGCCAGACAAAACACTAGGTGATCACTATACAGTTTATCGAAAGAAAGAGCTTCAAAACCCAAAAAACAAGCAAAAGACAAGACAGGGTATGGAGCTCAAGATCTCATTTCCTCAGCAGCACCTAGGAGATCCGAACACAGAACACAAGTGTTGCAAAGACGAGAGGATGATGATAGTTAGCGAATATATATATATATATATATATATATATATATATATATATATATATATATATATATATATATATATATATTTGTTTATTGGTTCAAATTCTGTGAATAGTAACCTGGTTTGGAGACCGCTGACATACTCTTCCCGTCTACCATATCAACCTTGTTAAAATATTTCTAAAATGCCTGCTTCATGACAAAGCTATCCATTTTTGAACATTGGATTGTAGTAAACAAGGCATCATGATTTCTCGTTAAACTTGCGATAAAGCTCCAGGGCTGTATTTGGTTATGGCCGATTTTTCATGCATCACCTAATAAATCTCGCCCGCTTGATCGATCCAACGGTGTAACTTCTAGGTCTTCTAGGGCATAGTCAATCTTGGGAATAGTGATCATAATTTATTTACACACAATAGTTGGTGAAGAGAGTGAGCTACCAAATAACTTCACCGTATAGCATTTTCAGTGGTTGGAAATATGTGATAACATGTGGCCCCACGAAAAGGACGTAATTAAGGCCATCGTTATTAGTTTGTAATGTTCTTTTTGTTAACTGTGAACAATTTGCGAGGAATTCTCGCTGTTATTGTTGACAAATTATATACAAATTTTGATTTGCTAATGAATTTTTCACACAGGGCAATTTTTTTGAACGTTTTCTAGCTCGAATTAGTTAGGGATTGGTTGAGATCACTAAGTTTTTTCATATTCAAATATATGAAAAAAAAACCAGTTTAAAAAATACAAATCAATATTTAATCACAATTTTTTTCACCCATTCTTAATATAAATTAATTTAAAAAATTCTAAAAATTCACATTTAAAAGATTTAAAAAATACGTTATTTAAGAATTATAACAAACTAAAAATATTTAGCTTTTTACACGTTCAAATTTGGCACATTGAATAGACGATGCTTTATTTCAAACAAATTCCTATTTTTTTATATTTTAATTTATTATTTAAACTTTCAAAGAAAAGCGTAGACAACTACAATAATCTTAAAGTCTATATAACATCCACCATAATCTTATAAGATAATTTTAGTGTCGAAATGGTTGCTAAGCGTAGACTTGTCCTGAATTGCTTTAAATTAACTGAAGAGTCCACTATAATATTTTAAGAAAATCCTATTGTGATGAAAGGTAATATGGAATTGATGAAATTGGAAAACATGTTGGAATTTCTGAGAATTCCATAACAGAATGGAGAGAATAATATTCTCCTCTTTAACACAGAGAAAATAAAATTTTTCTCTTAGGAGATAGAGTTTCACACTTGAAAAAGCTTTATATTTCATAACCAAAAACTATTACAAAAGGTTCCTCTGTTGAGGAAATACAAATTCTGACTGCTGCATAACACAGTGCAGAAAAACAATTTCACTGTCTCTAAAAAAGACACACCCTGTCTCACAAAAACAACGCACTGTTGTGCTTACAATATCACTCTGTCTCTCACACTGTTGTGTAAAAGCAACAATACATCGTCTCTCTTTTTTTTAAAATAAAAATGCACTACCATGCAAATACAAAGACATTTTTATGCCTCATTGGGCTTTTCACTTTATATATGCTACGCATATAAACATAACATAAAAACTATATGAAAGTCTATGAACTAAAGCAACTGTCGGGTCCACTTTACATAAATCACGCATATATATTATATATGGTAATTCAACATGCCAAAAGGTTTAACAACCTTTTCATTTGTGCAATATGCAAATCACTAACCAAAAAAACTTTAACACACAAACCTCCGCGCATTTATATTTAAAACATTACATAACAAACTTTAATGAAATGCAGTTCATCGGGCGATACAAACAAACTTATCAAACGAACCATTAACCTTTGCAATTGTGGAGCCCGTCGTACCTCAAAGAAAATTAAACCAAAATGAAATGAGTGATTTCGCGTTACAGAACTGGGGTTGCTGACGTAATGAAATGTGCACGCGATAGATTATTCAATCCATCCTATAATCTCATATCGCGTCCGTTGGAGCTCTTTGGGTACAGGCCTCCTTTGTGACGCGAAATCCATTTAAATTCGCTTCAATAAACAGGATCGGGTCCGGACTTGCAATAATACAAAGCGGCCAAACAAAAATTCTGATTCCAATTATAAACGGACTCGCGATGAGTTATTAACTCATTTGTATAAGCACTCATCGGGTCTGGTCTTTACACTGTGCAATCGGGTCATAACATAAAATACTTCTGATGCAATGATCGCATCAGGACATACCATCAGAACAACATAAAAGGCGGTGGTTTTATATGAAACATTATGATTGCGATGAATGCATCGGAACTCGCCACATCAACAAGACACTTTGTGGGGACCACTGGGTTTTAAATAAAAATGCCCGCGTTGTTCAAAAAATCAAAACACTTTTGTTTTCAAACAAAATCTTTGTTTCTGTTTTAACACTTTGTTTTGAAATACAGAGTACTACAGTCTTAAAAACGAACTTTATGTTCACAAAAATAGAAGGCGGCCCTGTGTGCAGGTTTTTTAAACAATTACAGCAAGTGGCTCTGAGTAAAAAAACCTGGAGAAAGAAAATGGAAAGCGGCTCTGCACAGGGACAATTGAAATTAACATTTCAACACTTCCCCTTACTTTCAACTGCTGGGTTATCAGTCATACCCAGGCATTTTCTCAAAAACTCAAAACTCTTCTGCCCCAATGGCTTGGTCAAAATGTCTACAAACTGCTCCTGAGTTCTGCAGTGTTCCAAAACATTTTCTCCATTTTTTACCAATTCCCTGATGTAATGAAACTTTGTGTCAATGTGTTTCGTTCTCTTGTGAAACACAAAATTCTTAGATAATGCAATTGCTGAGCTATTGTCACAAAAAATCACTGTTCCTTTTTCTTTCTCTTGGCATAAATCATCCAAATTTCTTGACACGCTGCTGTTGTAGCTGCCACATATTCTGCCTCTGTTGTAGACAATGATACAATAGGCTGTTTTTTAGAAGCCTATGAAATGGCTCCTGAACCCATGTGAAAAACATAATCGGAAGTGATTTTCTGATCATCTACACTTCCAGCCCAATCACTGTCAGTGTATCCTATTAAATCTAAACATTCTGAAGCAGTATATAAAATACCATACCTTTTGGTTCCTTTAACATACCTCAGAATCCTCTTTGCTGCCTGCCAATGTGCTTCCTTTGTCCTCTCCATGAATCTGGAAATCAAACTAACAACATGCATTATATCGGGCCTAGTTGCAGTCAAATACATGAGGCTGCCAACTATGCTCTTGTACAAACTAGGATCAAAATTCTTACTGTTGTCCTCTCTGCTAAGTTTTAATCCCATCACTGTGGAAGTGATTGCTGCTTTTCTCTCCTGCATATTAAATCTTTCCAACACTTCATTAACATATTTTTCCTGTGAGATAAAAATCCCATTTTCATCTTGTTCTACTTCTATTCCTAAGAAGTATCTCAACAAACCCATGTCAATCATTTCAAATTCTTCTTTCATGACTTTTTTAAAATTTTCAATAAGGTAATCATCATTACCTGTGAAAATAACATCATCAACATATAAAACCACAATCAACGTTTTACCATCCTTTTCTTTGATGTAGAGGGTGGGTTCTCCCTCACACTTTTCAAATCCATTTTCCAGTAGATAGGAATCTATCCTACTGTACCACGCTCTTGGTGCTTGCTTTAGCCCATAAAGAGCTTTCTTCAATTTTCACACTTTGTGTTCTTGGCCTTTCTTTTCATAGCCTAGAGGTTGTTCAATGTAAACCTCTTCCATTAACACTCCATTTAGGAATTATGACTTCACGTCCATTTGGTAAACTTTCCACTTGTTTTGTGCTACTATGGACATCACTGCTCTCACGGTTTCCATTCTAGCAACCAGTGTGAAAGTTTCCTCATAGTCTATCCCATGCATACCCTTTGACAAAAATCCTTGCCTTGTGTCTTTCTATTTTGCCTTCAGCATTACTCTTGGTCTTGTAGACCCATTTAACTCCAATGACATCTTTACCTTTTGGGAGTTCAACCAAATCCCATGTCTTGTTTCTTTCTATGGCATTAATCTCCTCATCCATAGCTTCTATCCATTTCCTATATTTAATAGCTTCTTCAAAGTGGATAGGGTCATCAACATGACAATATAAAGCAAACAAAGAGTTCATACCTTCATTTGCTGCTTCTTGTTCACAAATGTCATTTAAATTTCTGAACTTCTTTCCTCTTTCATTTGGTGTATGAGTGCTTGAAGTAGCACTCGAATTTCCTCCTTGTGGTGTGCTTGGAGAAGCACTTTCATTTCTCCTCAAGGGTGTCTCTTGCTGCCCTTGTGTTGGTGCTGCATTTGGGGGATGTATTTCAGCCAAATCATCATCATTTTCATCATGAGATAAACAGTGTTTAACATTCACCGTTTTCTCTATGCTTCCATCCCAAGCTTCCTCCTCAATAAACTGAACATATCTTCTCACAATAAACTTTTTGGTGGATGGGTTATACAACCTATAAGCTTTGGATTCCTCACTGTATCCAATGAAAATACATTTCTCCCCCTTGCTGTCCAACTTTTTCCTTAGCTGATCTGGAATGTGTTCATAAGCCACACATCCAAAAACTTTCATGTGGGTAACTCCTTGCTTTGTCCCACTCCATGCCTCTTCTGGCACTTTGTTCATAACTGCTTTTGTAGGGCACCTATTCAGAATGTATGCTGCACAATGTACAACTTCATCCCAATAATCATTAGGCAAATGCTTTGCCTTTAACATACTCCTTACCATGTCCATTATTGTTCTATTCTTCCTATCGTCAACTCCATTTTGCTGCGGAGTATATCTAGTTGTAAACTGCTTATGAATCCCATTTTCTCTACAAAAACGTAGAAAATCTTTAGAGATATACTCACCTCCTCTATCAGTCCTTAGGACTTTGATATCCATCCCACTTTGGTTCTCAATAAGTTCTTTGAAATTGCAGAATCTTTCAAACACTTCACTTTTGTTTTTCAAAAAGTAAACCCAAGTTTTTCTAGTAAAATCATCAATGAATGTTAACATATAGTGGCTGCTTGCAAGTGATGGAGTTTGCATTGGTCCACATAAATTTGAGTGGAAAATCTCTAAGGGTGCCTTTGCCCTTATGCTTTTTCCAGAAGGAAAAATTTCTCTGTGTTGTTTCCCCAAGATACAACCTTCACAAAGGTTGTTCGGTTTCTCAATCAATGGCAAACCTCTTACCATTCCTTTTCTATTCAACAAGTTAAGACCTCCAAAGTTGAGATGTCCAAATATCAAGTGCCACAACCAATTGTCATCTTTTGGTTCGCTTTGGAAAGCCTCTTGTGTCACTGCTACTATCTCTTCTTCATTTTTCAAATCTGCTCTCATCCTGAGAGGGAACATCCTGTTGCTTGTCATCTTCACTTCAACAATACATTGTTTTCTCGGTGGTTTATCCATGATGGTGCAAACATCATCCTCAAAGAAAACATTGTACCCCTTTTGAACAAGCTGTCCAATACTTAAGAGGTTACATTTCATTCCAGGAACATAATAAACATCTGCTATGGATTTATTTTCTCCTTTTCTTGTTAAGACATTTACATCTCCTTTTCCCATAATAGAAACTTTACTATCTGTTCCTAATGTGACTTTTGATTTCACATTCTAATCTAACATAGAAAACATGGCTATGTTTCCTATCATATGGTTACTACAATCGGAGTCTAGAGACCATAAATCTTCGCTCTTTTCCTCAGCCATATTACAAGCTAAATTTTTTTTATCTTGGCTGATATTTTCTCTAGTAAAATTTGCATTTGTTCTATTAGCCATATCATGCTGCTTCTTTCTACATTCATTTGCATAATGTCCATATTTTTTACAATAGTGACATTGGACATTGGATTTATCATACCTTTGTCCTTGAGCATGTTGCTAACCACTTTGATGGTTGCTGCCTTGGCCTTGGTTCTGATTTGGATTGCTACCCATTCCTTGAGAATTTGTTGGACTGTTTCTTCCACCTCTGTTTTGGCTTCTGCCTCTTCCTCTCTTGTTTCCTCTGCCTTGCCCTCTTCCTCTTCCAAAAGACATCTGGGTCTTAAAGGCATGCTCTAGAGATGAGTTTTAATTTCTACCTAGTTTCTGCTCATGTTTCATCAGTGATGCATGTAGCTCATCAACTGAAACGTTTGTGAGATCCTTCATCTCTTCTATGGTGGTGAAAATCACATCAAACCTTGAGGGAAGACTCCTCAATAGTTTTGCCACAATCCTCCTTTTTTCAAGAGTCTCTCCATGAGACCTTATCTGTGTGACCATTCCAATCACATTTGTGAAGAATGAGTCAATGTTATCTGACTCCTTCATGTAGAGAGTCTCAAAGTCTCTCCTCAGCAACTGTAGTTTTGTTGTCTTCACTTTCTCCGTGTCTTGATAGGCTGTCTTGAGAGTTTTCCACGCTTCTTTGGATCTCTTGGCTGCTGCTATCCTTGGAAACACATTCTCATGCACTGATTGATACAAAAAGTAGAGGGCTCTAGAATCCTTCTTCTTATTGCTCTTCAACAGTTCCTTCTCTGCCTGAGTTAAATCATCAAACTCATTTTCATCTGCTGGCTCTTCAAATCCATCCTCAACAAGTTCCCATAAGTATTTGGAAGCAAATAGGGCTCTCATGGTTATTTCCCAGTAGTCATAGTTTTTTCCATTAAATTGTGGGAGTTGAGTATTACCAATACCCATGATAGTGCTGGCTCCAACCATTCTTGCACTCTTAACTATGCTCCAAACACTTGACTGTGTTTTTTAAAACAAACTGAATGTCTTCAACAGTAACACAAAAAAAATGACTTGAGAAATACCTCGGATTCTTCTTGACTAAGTCTTCACTCTACTGGAGAAGCTACTGCAACAAGAACTCCTTCCTTCAGCTTCTTTGACACCTTCAAAGAGCCTGGAATAGCTCTGATACCATGTTGGAATTTCTGATAATTCCATAATAGTATGGAGAGAATAATACTCTCCTCTTTAACACAAAGAAAAATAAATTTTTTCTCTCAGGAGACAGAGTTTCACACTTGAAAAAGCTTTCTATTTCATAACCAAAAACTATTAAAAAAGGTTCCTCTGTTGAGGAATTACAAGTTCTGACTGCTGCATAACACAGTGCAGAAAAACAAGTTCATTGTCTCTCAAAAAGACACACTCTGTCTCACAAAAACAACGCACTGTTGTGCTTACAATATCACTCTGTCTCTCACACTGCTGTGTAAAAACAACAATACATTGTCTCTCTGTTTTTAAAATAAAAATGCATTATTGTGCAAATACAAAGACATTTTTATGCCTCATTAGGCTTTTCACTTTATATATGCTGCACATATAAACATAACATAAAAACTATATGAAAGTCTATGAACTAAAGCAAATGTCGGGCCCACTTTACATAAATTGCGCATATATATTATATATGATAATTCAACATGCCAAAAGGTTTAACAACCTTTGCATTTGTGCGATATGAAAATCACTAACCAAAAAAAATTTAACACACAAACCTCCGCACATTTATATTTAAAACATTACATAACAAACTTTAATGAAATGCAGTTCATCGTGCGATACAAACAAACTTATCAAATGAACCATTAACCTTTGCAACTGTGGAGCCCGCCGGACCTCAAAGAAAATTAAACCAAAATGAAATGAGTGATTTCGCATTACAGAACTGGGGTTGCTGACGTAATGAAATGTGCGCGCAATGGATTATTCAATCCATCCTATAATCTCATATCGCGTTCACCGGAGCTCTTTGGATATGGGCCTCCTTTGTGACGCGAAATCCATTTAAATCTACTTCAATAAACAGGATCGGGTCCAGACTTGCAATAATACAAAGCAGCCAAACAAAAATTCCAATTCCTATTATAAACAGACTCGCGATGAGTTATTAACTCATTTTTATAAGCACTCATCGGGTCTGGTCTTTACACTATGCAATCGGGTCATAACATAAAATACTTCCGATGCGATGATCGCATCGGGACATACCATCAGAGCAACATAAAAGGCGGTGGTTTCATATGAAACATTTCGATTGCGATGAACGCATCAGAACTCGCCACATCAACAAGACACTTTGTGGGGACCATTGGGTTTTAACTAAAAACGCCTGCGTTGTTAAAAAAATAAAAACACTTTTGTTTTCAAACAAAATCTTTGTTTCTATTTTAACACTCTATTTTGAAATACATAGTACTGCAGTCTTAAAAATGAACTGTCTATTCACAAAAATAGAAATTGCCCCTGTGTGCAGGTTTTTTAAACAATTACAGCAAGTGGCTCTGAGTACAAAAACCTAGAGAAAGAAAATGGAAAGCGACTCTGCACAGGGAAAATTGAAAGTAACATTTCAACAAAACATTTCTCAAAGATTCCCATCAAATTCTATGCGGAAATATTGCATGCTTCAGTTTGTAAATGAGAGGGTCCCATTTTGTTTGAAAAATTGAAGTACAGGCTTGAGGGAGTGTGACATCGCCAATTGGATAAGCAGGCATATGTGGGAACTTTCCACACACACAAGATATTAATCACATCCACCCTCCCAATTTAATCTTTTATGAAATTTAAAGTTGTGAATTATGCAGTCACGTACAACACCAAGCCACAAGCCTATGCATATCACTAGAAAAAAGATTGTTTTAGAGGTTTCTATAGATAGAGATCATATCAATGACACAACATAACATATCGGCTGAAATCATTTTCGTGGTAAGACATTTGAACTCCATGCACACCGTTCAATTTTTTATTTTATTTTTTATGGGTTCCTGACAAGTCCGTTTAGATGTTTCTATCTAGGAATATCAAGCAAATTCAATTTCTATGACTAAAATGTGCAATCCAAATTTGTTCACTACTTTTTTTCAATGATTTGGCTATACATGCTTGCTTTTCAAATGCGTAGTCTAAAAAGCATGTGTTTTTACCCAGAATCCGACAATGATTTTTAGAAAATCCGCTAAAGATTTGCCCAGAATCTTGTTTACAGTTGTTAAAATTTCATATTTTGAGTTCCCTAAGGGTTTTTCATGGTGCTGAATCCATTTCCAGCATCGAAAATGGATTCTAAACACTCCAAGCACATGATTTTTTGAAATTTAGTTAACCAGATTTCGATAATTTTTTGCCATTCGGACGATTTCGCGTGCTCGGTAGACAACTTCCTTTCCAAATGTTGAACCCACGTTCTCCTTTTTGAATGACCCAATATCTTGCCTCTCACATTTACTTTTAAATAAAATGATTCAATGAACAAAGTATTCAATCACATGGAAGGACAAGGTCAAAGTGCCTTTAGATGGTTGTACCGAAAGGGAAAAAAAATCTTCGTCCTTTATGACGCAATATCTTGTGTGCCAAATCATCTCCACTCTACTATTTACTTTGATTTAAGAGTGCAACGAGCAACGAACAAATCAATCGTTCGACAACACCGAAAGCACAAATTATGAACATGTTGATGCATCCAAAATAAAAATGCAAATTCATATTTAGAAATTGGAATAACATATCATAATTGTTAAAAAATGTAAGTACTTTCCACATATATTGTTAGACAATCAGTTAAGTGAGTTAGTTGAATTGAGTGACAGATTAGACAATGAGTTAAGTGAGAGTTGATCAAGTTGAGTTATGTCAGAGTGTGTGTATGTCATTGGGTTTATTATATTCATTATGATTTAGAGTGATTGAAGATTAATTAAGGCGCCACAACTCATTGTTTCGTGTGTGAAATACTTATGTTATTTGTGTGTTTGAATCCTCTAATTATCCAACAAATTGGTATCAGAGTTGAGGAAGGATCAGAAGATCCGTAGACAAGCAGATCTAGAAAAAAAAGCCAAAAATAAAAGGCTATCAAAAAAACTTTTCGTCAAAATTTAAAATAAAAACGTGGAGATTCACACATTTTCAGTGAATAAAATGAAAAGATACATAACTTCTCATTGGAAAAACCGTGGTAGTTTCTTGAAACTTGCAATTCACCAAAAATCGAGGTTTAATCAACAATTTATTCCTTTCTTGAGTGCGGAATCAAGTTTCAAATTTCAGCCAACAGCCGTGAACGAAAAGGAAAGTCAAAGTCTGTTTTTCAAGGTTCGTGAGGTACCTTCATTCAAATTCTTTTTCATCTTTTAAAGTCGAAATTGAAACCTCATGTGGGTATTTACAATTTACAAAAGCTTGGCACAGGTTGTGAGGATTTATTAAAGAATTTTATAAAAATATTATTTTAAAAAGTATTTTTATATTAATTTCATTTAAAGAAGTCTCTTTTAAAATGCAAGTTTGTAAGAGAGAGTGATTATATATATATATATATATATATATATATATATATATATTAAAAAGATTTATTATATAAAAATTATATATAAAAGTGTTTTTAAAGAGCTTTGTAAAGTTTTTATAAGAGAAAATTATGGTTTTTTTCAAAGAAGATTTTTTTAAAGCAAGATGGCCAGATCAAGTTTTGAGCCACAACTTCCTTCTTTTACTGAGAAAGATTATGTTGTGTGGGATATTAAATGGATACCATGCTAAAATTGCATGATCTATGGGATCATGTCAATTTTGGGTTTGCATAACCTCAGAACGACAAAAACGAGCCCTCAGTAATGCAGACAAGAAGCAATGGAAGAAATACAAGCAGAAGACTACATAAGCATTGCTTCTTATCCAACAAGGTGTGGACCGAGAAGTGTTCCAGAAGATAATGATAACTTCTTCAGCAAAGGAAGCATGAGAAACTTTGGCAACAAGCTATCAAGGTATGGCCAAAGTTAATATTATTAAATTGCAGAATACTAGGTGAGATTTTGAAAGTCTGCAACTGAAGGAGACAGAGGACATCGATTATTTTATGAATAGGGTCATTTCTGTCATTAATCAATTAAAATCTATGGTGAATATGTTAAATATCGAACAGTGATTGAGAAGGTTCTTCGATCTTTGTCTACTAAGTTTGATGTTGTGGTAGCAGCCTAAAAGAAGCGAAGGATTTGGAAAAAATGACAGTTGATGAGTTGATGGGATCACTTCTATTGCATGAGGTAAGGATAGAAAAAAATAAGGATTCCACTTTAGAAATTGCCTTCAAAAGTCAAGTCTATATTTCAAGAGGTCGAGGCAGAGGTTAATCGAGAGGCAGAGGACGAGGCGACAACTATGGTGGTTAGAGAGATGTACAAGAAGAGCATGAGCATCAAAGTGGAAGTAGTAGCAACAAAAGCTTTCACAACAATCAAAGGTTTGAAAAATCAAAGGTTAAATGTTATTATTGCAATAAATTTGGTCATTATGCTCGTGATTGTAGGAAGAAGATAGCTGATCAAGGAAATCAGAGAGTTAATGTTAGTACAAAGAATATTAACTCCATGTTCCTAGCATGCAACAACATGCATGAAATTTTGGATAAGGTCTGGCTATTAGACAATGGTTGCAGTAACCACATGACAGGCAACAAGAATTTGGTTGCAAATTTGGATGAATCTGTGAAGATAGAAGTAAAGTTGGGAACTGACAAAACTGTGGATGTAGATGGAAAAAAAGTGGTCAACATTGTGACCAAGCAGGGGGATCTAAAGACCATATTAGAGGTATATTATGTCTCTGGAGTAAAACACAATTCGATAAGTGTTGGTCAATTGACGCAAAAATGATACAAATTTATCTTTCAGGGGAAACAGTGTGTTATTTATGACAAATCCCCAAGAAAACAACCGATAGCAAAGGTGCAGATGATGAGGAATAGACTCTTTCCTCTAATTATTAACTACAATGATTAGGTTAGTTATTTTACAGCTGCATGTTCTAATGATTACTGGTTATGGCACTTTTGATTTGGACACTTGCATTTTTCTTGTTTAAGATTGTTGCAGCAGAAATAGATGGTCAGAGATTTACCTCCCATCAAAGGACCTGCTAGCGCTTGTGAGTGTTGCATCTTGGCAAAGCAACACCATGAAATTTTTCCAACAACAGTTTCTTACAGAGCAAAGAAACCACTTGAGTTAGTGCATACTGAATTATGTGGAACTACGAGGACACAGTCGATTGGTGGAAGTTGTTACTTCCTCACTTTTATTGATGACTATAGCAGGAAGACTTGGGTTTACTTCTTGAAGCAAAAGTCTGAAAACTTTGCAAAGTTCAAAGAGTTAAAAGCGTTAGTAGAGAACCAAAGTGATCGACAGATCAAGGTATTGAGATCGAATCGTGGTGGAGAATATGACTTGAAGGCATTCCATGAGTACTGCAAACAACATGGAATCAGAAGACATTTTACAATCAGATGCAAACCACAGAAGAATGGTGTAGTAGAGAGAAAGAACTAAGCAATCATGAACATGAAAAGGAGCATGTTGAAAGCAAGAAACTTGTCTAATGAGTATTGGGTAGAAGTAGTTTCATGTGTTGTTTATGTGATAAACAGATCTCCTACAAAGAGTGTGACGAATAGAGTTCCAGAAGAAGCATGGTCAGGTATGTCATGAAGTGTATCTCATTTCAGAGTTTTCGGATGTGTAGCCTATGCACATGTGCCTAAACAAATAAGAGGAAAATTAGATGATCAAAGAGGAAAATGTATATTTACTGGTTATAGTGAGCAGTCAAAAGCTTACAAATTGTATAACACTGTCACCAAAAAGACAATCATTAGCCAAGATGTTGTGTTCAAAGAACAAGAGTCATGGAATGGGATTGTAGATACACTAACCAATGCACAAGGACCATTGATGGAAGAGGATCATTTAGAAGAAAAGAAGTAGCAAGAATCAAGAGAGCAGACACCAAATAGAGTCACATCAGTAAGGACTCCAATATTTTCAGAGCAGCATGGATCTTCAAGGAGATCAACAGACCAGAGTTCTTCAAGCAGCCAATCAGGCAATGAATCAAGCGATTGTATGAAAAATATGAGAAGTTTAAAATATATTTATGATGATTTGGATGTTAGGTCAAATTTTGCATTGTTGGCATTCCAACCTTCTTCATTTGAAGAAGCAATCAGAGATGAAAATTGGGTACACGCCATGGATGAAGAGATGAATTCAATTGAAAAGAATGATACATGGGATTTGGTTGATTTACCAAATGATAAAAATCTCATTGTTGTGAAGTGAGTGTACAAGAAAAAGGCAAATGAAAAAGGTGATATTGACAGATTTAAAGCAAGAATTGTAGCAAAAGGATTCTCGCAGCAACCGAGAATAAAATTTGGGCAAAAATTTTCTCTGGTAGCAAGATTGGATGTTGTAAGAGAAGTTCTAGTGACAACAGCTTAGAACAAGTGGAAAGTATATCAAACAGATGTGAAATCAGCCTTCCTAAATGGAATTCTAGAAAAAGAAATTTATGTACAACAGCCTCCAGCATATGAAGTTGAAGGTAAAGAAGATAAATTTTACAAATTGAAGAAAGCACTCTATGGACTTAAGCAAGCACTTAGAACATGGTATAGCAGAATCAATAGTTACATGATCAAGAATGGATTTTGCAGAAGCAACATTGAACCTACTTTATACACAAAGGTAAATGAGCATGGACAAATTTCGATTGTTTGCCTATATGTTGATGATATGATTTTTACATGTGATCTCGAGTTAGATGAATTTAAAGCAATCATGATGAAAGAATTTGAAATGACAGATCTTGGTCTCATGAAATACTTTCTTGGCATTGAAGTTGAGAAATCTAAAAAATGAATTTTTATTTGCCAAAATAAGTATGCTAGAGATTTGTTGAAAAGATTTAGGATGGATAATTGCAAACCTGTACCAACACCAGTTGCAATAGGTACAAAGTTAAGTAAGAATGACGAAGGAGCAAATGTCAATCCAACTCTATTCAAAATATTGGTTGGTAGCCTTGTGTATCTCATAGCTACAAGACAAGATATTATGCAAGGAGTAAGTTTTATTTCCAGATTTATGGAGACTCCAAAAGACACACATTGGAGTGTTAGAAAAAGAATTATGAGATACATAGCAGGAACTAGAGATTATGGAATAATGTATGCAAGTAAAAAAAGGAAAGAATTGATTGGATACACAAATAGTGATTTTGTAGGAAATTTGGATGATCGAAAGAACACATCCGGTTATGTGTTTCATCTTGGTTTAGGTGTGACAACATGGGCATCTAAGAAGCAGCCTATTATGACACTATCATCAACAGAAGCATAATATGTAGCAATGACTTCAATAGCATGTCAAGCAATATGGTTAAGAAGAGTATTGGATGGACTCAAGCAGCAACAACAAGGATCAACAACGATATACTATGACAACACATCAGCGATTGCACTATCCAAGAATAGTGTGTCTCATCAAAAGAGAAAGCATATTGATACTAGATATCACTTCATTAGAGAACTTGTGAGAAATGGAGAAGTTCACTTGAAGCCTTGTAAATCGAGTGATCAATTGGCTGATATATTTACAAATCCATTAGCAATAGATTTGTTTGAGTTTCACAAAAGAAACTTGAGTGTTGTAAGCCTAGTTGAGACAAAGACCAGTAGGCATGTTTGAGTTGTCATTAGTTATGTTTTATTTTAGTGGTCTTAATTAAGGGGGAGCGTTAAAATATGTAATTACCTCCCACATGCATTGTTAGACAATTAGTTAAGTGAGTTAGTTGAGTTGAGTGATAGATATATTTGGTGAGTGAGTTAGAGAGTGAGTTAAGTGAGAGTTGATCAAGTTGAGTTATGTGAGACTGTGTGAATGCCAATTTAGGTTAAATACTCTTCACCGGGTTCATTGTATTCATTGTGATTTAGAGTGATTGAAGATTCATTGAAGCGCTGCATCTCACTGTTTCGTGTGTGAAATACTTGTGTTATTTGTGTGTTTGATTACTCGTGCAGATTCAACTTTAAGGTGGAATAACATATCACAATAATAGGACTTTTTTTTAAACCATTTTATTATTATTATTATTATTTAATAGTATATTATTTTTGCTTTTACTCTTTTTATTTAAATGTTTTTACTCAAATTCATATCCACAAGAATTCAGACATAGGTGGTTATATTGTGTTTCTATGTATTGAGAGTGGATTTTATGTAAAGTGGTTTCTATTTCTCGTAATTAATCAAATCTTCAAAGTTAGGAGAGGATGTCTCACATCATTATTTAAAGAGGAGCTGCAAAAAGTGGTTCTAATGCAACGTCAAAAGTGGAGGTCAATGGCTCAAAGTCTAGTAATGTTTTTTGCAGAATTATAAACGAAAATAAATTACATCCTCTACTAAATTGAATTGAATAATAAGAATTGATATAAAGTGGAGCTGCAGAGAGTGGTATTAATGCAACGTCAAAAAGTGCCGATCCCTGGCTCAAATTTTAGTAATATTTTTTCTAAAATTATAAATGAAAATAAATTATTCAATAAGAAGAATTATTTTCGGTATGGAAGATTACTTCCTTTATTTACAAGTTTCAAGTTAATGTGAAATCATTTTTAAAAATGCATTAACTTTGGTAAGGATATATTAAACTTGAAAGCTTAGACATTTTGATTGAAGCAAATTGTTTAGTCCACCATAATCTTAAGAATAGTGTAGGGTGTGGAGCTTGATTATCATCTTGATTTAGAGGTCTTTGTTTCAGACGGATGTATACCCCAGAAAGATTGTACACCGCCCCACACAGGGAGACTTGATCTCCCAACAAGGTTTCGGGGGGAGGGAATCCCCTAGACCCTCCACACAGCGGGACTTGTTCTCCCAACAAGGATTCGGGGGGAGGGCATCCCCCGGACTAGGGGTCTGGGGGCTAGCTGGGGTTTAGGGGAAACGCCCCTAAAGCTAAAAACATATGTAAAATTTCCTTGTAAAATATTGTAATTTCCTAGTCAATCAAGGGTTGTTCATTTGGAGAATGATCTCACGGTAGAAGTTATGTTTAATTTAGTGTTTTTTTCCCTAGAAGGCAACCCCTCGGTTCACATGAGAGTATTGTATTGTGGTATTTTGTTGAGTGTGTATTTGGAGCAAGAAAGAGAAAGGGGGACTTTGTGAGAGAGAAGAGGATATTTCTGTTGTAGGTTTTGTCTCTTCATTTTTGTTGGATAATAGAAAGGAAGGACTATCTATTTCTCCGTGGACGTAGCCCAAGTTGGATATATCTATGTCTCTCTTGTTTTATATGTTTTTTTTGTTTTTATTTCCTCATATTTTTATGTGTTTCATTGCTATGTAATATATAATTTTCTAATAGATTGAGATGTAGTTATAGTGAAAAATGAGAGGCATTAAGAAATGGTAAAAAATGAGAGCCATTAAGAAATGCGTAGAGGAACATATGCTAGGTTTACATTCAACAATTTTTCATTAAATGAATGATCATGGTTGCGATCAAGAATGAAGTGGTTTGTTTAGGATTCTATAGCAATGAAGAGCTAAGGGTTTAATTAAATACTATATAAGGTATGGAGGTGGATGAGGAAGGAGGGGGATGTGTAATGGAGGAAGTTATTATTGGTTCACTATACATCTACTTGGAGGTTGTGGGCTTGTCTTTATGAAGGTTTTTTGGGTGAGAGGGATAACGGATTATACAAGGGGATCCAAAATGAGCATGAAGTAGATAGAAGTATAATGCTTTCCATCTCTAGAGGATGATGGGGTGAAGAAATTAGCACCACTATACAATGGCATGATGACTAAGGTTCCTACCAATACATTACTTTTCATTGAGAGGGTGATTTCGAGAGGGCACATAAAGAGATATATTTTGCAAGGAATGAGTCTAATGAGCTAGGTCTGCAATCCTAAAGGTGATAAAGGTGAATCAAGATCAAAGGAGTGATGGTAGAAGAAGTGATTATAGTAACAACACTCTAACTAGCCAAAAAAACACCCACGTTATTAGCGAGGAGATACATAGTACAAAATCACACCATCAAATTTCAAATGGAAATTTGTTATTTTAAATTTAATAAAACTAAGTAAAATACCTTGTACAATAACCTAATAAATTATATTTTATATAGTTGAGGTTAGGGAAGGTAAACAAAGAAATGGTACTCATACTCAAAACTATTTTGCATAGAAAATATAAAAGAACTCAATCCTATAATGAGTTGTTCAATGAGTACAACGCACGAGGTATTCTCTCAATCAAAATATGATGTTTGTTCATGGCATACTAAACAATACCCTTAATTTGACTACATACTGGAAAATACCTCTAAAAATCTCGTTATTTAACCCCCTGCCAATACGAACCCAATACACCTTCCCAATTTAAAAAATTCATTTTTTCACTAGATATTACAAGTATCCATTTAATGTTTATTGTTTATGATAATGGGTTCACAACACAAACCTTTTAGGGAACATCATACTCCTCTATTGAGACATGGAGACTTCTTCCTCCCCATGGGACTGGGGGAATATAATGTTATTTCTCCCCATGGGACTGGGGGATTATAATGTTATTACCTAATAGAGGAACTAACGTTGAAAAGAGGGATTAGTGGGAAAATGAAACAAGAGCTAGTGGGGATACTCTGATGGATGGCAGTTCAGTCCATAATGGGTCTCTGTATTCTCCTCGTTGTGGCTCTGGATCCACTTTTGGGTATGGGTCATCTTCAAGAAGCTCAGTTTTTGTGGATTTTTATCTCAAGGTTGAGCCAAATCTCTATGAAATCAAGATTGGTTCCATGGATTCCAATGGTATGAAGGGAATGAATGCTGATTTATTGGACTTGAGAATCCAAGTAGGATCTAAAACAGATGAGCTAGGAAGAGAAAAGTCATCTCCAAATGAGGAGGATGTGGAACTTTATGGTTGTAAGAATTTTTATGCACCATGGAACATCAACAACCACATGTGTTCCAAAGGTTCTAAATTCATGCAGAGGACAACGATATCGAAAACACTGAGAAAATAGTTTTGCAGTAGCAATCCCAGTTTTTGCATGCTTTGGAGAATCTCATATAGATTTGAAGCTTGGAAAGAGGACTTATTTCAAATATATCTCTCGAGGGGGTCCAAGTAAGAGTAACACCTGTTGCACTGAAGCTCGGAACCCAAACCTAACTCCATGCTTATCAGATAGCATACAATGTGTAAGTTTGAACTACCCTCGGCCTCCAATGTTGTTGCTCTTCATTTGATTATTATTATTATTA
This sequence comes from Pinus albicaulis, assembly GCA_034641835.2. Lineage (NCBI taxonomy): Eukaryota > Viridiplantae > Streptophyta > Pinopsida > Pinales > Pinaceae > Pinus > Pinus albicaulis. The sequence continues at coordinate 252,938,005 of CM076573.1, forward strand.
TTATTATTATTATTATAATCATCAACAACCCTCTTTTTCATGTCTATAATAATGGATTTTCATGCAGTGAAGCGTGCTTTTGCTTGTGCAAATCCAAATATTTTTTGTGGGTATTGAATTGTATTACTTGTTTTTAAGGTAGATGGTTTATTAATACTGTCAAGGAAGGATATAATATGTTGTTTTTATTAGGTTTGTAGTATATTTTTCTTTTTCCACCGTTGTGATAATATGGATGAACATTGAAAATCCCCATTTTTTTTAATCTTTTATCTATTAATGGAAATTACATGTGCATTTTCAACAAGAAACTTGAGCCCAGTGGTCTAAAAACCACCATTTTCTTGCTTTGTGTGTGTTGTATCTTCTTCCTCGTGAGAACCTTAAGGGACATGCACTCACCCACGAATGACTTTGAAGGAAACTTCATATCTTTGGTCTCTAAAAAAGAATCTCATAGTTCTGAATGTGTTTTTTAGAATCTGATAGCACACATGCGAAAATTATTGGTGGTCAATAATTTTCAAATAGGGTATAATTGAAATCCCAACTACAGTGCTCCAAATTACCCAAACATTGTGTTTCACATCTCATGCATGGGATTTTTTTTTAAATTTTATGTTTAGAAAACCTAAGCTTGGTTTGATAATTGTAGCCAAGGCTTTGGTTTAGTTGATAGAGTCCTCAATTGAGGCATTATGGGACCGAAAAAAGAGTTTTACAAGCTTGCGATTAGGCTTGTTTTAATCAGAAATTGACTTGAGTGCAGGTGGTACCTGAATGTCATATTATAGAAAAAAAAGCCCTTTTTAAAGGTAATTTTTCATGCTTAATAAATATATTTTTTAGGAAATATACAACAAAACTTCATTTTCTCATTTGTTTAACAAGCTAGGACTTGTGCTTCATCAATATCAAGGCATACAAGAGATGGAAAAGGGTCTTACAAGGTCATTTTTATGTCTCTTTCAATAAGAACCTAACTCGGTCGAATTCACAATCTGTTTTTTTTCAACTTATTTAGCTTCTACTCCTAGGGAAGCATCAGATTACAATTTTTTGTCAGTGTAGGTCAACTCAAGCAATATATGTGGTTAGCTCAGGCCTCCACCATTGAAATACCAACATACCTTTTTGACCATATGTGCATAAATGCACCTACTTTCCATACATGTGATTGTTGGATCCTTGAAATTGAGGATGATTTTCCCATGTTGGTTTAGAATTTTCTATAAGTAGAATATTTTCAATAAATAAAGTATTTTTTCATGTTCACAAACTTTAAATTCATTGCTTGATATTTTATATCCTTACAATACCAATTGCAGGATGATTCACCTAGGTTGCCTAGGGATTTTTTGCTAGAGTAATACATTTTAGAGAGGTAAAATCAAAACCATCATGTGGCATTGTTACATACCTTAAAGTCAACATTCTGTAGTTTCTAGCCTTTATTTTTAATCATAAGTGGATGATTTCCAAAATTTAATTAAAGAAATTCTATTGAAGCAATGTTTCCTAGAGTTGAACAGGTAGAAAATGAGTGTGATGTTGGCAGGGAAATAACGATCCATTCTTCTACAACACTTATTTAGTAAGGTGAAATGTATTTTACAAGAGTTTAGGGGAAGAAATCATTTCAAGTTTTCGTTTAAATTCTTCTCTATGTGTTACCTAATTCCAATTTTTTTTAAGGCTTTCGTTAATTCCTCATACATGTTGGTTCAATGTGTATGCTTGTAGGATACTTTCTCAAAGGTACCAAATTTCCAGAACAGAGGAACCATAGTTACACATTTTACCTATGTACCTCAGCTTAGTTTCCAGCTTTCCATTCACGGGCAAGAACTTGTCAATTGCATGGGTCATGACTCATATGTAATAATTTGTTTGATGTGTCAAAATCATCTAAATGGGTGTGAAAGGAGAAAATAATTTCTCTTGAGTTTGTACTTTCTCATAAATCAATTAAAGAGGGCATGGCATGAGGGTAGCTCATCTTGTTTTGACATGGTATTAAGCATGTTGCATATTTATTTCACCATTTAATTGATGTGAATGAGTAAACTAAATGTTGGGTAGTATTTTTAAAAGTGATTTATGGCCATGATGTAAATGAAAGGTGTCATTAGACTTTAAAGCATGCCATCACAATAGATGATATTGTATTTATTACTATTCTATTACAAAATTCCAAAATTATAATTAAATGAAGCTAGAGATTCGTGGATACTCCACTTTCCGCATGATTTGTTTTTCTTCATACACATATCTCTTATTGGAGCATCTATATTGGAAAAAGTACTTGGTGTGCAAGTGTAATTTTCTAATATATAGGTAGGCCTAAAACAAAAAAATAGATGGTAATTGACAATATCACATAACAATATTATCCATTATGTGATTTTGAAAGCTCAAATATTAATTTTCCTCAAGTCAAAGATCCTTACCGATGAATTTTATTGTTATTTCCACAAGGATCTTCATGATTTCCTTCACGACATTTCCAACTTTCCTTCCACGGGTAAGAACTTGTCAATTGCATTAGTCATGACTCAAATGTAATATTTATTTTGGTGTTTCAAAATCAGCTAAATAGGTGCCAAAGGAGAATCTAATTTCTCTTGAGTGTGTATTTGCTCAGAAAGAAATTAAAGAGTAACTCACGTTTGTTTTTACATGGTTTTAAGCATGCTCCATATTTATTTCACTATTTAATTGATTTAAATGAGTAAACTATATCTTGGGTAGTATTTTTAAAAGTTCTTTATGGGCATGCTGTAAATCAAAGGTGTCATCATACTTTAAACGACGCCAATAGAAGATGCCATCATAATGGATGGGATTGTATTTGTTACTGATCTCTTACAAAATTCCAAAATCAGAATGGAATGAAGTTAGAGATTCATGGATACTTCACTTGCAATGATTTGTTTTTCTTCTTACATATATCTCTTATTGGAGCATCTAGATTGGACAAGTACTTAATGTGCAAGTATAATTTTCTAATGTATAGGCAGGCTTATGACATAAAATTAGATGATAACTAACAATATTATATAATAGTAGTGGCTAATATGTGGTTTGTGAAAAGTCAGATATTTCTTTTCCTTAAGTTAAAGCCCCTTACCAATGAATTTTATTGTTATTGTCACCAAGATCTTAAGGATTCCATTCTACAAATGTAAAATTTTATGCTACCAAGTATCAGTGCCCCAATTGCATGGCAAATAATGTAGGAGTTCAGTCTCATGGTGAATTCTGAGACGGGTCTATATAACTAATTTGAAGATAGAAAAATATTTGGCACCTGGTGGGTGGAGATCAAGTCTATCCTCAGACCCTTCGAATCTTTTCGGAGCTCAAACAATGAAACTTTCCTTAATGTTGGCAGAAACAACATATTTGGAACACCTCCATCAATAAACCCATAAAATGTGATGAAACTACATTGCAGACTAGAACTGAACAGTATGAAATCAATTCCTCGAGCTCAACTTGGCCTGTTTACATCTAAAATTCATAGCCAAATGAGGTAGGTACTATCCAATCGTTGATTATCTGATTTCGAAAGGAAATATCTATTTAGGACAATGCGACAAAGGGACCATAATTCACCAATATTACCTTTATCGTTTGTTGATTATGTTATGTAATCTAACCCTCCAGCTTCTCTTTCTAAGAGTGTGAGCTCATATCCCTACAATAGACGCCAATTGAGCATTAGTCCTTCTTATACCCAAGGATCTCTCTGTAATCCTGCATCATTGTCAACTATCTCAAACTTCTATTTGGACAAGATTCCTAGTTTTCCAGCTTTACAAAATGTTGCTACTCTTGAGAAGCGTGAATCAAACTATAATTTTACAAATAATCGTGCTTTCATTCTACCAAAATTGAAATCACCAAATGTTCATAGTGTGGCCATATATAATGTGAAAATTGATGTATACCAATAAGAGATTCAACACAAGCTGTAGGAAGTTGGAGAGAGAGCTACTGAGTGATAATGATGATGCTTTCATTTTGAGTGCCCTTAGCCCTGAGCAAAGAAGTCACCTTGACCGTGAGTGGCTTGATGCCACACAAAATGTTATATCAGAGGAATTTATTCTTTATTCAACCATTTCAGGTGAATCACGGGGTTACCATAACAACAACAAGGAAAATCCAAGAAGTCAACAAGGAAAATCCAACAAGTCAAGCTAGTATATCTCAGCTAGAAGATCAAAAAAAATCATTTTCATCACACCATACTAGCTTGACATCAAATCCTCAAGCTCAACTTGGCTTGTTTACATCGGAAATTCATAACCAAACAGAGTAACTATTGTCCAAGCATTCACTATTTGATTTCGAAAGGCAAGCTCTATTTAGGATAGTGATACAAAGGAACTACAATACATGAATATTACCTTAGTCTTCTACCGATTTTGTTGTGTTATTTAACCCTTCATCTTCTCTTTCTCGAAGTGTGGGCTCATATCCCTGCCATAGACACGAACTGAGCATTGGGCCTTATAACTAAGGCTATCGCTATAATCTTGCATCTCAGACTTCAAATTGGACAATATTCTTAGTTTGTCACCTTTACCGAATGATACTACTCTTGAGAAACTTGCATCAAACCATAATTTTGTAAATAATCGTGCTTTCATTCTACCAAAGTTGAAATCACCACATGTTCGTAGTGTGGCAATATATAATTCTAAAATGGATGAATACCAAGAAGAGATTCGACAGAGATTCGACACAAACTACAGGTAGTTGGAGTGAGAGCTACTCAATGATAATGATGATGCTTTCATTGTGAGTGCCCTTAGCCTTGAACAAAGCACTCAATTGCATATGATTCATACGTAAGAACTTATCAATTGCATGGGTCATTATTCATATTAATATTATAAACCAAAGGGGAAATAAACTCAATAGTTTAATATTACAAACCCAAGGGAAAATAAATCCTAGGAATTAATAATATAAAAGCAAGTGAAATAAACCTAAGGGGAAAATATTAAACCTTAAGACTAATAATTAATATTATAAAACAAAAAGAAAATAAATTAAGTGGAAAAACACTAAACCCTAATTTTAATAATAAGAATAATGTAATACATCATAATATTAAACTAAATATTATAAATCCTGATATTATTAAACTCAAAATTATAAGCCCTAAAATTAAAATTATAAACGCTACCTTTATAAACCTTAAACTTAATATTATAAAATCTAATAATAAATCCAAAATATTAATGATATAAATCAATGTGATTAAAAAAAAAAAAAATCCATGCTCTTGTACAATGATCAACATTGATAGCAAAATAAAATTCCTACGACTTATATATATATATATATATATATATAATAAAATCAAAAATATTAAAATAATATAATAAAAATGTTTTCCATACCTAGTAAAGAAATTGACAAATATTAAAATAATATAATAAAAAATATTAAATAAGATACTAAAAACGGAAAATTGTAAATTTCATTCCACGAAAATTGTAAATATTATATTCAAATCTATAGGTATTAATTTTTTTATAATTTTATAATTATTTTATTTTATGTAATATATTATTTTTTTATGTTAAAAGTTTGCATTTTAAAAAATGTTGTTATTCCTGATAAATTCGTGAATTTAAATGTATATTTTTTAGGTTATATTTTATTATTTATTTTAGATTTCATTTAATTCTGTTTTATTTTAACAATGAAGTATATTTGTATGTATTAATTTTAAATGTATTTTTATATTTAATAATTTATGTAAATTTTTATATAATAATTAAAAAATAAATTGTAAATAATTAAATAAATCAAAAGGTAAAATCAGCTCCTCCACAAGCACAAAATTAAGTTGAAAAAAAAGGTGTAAAAAAACGAAAAGACTAAGTGCATGATAATTATGTATTAGGACATATAATATTTTGTTGGAATTTAATTCCAACTGCTGCACATAGTAGGACATCAGACTTAAACGTTGACGAAAATTCAAAGGACAACGACAACAACAACAAATCTCCACATTTGATCTTCACGCAACCAGTCTCCTACACACTTAACGATTCACCCACTAGCAATAAATTTGGAACCAACCACATCTATATTGAACACACAGCCAGAAATGTTTCGAGGGAGCAGCAAACCACGAGGAGCAAAGGGGAAGAGTACCCGCCGGAATTGGTGACATCACTCCCATCTCATGGACCCACCAAAGGAATTCTGGAGGGGATAAAAGAGCTGGGGTGAATGCTCTCTAAGCACCCCACAGAAAGCATAAAGGAACATGGAAAGTCTTTAATGTTTTGTTTTAATGTTTTTATTTTATTTTACGGGAATGTATGTATTGAAGGTTTTAACCTTGGTTAAACTCTTTTTACCACGGTATATTTTAAATATGTTTTAAACTTTGTTTTTTAAACTTTATATATATATTTACAATATATATAAGTATTGTAATGTGTCGTAATAATAGTGTAGACTGTGTATTAAGTGTGTTAGACAACAGAGCATTGTTGTGTATTGTGAAAAAGTCCACAAGCAAAGAAAAGAAAACAGAGAGCACTGTAAGTGCGTTTTAGAGAGACAGAGAGCAGAGTTTTGGAACAACACTGCATGTGAAGTAGTGAGACACACATTTTGTAATATCCCAGGAGTGGAAAGACATCAATTTGTAATAGGATTGTTTTATGTTTAATGAAAATCATTTTTATGCAATTTCTGTCCAGCAATAAGCAATTTTTTTTAATTCTCTGTGTTTGAAGGAGAGTATTATTCTCTCAGTATTTGTTCTGGAATTATCAGAAATTCCAACATGCTATCAGAGCTAATCCAGGCTCTTTAAAGGTGTCAAAGAAGCTGAAAGAAGAAGGAAGATTTGTTGCAGCAGTTCTCCAACAGCGTGAAGGCTCAGCAGAAGATTAAGTCCAGGTATTTCTAAAAAAAAAACAATATTATTGTTTTTGTTTAAAAGAGAAGTCCTTAGAAACAGAGTTTTTTCCTCTAAAGAAGGAAAGACAGTTTGTTTGAAAAAACACAGTCAAGTTTATTTCAGAGTTCAGTTAGTAAGTAATGGCTGGACAAAGCACCAGTATGAGTATTGGAAATACTCAGCTTCCACAATTTAATGGGAAGAACTATGATTATTGGGCCATTACCATGACAACCTTGTTTGCCTCCCAGGACTTATGGGAATTTGTTGAAGACGGTTTTGAAGAACCAGTTGATGAACAAGAGTATAATGCCTTAACACAGGCAGAGAAGGATCCGCTGAAGAGAAATGGAAAGGAGGACTCTAAAGCCCTCTTATATCTCTATCAAGCAGTACATAAGAGTGTGTTTCCAATGATAGCAGCAGCTAAGAGATCTAGGGATGCATGGGATAATTTTAAGATAGCCTATCAAGGTATGGAGAAAGTGAAGATAGCAAAACTACAATTGCTGAGGAGAGATTTTGAAACTCTCTGTATGAAAGAGTCTGATAACATAGATTCATTCTTCACACATGTGATTGGGATGGTAAATCAGATAAGGTCTCATGGAGAGACACTTGAGGAAAGAAGGATTGTGGAGAAACTATTGAGGAGCCTACCGTCAAGGTTTGATGTTATTATTACCACCATTGAAGAGACAAAGGATCTCTGAAAGTTCATAGTAGATGAACTTCATGCATCGCTGATGACTCATGAACAGAGATTAGGAAGATCAGTAAACCCATCTCTAGAGCATGCCTTCAAGACCCAGATGCCTTTTGGAAGAGGAAGAGGTCAAGGCATAGGAATAGGAAGAGTCAGAAGCCAAAAGAGAGAAGGAAGAAACAACTCTTCACATTCACATGGAAGGAGCAACGGCCAAAATCAAAGCCACGGCCAAAGCAGCAGCTAGCAAGGTGGACAACAACATGCTCAAGGAAAAAGGTATGACAAATCCAATGTCCAATGTTATTATTGTAAAAAATATGGGCACTATACCAATGAGTGTAGGAAAAAGCAAAATGACATGAATAATAGGCAGAATGCTAATGTAGCAAGAGAAGAAACGAACCCAAGGAATGTGTTGTTAACATGTAATGTAGCACAAGATAGGCAGGATGATGTATGCTTCTTAGATTCAGGCTGCAGTAATCACATGACTGGAAACATAGCAATGTTTGCCAATCTTGATGAGGAAATTAAATCTGAAGTAACAACAAGAACTGATACTAACATATCTATCAAGGAAAAAGGCAGAGTTAGTATTCATGCAAGAAATGGTGAGCAGAAATTTGTGCCGAACGTGTACTATGTTCCTGGTTTGAAATGTAATCTTTTGAGCATTGGGAAGCTCATAAACAAAGGTTACAATGTAGCTTTTAAAAATAAAGTGTGCACAATAATGGATATACCTCCAAGCAAGAAGATTATTGCTGAAATACAAATGACCGGCAATAGAATGTTTCCACTCAAGCTCAATACAGACTTGAAGGGAAAAGGGAAGAATGTAGCAGCTGTAACTCAAGAGGATTTCCAAAGAGAAACAAAAGATGAGAATTGGTTATGGCATTTGAGGTTTGGACATCTCAACTTTGGAGGTCTTAATTTGTTACATAGGAAAGGAATGGTAAGAGGATTACCATTGATTGAGAAACCGGACAACCTATGTGAAGGTTGTATCTTGGGTAAACAACACAGAGAAAGTTTTCCATCAAGGAAAAGCATAAGGGCAAAGGCACCCTTAGAAATTGTCCACTCAGATTTATGTGGACCAATGCAAACACCATCACTTGTAGGAAGCTACTATATGTTAACTTTTATTGATGATTTTACAAGAAAAACTTGGGTTTATTTCTTGAAATATAAATGTGAAGTATTTGAAAAAGTTTGCCATTTTAAAGCTCTAGTAGAGAAACAGAGTGGGCAGCATATCAAAGTCCTAAGAAATGATAAAGGAGGTGAGTATATCTCAAAAGAATTTCTACGTTTTTGCAGAGAAAATGGCATACACAAATAGTTTACAAATCGGTACACACCGCAGCAAAATGGTGTTGCTGAAAGGAAGAATCAAACTATAATGGAAATGGTGAGAAGTATGCTAAAGGAAAAACACTTGCCAAATGAGTATTGGGCGAAAGCAACAAATTTTGCAGTGTAGATTTTAAATAGATTTCCAACAAAAGTTGTAATGAAAAAAATTCCATAAGAAGCGTGGAGTGGCAGAAAACATGGACTCATTCACATGAGAGTTTTTGGGTGTGTGGCTTATGCACATATTCTAGAACAGTTGAGGAAGAAGTTGGACAGTAAGGGGGAGAAGTGCATCTTCCTTGGATATTGTGAAGATTCCACGGGATATAGATTGTATAACCCATCCACAAAGAAATTTGTTATAAGCAGAGATGTGCAATTCATTGAAGAGGAAGCATGGGATGGAAGCATTGAGAAAACAATCAATGTCAAAATATGTTCATCTCATGATGAAGATGAGGAAAATCTGGCTGAAAATAATACCTCATTAGAAGCACCACCTCCACCAACACAAGGACAACAAGAGAAAACTAAAGCATGAGTAAGAACACCCTTGAGAAGAAATGAAAGTGCTTCTCCAAGCACACCAAATGGAGCAGATTTGAGTGCTACTTCAAGCACATGTACATCAAACGAAAGAGGAACAAGATTCATAAATTTAAATGAAATTTATGAGCAAGAGACAAAAAATGAAGGTATGAATTCCTTATTTGCTTTGTATTGCCATGTTGAGGATCCTATTCATTTTGAGAAAGCTATAAAAGACAGAAAATGGATAGAAGACATGGATGAAGAAATTAATGCAATAGAGAAGAACAAAACATGGGAATTGGTAGATCTCCCAAAAGGTAAAGAAGTCATTGGAATTAAATGGGTCTACAAGACCAAAAGAAATGCTGAAGGTAAAATTGAAAGACACAAGGCTAGACTTTTTGTCAAAGGATATAAGCAGCAACATGGAAGAGACTATGAGGAAACATTTGCACCAGTTTCAAGAATGGAAATAGTGAGAGCAGTGCTATCCATAGCAGCACAAAACAAATGGAAGGTTTACCAAATGGATGTAAAATCACCATTTTTAAATGGAGTGTTAATGGAAGAGGTTTATGTTGAACAACCTCTAGGCTATGAGAAAAAGGGCCAAGATCAAAATTTTTCAGATTGAAGAAAGCTCTTTATGGGCTAAAGCAAGCACCAAGAGCATGGTACAATAAGATAGATTCCTATCTACTGGAAAATGGGTTTGAAAAATGTGAAGGAGAACCCACGTTATACATCAAATAAAAATATGGTAAGATGTTGATTGTGGTTTTATATGTTGATGATGTGATATTCACAGGTAATGATAATTACCTTATTGAAAATTTTAAAACAGTCATGAAAGATGAATTTGAAATCACTAATATGGGATTGCTGAAATACTTCTTAGGAATAGAAGTAGAGCAAAATGAAAATGGGATTTTTATCTCACAAGAAAAATATGTTAATGAAGTTTTAGAAATATTTAATATGCAGGAGTGCAAGGCAGCAATTACTCCCACAGTAATGGGATTGAAGCTCAGCAAAGAGAACAGCAGCAAGGATTTTGATCCTAGTTTGTATAAGAGCATAGTTGGCAGCCTTATGTATTTGACTGCAACTAGGCCTGATATTATGCATGATGTTAGTTTTATTTCCAGATTTATGGAGAGGCCAAAAGAAGCACATTGGAAAACAACAAAAATAACTCTGAGGTATGTTAAAGGAACTAAGAGGTATGGTATTTTGTATACTACTTCAGAAAATTCAGAATTAATTAGTTATACTGACAGTGATTGGGCTGGAAGTATTGATGACCGGAAAAGTACTTCTGGTTATGTTTTTCATATGGGTTCAGGAGCCATTTCATGGGGTTCTAAGAAACAAGCTATTGTAGCATTATCTACAGTAGAGGCAGAGTATGTGGCAGCTACAGCAGCAGCGTGTCAAGCAGTGTGGATGAGAAGAATGTTGAGAAGTTTATGCCAAGAACAAGTAAAAGGGACAGTGATTTATTGTGACAATAACTCAGCTATTGCATTGTCAAAGAATTCAATGTTTCATAAGAGAACGAAACACATAGATGCCAAGTATCACTACATCAGAGAATTAGTGAACAATGGAGAAATAATTTTAAAGCATTGCAGAACAGAGGAGCAGTTTGCAGACATACTGACAAAGCCATTGGGGCAAAAAAGTTTTAATTACTTGTGAAAATGTTTGGACATGGAAGAAAGTCCAGCAGTTGAAATTAAGGGGGAGTGTTAGAATTTAATTCCAATTGCTACACACAGCAGCAGGACAGCAGACTTAAATGCTGATGGAAATTCAAAGGAAAACGACAGCAGCAACAAATCTCCACATTTGATCTTCACACAACGAGACTCCTCCACACTTAATGATTCACCCACCAACAATAAATTCGAAACCAACCACATCTGTATTGAACACGTAGCCAGCAATGTTTCGAGGGAGCAGCAAACCACGAGGAGTAAAGGGGAAGAGTAACCCGTCGAAATTGGTGACATCACTCCCATCTCGTGGACCCACCAAAGGAATTCCCGGGGGTATAAAAGAGTTGGGGTGAAAGCTCTCTAAGCACTGCATAGAAAGCATAAAGGAACATGGAAAGTCTTTAATGTTTTGTTTTAATGTTTTTATTTTATTTTATGGAAATGTATGTATTGAAGGTTTTAACCTTGGTTAAATTATTTTTACCACGGGATATTTTAAATATGTTTTAAACTTTGTTTTTTAAAATTTATGTAATATATATATATATTGTAAATATATTATATTTACAATATATGTAAGTATTGTAATGTGTCGTAAGAATAGTGTAGATTGTGTATTAAGTGTGTTAGACAACAGAGTATTGCTGTGTATTGTGAAAAAGTCCACAGGCAAAGAAAAGAAAACAGAGAGCACTATAAGTGCGTTTTAGAGAGATAGAGAGCAGAGTTTTGGAACAGCACTGCGTGTGACGCAGTGAGACACACATTTTGTAATATCCCAGCAGTGGAAAGACATCAGTTTGTAATAGGATTGTTTTATGTTTAATGAAAAGTATTTTTATGCAATATATGTCCAGCAGTAAGATTTTTTTTTTTTATTCTCTGTGTTTAAAAGAGAGTATTATTCTCTTAGTATTTATTCTAGAATTATCAGAAATTCCAACATATTTGAATTGAACTTCTCAAAAATTGTGTAAACTTTAAACATGATATTTGAATTGAACTTCCCAGAATTTTGTAAACTTTAAACTTCATGTTTGTGCATTTTTCTGTTTCCATTTTATTGATCTATATGAGGAACATATATTTTCAAAGTTTGTTTCGGGAATTTGTTCATCCTATAAGTGCTCACACGCAGCGTTGTACACTGTTCCTGAATTCAAATAAAGTGAAAATGAAGAAATTATAAGTAAAGGGTGGATAAAGCAGTTTGGAAGAAGTATATTTATGTTTTTTGAATCTGATCGAAAGGAAATAGTGAAGATAAACTAGAAATTGAAGGGAAAAATGCTCTGGGTGAACACAGTGAGTAAACATAGACAAAGCTAACACAATCAAAACTTGCACACTCACAAAAAGTAAGACTACTCGATTACAAACATTCCAGAGACAGTAATCGGAATTACAAGTGACAGTATAAAGAATAAATATGTTTTGTTTGTAGATTATGAAGTAAATATGTTATAATGTTTACGAGTACTGTAAAAAAATTATCAACAAATGCATCAATCATGAATGACTATAATAAATCGTTTGTGGCCATTACCTGGACCCTCCAGAAGTACTACTATTATGAAAAACTAAGACATGATCTGGCGCATTTCTATTTCTAAAGTAAGGCAAAGATTTGGCCTCTTTCAGTTGTTTTTCCTCGTTGAACATAAGGAGGATGGAGCCATTGCCAATGTCACATACTCCTGGCACAGATTGAATTTGAAATGGAAAGAATGTTATTATAATAAATAGAGAACGTTTGTTTTTCGACCTCTTTAAATATACCGATCATATATAATATTCACAAAATTAGTCATTAATAAAATAGTTAATCCATAGCTTAAAACATCAAACCAGAGCTATTGGTGGATCTCGCTCGAATTAAAATAACTAAAAATAGGGACTAATAAGAAGCGACAACAAACATTTAACAAAGCAACATTGAGATGTTAGACTTAAAATTTTCTGGACAGATATCATATTTCAATTTGTTTCTTCTGTGGAGATCCAGGAAAACGAATTTAGGATGAATTATACGATAGTTTAGATTAATCAGAAAGGTGATAAAACTTTATCTTCCATCTCAGATCCCAAATTTGTAAGAATGCCAAAAACGATGTAGCACAATTTGCACTAAAGACATGGATTAAATTTTTAATGGTACAAATGTTGTTAATGTCCTACAGCTATTCCTGGTCCGCACTAGATTGATGCACCGGCTATACAGAAATACGAAAAGCTTGCATTCATTCAAACTTGAAAGCCGCCGACAGTTTATAGTCCTCAGGCAGCAGAAAAACTTTCCCCATCAAATAACATGACCTGGCTAACAAAATCTATGTTGAGATGATTTTCAAGGTGGGTGGTATCCCAGACATGATCGTAGAATTCAAACAGTTTATAGTTTTCGAATTCGTCCACGAAATGCCAGTTTTCACAAACGGATTTAAGATTCAGATTCCTCGTCAAACCCTCCTCTGTTTCTTCTAAAGATCGACAAAATTCTTCCGATGTGTCCCAAACGGGGCTCGAAGGAATGCCGAGATCGTCATCTGAAGCCTCGAGGAGATAAGATAGATCAACACCTGAGTCCGTATGTAGGGTGAGGCCTTCGTGGTCGCCAGAAATATCAGTGGCCGCAAAATCATACCCCGAGTTAGGGGAAGGATAAGAAAAATCGGTATTTGAGATAGTAATGGTTAGGTTGTTATTTATGAATATAAGTTGATTTATCTTTGTTATTTAAGAAAAATTAAGTCGTCTAGAATTAATTCATTCGTAGACTATAAGGGAGTAGTCTTTCACTCTTCTCAGATGTTAAGAGAGTAGTTTTTCACTCTTGCTAGATTCCTCTGAGTTTTAGCCTGTTTCCTTAAGTCCAAAGAACACAATCTCTTAGCTGAGCAGAGACAGTTTCAGTTTTAAGGCATTCCAGGCCGAGTTTTTGCAAGTGGTAAAACCTATCATAACTTAGTTCTCAAATCCTGAGTGGGAACAACTTACACTAGTTGTCATCTGCAAATGTTGGCTGCCTCATCACTATTATTCAAGATAAACAATGTTTGTCCTTATCATTTTTATTGAAGATAAACCATGTATGTAAAGAGGCATGCTTTAACTCCTATCAATACCTTTAAGTCTTGGACCCTTAACCAGTTTTTTTAAGAAAAAAAATCCAACTATTAGCCAAACAAACACAGTTTTACAAATTAAATAAAAATTTAATTTACTTATTACCAGAAGTGAAAGTAATATGATAATGCTTTAGTTAATGAAATTTTTATAAATGTTATCTATTTTATTCATAAATTTTATTTAAAAATATATCACACTCTAATAAGCCATTACTAAGCGAAAGATTGCTCGAAAGTTGCCTTAAATTCAGTATAGAGTCAACTGGAATATGGTAATTTTATTGTCGAAATGGTTATTGAGCGAAAGACTGTTCGACAGTTTCATGTATTTAAGAATCCATCATAGGAAGGGAATCAAATGGGATTTACATGAAATGCAATTGAAGAACATTTAACCATATCTCATTAAAAATCGTAGAAAGACAACTGATAAAAATACAAATCAAATCAAACTAGGAGGGAGCTGATACATATGCATTCATAAACTGTAAACGAGCGGGTCCCATGTCCTTCGATGTCTCAGTTTTAGGGAGTGCGAGGTTAGCAAGATAAGAAACACATCGACCCTCTTTAATTGTATCCTATACATTTTAAATATGCTGTGTGTGCTTGTTGATGCCTGATCCAGGACCACCTATGGCCTGAGATAATATTCTATGGATTATGTCTTTGTTAGTGACCTGTGTAGGGTATACACCAAAGGAAGGGGAGTTGAATTTCAGTTTATTGTAGTTTGTGTCTCAATTTATTATTAAAACAAGGGTGGCTGCAAGGCAGCTAGTCCCTGCCTTGAGGGAGGAGGGAGGAGTATGATGTGAACTAGATAGGGTCACTGAGGACCTGTATATAAGTGGCCACAACAAATAGCATTCTGGATTCTGGAATGCTAATAGCAACTTTCAAATGTGCCAGATTATAATAATAGCAAAAACGATTTTTCTACTAGGCAGCTTGGCAGCTTTAAGAGCCAATCCTCGGCAGTTTTAAGATCTGATCATGATAGCAAAGCCTTAATAATAATTTTAATGATAGGCACAATGTTAAGCAGAGTAAAAGATTGAAATTTAGGTGTGCACTTTTCTTCCTTCAATTTAACTTCTAAAATGTCATAAAATAAAATATATATAAAATAATTTTAAAAATGTCATAAAATAAAATATATTTAAAACGTCATCAAACCAAATATATATAAAATCTAATCATTGGGCAGCAGCCAGAGTCCAGACTCTGAAGCTGCAACAATATATGGCACAAGACTGTAAAAATCTAAATCTAAATCTGAGCATAAAATCATAATCATTGGGCAGCAGCCAGAGTCTACACTCTGAAGCTGCAACAATTTTAAGCTGCAACAATATTGCACAAGAGTGTAAAAATTTAAATCTAAATATGAGCATAAAATCATAATCAATATAGCACAAGACTGTAAAAATCTAAATCTAAATCTGAGCATAAAATCATAATCATTGCGCAGCAGCCAGAGTCTAGACTCTGAAGCTGCAACAATCTAAATCTAAATCTGAGCATAAAATCATAATCACTGGGCAGCAACCAGAGTCCAGATTCTGAAGCTGCACCAATATAGCACAAGACTGTAAAGTGGACCAGTACAAACATGGTAAGGCCAGCCTTCTCTTCAAAGCAGATAAAGGTGCGCACTGGGCTTTTGTTGTTCAATCAGAACCCCCTCATTTGGAATATTGCCCTCAAGATTTGAAGACCCAATTCAGAAATCAATAACTTATCCGCTGAAGATATATGTTGCCAGAATCGAACTGAAGACCCAATTCAGAAAACAGAAACTTATCAGCTGAAGATATATGTTTCAGATGGCTAACTTCTGTGCATATGTTGATTCATGCCACTATAAGTACAATGATGGACGCATATATAAGCATCAAACTCTCATAGAGATAAAATGCTGTCAAAGGAGACCATAGAGCAACCTAAAGGCCTTAAACAAATAAAGGAAGATTCTCACCAAAATCTAAAGTTGACGGGTGGTGTCAAAGCATTCATAGGATGCAATCTAAGGATGCTGGTTATTTTTTTTCAGCCCAAGTAGAGGGTAATTCTACCCTTCGGATTTCGCAGACGCCATGTTTCTTTTTTTAAATCAATAATTAATTCACGAGGATTTCGCTAACATCTGCAGGTGTCATCGGGGCATCTTCAGTACCCTGCTCCAATTCTGGAAAAAGTCAGTGCTTGTCGATCCCCAGATAGTTTTTCACTAAGATTTTGAAGGCGAGGAATGTGCAGAATGACATGAAAATGTGCAAGTCCATCCTTCCTGATCTCAACAGTGCAGGATCAAGTTTCTCTACATGATTGGTTGTGAAAACAAAGAGTCTCTCACTAGCACAGCATGACCAAAGTCGATCTGTGAAATTAAGCAAGCCAGATAGGGTAATTGAATTGTTGTTCCACTCACGCCGATGCATTGGAGATCCTGCATAGATGTATCGGACGAGTGGTTAAGAAACAATACCATCATTATAGGTGCCTCAATGAGAGAAACCTAATATAAAAAATTAGGATAATAATAATTTAATACAAAATTAGACAATTAAAGTAAAATCAAAATAAATTAAAAAGCTTGTTCTTTGGAGCTTGCATGCATTTACGCGTGTCTGTTAAGTGCTCTGAAGCAATTTGTGTCCCCTATCCCGTTTTCAAAGGTCAAGTAGTAGGGCAACTGGCGAATGGGATCTGGGGCATGAACAGATGCCACGACTTTGAATCTTCACCTGCACTTGGAACTGGATCTGCCCCTGCTTCTCTCATCTTTGGTGCCTCTACTTTAGCCACTGGTACTTTAATGAGGTCATCTGGATATGGGTCTGAACGAAGGGATGGCTCTCCAAACGGATTACTTGCCTTTGCCAAGCAGAGTCAAAGGACCAGACCAGCGAGTTGCCGCAGTGCAGGTAAGAGCGCTCCCTCCACAGAACTAGCCTCTCTTGGAAAGCATTAGTGGTTCCTTCAGGTAAAAGCGCTCCCTCCACAGAACTAGCCTCTCTTGGAAAGCATTAGAGGTTCCTTCCTGGGTTATCGTGAATGTTTGCAGCCATCCCTGAACCTCATCTCTTAAACTGCAAAGAGCGCAAGGTGACCGGCCCCAGCATTCTGATTCTTTTTCCCTTGCCGCAGTGCAGGTAAGAGCGCTCCCTCCACAGAACTAGCATTTCTTGGTTAAAGCGTTAGAGCTTCCTTCCTGGGTTATCGGGTTATCGTGAATGTTTGCAGCCATCCCTGAACCTCATCTCTTTCAAATTGCAAAGAGCGCAAGGTGACCGGCCCCAGCATTCTGATTCTTTTTCCCTGCCCCCTCTTGCCTTTGCCAGCCTTTGGCTGGAGGAGTCAAAGGACTAGCCAGGTGCCCCAGTGCATAAATGCATGTTTGGTATCTGGATTCAAGCATCATAAATCTTTCTCTTAAATGCCTGCTTAAACCCAAAACCTTTGTTTTAATGGAGTTAAACACAGTAACTAAGTATTCAGATTATTCAGATTGTTGTGAAATATAATTTTTTCTGGAATATTTTGACATGGGGCTCAAACACTTAGTTACATGTCTCTCCTTTCTTTCAAGGAGATACACTACCTACATATACAATTGAATAAGGGAATGAATCATTATACCTCTAATCGTTTTAGAAATAGAAAAAAAATTCATATACATATAAGCCAATTCACAGCGATATTGGGTTCTTTGCAGTGAAATTATACAATAACCAGCAACTCAAAATAGCTTGTCGTGACCTTGCCTAACTATATTAAAATAGAAGCATTACCTGAAGGGTCTGCATGTTTGAATTTACGGAGAATTCAAAAACCCCAATTTGTGCAATGAAGAATCATTACCTGAAGGGTTTGCAGGATTTGTGCAATGAAGAATCATTACCTAAAGGGTTTGCAGGTATGAATTTACTGCGCATTAGAAAAACCCAAGAGACTGAGGTTCCTATCCACTGCCAAGCATCTTATTTCACAAATGATGCAAAAGCCACATAAATCATTTCAGTGCAAGACGTTACCTGTGTCAACGTATAGCGTTTTGTTTTTTGCAATGGAAATATATCTGGCCCCAGGCTCTTCCCTTGAGTAGAAGAATTTGCACTGCACTAACAAGCCAAGAGAAAATGATATTGAAAACACTTGAGAGATCATCTACGGCTAGTAAATCTGAGAGTGGAAAACAGGGCAACTTTGAGAGAGAAAACCTGTTTCATTCCCAAAATAGTACCATGACAGCTTTAGAACCATTAATTTTCAAACCAGTGGTGTTCGCATTCAAATTTGTGTCCTCATGGCATCTACTTGTATTAACGGTTGAGCTTCTGCATGTTTGCAAGATGCTACTGTGGCTTTGAGGTTTTGGGCTTCACTGATACGCACGACAGACCAAAAATATTTGAGTTTCCAACATTAAAAAATGTAAACACAACCTAAAATTAAGCAAATCCAAAAGAACAGAAATTTTATCTGCCAATTTAGCTTACCCTTAGTGACATCCTTCTTATCACTAGCCTTTTCTTTCTGCAAACAAAAGCAACCTATGTCACAAAAGGGAAAATTTTTAACAATTTACAAAACTGATCTGATCATTTGACGGTAGAACCAAGCTAACATTATTTAAAAAGGATGAAATACAAACCTAGCCTTTTCATGCTCTAAATACTGGCCCTTCAGCTCTCCGAAGAATGAAGGCATGTAGATCAATCTGGAAGAAAAATAACAGTGATTTCTCTGTGGCTCGGAAGGCCATCTTTATCTACTCTGTTATAGTGCACCCGCATTAATACAATGGCAGTCCCTGTCAAACACTTTGAAAATATGCACAAAATACAACTACATCACTCTACACAAATCTCTATTACAGCCTCGCCTGTTACGTCTAGACATAGACACACCGTGCACCGCCATTCTAGACACGGCAGTACCTGCAACACTTGGCACAACAATAACCTGCCACTGGAATAACATGCATTATAGTATTGCGAAGGCGAATTATAGCATTTAGGAATCACTTGAAGTTGCCAAAACATAGCATAATAGCTGCTAAAGTATCATCCCAATAACATCGCATTAAATATTATAGATTAATGTTGGCATTAATCTAGATTGTGAATATATACAGCAAAATGGAACGACTAAAAACAACATAATATATAGTTTGCCTCGGGAAAAGGCCAAATAAGACGGCAAAAATTTTTGCGCCTTAAAAACTTTGCTTAATTTTATTTTTTTGATTTTATACGTGATAAGAAGAATAAAAAGTTTGGTTAATTTATCTATGGAGAAGAGTAATAAGGGCTGGGACTAATGCTAACATCGTTGTACCGATTACAATAGTCCCATGCCTGCGGGCAGGGACTAAAAAAATTGATTTTTATAAAAATAATATAGAATACACATATTATTATGGTTTTTATAAAAATAATATAGAACAAAGTAATAATTATCTGTTAAGAAACAATTTTATTTTTTTCTCTAAAATCAATATGCAGAAACATATTTAAAAATAAACAAATTATCTTAAATGTTCATTTAATGTGGTTTCATCATTTAAAATCTCTAAATAGTAATTTTAATTACCTCATATTTAGATTTTTTATGAAAAAAATAACAAATTCCAATATATTTTTAAGATAATAACAATTTTTTAAAAATTTTAATAATAAAGCAATTTCCAAAACTTAACAATTATGAAAAGAAACCTTCAAAATAATAAGGTAGCACACTTATATTTGCTAAAAATACATTCATTTCATTGGGTTGGTATGCAAATACTCTTAATTTATTCTCTTGTTACCATATCTTCACAGAACCCAATTGGATCGTTCATATGCTCTTTAAGGTGGGTATTAGAGAAGCCTTATGGGAACTGGCTGATAGGCTCTCTAAGTTGGGTGTTAGGAAGCCTTATGGGAACTGGCTGATTGCTGAAAACAAACAAGCAGAACATTATGAATTTTAATATTTTTATTGAATAAGGACAAGATCCTCGACAACATTAGGAATTTAAAAAAAGTTTTTGGCTTTTTGGCATATAGTTCTTGTACACGTTACAGAAAGCTCTGATGTTGAAATATAGATATTGATTAACATAGTAGCAAGATATTTATATTTTTAAATAGTTCTTATTATGATAAATTTCACGAAATATAATACAATTTCTTTTATTTTTTTTTCAGAAGAAAAAAAACACTGTATATATTAAAAGGTACATATATAACAGTACATATTCTTCATTTCATTCTCAGCTGTTATAGAAAACAGCGAGAAAAAAACTCCAGATTCCCAAATACATTCAAAATGCACTTCAGAAGAGAAGATATTCAAAAGTACATGGCCAAAATTACGGGTTATATAATATAGACCCAATCAAAATCCTTCTAGGCATCCCTGTATACATTAAAAAGACCTGCAAAGTTAAGACAGAGACATCATAATGCATTACAATTAAGAGTTCAAAAAATAGATGCATAGAAAGACAGCATAAAATAGTATTGTTCAAAAGTAGACATCCATGTATTCGCATGAGCAGGCTCACTTGAGCAGTCTCCAAAACAGGCTCGCTTGAGAATAATGATCACCATGATAAAGACACAGTGAGCTTCCTTGCACTCTATCAGAACAACCATGTTGAAAATCAGTATAACAGTCTACTTTGAGTGACAGTGAACAGCAGCTATATCCCGCTCGTTTGATAAAAAGGTGCCTGTGATGATCCAGAAACAGAATAGAAACAAAACATGGTCCAGGCAGATATCTGTTAACAAAGTGGTTACAAAAATTGATCATCTTTATAAATCCCGCTCGCTTGATGTTGAAATAAGGTGAATAGGATCCCCGTCCCCATATCCAATAAGTATGCTCCTCTGAGATTAGCATTAAAACCATCGTGCATCTGTGAAAGTGATCCTGTATACTCACTTAATGAAAGTAATCTGTAGATAGAATGGTCGTAACAGAACCTCTGGAAATCCACCAACAAATGCGAAACAAAAAAATATTGTTTTTCAGGCTCGCTTGATTGAGAAATAAGTATCATGACCTGATTAAAATTGAAATAGCTAATGTTGTCAAGAGGGGAATATATATTAAAGAATCGAACATATTATTATTATAAGGTGAAGCAACGTGAAAAATGCAATTTTATTTCATTATATAATATATATATTAAAGAATGGAACATATTATTATTATAGGGTGAAGCAACAACCTTGACTATGGACGGCCAACTACGCTGGGATGTCTGTCAATTTATCAGTGAGTGCATTCTTTAGTTGCCTTGTGGCCATCACATAAACCATTAAAAAATATCTATCTATTAAAAAATTAAGACAAGATTTGGTGGCTTTCGTTTTGGTGCGCATTTAACCTAAACAGGTTGGGGGCACCGCCCATGTCAGCAACGCCTGCGAGTGGGACTACGTTATTGTAACGCACAAATGTTTGTTTTGGACCTCTTCAGCTTTATTGACGTTATATGATATTCCATAAATATTCGCCTTTAATAAAACCGTTGATCCATAAAATAAAGAATCTGGCCAGAGCTGACATCTGTTTACATGGAATAAAATAGCTGAAATGGGGACGAGAAAAAAAACTTGTAAAATAACTTTTAACAAAGCTAAATTCAGATTTTACGAGTAAAGCAGTCTCCACATATCTTGAGGATTTGTTCTATTAGATTAATATCAAATCTCCTTTGCATTGCAGAATTTGTCAAACAGTTCAAGGAATCAAATTTGTGATGGTTAAAATGTTGTAGTACCTCTGATATGGAGGATATTGAAACGCGAGCTATACATTATAAAGAAAGTTTATAATTAATTTTATATAATTTATATATTAATTTTTTTTATAATAAATATATAATTGTTTTTTATATAATTATATTATTAATTAATTTTTGATAGAAATAAAAATAATATTTTTCTAAATGAATTAAAAATTAATATGCTTTCTTTATTTAGTATAGACAACATAGATGACCTCTATCATAATTTTACTACAACTCTCTCATATTCTATTAACAAGTTCTCAATTGAAGTCTCAAGTAATAAAGAAATAGCAAAACCAACCCATGGTATGACAAAGATTGTAAAAGTGGAAAAGAGCAATTAGGGACGCTGTTGATGAATCTCTCAAAATTGAAAAAAAAAAATCTACAAAGCCCTAACTAAAAGGAAAAAAAAGAAATATATTCATAAAAGACAAGAGAATCTCTTACACCTCTCTAAGGTGGCTCCTAAGAAATTATGGAGGCAAATTCTAACTAGGAAAACTAAAGATAATAATAAAATTTCTTTACACAACTGGAATTCCTATCTTAAAAAGCTTTATGAATCTCCAAATGCCAGGGATAACTTTGAAACGAAAGAATTTTTCTTATTAGAAGACATTGATTTTGAGGTTAAACGCCTGGCAAATGGGAAAGCTAAAGACATTGAAGGTTACTAGGAGGAAATCTTAAAAATTGGAGGTCTTGTCCTCATCCCCCACATCCACAAGCTTTTCAACCAAGTGGTCAAGCAAAGGTTCCCTAAACCTTAGACTCAGAGCCTCATTATCCCTATTTTTAGAAGTGGGGATACAAATAACCTCTCTAAATATTGGAAAATTATGATGAACCCTCTCTTACCCAAGTTATATGGTATTATTTTGGAAAATAAGTTGAGAATTTGGCTTGAAAGTGAAGGTAAGCGGGCTAAATGCCAAGCGGGTTTTAGAAGGCAACACTCAACAACGGACCACCTCATTACGCTTAGGATCATTGTGGAGGAATGCCGCAATGATAAATCCAATCTCTCATGTTGCTTTGTGGACTTTAGAAAGGCTTTCGATACAATTCCTAGAAACAACCTATGGAATAGATTAGAAGAGCTAAATGTTCCTTTCAAGCTAAAAGCGGTCACTATAAGGTTATATGAGAATGTAATTGCCAAGTTAAAGAGCAATGAGGGATGGTCGAAAGATGTTAAGTGTAATATCGGAGTTAAACAAGGTTGCCGCCTCTCCCCTACCCTATTTGGCATTTACATCGACAAGCTAGAAAGTTGTTTAGAGAAAGTAGGATGTGTTGGCACGATCTTAGCTGGGATAGCCATCATCCTTCTTCTCTATGCTAACGATATTGTTCTTCTCGCAAGGTGCCCATCTGATCTTGATAGGCAACTTAGACGTCTTAAGGATTTCTTCTCTACCATGGGTATGTCTGTTAACACTAACAAAATAAAAGTTATGATTATCAGATCCAAGAAGGACACTTACGCTGATTTTATGTATGAAAATAGTAAATTGGAGGAAGTGTCTTCTTACAAGTACCTAGGAATTGATATTCATCACAAGCTCAACTAGAACTATAGCATTTAGAAAAGGATTAATGGGGGGTGGAAAGTTTATTTTGGTCTTGAAAATAATTGTAAAACGATAAACCTCGTAATGTGAGATAGAAAGAAGTTCCTCTTTGAAACTTTAGTCACTCATGTTATCTTATATGGATGTGAGGTCTGGGGTGGCAGCATCTCTAGAGAATCCTGGAGAAATATTAAGCAAATCTAGAAGTGTTTTATAAAGTATAACCTTAAAATTAAAAGCAATACACCATATCCTATTCTTCTTGTAGAAGTGGGTCTTTCCCCTATCGAGAGCTTAGCTATGACTAGGCTTCTATTGTACAAGCACAAACTCAATAACATAGGAGACCATAGACTTCCTAAGCTAGCTTTAAATTCCAACCAAAACCACCTAAGGCTTAAATGAGGTTGGTATAAAGACACCAAGGCCTAGTTAAACCATTGGGAGATCGACGATAATGTTGTTTTGCAAAACATTAATAACATTAAAAAAATTGTTACTTCTAAGTTAAAAGAAAAAATGTGGTATGAGAAAAATCTAGGAGCTAAAAGAAAATTAATATATTATAAGGAGGTCATCAACCCCACCCTAGAAGATCAAAAGTATCTCTCTTTTAAGTAGCTCAAAGAAGAAATTAATATAGCCACGATTAGAACAAACTCTCATGAGCTCCATAGTTAAACAGGTCGTTGGACAGTTCCTAAAACACCATGGATGGAAAGGATCTACCATCTCTGAGGGAATATGAACATCGAGGATGAAAATCACTTCCTTTTAGAGTGCCCCGCGTACAACTACATTAGAGCTCAATTTCATAATCTTTGTTGCAATACTGACCTTTCTAGCCTTTTAAGATGTCAAAATTATAGTGAGCTTGGGAAGCTTCTCTCCAAGTTTTTTGACCATAGAAATAAAAACTTAAAATCAAACTAAATAACTCTTTTATTTAGATGGGATAGACCAAAAATTGGTCTCAGTAAACATTAACCATCATCATCATCATCATAAATTAAATAGTTAGCAATTCATTTTATAAATATAAATAACTATCAGTAAACTAAGTGAATTAGCACCAACAAAACAACCCAACTCATCATCAAACAATTGTACTAATAAATCATCTTGACGTCATACATCTCACATTAATACTTATTAAATATTAAAAAAATTAACAAAATAAAGATAATAATATAATAATAAAAATTTAATAATAATATATAACAAATTTTCCAATTTAAATTTTTAAATACATCTCAATTCTTTATTTTATCTATTACCAAAAATATTAATCTCATTTTTCTACTGTAATTATTACTGAAACTATAATCTTATTCCTCTATTCTAATTATTACTTCAAAAAATATTCACTTAAATATTTTTCAAAATTAAATTCATCCACCACTTAAATAGGAGTTTGGACTATTGGAGGCGCGCGAAGGTTTGACTCCAGCCGTCCATCATCACCAACAATTTGAATACTGATAAAACGTCTGCTTCACAGCACTTCATTTCTGACTTTTGGAGAACATTCGGGAAGACATGTTCCACTAAATAAGTGAGGTAAGTGGATTTTCGTAAGCTTCATTAATCTGTGAGCAAGCCTGACGGGTCGTGCTGCGATTATGGCGAGCTTCCAGTGTGCGGCTTATTTACAATCTCGCCCGTTTGACTGATCTAAGGGTGTAAGCTTCTGGAAAATCTGAAGGGTAGTGATCTGCTGGATGGTGGACCAACAAGATTAAATATAAATTTCAATTGTTCTAACACCAACTTTGCGGCATTGAAAAATAAAATATAAATTTCAATGGAAAATTAAATATAAATATAAATATCAATTGTTGTAATACTATCCTTCACGACATGGACAAATTAAATATACATAACATCAAAGAGGAGTTTCATACATCTTGGGAGGATAGAGTTAATTAGGTGAGAATAAACTACTACATCAGGCAAAACAGATATCCAAAATAAGCCAGAGCTTTTAAGTGAGAACAAATTACTATATTAGTGTAGATTTATCTTATACAAAGGGTTTGATTTCTTTTTCATTTTAAAATATGTTTGTATCTCTATATTTTAATAGATTTGATATTATATATATATATATATATATATATATATATATATATATATATATATATTTATTGTTTAAAGCTAAAAATTATTAATTAATTTTAGTGGATTTTATTTTTATTTTTATGTAATTTAACTAACAAAAACATTATAACATCTCTTCTAATTAACTTATTAAAAAAATGCATTTTTAATCTATTAAGTAATTTGATAATACTTTAAGAATCGGGGGCAAAAAATATTTTCCGGCAATAGTTCGGCCGAACTGTTTTAGTACGTTCGGCCGAACTTTTGAGTCCGTTTATATTGACGGCACAGTGACGGCCCAACAAACATAATTTTTGCCGGAGGTTTGGAAAACCGGCAATGGTAGTTCGGCCGAACTCAGTTGAAAGTTCGGCCGAACTACGTTTTTATAAATAAATCGCCCGCGAAGGCTCTCAGTTTACTGTTTTCATTGTTTTCGCGCGAGTTTTTCTGTTCTGTCGTTGATTGTGCTGGGCGAGTTCCGCGCGACTTTTTCTGTTCTGTCGTTGATTGCTGGTCGAGGTTCTGCTGGAGAGGTTCTGTTGGTCGAGGTTCTGCTGGCGAGGTTCTGCCGGTCGAGGTTCTGCTGGTCGAGGTTCTGCTGGCGAGTTGCTTGTCGAGGTATGTTCAGCCATCCCCACCACCAAATTAATTTCAGGATTATCATGTATAGCCTTCCCTGCCCATCCTCGAGGACAACCATTTCACGAACTAGTTTCTCAAACTGTATAAACAGAGACTCCACTATTCTTGCTCTTCCAATCTTAAAATATAATCATATAACAACCTGAAAGGAACATGAATATATTTGTTTTCCTAAGAAAGCCTTGAGAATAGGAATATATCCATCTTACACCATTGGCTCTTATAACTCGAACATATAAATCTCTCTTCATATATATATGTTTTTAAGACCTGCAAGAGTTTTGATCTCATGTCAATAAAAAAGTTATTCAAACAGTATATTTCTACAGGCTTGATGAGGCATTATTAGACGATAACATGGTGAGTACGTCCATGCGATTAATTATTTTCGTGCAATCTCTTCAAAACTTACAGCCGACCAAGCATCTAATTAGGCAAAGAGAATCAACCTCTGATCTCCTTTTCATTTTAGTTTCATCCTTATTCCACATGATTAACTCTCTTTTTCTTTTACTCTGTTCCACAATGATTAATACTCTTTTCCTTTTTGCTTTACTCCACAGTGATTATCACTTTTACTTTTCACGGTTATGCTTATTCTTAATTGATTAAGATCAAAGATTGTGATTCTCTTCGAAAATCACAAGCTTGCGTGATATATTTGATTTTATTTTTATGTGCAGGTCGGGAGAATTTTTATTTTAAAGCTTCAACAATACAAATAAATTTCAAAGATTTTCAAACATACTTTTTCTTTTTACTTTTATGTTTATTCTTAATTGATTAAGATCAAAGATTAGTTTTGTGTTCTAAAACCCCAGCTTGCTTGATATATTTTATTTTATTTTATTTTGCGCATTCATGGAAAGACGAGAGAATATTTTTTATTTCTATTTATTTCTCTTTCAATTCAATTATTTTTTTAAAACTACGTATTTTTTATTTTTTTTACTTTTATTCTTAATGGATTAGGATCAAAGATTAGGATTTTTTTTGAAAAACACAGCTTGCGTGATATATTCGATTTTATTTTTTTGTGGATTCATGAGAAGGACGAGAAAAACTCTCTTTTTTTTGGGGCAATTATTTTTAAAAGCTTAGACACTACAAATTAATTTCAATGATATTGAAATGTTGGGTTTCATACTCGAATTTTAGAGTGGGCAGAAATATAAGACCAATAGTTAATTTCCTGCTGATAAAATGGGTAGAGAAAGAGTATTGAGAGAATATGGTAAAATATAATAAATTTTATTAGTAAAATGAGCTGTTGCATTCAAAAAGTAGAGTAGAAAATAGAATCCTAAATTAGAATATTCTATTTTCTACTCTACTAATTAGCAATACCCAAAACAAGACAGTAGAACAATCCTCAAAAGATTAATTTTCATCCACTAAAGAGCAACCCTCTTACCTACCACGTAGTTTATATTTTGTTAAATTAAATATCAAATGTTGTTATTATAGAAGATATGAACATTGTCAATTTCATAGTAGGATTAAGTAAATGATTAGTTTGTTGGAAAGTAATAGATTTTGGTTTGGTTTAGATAGGAATTATAAAAACCATATTATAGGTTCAATTAATTTAATTTTTTCTAAATTGTATGAACCATTGTAGTGTTTGTAGAAGTTAAATTTAACTTATCCTTGTTGTGTATTTGAAAAAATAATTGGATCATAAAAAGTTCAATGATTTATTCTCTATCATGTTTTCAATTGATTTGACCCTAGTCAATATGGTATTATTCTTTATCACAAAACTAGAAACTCCACTAATGAGGAACTCTATTACTTTATTCCTTTTTGCATTTCTTTTCTCTTAGTATTAGCCTTAAACGTTGATTTTTGTTAGTTAGATATGATATGATTTTATTTTTTTTTACTTTAAGAACCAAAACTTTGGAATTTCTCCAGCACTTCATATAGTTTATCTCATTTCTAGGGCCTTCTAAATACTTATTTTGAATGAAGAAGCATGCTAAATGCCTTTCTTTTTAGGGCTTTTTAAATACTTATTTTGAATGAAGAAGCATGTTAAATGCCTTTCTTTCTTCAAAAGCATGTGCATATACACGTTTTCTTAATGTAAAGTGTGTATACATTATGTCTACATTTCCATTTTTGATTGAGAGTTAATTGCTTAGCATATATTGTGCAAGTGTACTTCAGAAGTATAAGAACCTGGATTGACATTTAATGCAAGTAATTTATCTCACAATTAATTTACCCATTAGGATGCTTTGACCTAGTAACTTGAGAGATGAAAAAGATCCTATCACATTAACGTGAGGATCCATTTTCACAATGAACATTAGGAAAAGACAATATTCATTGCAGTTGGTAACATAGTCAACTAGTAGACTATTCAATTATTAACAAAGTTGATGAAAGAATGCAAGGAATTTAAGGTTGCATTTCAATTTTGAAAATTTTCTACAATAATTTTTGTGATAATTTGTTAATGCAAGTTTTAAAATATTTATAATTTTATTTAGAAAGAATCTCACCAAAATACTATATAATTTATCCTCACCTTGAGACATTTGTTAGGTCATCTACTTATTCATGCCCCATGCTTCATGAGTTGAAGGGTATCCTTCATACCCCTTAAGCACCCCCATTTCTCCCCACTCCATCATGTGATGTTGCCACCTCATCACGTAATAAGGGTTTAAGAACCAACGACCTCTTTTATATTTATGTGAAACACAAACATTATACACAACATTGTCTCAATCTCCGACGATATCAAGATGTGTTGGTCACCATACATCATGCCTCAATAGTAGCACCACCACTTACACCAACCTCATATGTCGATGATTCCTCTTCCACCATTTATTATGTCACGAACTCGGTTAATTAGTATTTGGCATGCCCTTGAGTGCTCTATGTTAAAGACACTCATCTCATCTATATGTGTCCTTTACTCATCAAATACCATCATCATTGCATGCATCAAGTGACATATCCCCCTCATCAAGATCCCAATCCGCCTAATTTTGGATGCTCCTCATACACTAAGTACCTTGACCATATCAATGGAATGCCCAACTCCTAGCATGGTTCCCACCACACCAACACAACTATTGGAGATTCAAACGACCTCACCACTTAGAAAATGATACGAAATTATTTCACCCCCTTGTACTAGAACAATACATAGAAAGAATAACATAATTAATATAAGAGATAAAAATATGAATTAGAGAAAGGCATGGATCACATATTAAAGGAAATAATAGAGCTCATGTACAAATTTCCATATTTGTTGCATTTATGTGTGTCTAACATAACTCTACTTTCAACATCTTGCTTCATGCAACATGCACCATACTTTGAATTTGCAAAGACCTAGGAATTCTCCACCCCCCATTTAAATGACCCTACAAGTTGATTCTTTTAGTTTTTTCACTCTATAATCATAAACGTACGATTATGCATGATGGAGAATCTCGAGCGCTTTCCCTTGTTAATATATTTAACAAGGGAAAGCGCTAGATATTCTCCGTCATGCATAATCGTACGTTGGATTTGGTGATAATTGTCTCCATATTTTGGCTTTAGCATATATTGTGCAAGTGTACTTCAGAAGTATAAGAACGTGGATTGACATTTAATGCTTGTAATTTATCTCACAATTAATTTACCCATTAGGATGCTTTGACCTAGTAACTTGAGAGATGAAAAAGATCCGATCACATTAATGTGAGGATCCATTTTCACAATGAACATTAGGAAAAGACAATATTCATTGCAGTTGGTAATATAGTCAACTAGTAGACTATTCAATTATTAAGAAAGTTGATGAAAGAATGCAAGGAATTTAAGGTTGCATTTCAATTTTGAAAATTTTCTACAATAATTTTTGTAGGATAATTTGTTAATGCAAGTTTCCATAGTTATTTATAATTTTTATTTTAATAGAAAGAGACTTCAACCAAAAATACCCAAGGTTAGTCCCGCGTGTGCCCTTTGAGACACATTAGGTCATCCCACCAATTCATGCCCCATGCTTCATGAGTTGAAGGGTATCCTTCATACCCCTAAAGCACCCCCATTTCTCCCCACTCCATCATGTGATGTTGCCACCTCATCACGTAATAAGGGTTTAAGAACCAACGACCTCTTGTCTATTTATGTGAAACACAAACATTATACACTTGACATTGTCTCAATCTCCGACGATATCAGGATGTGTTGGTCACCCTACATCATGCCTCAATAGTAGCACCACCACTTACACCAACCTCATATGTTGATGATTCCTCTTCCACCATTTATTATGTCACGAACTCTGTTAATTAGTATTTGGCATGCCCTTGAGTGCTCTATGTTAAAGACACTCATCTTATCTATATGTGTCCTGTACTCATCAAATACCATCATCACCGCATGCATCAAGTGACATATCCCCCTCATCAAGATCCCAATCCGCCTAATTTTGGATGCTCCTCATACACTAAGTACCTTGACCATATCACTTAATGCCCACCTCCTAGCATGGTTCCACCACACCAACAAAACTATTGGAGATTCAAACGACCTCACCACTTAGAAAATGATAAGAAATTATTTCACCCCCTTCTACTAACAATACATAGAAAGAATAACATAATTAATAGAAGAGATAAAAATATGAGTTAGAGAAAGGGATGGATCACATATTAAAGGAAATAATAGAGCTCATGTACAAATTTCCATATTTGTTGCATTTATGTGTGTCTAACATAACTCTACTTTCAACATCTTGCTTCATGCAACATGCACCATACTTTGAATTTGCAAAGACCCAGGAATTCTCCACCCCCCATTAAAATGACCCTACAAGTTGATTCTTTTAGTTTTTTTACTCTATAAGCATCGACGTACGATTATGCATGATGGAGAATCTCTAGCGCTTTCCCTTGTTAATATATTTAACAAGGGAAAGCGCTAGATATTCTCCATCATGCATAATCGTACGTTGGATTTGGTGATAATTGTCTCCATATTTTGGCTTTAGCATATATTGTGCAAGTGTACTTCAAAAGTATAAGAACCTGGATTGACATTTAATGCTTGTAATTTATCTCACAATTAATTTACCCATTAGGATGCTTTGACCTAGTAACTTGAGAGATGAAAAAGATCCTATCACATTAATGTGAGGATCCATTTTCACAATGAAAATTAGGAAAAGACAATATTCATTATAGTTGGTAATATAGTCAACTAGTAGACTATTCAATTATTAACAAAGTTGATGAAAGAATGCAAGGAATTTAAGGTTGCATTTCAATTTTGAAAATTTTCTACAATAATTTTTGTAGGATAATTTGTTAATGCAAGTTTCCATAGTTATTTATAATTCTTATTTTAATAGAAAGAGCCTTCAACCAAAAATACCCAAGGTTAGTCCCGCGTGTGCCCTTTGAGACACATTAGGTCATCCCACCAATTCATGCCCCATGCTTCATGAGTTGAAGGGTATCCTTCATACCCCTTAAGCACCCCCATTTCTCCCCACTCCATCATGTGATGTTGCCACCTCATCACGTAATAAGGGTTTAAGAACCAACGACCTCTTGTCTATTTATGTGAAACACAAACATTATACACTTGACATTGTCTCAATCTTTGACGATATCAGGATGTGTTGGTCACCATACATCATGCCTCAATAGTAGCACCACCACTTACACCAACCTCATATGTTGATGATTCCTCTTCCACCATTTATTATGTCACGAACTCGGTTAATTAGTATTTGGCATGCCCTTGAGTGCTCTATGTTAAAGGCACTCATCTTATCTATATGTGTCCTGTACTCATCAAATACCATCATCACTGCATGCATCAAGTGACATATCCCCCTCATCAAGATCCCAATCCGCCTAATTTTGGATGCTCCTCATACACTAAGTACCTTTACCATATCAATGGAATGCCCAACTCCTAGCATGGTTCCCCACCACACCAACACAACTATTGGAGATTCAAACGACCTCACCACTTAGAAAATGATACGAAATTATTTCACCCCCTTGTACTAGAATGCAAGTTAATGCAAGTTTCCATAGTTATTTATAATTTTTATTTTAGAAAGAACCTTCAACCAAAAATACACAAGGTTAGTCCCCCGTGTGCCCTTTGAGACACATTAGGTCATCCCACCAATTCATGCCCTATGCTTCATGAGTTGAAGAGTATCCTTCATACCCCTTAAGCACCCCCATTTCTCCCCACTCCAGCATGTGATGTTGCCACCTCATCACGTAATAAGGGTTTAAGAACCAACGACCTCTTGTCTATTTATGTGAAACACAAACATTATACACAACATTGTCTCAATCTCTGACGATATCAAGATGTGTTGGTCACCATACATCATGCCTCAATAGTAGCACCACCACTTACACCAAAATCTTGTGACATCTTGTCACAAACAAAACCATCAAACTAAAAACAAATCATTTTCTCCTTCAAAGAAAAAAAAATTCACATCATGTGAATATGTCCATGTACTCTTACATATTGGTGTACAAAACCATCAACCAAACAAGTTGACAAAACATGCCTCTTCAAACAACTGACTCTTAGCTCAAATAATAGAGCTCATGTACTTTCTCTAACAAGGGAAAGCGTTAGATAGTCTCCATCATGCATAATCGTACGTTGGATTTGGTGATAATTGTCTCCATATTTTGGCTTTTTGACCCGCAAAACATAATTATTTTAGAAGGGAGGGAAGGAGGGAAACCAATAGCTAATTCTTCTAACTAACCTTGACTAAAATGAGCTAAATTGTACTTTTATACGAACTTGATTTAAATTGTCCACCCCACATTAGGCACCAATGATTATAAGGTAAAAGTGGGGGTATGTATTAATCCTAGAATCATGCTTTACATAAGGTAAAAGTGGGGAACTCATG
The DNA here is from genome assembly GCA_034641835.2 of Pinus albicaulis. Lineage (NCBI taxonomy): Eukaryota > Viridiplantae > Streptophyta > Pinopsida > Pinales > Pinaceae > Pinus > Pinus albicaulis. The sequence continues at coordinate 252,971,438 of CM076573.1, forward strand.
ACGTGTACTATAGATAAAAAAAAACATTTACACTTACCAAAAAATATATGATAAAAATTGACAAACTACATACCCTTAAGCTCAAGGGGATATAGTACACGTAGCCTTCCATATAGATAATGAAAATGATTGTTCTAAGTCTCATGTTGCTTCTCATGTTATTTTATAAACCTTGGTTGGAAAGAAAAATAGGAGGGCTGAAATGTAAGAAATATAGAACATATTGGATTTAACATCCTCAAATTGGATTTTACTCTGAGGTATTGATTTTTTGAAATCTATTTTGTGAATGTTGACCAATAGATATACATCATGGAGGATGAAAGACGAAGATCAACCGAATCCCATATGGAGTCTCGGGGATCGGAGGATGTTCAGGGTATTTAAATATAATCTTAAATCTACATACATGTGTGTACATATGGAATTGATTTTTATACTAACTTTGTGAGTGAAATTAGTTGTTAACAAGTTTCATATTTTAATTTTTAGGAGGCAAGAGGAGAAGGCTTTCTACTCCATCAATGGAGTGTGGCCAAGGTTCAACCGGTCGAGGTAACATGGTGCCGGAAGGGGGTGATATTTATTTCCCCGAAGGCCAGCAATCAATGGCTGCTGGTTCTCAGCAGGGTCGCTGTGGGTCTGGTTCTCAGCAGCATCATTCTGGGGCTGGTTCTCAGCAGGGTCGCTGTGGGTCTGGTTCTCAGCGGCATCATTCTGGGGCTGGTTCTCAGCAGGGTCATGTTGGAGATGATGTTAACCAACAACATAAAGGTTGCCATCAATTTCAATATTTTTTCATTAAATTTTTGCAACTTTTTTTACACATGTTTTTTCTAATATATGAAATTATATATATATTGATGCAGAGGCTCAAAATGTTCGAGCCAGTGGTCAAAAAAGACGCAGGGCAGCGCGCTACATTGAAGAAGAAGGCTGTCAACCTAGCACAACTTATCCGGCTGAGATTACCGATATACCATGGGAAAGGAACATGGCGGAATGCACCTTACAAAGGTGTGAAAGCCTTTATGCAAAATTGCAGACAGATCTCCAGGATTTGACTATACCTGCTGAGAGTAGACAAAGCCTACAGATAGTTGCACATTCATTGAGTGAAATGGTAAAAGTGTACAAAGATTTGGGGCCAACCACTGATTCGTTTGTAGAAGTGATGAGACAGAGAAGAGAAGCAGTGATAGGTCCCGATAAATGGCAGGACATAAAAAAACAAGTTTCAAGACATGACGCTAAGTCAATGTTTAATTTTAAGGAAGGGCCAAAAAGAAAGATGTTGAAGGTGCAGTATTTCAAGCACCCAGACATAGCAAAATATTTGTATAGTCGACATCTTGCGGCCTTTGGAAGGCTTCCATGGAACGATGAGGTTCCTCTTTATTTTGCACAAATGTTTTATGTAGAATTTTTTAAGGGTATAAAACCCGACTACAATGATCTTCCTTCAGAATTTTTTGGCCCGGGGAGAGGTCGATTATGTCAACGTAAGGGCGCAAAGCGAGATGTGGAGTTTCCTCGCCCTGAGCCGCCATTGGTGAGTCGACCGTCTCGAGTCGAAACCTTGCGATCAGAGATGGATGCCACTTCTCAAATAAGTCGTGAAGCAAGAGATGTTATGATTGAAAATGTTCATAGCGGATTGAGTGGAGTCGATCTTGGCTTAAATCGACAAAGAGCACGTCAATATGCACGTGCCAATTTTGTTTATAATACAGATGAGGAGATTTACAACATGAATGTTGAAGATCTCCGAACATACGCAATAAATTGTCGCAATGGTCTGCAAGACCTAATTTTTCGTGAGGAAGAGGGCACCGTAACGGTATGTGTTAGTGACCTTAGGATTTGAAATTATATTTACATATACATGTGTACAATTTGTAATAAATACATGTGTATGTACACATGTATACATTTATTTCTATGTGTACATTAATCTAACAAAAATGTATGATTATATGTTAAAACACCATTTGCAGTTCTCAGGCATGATGCGTGATGAAAATGTTAATATTACGTTCGGGACCTCTGGCTCAAACGATGCAGATGGGTCTGCCCATCATGATATGTTGGCATATGTATTTTAGTGTTTTTTAAGTGACTCTAAAATAAATAATTGTTGCCACACATGTACATGTATGTATATATATAATTCGATAAAATGTTTTAACAGGTACCGATTCCGTCTGATGTTTTGGGGATCCCGGTACCTTCTTCTTCTTTAGGAGATATACCTTCTACTTCATTGGGAGATGACCAAGTATGGACAATTTTTCACAAGTTCAAAATTTATGTTACCTCAAAAAGTTCCATAAAAAATTGAGATATAGAGAGAGAGATCTATATTTTGAGTTATTTAAAATTTTTTGAATATAGGTTTGTATAGAAGATTTTTTTAATCCGAGGACTTTAGCGACGGAGATAGGGACATCCACAGCATTTGAAGAAGTTGTCTTTAGTTCTTTTTTTTAATATTATTGCTCAAATAAGTTTATATATATGTACACACGTGCATTTTCATTTGAAAGTTTTTAATTTATATAAATTATTTATGTATATATATATATATATATATAAATTTATATTTAACTGTACATGTATATTGTACAGGTTACCACTAGAGATGTTTCTATGGCAGATACTCTTCATCAAATGGAGAGTCAACCTTACGAGGTATTGCGCGATTTTTTTGTTATATTTTGTTTTTTACATGAAGTTCTAGATATATATATTCTCGTTAATTTTTAAAACTTCAAATTTTAATGTTCAAGTACATGTACATTGTGTATGTAGGTTTTCCCTTTACAAGATAGCGAGTCAATCGGGACCCAGAGGCTAGATCTTCCATTTGACGGACAAGACATACAGTAGATTTGATTTTATTTCAAAATTTAGATGGTTTTAAAATTTGTTAAACTTTATACAGTTTGATACTTGAGTGAGATTTACAATTTTTGGACATATTTTATTACAATATGTTTTTTGGACATATTTTTGGACATATATGTTAAATGTTTTTGTTGGATAGTTGAATTATAATTGACATGGCATGTGATATTTAATGTTTTAAATGTTTTTGTTAGATAGTTGAATTATAATTGGCATGGCATGTGATATTTAATGTTAAATGTTTTTGTTAGATAGTTGAATTATAATTGGCATGGCATTTGAAGTTTTTAAAACTACATGAATGATGGAATGTGAACCTACATTTGCACATGTGGTAAATTGAAATGTTAAAGTTTGTAACAAGACAATCCCCATTGATTTCATTACATTATATATGTTGATTTCTGATTTGATATAATTGCATACATATGATGGGACATTACTTGTAAAGTCATTGGATTTCATTACATTATATATGTTGATTTCTGATTTGATATAATTGCATACATATGATGGTACATTACTTGTAAAGTCATTGGATTAATAACTTGTTCATTGATTTCAGTTTTCTTTGGATGGTAACAGTACTTTTGTCATGTGAATGTGAAGTAATGTTGTCATTGAATTACATTTGACATTTGATATTTAATGTTAAATATTTTTGTTGGAAATGTTTTTGTTAGATAGTTGAATTATAATTGGCATGGCATTTGAAGTTTTTAAAACTACATGAATGATGGAATGTGAACCTACATTTGCACATGTGGTAAATTGAAATGTTAAAGTTTGTAACAAGACAATCCCCATTGATTTCATTACATTATATATGTTGATTTCTGATTTGATATAATTGCATACATATGATGGTACATTACTTGTAAAGTCAATGGATTTCATTACATTATATATGTTGATTTCTGATTTGATATAATTGCATACATATGATGGTACATTACTTGTAAAGTCATTGGATTAATAACTTGTTCATTGATTTCAGTTTTCTTTGGATGGTTTTAGTACTTTTGGCATGTGAATGTGAAGTAATGTTGTCATTGAATTACATTTGACATTTAATGTTAAATATTTTTGTTGGATAGTTGAATTATAATTGGCATGGCATGTGATATTTATTGTTAAATGTTTTAGTTGGATAGTTGAATTATAATTCTAATGGTATCTGAAGTTTTTAAAACTACATGAATGATAGAATGTGAACCTACATTTGCACGTGGTAAATTGAAATGTTACTTGTAACAAAACAATCCGCATTGATTTCATTATGTAGTATATGTTGATTTCTGATTTGATATAATCGCATGTATGATGGTACATTACTTGTAAAGTCATTGGATTAATAGTGTTCATTGATTTCAGTGTAAGCGCAAAAAATTATTGACAATGTAGAATGATTTTTGTGTTATAATAACTAAACCTAATAATATTGGAGAGCAAGAGAGACTTGAGATATGGTGTTTACTACAAGAGTTTGAGCTAAATATTTAAATGGTTTATCTATCTTTCATAAAATAGTTTAAGATTGATCACAAGAATTAAGAGTTCATGTCTCGGTCCATCATTGGTATGGTCCATCATAGAATGATCATCCATGTCAATGACTCTTAAGTCTATCTTTCCAAACCATGACCCTACTCTCACATGTGTGCTTTTCATGACACCCGTCGTGCTACTTTTATCCTTGAGTTGACTGCCTTGAAAGCACTCAACTCTTTCTCGATGCTAGCCTTCCTCTTTCTAAGAGATGAAGCTGCCTTTCGACTTGGGAAGCTATGGGTAGCCCCGTGTCTATCAAAGCAGAGAACTTTTTCCCATGTACGGTTGTAGACATGAATCTCAAGTCCAAGGAACTTTCATCATCATTCCTCCTTGTCTTGTGCCTTAATTTCGCAATCTTCTTCAACATTTCCTCTTCCAATATGTTTTTCGAACTAGCCCTTGGCTTAGCAGTGCTTTTCACATATCTCTTCTCATGAAGCTCCATATATAACAATTTGATCCTAGGCTTGCTTGAATTGGTTCAAGCTCTTTCTTTTTCGAATTCTGTCTAATTGCTCCAATACGACATATATTGACTCCTTCCAAACGAAGTGCACCAATCCTCTTAGTGTGGTCGTCTTCTTTTCCAAGTGTGCCAACACATGCATTTTCTTTCTTCAAACCAATAGGTTTCGGATCAAGAAAGTCCCTCTTGATCTTATCTTCCATGTTCTTGACTTTACCCCGCAACGTGGTGCTTATTTCCTTCAAGTGAGCCCTTTCCATAAAGAGTTCCTGAAGTCTTTGTTCACCTTGTCGTATCTCCATGTCAAGCTTTTCAATTGCAGCAGTTTGTCTAGAAAGTCCATCCTTGGAATTTCTTGCGTGAAAAACCAAGTAGGTTGAACCAACGTTGGTCTAGTGCATTGGAATTCATTAAAGAATTGGTCATTGGCGCAGCTTCAAGCTAGGAGTGAGCATCGTCACCAACCTACATTGAATATTTTACACTCCCTATGGTGAATGATACTTTAAATTGATTGACAGTCTAAGACTTTCGATTTTTTTCGAATGCCAAATGATCTTACAAAGTGAGTATTTATAATATTCTAGTAGGTCATTCGGCGACAACTTTTACCAAAAACTTGAAACGACTTTGGCGTGTGATATTTAATTTGTTAAATGTTTTTGTTGCATTGTTGAATTATAATTGGCATGGCTTAACAGTGCTTTTCACATATCTCTTCTCATGAAGCTCCATAGAACAATTAGATCCTGGGTCTGCTTGAATTGGTTCAAGCTCTTTCCTTTTCGAATTCCGTCTAATCGCTCCAATACGACATATATTGACTCCTTCCAAACGAAGTGCACCAATCCTCTTAGTGTGGTCGTCTTAGTGTGGCGTGTGATATTTAATTTGTTAAATGTTTTTGTTGGATTGTTGAATTATAATTGGCATGTGGCATGTGAAGTTTTTAAAACTCCAGTTTTTGATGGTTTCAATCTACATTTTGCATGTGATATTTAATGAAACTTTAAATGTTAAATGTTTTAATGATGCACAATATATAATCGAAAGGGTTTTAAGACTTAAAGTTTTGGATGGTTTCAATTTACAACTTAAAGTTTTGGATGGTTTCAATTTACAACTTAAAGTTTTGGATGGTTTCAACCTACATTTTCACATATGGTAAATTGAAATTATGTTACTTGCAACAAGACAATCCCCATTGATTTCATTGTATATGTTGATTTATAATTTGATATAATTGCATGTATGATGGTACATTACTTGTAAAGAAATTGGATTAATAATGTTCATTGATTTTACTTTAAGCGCAAAAAATTATTGATAATGTCTAGAACGATTTTTGTGTTATAATAATTAAACCTAATAATATTTGAGAGCAAGAGAGATGAGGTATGGTGTTTACTACAAGAGTTCGAGCGGGGCATTCAGTGACAACTTTTACTAGAAACTTGAAACAAAGAGAATCTATCTTTGGCTAGGACATCATGTAAGATGCTCGACATAAACAGTAAAATTGTACTTAAAAGCCGAGATTCGGGCAAGAGGGGACAACCACTTGTTATCTCGTCCCTTGGAGGCTAGGCCATATGGGGACCGAATCTGACTTTACAAAATAAAGTGAAATAGTTTGTACCATATGGTCGGAGAACATATACAAAAACAATTAATATACAAGAATAATTAATTTCATTCTAGAATATATATATCCAATACATATTTAACATTTTTAATCAATGCACATGTATAGAAAAACTATTTTTAGTGGAAACTAGAGCACGTGCTTGTACCCAAACAATTTGTAACATTTGCAAACCACAAATAACATAAGCAGTTCAATTTTTAGTTGAGTACTGAAAGGTTTAAAAGATAATAAATTGTTGTCCCGACACTTCACTCAAAAAAATTCTAATGGAATTCCATCCTCAATAATCCGTTCATGATCGGATTTTGACATTTTCCATTTCTTAATTTTTTATTTTTTCTTTGATTGAACTTCTATCAACTTTATGCGTGCTGCACACACCAAGTGACTATATTGACAGCTTATGGAATCAGGTTCATAGTCTTCGAAGTAAACAAAGTCTCCACTTTCACGAGTTTGTTTGAAAAAATAACCTTTCAGTATAATAGACCCTTTGTCATACTGAAATCCGTGATCATTATAGTCTTGGAATAATTTCATTTTTTGTTCAGTGCAACGCATCAAATAATACTTCACATTTTCATCGTTGTCAATAGGTGCAATTACAGCAAAAACATCTCCTGCACAATAAAATAAATTTAACATTTAATTATGCATATTTAAATTTAAATTTGTAAATCTTTAAATCATTAAAGAGTAATTCAATTGTTACCTTCTCTAACAAGATCAGAAACTCGATCACCATCGGATGATATTGTAGTTTCCTCTGATTCCATTTCTTCAATCATTGCAACAGACATTTTTCCCTTTGTATTTAGCTCTGTAAGTTTCCAATCGTTCACATACATTTTGTTTTCACAGATGTCATTGGATTTTGTGTTGTCTATGCAAACATCACAAAAACAAGAATATTTTCTTTTATCCAATGCAAACACATTTGTGGACAATTTTGTTTGAATTGAATGCAATTTTCGAGTCCCTTTTATTGTTCCAACTTCATTTCCAATTGATCTATTTACGTCTCCGATTCCAATATGCCAGAAAAACCTTTATATGGAAAATTAGGAAAAGAATTTGTAAATACGATATCAAAATACAATTAAAAATAATCATTGCATGATAAATGTACAATGTTTAAAATTAGATTACCAATATAAATTAAATTGAATGTACCTTTGCACTTCTCGTGATGGGTTAATCTCATGGCTTAGAGCATTTTTGCACCATTGAACAACTTCTTCAGCGTTTGCAAGTCGGCGTGCAAAGTGGTTCATTTGATATTTTCGAAGTGCTCGTTTTATGCATGCTCCTGCACCGTCATGTTCTCCTTTTCCATGGCCAGTCTCAAAGAAATTCCAACAATGTTTAATGGAGGTTTTCTTATGAAGACGACACAACCAAAAAAATGATCGTGCAAATTTGAATTGACCTGCGCATCCGTCTGACCATATTCAATGTTCATTGAATGTTATTCCACGATTTTTCAATGAATCATAAATTTTTCCAAAACAATGTTGTACAAAACATGTATCATGCGTACGATCGTCACTGATATAAAAATGATATTCTTTAATGATATGTCGATTTTCACTCGTGCTTTCTATATGATCGACATTTTGTTCAGCATGTCTATATAGAATATGAACGAGCATGGAGGATTGGTCAGAGTGATAGTATTCACTCTGAATTTCTTTTTGTGGAGCAAATGTGTAGTTTTCTGCAAAATCAATCACTGAAAAAATGGTTCCTGGTGGAAAAACTTCACGAGATTTTTTGAATTGCAAGTCTTGCCATCGAGCTTTATGGGAATGCATGGTGTATTTGTAAATTTCTGCTTCAAACTTTCTCAAAAAGTCTATTAGAAAATTTTCGTCTTCTCGTAATTCGATTCTTTTAACACTATCTGCACTTTGAATCGATGTACTGGTATATTCGTATCTCTTCCATTTCACTTTCATGTTGGACAATGATTGATCATTTATATCAATACGATATTTGTTTTGAAATTTAGTCAAATTTCCACAATCATCGTATTTTTTACCACCAACACATTTCTTTTTGTAAAATAGTTCATCGCTTTCTCTTTCACATAGAATTTGAGATATGAATTCACGGATAGTGGAAGGAGGAGGTGAATCATTCCATAATGTTCTACCGAAATCAAGGAATGTGTCATAATATAACTCAAATTCCACATGATAACGGCAACAACAAGTGTCGCGTACGGTGATAGGTTTTACATACCATGGTTTTTGTTGAACAAAAGCACTGAGTGAAACTTGAATTCGACGATTCTCTTCTTTGAACTTGTTGAATAACTCTATTTGAGTGGTTTCCAAGAGATGTTTTTCATGTTCTTCGTATTGATTTCGTGCTATTCTTCTTTGCATCACATGTCTTGCAGTGGGTGAAACACGCGAATTGTTCTTCCAATATTCATATGTTATTTTTTTAACATCTTCTCCAAGTCTATCTTTGTATGGTTGCCTACAAATAGCTCTCCAACAAGCGAGTTCATCATTTACGTCTATTTGCAGTCGAAATTTTCGATGTTTGTGCAGAGTTTTTCGCGAGTTTCCCAGTGCTCGTGCCATAGATGCTAGATTCAAACGATTCTCTTGAGTACTTGGTGAAACCATTGCCATTTGTATTCCTCTACGTATATTTGAAACATTTTTATCTCTAGATCTCCTAATTGACTCTATAGCACTACTCATATTTTTTATAACCTCTTCTTTCATTTTTTTATCTTTGGTTGATTTTTGAATACCCAATAGTGTCGTCGCTTCTTTTAATTTCCTTGATGATAAGAGACATTTCAACATTTGAGCTTGAACTGTCACCTCAGTTTTGAAAAACATTTCCAAAATTTTCTCGACACGATATCGTATAAAATAGTCAGGTTTTTTATCTCCATATGTGTGAGTGTCGACATTTTCTAACATCTCATTATCGATAGTGATTTCATCTGTACATATTCGAAAAATAGTACATATTCAATAAATAACTAAATTAATAAATATGTCAATAAATATTAGGAAAATTTTAAATATATCAATAGATCATAATATCTACATTTACATACCCGATTCAATTTCTGCTTGAGGTTGATTTTCTTCTTCAATATTTTGAGGAGTGTCTCTGTCTGTTTACATTAAACAAAATATTTTTCAAATTAGTTCATCAAATAAAAATTAAGCTTCACATTGTACATTGGGAAAACTTTAAAAATATATCAATAGATCATAATATTTACATTTACATACCTGCTTCAATTTCTGCTTGAGGTTGATTTTCTTCTTCAATATTTTGAGGAATATCTCTGTCTGTGTACATCAAACAAAATATTTTTCAAACTAGTTTATCAAATAAAAATTAAGCGTTACATTTTACATTAGGAAATTTTTAAATATATATCAATAGAGCATGTAATATTTACATTTACATACCTGCTTCAATTTCTGCTTGAGGTTGATTTTCCTCTTCAATATTTGAGAGAGCTTCTAACTTTCTTTTGCGATATTGTCTCGTCTCTTCTCTACGTTCCTCGGGCTTTCTTTTTTCGATCATATTTTCTCACACAAGTTCTTCGATTTCCCATGATAATAGGGTATGAGGTTCAAAAAATTTCCTTTAAAAAATTAGACAATAACTCAATTACAAACAATATCACAAAAGATTTAATTTAAAAAAAATCTTTTCTAAAAAATACGTAATCCAATCCAAAACACGTACATATCTCTAAGAAAAATCACACCGCCTCCAAGAAATGTCTTCCAAAAAAATTCTTTAAATCTTAAAATGTAAAGAAAAATTTTTGAACAAAAAAGCTCAAAAGATTTATTTCAACAAAAAACACGTACATACCTCAAAGAAAAATCACGTCGCCTCCAAAAATGTCTTCCAAAAAAGTTTTTTAAATTCAAACTTTGAACCTCCAAGAAAAATCACGCCGCCTCCAGAAAATGTCTTCCAAAAAATTTTTTTGACCCCAAACTTTGAAGAAAAATTTTTGAATTCAAAACAAGTTGTAAGATGAAATGAAGTGCGAAATGTGCGAAAATTGTGAATCATTTCGCGGCAATTTATATTGACCGCGAAATGTGTGTTTTGTAGGGGGCTCCACAAAAAAATCCGGCCGACGGAAAATTACACAATAGTTCGGCCGAACTTTTGATAATAAGTTCGGCCGAACTATTAAGGCGTTAGTTTTAGCGGCCCATAAACGGAAAACATAGTTCGGCCGAACTGTCGCTAATAGTTCGGCCGAACTATCGAGTCACTGATTACGCAGAGCCAAGCTCTGAAAACGGTTCTGCAACTTTGGACTGATTAAACTCCATGAAAACTTGTTAATTAACTGTCGGAACCAAGACAAGCATTTTCAGAATTGAATCTACTTTCAGGAAATATAAATTTTATGAAATTTCGTAAACGTTTATTAATTTTAATTATTTTTCTAATAAAATGAGTGCAAACAATTTTTGAGGGTCATCGTGATTCAGTGAAATCAAAATTTTGTATCTCCCAAAATACATTGTAAAAAAAATTTAAAAAATTATGGAGCATTACATTGGTCCGTTGACCGTAATGGGTAGCTTTTAGATTTTTAGTTTATAACTTGTATGTTAAGAAATTTGTTGCCACACGAAACATATAAAAAATACGCAGTTTTTCGTATTAGACCAGTTCAAAAAATTCTAGTAATTATGATATGCATCCATTGGCTTTGTAAATATGATGAAACCAAATTAGACTCTGTCTAGATTGTTGTAACACATTTTGTTTTTTCAAAAACAAGAATTTTCAATGAATACAACGTTGCCACATAACATGACTACTTATGAATTCTTCGATTGTTAAGAAACACACACTCAAAGAAACGCTAAGTTGACATATCAAATCCGCATAAAAAAATTTCAAAAAATAAGTAATAGAAAGCTAACAAAATTTCTCACAAATTTTATTTTTACCGCAAAATGAAATTCTACACGGAAAAATTGTTATAGTTTGCAGAAAGTTGAAGAACCCAAAAAAATGAAAAAATTTTCTCAAAAAAGGGCAAAAAGTGTAACCCAGCTTCACATTTTCACCCATTATATATATATATTATTTAAAAATATAACACACCCTAATAAACCATTATTAAGCGAAAGATAATGCTTTATTTGATGAAATATATATATATATATATATATATATATATATATATATATATATATATATATATATATATATATATATGCATTTTATGTATATATTAATAAATTTTATTTAAAAAGATAACACACCCTAATAAACCATTATTAAGCAAAAAATTGATCAATAGCAATAAGATATTTTTGTTATCGAAATGGTTATTGAGGGAAAGATTCTTCGAGGGTTTCCTGATTTTTAGGATATATTAAATGGGATTTACAAGAAATAAAATTGAAGAACATTTAACTATATGTCTTTACAAATTATAGCTAGACAACTAATAAAAATACAAATCAAACTCTCCACGTTTAGACATATGCATTCATCCAACCGTAAACGAGCGGGTTCCATGTCCTTCGAAGTCTAAGTTTTAGGGCGTTCGAGATCACCAAGATAAGAAACAAACGAGCGGGTTCCATGTCCTTCGAAGTCTAAGTTTACACATTCACCCTTTTAAGTATATATGTCGTTTGTGCCTGGTCTTACCTCACGTAGGGCCGTGTTTGACCTGAGGCACTACTTTACGGATTGCCTTTGTGAATCCACATGTCTTACGAAGACATCAACGAGTGGAGGGTAGTATGAAAAAGGAAGCAGAGTTGACTTTGAATAGTTGAAGAAGTTGAGCCTGTTGGAAATATTGAACAAAAACAATAACACAGGGATGCTTTCTCCACAACATAGAGAATGCACAATATTGCGGAATAAACAATACACAGACAAAGAACAATTACGTAGAAGAGGAACAAACTTCTGTTTCTATTCAACTCTATGTAAACAAATGAAATTACATTTCTTATACAAAACAACCGAAGCCTGTAAAAACTAAATCTATTCAATGCAATTCAATTGTTGAATGGACGTTCAACAACTTCTCGTCCTTGGGGTGTCAAAAAACTCATTTCTTCATTAAACGATGTTCAAACTGTATTTCAGTTTATACATGACAACACATAAAAACGTGTTCAAAACACAAAAGCCCAAACCTAAAGTTTTGTCGTTTTTAGCTTTCAAATCACGTCATGTCTGATGCTCCATCGCAGATCGCAGATCGACGATCTTAACAATTAACATATGTGTGGACACGGGTAAATACAAAACCTTGCGATGTTCAATCACATCGTAATACAAATAACATACCCTGAGGAACTCTAACACTAAACATAAAGCTTTGCGGACAAACAGCTCAACTTGCAGGATTTTATAGGTACACATAAAAGGTTGCGGGTTGCGCCTGTAGGAAAAAGGTATGTTTAAATGTGGTGGTTCAAAGAACTAAACACAGAGTATGGCCTAATACTTTGTTTGTTGTGGTTGCGTGGAAACACCTTCAGCTTTATGGATTCTGTACTTGTCCTTCTCTGCTACAAAATTGATGAAGTGTGGGCTATTGCCACTAATTATTCGTGGCGGTGGTTGAGAGTATAATTCCAACACTCTCCCTTAATCACAACTGCCGCCATTAGTCATTCCTAGACATTGTCTGAGATAAACAAAACTCTTATGTCCTAATGGCTTTGTGAGGATATCAGCAAATTGTTCCTTTGTCGCGCAATGTTACAAAACAATCTCACCATTGTTAACCAATTCTCTTATAAAATGATACTTTGCATCAATATGATTTTTTCTCTTATGGAAAACAAAATTCTTTGATAATGTAATTTTTGAGCTATTATCACAATAAGTTATGGCTCATTTGTCTTGCTCATGACACAAATCTCTCAGCATCCTTCTCATCCATATTGCTTGGCATGTTACTACTGTTGCTGCCACATATTCAGCTTCTATTGTTGATAATTCAACTATTGGTTGCTTTTTGGAAGCCAATGAACTAGCTTCCGATCCCAAATGAAATACATACCCAGATATGCTCTTTCTATCATCTACACTTCCTGCCTAATCACTGTAAGTGTAACCAATCAATTTAAAATTATTAGTTGAGGATAATAAAACACTACACTCCTTTGTTCCATTCACATACCTCAATATTCTCTTCGCTGCTTGCCAATGTGTATCCTTTGGTGTCTCCATGGATCTGGAAATTAAACTTACAACATACATAATATTAGGCCTAGTTGCAGTCAAATACATTAGACTACCAACTATGCTCTCATACAATGTCGGATCGAAATTCTTGCTGCAATCTTCTTTGCTTAATTTTCACCCCATGACTGTTGGAGTTACAGCTGCTTTGTTGTGCTACATGTTAAACCTCTTTAAAAATTCTTCAACATATTTTTCTTGGGAAATGAAAATTCCTTTTCATTTTTCTTTACTTCAATACCTAAAAAATATCTCAATAACCCTAATTCAGTCATTTCAAATTCACTCTTCATGACTGCTTTAAAATCAGCAATGAGGGAAACTTCATTGCCTGTAAAAATTAAATCATCTACATATAAAACCACAATAAGGATCTTATCATCATTTTCTTTAATTTAGAGTGTGAGTTCACCATCACATTTTTCAAACCCATTATCCATCAGGTAAGCATCAATCTTGTTGTACCATGCTCTTGGTGTTTGCTTCAGCCCATAAAGAGCTTTCTTCAACTTACATACTTTGTGCTCTTGGCCTTATATCTCATAGCCAGGAGGTTTTTCAACATATACCTCCTCTTTCAACACTCCATTCAAGAATTTTGATTTCACATCCATTTGATAGACTTTCCAAATTTTCTATGCTGATATGGACAACACTGTCCTCACTGTCTCTATCCTTGCAACTGGTGCAAAGGTTTCCTCATAATATCTTTCTTGTTGCTGCTTGTAGCCTTTGATAACAAGTCTTGCTTTATGCCTTTCTATCTTGCCTTCAACATTTCTTTTGGTCTTTTAGACCCATTTCACTCCAATGACTTCTTTACCTTATGGGAAGTCCACTAATTCCCATGTATCATTCTTTTCTATTGCTCCAATCTCTTCATTCATTGATTCAATCCATTTTTCTTCTTTTAATACATCTTCAAAATGGATTGGGTCATCAACATGACAAAACAAAGCAAATAAATTATTTAGACCAATATTATTAGTTACTTCTCCTTGCTCATAAATTTCACTCAAATTTCGGAATCTTGGTCTTCTTGGTGTGCTAGGAGTTCCACTTGAACTCGAGGGAGTTTCAGATCCAAGTGGTGTGCTTGGAGAAGCACTTCCTTGATTTTTCATTGTTTCTCTATTGCTTGCTTGTGGTGTGCTCTGCTGAGCTTGTGTAGGTGGAGGAGGAAGCACCATGGAGGAATTATTTTCTTCAATCAATTCATTTTGCTCTTCGGAAGACATACATGTCTTCACATTCATCGTCTTCTCTAAAATTCCATCCCAAGCTTCTTCTTCAATGAATTTCATATCTCTGTTGATTATTACCTTCTTGGTTGATGGATTATAGAGTTTGTAGGCCTTGGATTCATCACTGTATCCAACAAAGATATATTTCTCCCTTGTTCTCCAACTTCTTCCTTAGCTGATCTGGGACATGTGCATATGCCACACATCCAAATACTCCCATGTGAGTGACAAACTGCTTTGTTCCACTCCATGCTTCTTCCGAAACTCTGTTCATGATAGCTTTGGTTAGACATCTATTTGAAATATAAGTTACACAATTTACAACTTCTTCCCAATACTCATTTGGAAAATTCTTTGCCTTCAGCATACTTCTGACCATGTCCATGATGGTCCTATTCTTTCTTTATGCAACATCGTTTTGTTGTGGTGTCTACCTGGTGGTAAACTACTTGTGTATGTCGTGCTCTCTACAGAAATGTAGGAAGTCTTTAGAGATATACTCTCCACCTCTGTCAGTTCTCAGCACTTTTATATAGTGCCCACTTTGCTTCTCAACAAGAGCTTTGAAGTGGTAGAACTATTCAAACACTTCACTCTTCTATTTCAGAAAATAAACCCATGTCTTTCTTGTATAATCATCTATAAATGTCAAGACATAATGACTGCCAGCTAATGATGGAATTTGCATTGGTCTACATAAATTTGAGTGGACAATCTCTAAGGGTGCCTTTGCCCTTATACTCTTTCTTGCTGGAAATGATTCTCTGTGTTGTTGGGAGAAATGCATTGCTTTTGATCTTATAGACCCATTTCACTCCAATGACTTCTTTACCTTGTGGGAGGTCCACTAACTCCCATGTATCACTCTTTTCTATTTCTCCAATCTCTTTATTCATTTCTTCAATCCATTTTTCTTCTTTTAATGTATCTTCAAAATGGATTGGGTCAGCAACATGAAAAAACAAAGAAAATAAAGAATTTAGACCAGTATTATTATTTACTTCTCCTTGCTCATAAATTTCACTCAAATTTCTGAATCTTGGTCTTCTTGGTGTGTTTGGAGATCCACTTGAACTTGAGGGATTTTCAGATCCATGTGGTGCGCTTGGAGAAGAACTTCCTTGATTTTGCACTTCTGCTCTATTACTTTCTTGTGGTGTGCTCTGCTAAGCTTGTGTAGGTGGAAGAGGAGCCACCGCAGATGATTTATTTTCTGCAATCAATTCCTTTTACTCTTTGTGAGACACACATGTCTTCACATTCATCGTCTTCTCTAAAATTCCATCCCAAGATTCTTCTTCAATGAATTGCACATCTCTACTAGTTATTACCTTCTTGGTTGATGGATTATAGAGTTTGTAGGCCTTGTATTCATCACTGTATCCAACAAAGATACACTTCTCCCCTTGTTGTCCAACTTCTTCCTTAACTGATCTGGGACATGTGCATATGCCACACATCTAAATACTCTCATGTGAGTGACAAACTGATTTGTTCCACTCCATGCTTCTTTCAGAACTCTGTTCATAATAGCTTTGGTTGGACATCTATTTAAAATATAAGCTGCACAATTTACAGCTTTTGCTCATTACTCATTTCGAAAATGCTTTGCCTTCAACATACTTCTGACCATGTCCATGATGGTCCTATTCTTTCTTTCTTCAACACCATTTTACTGTGGTGTGTACCTTATGGTAAATTGCTTGTGCATGTTGTGCTCCCTGCAGAAACGTAGGAAATCTTTGGAGATATACTCTCCAGATCTGTCAGTTCTCAACACTTTTATGTAGTGCCCACTTTGCTTCTCAACAAGAGCTTTGAAGTGGTAGAACTGTTCAAACACTTCACTCTTCTGTTTCAGAAAATAAACTCATGTCTTTATTGTATAATCATCTATAAATGTCAAGACATAATGACTTCCAGCTAATGATGGCATTTTCATTTGTTCACATAAATTTGAGTGGACAATCTCTAATGGTGTCTTTTCCCTTATACTCTTTCATACTAGAAATGATTCTCTTTTTTGTTTGCCCAAGATGCAGCCTTCACATAGGATGTCTGGTTTCTCTATGAGTGGTAATCCCTTTACCATCCCTTTTCTATGCAACAAGTTCAGACCTCCAAAATTGAGATGTCCAAGTCTCAAATGCCATAACCAGTTTTCATCTTTCACTTCTTCTTGAAATACCTCTTGTGTGGCTGCTGCTACAACACCTCCTTCCTTCAAGTATGTTCTGATACTGAGAGGAAACATCATATTGCTTGTCATATGCACTTCTGCAATGACCCTTTTACTTGGAGGTATGTTCATGATTGTACACACATCATGCTTAAAAAACACATTGTAGCCCTTATTCAAAAACTGTACAATGCTTATAAGGTTACATTTTAGGCCAGGTACATAATAGAAAGCTGGCACAAACTTATTCTCTCCCTTCCTTGTTAGTATTGACACTCTTCCTTTCCCCATGAAAAAGACTTTACTATCAGTCCCCATTGTCACTTCAGATTTCACATTCTCATACAGATTGGCAAACATTGCTATGTTTCCATTCATGTGGTTACTACAACCTGAGTCTAAGAACCATACATCTTCTTGTTTTTATTGTGCTACATTACAAGTTAGAAGCACATTACTCTGGTTATAATTTTCTCTTGTAATATTTACATTTGGTTTATTACACATGTCATTTTGTTTCTTACTATATTCATTGGCATAATGCCCATAATTTTTACAATAATGACATTGGAATTGGGATTTATCATACCTTTGTCCTTGTGCTTGATTTTGGCTTGAGCCTTCGCTTGAGCTCTGGTTTCCACCCCTTCCACTTATGCTTGCAGGGCTGCTTTTTCCACCTCTTTGTGGGATTATTCTTGTTCCTCACTAGTTTGATCTTCCTCGATCTCTACCTCAACCAAAAGACATTTTTGCCTTGAAAGCATGCTCCAATGAGGAGTTCGTTGCTCTGTTCAGTCTATGCTCATGAGACACCAGGGATCCATGCATTTCATCCACTGAAAATTGTGAGAGATCCTTTGTCTCTTCTATGGCCACTAATATGGAATCAAATCTTGTTAGTAGACTTCTTAAGATTTTCTCCACTATTCTTCTTTCCTCAAGTGTCTTTGCATGAGACCTTATCTAGCTAACCAACCCAATCACATGTGTGAAGAATGAGTCTATGTTGTCAGACTCTTTCATACAGAGAGTTTCAAAATCTCTCCTCAGAATTTGTAATTTTGTTGTCTTCACCTTCTCCATGCCTTGATAGGTTGTCTTGAGAATATCCCATGCCTCCTTAGACTTTTTTGTTATTTTAATCCTTGGGAAAATACTCTCATGTACTCCTTGAAAGATATTGAAGGAGGCTTTGGAGTCATTTTTCCTATTATCTTTCAGAAAGTCTCTTTCTGTTGCTGTCAAAGCAATAAGTGTTGTTGCATCTGCTGGTTTTGGAAAGCCATTTTCCACCAGCTCCCATATATATTGTGATGAAAACAGGGCCCTCATTTTAATGGCCCAATAATCATAATTTTTACCATTGAGCTTTGGCAATTGTGGATTTTTCAGGCTTCTGTCTGCTGCTACCATTCTGACTGTGTAAACAAACAATCAACTTGACTGTGTAAAACAAAATCTTTCTCACTGCTGGAGAAATCCACTTCTCAAACCGATCTTACAACTTCTTTAGCAAAGAGAGCTTGTTCTTTTATTGAGAGCCTAGACCTGCTCTGATACCATATTGGAAATATTGAACAAAAACAATAACACAGGGATGCTTCCCCCACAACACAGATAATGCACAATACTGTGGAAATGAACAATACACATACAGGCAGTGATTACACAGGAGAGGAACAAACTTCTGTTTCTATTCAAATCTATGAAAACAAATGAAATTTCATTCCTTATACAAAATGGGCAAAGCCTGTAAAACATAAATCTATTCAATGCAATTTGATTGTTGAATGGGTGTTCAACAACTTCTCGTCCTTGGGCTCTCAAAAGACCCATTTCTTCATTACACGATGCGCAGAACGCATTTTAGTTTATACAAGACAACACATAAAAACACGTTTAAAACATAAAATCCCGAACCTAAAGTTTTATCTGTTCTGGATTTGAAATCACGTTGCGTTCGACGTCCATCGCAGATCACAAATCGACGATCTTAAAAATTAACATATACACGAACACGGGTAAATACAAAACCTTGCCATCTGCGATTTCAATCGTATTGCAATACAAATAACATATCCCATGGAACTTTAACGCTAAACATAAAACTTTGCGAGCGCGATGTGTGATAGCATGATCGCGTCTCAAAACAAACAACTTAACTTGTGGGATTTTATGAGTAAACATAAAAGGTTGCGGGTTGTGCTTGTGGGCAAAAGGTAAGTTTAAATGTGGTGGTTAAAAGAAATAAATGCATAGTATGGCCTGGTACTATGTTTGTTGTGGTTGCATGGAAATGCCTTTGGCTCTATGAATATGTGCTTGTCATTCTCTGCTACAAAATTGATGAAGTGTGGGCTGTTGCCACTGCTTATTCATGGCGGTGGTTGGGAGTATAATTACAATAGAGCCACTAGAGTTTCCATCTACCAACCATGTAAGAAACATGAAGGAATTTAAGAGAGGTGGTTTTTGGGTTCACTTTGAGGGGTGGCCCAGATGTACCAAAGACATCAACGTACACAGTGAACACTTGGCACAAAGTGATAGACATACCTACGAGAATAAAGACGAACTGTATATGAAATAGCTTGTAAAGTAAAAATATAGGAGACTTAGACATTCTAAATATGCCTCTCTTTTTGTATGTTGAAATTTTATTTGAACAAGAGCAACTATCCAATTATGTTCTAGAGACAATGCTATATATAGAATACTCAATACTTGGAATAGAGGATAAAGATAGAAATGTATATGAAATAGTATGTATTGCAAAGTCAAAGGAGATTGAAACCATCTAAATATGTCTCTCTTTTAGTAGGCTCAAAATTTCATTGAACGAGGAAAACTATCCAAAATTCCAGATGTTTGGCATTAGTTAAAATTTGTGTAATTAATAAGAATGTTTGAAGTTGTTCACTTTGGTAGAGCATCACGAATGTTGTAAATAGTCTTTGATTCTATGCCTAACATCAATTGGTATCAGATCTAAGTTAAGCTCTAAGTATGATCATTAGTTCGCAAGAATGTTTCTATAGAATGTGGTGGAGGAAGGACTTGAGAGAAGTAGTTTAAAAAGATTATTGGAAGGCAACTTGTGGAAAACTGAATCCATGGTAAGACTCGTGATTTCTATTCAAGTAAAGGGTTACTAGACAAATTGTGTGAATGTTACTGCTAAGAGGAGAAACAACAAAAAGAGGTGTTGGGAATCAAGCAATGGAGAAACTAAGAAAGAGGACAAAATAATTGGAAAAATGAAGAATTGGGTATATGCTTAAATAGAATTAGAAACAAAAGAAGAGATTGAAAAGGAATGAAATATTGAGGATGAGATTCCTCTATATATTTGATATGTTTTATACGTTTTCTGAAGGACAAAGTGAGTGTAAGGGTGAATTCTTCATTCTAAGATGGTAGTTTGAAGGATAATTCTCTCATTCACTAGATAGGGAAGTTCAAAATGTACTTTTGAGTACGAGAATGTTAAAGGCCCCAATTGGATTTAACTTTCCATAAAAAATCTAAAATAAAATGTTTCACTTTGGTGGTTTATTCTACAAAACAATATGGTAAACAACTGACATGAGAATATTGAAGCTAGAGGAAGATGGTGAGAAAAATGCCTACCTAGTGCTAGTAGAATCATCAAGATAATGGTGAAAGCCAAAGGCACACTTTCTTTGAAAAAAATAAAATTGATCTCTTCTTAAGATATTTAGCAAGGAATTTAGATCTCTTAACATATAATGATAGCATTGATCACATGTACCACAATATTTCCACAACCCTATCCACTACCATCAACAAATTCTCTACCGAGATATCATATAAAAAGAACAATAAAACTTCCAACCCTTGTGGTATGATAAGGATTGTAAGCTTGCCAGGAAATGAATTAGAGATGCCACTAAAAAAATTGTTGAGCTTGATAAAATAAGTGTGTACAAAGCTCTTATAAAAGAGAAGAAAATATACTATATAAATAAGAGATAAGGGTGCCTCCTTCACCTCTCTAAAACTAACCCTAGAAAGTTTTGGAGGAATATTTTTTTCCCTAAATCGAAAGAAGATAATTTGATAGGGATATATATCTTAAGAATCTTTATGACTCCCATCATCAATGGAAACATCGTAAACACTCCTATAGACAAAGATATATTTTCTTTGGAAAACATGGAGTTTTGGACTAAGAAGCTAGCTAATGGGAAAGCTAGGGATATTGAAGGTTACCAAGATGAAATTTTCAAAATGGGAAGGTATATCCTCATCCCTCATATACACAAACTCCTCAATTTATAAATCACCATACTCCCTATTGATAATTTACCATACTCCTCAATTTATAACTTACAACCACAAGATTAAGGTAAATACTCCCTACCTTATTCCCTTGATTGAAGCTAGTCTCTCCCCCATTGAGAGCATGGTTATGTTTAGGTATATGATGTACAAGAAGAATTTATAGAACATCGAAGCTAAGAGGATCCCCAAGATTACTTCTAACTCTAGTCAAAACCCCCACCCTTGGTTCAAGGGAGGATCATACAAGTATGTCAAATCCTAGCTTGACCATTAGGGGATAAAGGAGGAGATCATCTCGGAGAATGAGGATAATATTAAAAAAGAAAAGGAAACTAGGATGTTATAAGGAGGTGATCAACCCTTCTTCCTAACCAAAATTATCTTTCTTCCTTGACTAGTACTAAGAATAAAATAAACATTGCCAAGATTATAACTATTTCTCATGAGCTTAGAAGTGAAACCACTAATTGGTCTATTCCCACAGCTAAAAGTTCAGACAAAAATCAATTTTTATTTTTTTTTAATTTATGTTTTTTTTTTAATTATTTAATTTCATATATATATATATATATATATATATATATTAACTTAAACTGAAATTGTAAATAATTAAATAAAGTATTAATAAATAAGAAAACATAAGAGTAATAATTTAAGTTGGAAAAGAAGAGAGAGAAAAAGAAAATGGAAATCATGTGCATATTGAGAGCTCCACCCCAAAAAGAGATTAAATAACTAATTACATAACTACATATTATATGTGTTAAGAGATCGAATACTCGAATGCGCAAGTTCTGCAAACTTTAGACGTATTGTATTGAACCTTTTTTTTTTGTTTCCATTTCATGATTTATTTGAGTAATAGATATAATCAAAGTGTTGTAAACAGTCAGTGATATCAATTCAGGTTTAATAAATAAATGAGTGAAGAGTGGAAAAATCCGGCTAAAATAAGTATGCTTATGTGTTTCCTATATTTGTTAGAAATGAAACCTGGCAAACTGGCCTTTCAAAGTTAAAATGCCCTTGGTCAACCAAAACCTGTACACTCGCAAAAAGTAAGAAATCTTGACTAGAGACATTACGACCAGCGGAGCATAAATAAATTCATCGATATTGAAGTCCCATAATAAGTTAGTCTCTGGTCATTACATCGACCATCACCTATGTATAAAAGGTAATGCAAGATGTGGCACATTTCTATTTCAAAAGTAAGACAAAGATTTGGCAACTTTCTGCTGTTTTTCATTCGTTTAACATAGAGAGAGGTCGAGGCCATTACAATGTCACGATATCGTGCAGAGAGTTGAATTTGAAACCGAAAGAACATTATTGTAATAACCAGAGGTTTGTTTTTGATCATTTCAAATATATCAATCATATTCGTCTTTAATAAGACAGTTGATTCGTAGCTTAAAGCATAAGACCAGAGCTATCAGGGGATCGATGGAAATAAAATAACTGAAATTAGGGATTAGTAAGAAGTGGTAGCAAATATTTCACAGAGCTAAATTGAAATGTTGGGCATAACATTTTCTGGACGGATATCATTTTTAAATTTGTTTCTTCCAGTGAAATTGAGGAGAACGAATTTGGGATAAAATTATACCATAGTTTAGATTAATCATGAGGGTGTTGAAATTTTGTTCACCATGTCAAATACCAAATTTGTAAGAATGTCAAAAACTGTGTTGCACAATTTGCACGAAAAAAATAAGAAATAAATTTTAATTGCTAAATATATGTTGCTTGTATCCTACAAGTATGTCTAGTCCGCATGAAATTGAAACACTGACTATATAGAATTAAAGAAAGGTTGCATTCATTACAGGCCACTGACAATTTATAGTTTTCAAGCAACAGAAAAAATTCCCCACCATAACGCATGATTTGGGCGACGAAATCTCTTTTCAGATGATCCTCAAGGTGTGTTGCATCCCAAGCATTATGGTAGAATTAAAACTATTGATAATTTTTGATGTTGTCTTCGAAATGGTTGTGGCCAGCGTGTCGTGCATCACCTATATCTCGCATGCTTGACCAACGGTGTAAGTTCTAGAAGATGAGGAATGGTCATTTGTTGGATGGCTTGAAAATTCATGTATAATTTCACAGTTTCTTTTTTTTTTTACATATATAATCTCTTACAAGAAACATAACAGAAAGTCTTTCTAAAAAATTTCACTTATTATACCAAAAAAAAAGAATGTTGATTAACTTTTACATGAGGGTTTCTAATTTGGCTTATTATTCGATCATGCTTTATTTCGATCAAATTGCCAAATTTTATATTTTAATTTATTATGTCAAAGGCGTATTTATTTCAATTATGTGGGGTTGTGAATTTTTTGTTTTTATTGTCAGGGTTTAATTAGGAGAGGTAGATGCCTTACAGAGTATATGTCTCTTATGTTTTTCAAATGTATTGTGCATTTTAAATTTGTAACATGTAGAGTTTGATTGTAAAGTGATTTACTTACTTTTAAAGGAATTAGATCTCAATTGTTAAGGTTATTTGTTGATTTGAGGTTTAAGGTGTTAATGTGCTCTCAAAATTTTAAGTATGGGTGATCATATATTTTTACTTGTTAATTTTTAACAATATTGATTTTGGATAATTAATCTCAACCACTGCGTTAAATGCGTTAAATGAACTAGCAGCATCCATACCTTAGTAAATGTTTTGGAGGTTGTGGATTGGGTGTGCAGAGAAGGACAAGTACTGGGCAAAGTATATAACCCATTCCGCAACAGATTAAATAGTTAAATTCAAATAGGAATTTAATGCATGGTTAGTAAATGTGCATGGGAAAACATTTAATCCTCAAGTTTTGCTTAGTTCACGCAAGTTCTGTAATGTTCAGAAAATGATGTCAGCCCATACTATGTATTAAATTGTGTATGTCATGAATTAAATTTCTTAAATATATATGTTTAGATTTTACATGTAATTAAAAAAGAAAAAGAGAGTGAGAAATAGATAGAGTGTTGTGTAATGTGGCAGATGTAAGTCTGGAAAGACAAGTGGAGAAAATGGCGGAGTGAATTTTGGTGGGTGCATGAAAACAATTTTACTGTGTTACTCCACAACCCTGGTGAATGTAATTCTCAGTAAGAACAACAATTTTACTCATAAAGGAGCTGCAACTTGCAGATGAATGTGTATGTCATGTTTTGAAGCTATAATATAAAGTTTGATTAGTTGCAATATAGTTCTGGAATTTTTAATGTATGTTTTTTTACATCAAAACTCTGTTTTACTCTGTTTCAGAGTGAGGAAAATTAGTTGATTATATTTTTTTCTCTCCATAGTTGCGATTTTGATCTCTGCCACTCTGTATTGAAATAAAGATTCATTTGAATTTATTTCCACAACTGTATGGTATGGATTAGGTGAGTTCCACAACTCCGTGTAAAATTTCGTAAATGTGTCGTGTTGATTAAAGTAATTTTCGCAACTTTGTGTGAACTCCGTGTGTTGAGGGAAAATCATTTTTCCCCTGTTTCTTTAATACTTTTCTAACATGGTATCAGAGAGGTTTTAAAATCTCAGTAAAAGATAGTGTTTTTACTGAGGAGTTAAAAGGAGTTTTGAAAATTTTTGTGGAACAGTAGTGAGAAAGTTTTCACGCATTGAGAAAAGTTTTACACAGTAAGAAATTTATTTACATAGTGAAAATGGCAACAAGAAGCACAAGCTTGATTAATCCACAAATACCACAGTTTAATGGAAAAAATTACGACTATTGGGCCATTAAAATGACAACCCTATTTGATTCACAAGATATATGGGAGTTGGTGGAACAAGGTTTCCAAGAACCAGCAAATGTAGCAGCATTGGCTGCTTTGACAATAGTAGAAAGAGACTTGTTGAGAGATAATAAGAAGAAGGACTCCAAAGCGCTCTTCTATTTATTTCAAGCATTCATGAGAGTATATTCCCAAGGATTGCAGTAGCAACCAGGTCTAAGGAGGCCTGTGACATTCTCAAGACAACCTATCAAGGCATGGAGAAAGTCTCATGGATAGACACTTGAGGAAAGAAGAATAGTGGAGAAAATCTTGAGAAGTATACCCTCAAGATTTGATTCTATAGTAGACAAAGGATCTCTCACAATTTTCAATGGATGATCTTTGTGCATCCCTGATGTCTCATGAACATAAAGTGAGCAGGGCAACAAACTCCTCCTTGGAGCATGCATTCGAGAAAAAAATGTCTTTTGATCAAGGTAGAGGTCGAGGAAGATAAAACTACTGAGGAAGAGGAAGAAGCCCACAGAGAGGTGGAAGAAACATCTCTGCAAGCACAAGTGGAAGGGGCAGCAATCAGAATCAAAGCGAAGGCTCAAGCCAGAGTCGAGCACATGGAAAAAAGTATGACAAATCCCAAGTCCAATGTCGTTATTGTAAAAAGTATGGGCATTATGCCAATGAATGTAGAAATAAACAAAATGACATGAATAATATGCAAAATGAAAATTTTGTAGAAGAAAATAATAACCACAGTAATGTGCTTTTAACATTTAATGTAGCACAAGAAAAACAAGATGATGTGTGGTTTTTAGACTCAGGTTGTAGTAACCACATGACTAGAAACACAACAATGTTTGCCAATATTGATGAGAATGTAAAGTCTGAAGTGACAACAGGGACTAATAGCAAAGTCTCTGTCATGGGAAAAAGAAGAGTGTCAATATTGACAAGGAAGGGAGAAAAAAAATTTGTGGCAGACGTATATTATGTACCTAGCTTGAAATGTAACATTCTAAGCATTGGACATAAGGGCTACAATGTATTTTTTAAGAATGATGTGTGTACTATCATGGACATACCTCCAAGTAAAAGGGTCATTGCAGAAGTGCATATGACAGAGAATAGGATGTTTCCTCTGAAGCTCAGAACATACTTGAAGGAAGGAGGTATGGTAGCAGCAATCACACAAGAGGTCTTTCAAGAAGAAGTGAAAGGCAAAAACTGGTTATGGAATTTGAGATTTGGACATCTCAATTTTGGAGGTTTGAACCTCTCACATAGAAAAGGGATGGTAAAAGGATTATCACTCATTGAGAAACCTGATAGCCTATGTGAAGGTTGCATCTTGGGAAAACAACATAGAGAAGCATTCCCAGCAGGAAAGAGTATAAGGGCAAAGGCACCCTTAGAGATTGTCCACTCAGATTTGTGTGGACCAATGCAAATGTCATCTTTAGCTATCAACCAATATGTTTTGACATTCATAGATGATTACACCAAAAAGACATGGGAGTATTTCTTGAAATAGAAGAGTGAAGTATTTGAACAGTTCTACCACTTCAACAATCTTATTGAGAAGCAGAGTGGGCACTACATCAAAGTGCTAAGAACTGATAGAGGTGGAGAATATATCTCCAAAGATTTCCTAAGTTTATATAGGTAAAATGGCATACACAAGAAGTTTACCACAAGATACACACCACAAAAAAACGGTGTTGCAGAAAGGAAAAATAGGACCATCATTGACATGGTCAGAAGTATGTTGAAGGAAAAACATTTGCCAAATGAGTATTAGGTTGAAGCTGTCAATTGTGCAATGTATATTTTGAATAGATTCCCAACCAAACTTATTATGAACAGAGTTCTGAAAGAATCATGGAGTAGAACAAAGCAGTTTATCACTCACATGAAAGTATTTGGATGTGTGGCTTATGCACATGTCCCGGATAAGTTGAAGAAGAAGTTGGAAAGCAAGGGGGATAAGTGTATCGTTGTTGAATAGAGTGATGAGTCCAAGGCATACAAACTCTATAATCCATCCACCAAGAAAATTATAATCAGCTAAGATGTGCAATTCATTGAAGAAGAAGCTTGGGATGGAAGCTTAGAGAAAACAGTGAACGTGAAGACATGTGTGTCTCACGGAGAGCAAGAAGAATGCACATCAACAAATAATTCCTCCACAGTGGTTCCTCCTCCATCTACACAAGCACAGCAGAGCACACCACAAGTTGGAAACAGAACAACCTTGAGAAATCAAGGAAGTGCTTCTCCAAGCACACCATAGGGATCAAAAACTCCCTAAAGTTTAAGTGAAACTCCAAGCACACAAAGAAGACCAAGATTCAGAAACATAAGTGAAATATATCAACAAGATGAAGCTGATAGTAGTGCTAGTCTAAATTCATTATTTGCATTATTCTGTCATGTAGATGACCCAATCCATTTTGAAGATGTAGTTAACGAAGAGAAATGGGTTGCAGCAATGAATGAAGAGATTGGAGCAATATAAAAGAACGACACATGGGAGTTAGTGGACCTTCTGCAAGGTAAAGAAGTCATTGGAGTGAAGTGGGTCTATAAAACCAAAAGCAACATTGAAGGGAAGATTCAAAGGCATAAAACAAGACTCGTTGTAAAAGGTTACAAGCAACAACATGGAAGAGACTATGCAGAAACATTTGCGCCAGTCGCAAGGATGGAGACAGTGTGTACAGTTTTTTCAATTGTAGCACAACAGAAATGGAAAGTCTATCAGATGGACATAAAGTCAGCATTCCTGAGTGGAGTGCTGAAATAGGAGGTGTATGTTGCGGAACCTCTTGGCTATGAAATAGAAGGCCAAGAACACAAGGTGTGTAGGTTGCGGAAAGCTCTTTATGGGCTGAAGCAAGCACTGCATGCATGGTACAGCAGGATAGATGCTTACTTGATGAACAATGGGTTCGTCAAATGTGATGGTGAACCTACTCTCTACATCAAACAAAGTGACGGTAATATTCTTATTGTCGTTTTGTATGTATATGATTTGATTTTTACAGGCAGTGCTGATTTTCTCATCGTTGATTTCAAAGAAGTCATGAAAAGTGAGTTTGAAATGACTAATTTGGGGTTTTTAAGATATTTTTTGGGCATATAAGTAAAACAAAATGAAAAGGGAATTTTTATTTCCCAAGAAAAATATGTAGCAGAAATTTTGGAGAGGTTTAATATGCAGAACAACAAGCCATCGCTAACTTCAATTGTCATGGGGTTGAAGTTGAGCAAGGAAGATTACAGCAGCAATGTCAATCCAACATTATACAAGAGCATGGTGGGAAGCCTAATGTATTTTACTGCAACTAGGCCTGATATAATGTATGCAGTGAGTTTGATGTTGAGGTTCATGGAGACACCCAAGGAGACACATTGGTAAGCAGTGAAAAGAATTTTAAAGTATGTCAATGGGACAAAGGAGTATGGCATTTTGTACTCCGCAACTGATGATTTTATGATGTTTAGTTACATTGATAGTGATTGGGCAGGAAGTGTTGATGACAGAAAGAGCACGTCAGGATATGTTTTTCATTTGGGTTCGGGAGCCATTTCATGGGCTTCCAAGAAACAACCGATAGTATCATTGTCAACAACAGAAGCTGAGTATGTTGCTGCAACAACAACAGCATGTCAAATAGTTTGGATGAGAAGGATGTTGTGGGATTTATGTCATGAACAAGATGGAGCAACCACTATTTTCTGTGATAATAGTTCAGAAATTTCACTATCAAAGAATTATGTCTTTCACAAAAAGACAAAGCATATTAATGCCAAATATCATTTCATAAGAGAATTAGTTAACAATGGCGAAATTGTGTTGCAGCATTGCAGGTCAAAGGAATAATTTGTAGATATCTTCACAAAGCCATTGGCACGTGAAAATTTTGTTTATCTTAGAGATTGTCTGGGAATGGTCAATGGCGGAAGTTACGATCAAGGGGGAGTGTTGGAGAATTAATCTCAACCACAATGTTAAATGTGTTAAATGAATTGGCAACAGCTATATCTCTGTGAATGTTTTATAGGTTGCGGATTGCATGTGCAGAGAAGGACAAGTACTGAGTACAATACATAACTTATTCCGCAATAGATTATATAATTAAAGTCAAAGAGGAATTTGATGCATGGTTAGTAAATGTGCATGTGTAATCATTTAATCCGCAAGTTTTTCTTAGTTCACTCAAGTTCTGTAATGTTCAGAAAATGATGTCCGTCGGTACTATGTATTAAATTGTGTTTGTCACGAATTAAATGTCTTAGATATATATGTTTAGATTTTACATGTGATTTAAAAATAAAAAAGAGTCAACAAATAGGGAGCATTTTGTAATGTGGCGGATGTAAGTCTGGAAATATAAGTGGAGAAAAGAATGGAGCAAATTTTGGTGGGTGGGTGAAAACAGTTTTACTGTTGTAATGTGGCGGATGTAAGTTTGGAAAGACAAGTGGAGAAAATAGTGGAGCAAATTTTTGTGGGTGGGTGAAAACAGTTTTACTGTGTGTTACTCCTAAGAACAACAGTTTTACTGGTGAAGGTGTGTATGTCATGTTTTGAAGTTATAATATAAAGTTTGATTAGTGGTGATATAGTTCTGGAATTTTTGACTTATGTGTCTGTTTCAGACTGAGTAAAATTAGTTGATTATCTTTACTCCTCTCCGTAGTTTTGATTTTGATCTCCACCACTCTGTATTGAATAAAGATTCATTTGAATTTATTTCTGCAACTATATGGTATGGATTAAGTGAGTTCTGCAACTTTGTGTAAACTTTCGTAAATGTATTGTGTTGATTAGAGTAATTTCCGCAACTATGTGTGAACTCAGTGTGTTGAGAGAAAAACATTTTTCCCCTATATAAACTTTCGTAAATGTGTTGTGTTGATTAAAGTAATTTCCGCAACTATGTTTGAACTCAATGTGTTGTTCTTTAAAATTTTCTAACAATTGAAACTCTCATTAAGATTGTTTATTAACCTGTAGCATTTGCCCCTAATCCATTCATAATAGTTTGGATATTAAAATTATGGATATTATAAAACTCAATCTATGATTGAAGATATTAAGACAAACTTAACGTGCACGTTTGTCTTTGTCTCTGCGTTCTGGTCTTAGGGAAGGGATGAAATTGGATGACATTTCTCATAGATTCAGATCAAACTTGGATGCAGAAATATGGCATGCTTCAGTTTGTAAACGGCAAGCGTTCCATTTAGTTTTAACTCTCCATAAATTTTAAAACACTAATCACATCCACCCCCGGCATTTAACCTTTTATGAATTTTAAAGTTGTGAATTGTGCCGATTCAACCTGGTTTAAAAAAAGATGTTGTGAATTGTGCCGTCACGTACAACACGGGGCCACAAGTCCGTCGATATAAAAAGTATATTTTAGAGGTTTCTATGAATAGAGATAATATCAATGACATCAACCAATAGATATCGCTAAAATCATTTTCGCGTTAAGTCGTTAGAAGTTGATGTGCACCTTTCAACTTTTGATTTGTGTGGTTCCCGACAAGTCCGTTCAGATGTTTCTATCTCTAAAGTATATTTTAGAGGTTTCTATTAATAGAGATAATATCAATGACATCAACTAATAGATATAGCTAAAATCATTTTCGGGTCAAGTCGTTTTAATTCGTTGTGCACCTTTCAACTTTTGATTTGTGTGGTTCCATAGAAGTCCGTTCAGATGTTTCATATGGAAAGATCATGTCAATCACTGGAAGCGTAGTTGTCGCCCTTATTTTTCAAGTTCATTTACGAAAATGGGCAGTCCATATTTGTTCACTAGTTCAAATGCGGAGGCCACGTTCTCCATTCTGAATGGTCCGATATCTAGTGTGCCACATTTACTTTGAAATAAACTAATTCAATGAACAAAGTATTCAATCACTTGGAAGGGCAAAGTGCCAAATAAATTCTGACACACCTCCATCCTTCATGACGTAATATCTCGCGTGCCAAATCATCTCCACCCGGCCACCCACTTTGAATGAAGAGTGCAACGAGGAACGAACAAAGCGTTCAATAGCACCGAAAGCATAAGTCATGAACATTTTGATGTATCTAAAAGAAAAAGGCGGATTCAACTTTCCTTCAAGCGCTATAACATGAATTTTCCTTTTCTTTATAGTATCCTATTTTTCTTTGTTTTTTTAGAATTTTTTATTAAAATTTATATTAAAAAATTTAGATATGGTTATATTTGACGTTTGTGTTTCTATGTATCAAGAGTGCAGTTATCCTAAAGTGGTTTCTATTCCTCGTAATCAATCAAATCTTCAAAGTTAGGAGCAGAGGTCTCACGAAGTTGCAGATAGTGGTTTTAATGCAACGTCAAAAGTTGAGATCGATGGTTTAAGGTTAGTAATGTTCTTCTCAAAATTATAAATGAAAATAAGTAAGTTATATCCTCCACTAAATTGTATTAAATATGCATCCTCCAGTGAAATGAATTCAATAACAAGAAGGAAGAATTTTTTTTTATACATAAATTTTTTTTTTTTCATGTTCCAAGTTAATGTAAATTATTTTTTAAAATATATTAGCTGGGTTAACTAAATATTAAACTTGAAAACCAAAACATTTTTGGTAAGCAAATTGTTAAACCCATTATAGTTTTAAACATAAAGATTTAGTTACAATGAAAATTGAGAAGCACTAAGAAATGGGTTGAGGGATTGGTACTAGATTTACATTCAACAATCCTTCAATAAATAATTGGTTATGATTGAGATGGAGAGAGAAGAGTTTGATTTAAGGTTTTATAGCAATGGAGAGTGAAGGGTTCAATTTAAGATTATTTAAGGGTATGGAAGTGGATAGGGCATACAAGGGGATGTGTAAAGGAGGAGGTCATTATTGGGTCACTATCTATCTACTTGGGGGTGGTGGCTTATATTTATGAAGGTTTGTTGGGCGAGAGGGATAATGGATTATACAAGGTGATCCAAAATGAGCATTAATTATATAGAAGTATAATGCTTGTCATTTCTAGAGGTTGATGGGTGAAGACATTAGCACAACTATAAAATTCTATGATCTCTAAGGTATCTATTACTACCTTAATTTTCATTAAGAGGGTGATTTCGAGATGGCCGACATTGGATATGACCATAAAGAGAGATATTTTGCAAAAAAAGATTCCAATGAGCTAGGATTGCAATCCTAAAGGTGACAAGGTTAATCCTAGGGTCAAAGCCTATAACTAGCAACAAAAGAACTCAATCTTCTTAGTGAGGAGCAACATCATCACATCAAATTTTGCGTGGAAATTTGTTGATTTAAATTTTATAGTACTAAGTAAAACACCATGCAAAATTAACCTAATAAACTTATATTTTATATACATAAGTTTAGGGAAGGTAAAAAAAGAAATGGCAATTACAATGAAAACTCTTTTGCATTGCAAATATAAAATAAATCAATTGCCTAATGAGTTGTTAGGCCAGTACAATGAATAATTTCAAAATGGACTTTGCGAACATGAGCCTTCAATTAAACAATATTCATTATATTTTTTAAATTGGAAAAGTTGACAAATACTTCCTAATCATCTAAATAAATTTATAGTAGATGCAATACATTTTTCTTGGTGATTCTTTTCCTTAGAAAAGAATCATTCCTTTTCATTCCATAAAAAAATAGAAAAGGTACATCCTACATATAGAAATAAGAACTCAAAATAAATTATGTCTCTTGAAAATAATAGGCATATCAGTTTACATAGGCATTAGAATAAGCAACCCAAGTACAAACGCCTTATTAAAGGAGTATTATTCATCCACAAATTTCCTTTATTTAACTTCATGTTTTTCTTCACTATAATCCATCCTACCATATTGGTTACCCATTGAGATATTTCTAAAGGAGCTAAATTTAACCCAGAATCCTTGAAATATAAGTTGTTATATTCATATAATCTATTTATGCTCCCCTCATTTTTCATATTAAAAGGAATGATTAAATCCTCCTTGAAATATGAGTTGTTAGATTCATATGATCTATTCATGCTCTCCTCACGAGAATTCATTTGTAGGTACATCTTTTATAGACTTCCCTTGTTATCTCTTCATTATAGGGAGAAGTGATTCCTGAATTGAATCTTTTAGGAAAACATCTATGTGTTACATATCTTACATTGGAGATGTTTATTAGATATATTTTTAATGATGATCGTCTAAATAATTTGAGTACCCATGTTCAAGAAAGTGTGAAACTTATTATTTTCATTTTGGTCCCTCTTTCCCTTTAATGGGAGCTCAAACTTGATGGTAAGATTCCTAAATATGACTTGTTTGTTGACTATTTTGGCAATCAGAACTAGTATTCTTATAATTTAAAATGAGAGTCTAGATCGATTTTCCCCTTTATAGGTTTATCTTGTCTAATAAACCCTTATTAATAATCTAAAGAAAAAAAAAATTCGAACATATTCCAACACATCTAATTAAATATAGTCTAGATATGTTTTTATAAATCCACCTAATAAATTCCCAATAAATTTTTAATACAACTGAATTCCATAAATACATTGCAAGATTCGAGAGAATTTTCAATATTTGCATTATGGTGGAATTCATGGTGTTATAATTAAATTTTAAGATCCATGGAATGACAATTTTATGTACTCTACTTTAGCACCAAAACCACTTCCCACAAAGTTTCTAATAATTAGTGAAATGTGTAAAACGAAAAATGAAGAGAGTTTTGAACATAAACATACATCACATTATATTTTTAAGATGGACTAAATTTATTGATATCTAACTAATATAAAGGATGTTGTAGTCATTTAGATCGATCTATTGCCTAATTAAATGAAAATTATGAGAGTGGATAAAAGATATCGTAATACAATACTTTTAGCACTAGCATTCCAGATGATTTCTCTACTAAATAGAGAATATTTAGATATAACTTATTCAAAGAAAGAAAGAAAAAATCACTTAGTGGCATACCATTGTAGAGAAGTCACTATTGAACCATAGGAATCCCATATTTGTTTCCTTATATTTTTTCTTTATTCGGTTTAGTATTGTCTAATGATTTAACAGATATTGTAACAATATTCCTAATCCACAGGATTATTAAAGTACTAAAAAATGAATGTATTAAAAAGTTCTCAAAACTGGTTCCAAAATGTAGAGCTCTCCGTCCCGAATCCAATGCAACTTCAATCACTCAAAATCGGCATTGTATGCTCCAAATATCACACTCTCATCGTTTTCCTAAACAACGAAAACAAAATTTGTAGGTTGATGGACAAGATTGTTAATTGGGCAGTCCATACAGTGAGTCAATAGGATGACTCAGTACCTACGGACCAATCAGAGGCTGAAAATTGGTCTTCAGTGGTTTGTGCATATGAGCGAGTTTAACTGGTTATTGGGTTTTGATGTGGACCAATGGAAGGGTGCCACCTGGCCCAGTCATGGGTTGCCACACGGCACTCCCGGGTAGTGCAAAATTCTGTTGGTTAGCTAGAGGCCTGTGTAGGATCAAACCCCCAACCTCGAGCCTACAATTTTCTCGCTCTACCATCTCTCCTACCACTAGTGCTTATAAACCATAGGCAAAATATTTTATTTAAATTTTAATGAATGTCGCATTGTGGGGAGGGGACAGGGCTAAGCTCCTATCCCTGGGTCACCTAGTGCCCCACATGACCACGCAGGAGCTGGTACCAAAGGGCATGGGGCTTAGCCCCGACCCTTGGACATATACATTGCAATAGGACGGTGGGCACAATCATTTGGAGCCAAGTTGAGGGGCACATATAATAAGCATCGGTCCTAAGGTTTTATGGGATTACGGAACCAACGGTAGGGAGGATGGGTGCTAGCCCGGAGGGGGCGGGTGGTTAGCCCAGCCCCCGACCTCATGGGCCTTTATGTGGCTGTGCCCAGCGAAAAAAGGTGCGGAGTGGTGGTGTTGTGGTTAGTTTGGCCCCCGACCACATGCACCATTAGACGAGGAGTGGGGCCAAAAAATTTGGCACTAAGGCATTAGTGGAAAATATAAGCGTCCGATAAAATGCACCAATTTCGGTGTGAATCTTGTCGGCGCGAAGAAAATTTGGCATTAAACGGTCTCCAGAATGGCAGAAAACGTACGATGGTTAGACATACTTGCGAGTTTGTATATCAGTTAGCAGAAAAACCTCATTGAGCCATAACTTTGTCACCTCTTGGCCTATTTGAGCCCAACAAGAGCCCAACTTGGGGTTTTTGGGTTTTGTATCCATTGGAGACATCACTTATGAATTCTAAGCCCCGTAAAACCATGAAATCACAAATTTGAGCACTTAATAAAAGAGGGCCAACATTGGAAGTGGACCAAGAGATGTAGCCTAGGAGGGGTGACCTATTTTTTCATTTTGTTGTCTTAGGTTGTTGTGTATGGTATATTTTTCTGTGCTTTTATGCTGCAAAATGAGTTTAGAAACCATTAAATTATGTACTTTTTGAAATTGATGCATTTCCTAAAAGACATAAAATTTCACTTGAAAATTTCCCAATAGCTTTCAAGTTTGTAATGTAGATCAGTTTGGTATCATAGCTATGGCTATTTTGAAGGCTTGATTTTTTTGTAAGTGTTTTATGATTCTTACAAGATTGAAGCTCAAAAGAGGAGAAGGATTCTTGTGGAGCCAAGTTCTCAAGTTGGTTCAAGGAGAACACATTCACCTCAAGCTTCACCAATCATGGCACATGAAGAGGGCCATGAAACCATGTCCGAGAATGAGAGAACTTTCAAAAAATATTTCTTTGAAATATATGAAATCGTGAAAGTTATATTTGAAGATAGGAGCAAAATGTTACAAGGAGAGAGCTCAAATACTCCAAAAGGGAATGGAGGAAATGGTGACAAACCGCCACCACTTCCTCCACCTTTTTATTCACCTACATATTCAGCTTCATCATTTTCTACATCAACCCCTTCACAAAATCGTCCAAGATCTAATCGTCCAAGATCTCCATAGGGACATGGTAAATCTCCTTTGTTAAATATTGGCATAAAATTTAAATTGCCTATGTACGATGGAGAGGTAAATGCTGAGAAATTGGATAAATGGGTTCGTCACATTGAAGTGTATTGAAGGATACAAAGAATCAAGGATGATGAGACCAAAATTCAACTTGATTCTATAAGATTGGAAACTACAACACTCATTTGGTGGGAGGAAAAAACTCAAGAATATCTCAAGAAAAGTGGTAAAATTATTTCTTCCTTGAATGATTTTGTAGCTGCATTAAGAAGACAATTTGATTCTTTAGCATACATGAAAAAGGATATAATGGATTGGAAAATTTTTAGGGAAGATAAAGGTCAGAGTGTTCAAATTTATACTAAAGAATTTAGAAGAAGAGCTTTGATTTTGGGTATATATTTATCCTCTCAAGACACTACTTAAATTCATTGGACGTTTACATATCTATTTGAGACACACAATTCTCATGTTTAGCCCTACAAATTTAGATGAAGTATTTGTACATAAAACTCATTTAGAAGCAAGAGGGAATAATTTTCCTCAAGAGAATAGAAATAATCCATTCAAGAGTGGAGACAAAGGAAAGGGGGAATTCAAAGGCAAGGGGAAAAATAATGCTTCGATCAAGAAAGAGGGACACATGTAAACATTGTTCAAAATAAGGCCATGATGAAGACCATTGTTGGAAACTTCATC
Source organism: Pinus albicaulis (assembly GCA_034641835.2). Classification (NCBI taxonomy): domain Eukaryota; kingdom Viridiplantae; phylum Streptophyta; class Pinopsida; order Pinales; family Pinaceae; genus Pinus; species Pinus albicaulis. The sequence continues at coordinate 253,008,468 of CM076573.1, forward strand.
GTGAGATGAGAACCAAAAAGTTTAACAACAAACGGAAACAAAATACTATTTCGACTACTGAACATGATTTATGATCCGATTCTAGAGATGAAACAAAGATCACAACCATGGGATTAAAAGGTAAGGTTTCTATAGCAAGTACTAGTTCTTCTAGTAGCCTCAATGAATCTTAGCATGATAAATAAAGAATAGAGATTTTCCATAATAGAGTCACCTAAAAACATAATAAAGTAGATACTTTGTTCGATAATGGATCCCAAGCCAATATTATATTAAAATCCATTATTAATAAACTAAATTTGGAAACCATTCCTCATCCTAAACCTTATCCTCTGTAATTTTTATGTGACAATAAAAAATTGCAAGTGACAAGAATATGTAAACTGAAATTTGCCATGACTGCAAATATCACTGATGAGGTAGAGCCTGATTTTTTTCCACTTGACATATGTGGTATTGTTTTGAGAAGCCCATATCTATATGATAGGAAATCCATATTTCATCGACATGAGAACACATATCATTTGTTTAAATATGGAGTTGAGTATATTCTTAGAGCACATTGCAGGAAAATGAATTTGTATCTTGTGAATGTTGTACAAATGAAGAGGTATGTTAATGCTAGTAAGAATTTTGTATTGTTGATGATAAAACCCAAAGATGATGCTGAAAATGAAGCCTTCCAAGGATGTGATGCAAAAAATAAATCTTATTTGATTGAGGTTGTTAACAAATATGATAAGATGTTTCAGGAACCTGAAGGATTGCCTCCTCAAAGAGGAATACAACATGAGATCCAATTGTAGTAGGATGCTCCTCTTCCAAAAATTGGCATGTACAAGATGTTAATTATGGAGAATGCATAAATTAAGAACAAAATCAAAGAATTTCTTGATAAGGGGTCATCATACCAAGCACATATCCTTGTGAGTTTCCTATTGTTTTGGTACCAAAGAAGGATGGTACACGGTGCATGTGCTTGGAATTTAGAGCCTTGAACAAAATCATGGTAAAGAACCGCTATCCTCTTCCTAATATTGATGTTTTTCTTGATCAATTGAAATATGTTTATTTCACCAAGTTATACTTAAGAAGTGTTTATCACTAGATTAGTATTGTTGAAGGATATATTTGGAAGACAACTCTCAAAACAAAGCAAGGTTTGTTTAAATGGTTGGTTATGCCATTTGGGCTTTGCAATGCTCCTGCAACATTCATGAGAGTTATGAATGATGTTTTAATACCATTTCTTGATTATTTTGTGATAGTCTACTTAGATGATATAATGATTTTCAACAAGTTTCGTGAAGATCATGTCAAGCCTGCTAGACAAGTTCTATATGTCTTAAAGAAACAAAATTTGTTTTTGAAGATGTCTAAATGTGAATTTGGGAAAACCTCTTTGGTATATTTGGGTCATATTGTTGGAGGGGGGTATTTAAGATAGATCCCTAAAAGGTTTAAGTCATTTTGAATTGGAAAAAACCAAATAATATAACAAAGGTTAGAAACTTCTTGGGACCAACCCAATATTGGAGAAAGTTCAATTCTACTTCTCATCTATTGGAAATCTAATACGTGCTTTAACAAGTGTGAAACATGTTTTTCAGTGGGGAGGAAAACACCAGAAAGCCTTCAATGCATTTAAAGAGAGAATCATTACAACACCAGTTCCTGCACTTTCAGATCTTAAGCATCTATTTGAGATACAAACTGATGCAAGTGATTATGCCATGGGAGCGGTTTTGATGCAACATGGTAAGCCTATCTGTTATCATCCTAAAACATTTACTAGTGCAGTGATTAACTACCTAGTATATGACAAAGAGTTGTATGGTTTGGTGCAAAGTGTGAAGAAATGGAAACATTATTTGATGGGTAAGGAAATTATCATTGACACTGACCATCAGCCTTTGTAATACTTATAATCACAAACCAAGCTACAACAAGCAGGGCATTTCAGATGGATGGGTTTCTTACAAAAATTCCACTTGGTAATTAGGTATAAGAAATGTATCTATAAAAAATTTGTTGATATGTTATCCATACCAATTTTTATTGCATCCATTATTCTTAAGCATATTTCTATCATGCATGAGAGCTATGTTGAAAAATATGCTTTAGATGAATATTTTAAGGATGTATATGTGTTACACGTTATTTTTTCCCTATGAAATTTGACTGTCAATATAGGTTCATCATTACCTATATTACACTCCCTTAGAAGTCAAAAACCCCAATATTCCTAAACCAAGTCTTGGAATTGGAGAAAAGCTCATTAAACCCTAAAAAGTCTAACTCTGCACTTTTCCTAGCCCTTGCCTACAAATCCACAGATATTTTCTCTATAGCCTGCAGCACATCTCACACGTTTTTCTTATAAAACCCGCAAACCCCCTTAAATAGTAAAATAAAATAAAAATTAAGTTCTAGAAGCCCAGATGGACAAATATTCTCCCAATTGGAAGCTTCTAGAGGCACGTTCAATTCGATTTTTATCCTATACTCATGAGCTCTATCCCTTCACTCATGGAGTTTGTCCCTTGGTATATGGAGCTCAAATCCCTTCATGAGAGGAATCCATCCCCCTCTTTATGGAACTGAAACTACCTCCATTTCCCTATAAATTGAGCTCATTTTTCAGTGTCAAGGGTATACATACATATTAGTTGCTGAAGAATTTCATATGAAAGCATACTCTCTATACTAGTCATTTTTGATATGAGAATGATCACACACTCACGTCCATAACTTCATGCTAGTTCAAAGAGAAGAACACTTGTCAATCTGAGGAGGAATGATTGCTCAGGACCCCGGAAGAACCTGTATAACATCAAGGTGAAAGGTTGTAAGGTTACTTCTTATTATACAAGTTAATACAAATGGATTCCATTTTCTCATTGAATTGTTCATATATCTGTTTGAGTAATTCAATTCTTAGATTCCTTGATCACTGAGATAGATTAGTGTTTTCTCAATTATTATATCTTGCAGGTGCTTTTAATCCTTTTATCTCTCTTTTATTGCAGGTTTCACATGCTAAAGTGACCTCTTTTGGAGCGACTAGATAGAATATTTTGGTAAGCATTGGAATTCAAGTAGGGGCATGTCCTCGTACTTTGTTATTAATAATTCTAAATCACAAATGATCTAGATAAAATGGTTTGCATTTGGTTTTTTGTTTCTAGATATCCTTAGGATACTAGGGAGATCGTTCTTGTCCACAAGAAGGATTTATTCGCATAACAAAATGGCAACTCCGCTGGGGACATAACTTAGTTTTCCTCTTTATTTTTCAGTTTGATTTTTCGATCTTGATTAGTCTTAAAACTGAGTTGGGTAGATAACTTATCAGAATCCCTGAAAAGTAAATCTAAATTTTTTTTATTTTTCTATATTTTTCCTGGTCTCCACAGTTTTTGTTTAAAGACAGTGCGGTAGCCTCTGTAGTTTTTAGTTAAGAATAGTACGATACCGCACTGTTCTCCATTGAAACCTGCATACTTGTTGGAAATTTTTGAAAATTTAAGAATTCTCTTTTCAGGAGCCAGATTACCAGATTTTTTGTGTTTTCCCCAACTTTTCTTGACTGTCAAAGTCCTATGTGTGAATTGCTTTCAGCGATTTTCGTGTCTGAGTGGTTTTTCATCTGATTTTAATTTTACAAGTGAGTGTTTGCCCTACCTTCTTGCTGCTCTATATTAGAAACCATCATATACCTTAGCTTACTGGTATGCTGTTGTTTTCTTGTTGAGCCATTGAACTTGTTGCAACCCGTGTTTTGATGAAAATTGAGTTTTATTTTCATTTGCAAATTTAGAAGAGTCTTAAGCTTACTAAGGCATGAACTTCACTTTAAACTGTTTGTTGGATGTTTTGATTTTTGCTGAGATAAGCATAAATTCCTCTTGGTTCGATAAAAAACTAAGCAAAATTTCCTCCAACTTTCTAGATAGAGTTCAAACTTAGAGTGTTTTCTTTTAGTTTTGAATTTTATTTTTTTAGGAGTTTTCGATAAGGTATTATTTTTTGAAATAGTTTGTTAAATGATTTGTAGTTTCTGATCTGATTCATTAAGGATTTCATTTCGAACGAGTAATTGATCATTTTATGAAATTGATTTCTCAAATAAATCGTCTTCTTTTCAAAGATTTTTGTTAAATAAGAGAAAGAATTGGTGCTTTTAAATTTATCTAAATATCTCAAATCTTTCCTTTAAATAGGTTTCATTGAAAGAAAAGAGTTTCACTTTCATATAGATGCATTTAGCATATTTTTGAGTCAGGTCATTTAAACATCATCGAATTTTCACTTTCATACCTTCTGTCTTAAGAGACAACCAAATTAAAAACAATGCTTAAATTAAAATCAATCTATATATTTTACATTTTCTAGGGCTCTTTTCCACCAACATAGCTTAGGTTAGTGTCTTGGAACAGGTTGTAATTAACATTCCAAGACAGTTAAAACAAACAAGTAGCAATCTTGCAGTAGGAAAATCCAATTGTAGCATGTATGCTCTGGGAAGCTCTTATTAAAAGAGTCAAGCACGAGATCATGTCCGAACAAGTGAGGTAATCGTACCTATCTCATTGGGAAAGATATAATATGTGCACGTATTAAAAACGGTAAACCTCAGATAGACCATTGTCGAGGAGCCTGGGGTCAGTTGTCAGTAAACCTTGGATTATATCAAGGAGCCTTCAAGGGGATTGAGCTAGTTACTTTGCCCTTGCATGTATATCGGATCATATATTGTTCCCCCATGTATATTTGTTCCCGTTGGTGACCTTAGTGGCTATAAACTTTAGGATTATTTCCCAAGGTGACAGTGGAGGGAAGGTCCCACTGTATCTGGAGAAGATGTTGACTAGACTCACTTGGACTTTCCGGAGGGTTCTCTTCACTTCGAGATGGTTTAAGTGGAGAAACTTGCACCAGACTATTTCATTAAGCAGGTTGTCGGGGTAACTGTTCCAACCGCCATTTCTGCATTAAAATTTTACTACATTGGATTTCATCACCAACTAGTGTTTTTAGTTTGGTAATATACTATTTGTGTGTGGATTTCTCTCTTAGATTTTGTAGGCATGTGATCAATTTGATTGTTTCCTTAAAGAATTTAGGACATTTTGTTGAAATTTTATTTGATTTCATGTGTTAAAACTTTTAATAGTGGTTGAATTACCTAGACAATCAAATAGACTGCAGGGGAAACCCTCTGAGTACACACCAAGCCAGTTAGAAAAACTTAAATATGAGAAATGACAAACATTAGGGACTGGATCAACTGAGCACGAAGAAACATCAATAATTATTCATCCTGAATACAAATTATATCAACCTCAAATAGTAGAGAGTACTCCAAGAACAGTTTTAATTTCTGAACTGAACTTGTTTCCACAACTAGTGAATTATTAGCCACTGATCCTCAAATTTCTGAACTAGAAACTGAACCTGCTATATCTCAGTCTGCTTCTGAGTTCATTACTCCAACCTCTCATCATCCCGATTCACCCAGACTGAAGTATCGTATCACTGAAAATATTCCCCCTGGTCTCATTAGTATTGAAGAAGTTACTGACACTAAGGAAGAAGTTGTTCTTCCTTCACATCAGGACTCTTTAGATCTTAGGCCAAGTGAATTGATTTACTATAGCCCTTTCAAACAAGATCCTCGGTATTCTCAGTTGACAGACTTTCTACACAATACTGGTCTAAACTATTTGCCACCCCGAATTCATTTTTACACCATACCAAGAGGTTACAGACCTCCATTAATCATGTCTGGTGAGTCATCCATGTTTTTTGCATCAACAGAATCATATTTGTATGGTGGTCTGTCTGCTCCAGTGGGATACCAGTTGCTTTCTGGTACTTTCTTAGGAGCAGCTCCTTCTCCCAACAAACATATACCATCATCTGGTCCACATGCATCACATACCAAAAATTTGAGTGTGGAATACATTTACATGATGTATATAAACATTCCTAACCCTGACCCTCAAGGTAGTAATTTACTACCTGGGGAACAACCTCAAAGTGGTAATTTACCACTTGGGGGGAAACCTCAAGGACAGTATATACCTCAAGGATCATATCAACCTCAAGGGCAGTACATACCTCGAGGTTAGTACATACCTCAAGGAAATTATCAACCTCAAGGACTGTACCCATCTCAGGGTCCAGAGCCTCTTCAAGGATAGTACCCTACACCAGGGAAACCATCTTTCCAAGGACAACAACCTCCTTTATGGCCATAGTTCCACTCGGAACAACAATTGTTTCAGGGAGGTGGGAATTATCCAGCTAATTATCAAGCATATGTTTCAAATTATCAACCCGGTTATGGTCCTTCTTATGCAACACAACCTTCAATGGGACCTTCATATCCCGGAGCTAACATGGTGTGGGATCCATCCCAATTTTAACGGAATTTGAAACCTAATATGAAAGTACCCTATTATCAACCTGGTCAACCAATTGGTTACAGTCAAATCCAAAAACCTGTCCAACCTGTCCAACCTGTTCAACCTACGATTCAGGTACCTACATCTGGTATAGTTCAGCAGCCTGGTCTGAGTACACCTAGAACTCCACCTCAAAATGCTGTACCAACTTCTGTTCAAGCTACCACACCTATTCCTGGAGTTTCTGCAGCCCCTATTTCTAAAGCCCCTTAGGTATCACAACAAATCCCTATAGTTTTTGCACCACAACCTGTACCTACAGTTCAGACTACTATTCAAATGCCTACGGGACCACCTGGTACAAGTACAATTATAACAATCTAGCCTCGTTTTTTTATCAACCATATCAAGGGCAATATCAATATGGGCCTGTAGCACAAAATCCAGTATACCAGCATCAACCATACCCTGGTTACACATATCAGATACCAGCTCAACCCCAATATGGTTTGGCTAATCCTGGCTATCCGGGAGGCATTCCAATCCCAAATGCACAGGCTATTCTAGGATATCTTGGATATCCTCCTCTTGGTACTGGTATAGTTCTGCAAGGTTACCAATTTTCTCAAGACCCTAACCGTCGGTTGCCATTCATAGTAAATTTGGATTTACCTGATTTTTCGCACCTAACGAATGATCCCATATATTATATTTCATATTGGCCGCCAATGACAAATAAATTTCCAAGTGATATCCCTAAATTTGAATGGAAATCAGGAGAGAGCCCCTCAAACCATGTCATGAATTACAACCTCTGGTGCACATCCAATTCTTTGATTGATGATTCTATTCGATTACGACTATTTCAGAGAACACTGATAGGTTTAGCTGCAAAATGGTACATTGAACTACCTGTTGATATTGCAACAAGATGAGGAGCTTATTGGAAAGGAGTCGCCTTCGCTAAGTGGGCCCGCAGGTATTTTTGGCGCAAAGTCTATTTTTAGACTATGTCTATTTTTAGACATATGGATCATGTTCTATGAGTTGCAGGATGCTATTTGTGGATGGTTGGTCAAGTCGAAAAAAATAGATGGACTTCTATTTTTAGACATACTGGGCAGAATCTATTTTTAGATTGCTAGTCTAAAAATAGATATGTCGAATATTATTAGCTCTTAATAATATTTGGACTCTAAACATTATCTTATCCTCTTGGAGCACTTTAGTTTGATGCCTGGATGTGGCACATGTAGTTGAAAGAAGGAATTATGCTATTCCTAGGGTTTAGTGGAGCTATTGCATGGTTGACTTCAGTTAGAACTCATGTGACAGAGTTTGGTGGAGTTGATGAGATAGTTAATGGAGTTGTGTTCAGTTTAACGTAGTTGAGCTAGTTGTATCTAGTCTAACTGATTGATACAATTAGTGAGAGTGGTGTGAATTAATTATTAATTAATTCACTAATTATTAACTCATAAATCAACTAAAGAATACATCAGTTAACCGCAGTGCATGGACAGTTTGAGTGGAGACCAGTGAAGAGGTAGGTGAAAGAGCAAGTGTGACTATCGGTTGTGACTATACTGGTGCATGAGATTTGCACACACATTGATGGAGAAGCCAATGAGGATTGCGCAGTACATACTGGTGGGATTCGAACTTGGATCTCATGATTATCCATATTGGATTGCGCAGTAGAGGCAGGCTAACAGGTGGAGCAGATTGGAGCATGTGTTTTGTATGATCTGAGCTTGTGTAGTGTGTAACAATTGGAGATAGTGCTGAGAGCTTGTGAGGAGTTTGTACTATGATTGTTACATGATCTCTATCATTATAATATATAGATAGTTGGGGGTTTTTAGCTTTAAGCTTTCGCATAAATAATGTGTTTATATGTGTGATTGTTTATGGTTTTAATGTGTGCATGCGATTGTTTAATTTCCGCAAATTGATGATCAATAGTAGAAGAGGTTATGTATTATGCATGAAGCTCAAATAGTGTGTGATCAGGATAATCTCGGTGAATAATTTAACAGGCTATTCAAATTTGTACATGGTATCAAAGCAGTATTGATCATTGGAGAAATTGCAAAACATTGAAGCGGTTGAGTTTTGTGCTGGTGGAATTCGAATTTGCAGTAGTGTTTTCTTGGTGTCGAAGTTGAGATGTCTTTCAACGGATTGCAATTGGAGTATGCCCTTGAGGGCAGCTCGAATTATATTGCATGGAAGGACAAGATGGAGGCGGTGTTAGATGACAATGGGTTGAAGGAGTTCATAGATGCAGAAGTCCCAAAGCCTACTTCTAGCGATGCTGCCGTAATTGAGGCTTGGCAAAAGAAGACAACAAAGTGTCAAAGGATTCTGTTGGAGGGCGTGAAGGATCACATAGTGTCCAGCCTGCATGGTAAGGCTTCTCCATTCTTGATGTGGAAATTCTTGACAGATTTATTCCAAAGCAAGAGCGACCAGAGGAAGTTGGCGCTCAAGGATAAACTTAGAAACATAAATATGGAGAAAGGCGACAGTATGCCCAAGTACCTCACGAAGTTCATCCAATGCAGGGATGAGCTCGGAAGTGTGGGGGTGACTGTAGATGATGAGGACTTGGTGAGCTTGGCTCTCCTTAGGCTTCCGAAGAGTTGGAATTCCTATCAACACTCTGTCAATGGTCAGGAGAAATTGCCAGGATGGGAGCGACTTTGGTCGGATCTTGTGCAAGAGGAGATAAGGCGGAGTACCAGGGACGGATCATCATCAAAGAAATCTGATGAAGAGAATTGCGCTTTGGCTGCCAAAGTAAAGAAGGGGAAGAGTAAGAAAGCTTCTCATTCCAGTACGAAAGGCAAGAAGCAGGACATGTCCAAGGTGAAGTGCTTTCACTGTCACCAACACGGACATTATGCCACAAATTGTCCGCAGAAGAAGAAAAATAAGCAGGCTGCTGGATCTGCAGCTGGAGAGGCCTTAGCCTCGTAGTTTGAGCTGGATTTTTCACTAATCGCATGCTTGGTTTCAAGTATGGCGGGATTAGTGTGGTTTCTGGACAGTGGTGCATCTTTTCACATGACAGGAGATCGAGATTTGTTTACTAATATGGATGAGAAAGATCTTGGAGTGCACATCGATATGGGCGATGATGGTAGATACAATGCGACCAGTATTGGTACCATTTCCTTTGAGAGGGAGTCTGGTAAACCCTTCGTATTGAAGGAAGTGATGCATGTTCCAGGATTGGAGAGGAATCTTATCTGTGTGGCGATGTTAGAAGACAATGGATATGATGTTGTCTTTAGCGAGGGAAAGGCTTTCTTGCGCAGTAAGGAAACTGGTGAGACCCGGAGGATAGGAGTTCGAGTTAAGAACCTTTATCAATTGCAGGTAGATGGCTGCGTAGCAATGGCAAGCAAGGCAAAAGGAGTGGTGAGTCGGGATGATGGCGAGTTGTGGCACCGGAGATTGGGCCACCTTCACCATGGAGCTTTGAAGATACTGCAACAGATTTCTACTGGGCTTCCTAAAGGCACTCTTGTGCAGTCATATTAGTGCAAGGGGTGTACCTTGGGAAAATTTGTGAAGGCCACCTTTCACGAGAAGGATAGTCGCACCATGACGATCCTTGAGATAATTCACACAGACATGTGTGGACCTTTCTTAGTAGCTTCGACAGCAAAGCACAGGTATTATGTGATCTTTGTTGATGATTTTTCTCGTAAGTCCTAGATCTTCTTCATGCAGAAGAAGAACGAGACATACTCAAAGTTCTGTGAGTTCAAGGCACTGGTTGAGAAAGAATCGGGGAAGCAGGTGAAGGCTCTTATGAGCGACAATGGTGGTGAATTCATCTCTGGCGAATTCAAGGACTTTTGCAACGCAAAAGGAATTCGAAGAGAGCTCATAGCACCTTATAACCCACAGTAGAACGCGATTGCTGAGCGGAAGAACAGAACGATCGTGGGTGCTGCACGGGCGATGTTGCATGATTAGGGCCTACCCATTCACTTGTGGGCAGAGGCATGCAATACTACAGTATATGTGCGGAACCGTTTTCCTCACACGATACTTGGCATGAGTACACTCGAGGAGGCGTTTTCTGGTAAGAGGCCTGATATTTCCCATTTGAGGATTTTTGGTTCACCTATTTACATTCATGTGACGAAGGATGCCAGGAAGAAGCTGGAGCCGACTACGTAGGTTGGGATATTTGTGGGGTACACTGATATGCCCCACTAATATAGTGTGTATTTTCCAGATAGTCGCAAGACTATTGTGCGACGGGATATCAAATTTCAGGAGGAGAAAGCCATGAAGTGTTCGCTTGAGAGGGAGCTACACTTGCATGCAGAGGAGGAGCTATTAGTTCCTAAGGATGAGTCTCAGGATGTGGATCAGCACAAGATGAGGTTCATGGAGTGGAAGAGACCACTCATGCGGCGCCAACCATCAGAGGGCGCAAGCGCACTACAGAAGCTGAGCGACTGGCTCGAGATGCAGAGAAGGTTGTAGGACCACCTACAGCACAGCGCAGACAGAGACAGTCACCGGACCAGTACACTGGATACATGGCTCTTGTGAGAAAGTGTGTCGTGACAGAGCCATCCTCTTTCGAGGAAGCTGTGGAGGACCCCGCATGGGTAGATGCCATGGTGGAAGAGTATGATTCGATTGTCAGAAACAGTGCATGGGAGATTGTCCCGAGACCGGAAGGGAAATCAATGGTGGGTTCGAGATGGATCTACAAAGTGAAGCAGGCAGCTAACGGGAGTGTGGAGAAGTACAAGGCAAGATTTTTTGCCCGAGGCTTTTCACAGATTGAGGGGATCGATTATGAGGAGACCTTTGCACCTGTCGCAAGGTATTCTTCCATACGGACGATTCTTGCTCTCTCAGCGCAGATGGGGTGGCACATTCATCAGATGGATGTGAAGACTACGTTCCTCAATGGAGTCATTGATGAGGAGGTGTACATAGAGTAGCCCGAAGGTTTCGAGATCTTCAGCAGCGAGTCGCATGTGTGCAGGCTCAAGAGAGCGTTGTATGGGTTGAAACAAGCACCTCGTGCTTGGTACACACGGATAGACAGTTATTTCACCGGACTTGGATTCTCCAAGAGTGAGGCGGATCCTAACCTATACCAGATTGTGGTGGAGGGTAAGTTGCTGATCATTGTACTTTATGTAGATGATTTCATTTTGACAGGTGATGAGCTGTTGATACTCTCATGCAAGGAGGATCTTGCAAAAGAGTTTGATATGAAGGACTTGGGCCTCCTTCATTATTTCCTGGGATTGGAAATTTGGCAGCGCAGTGGTGGACTGTTTGTTTCTCAGGGTAAGTATGCCCAGGAGATGCTGGAGAAGTTCAACATGCATGGCTTCAAGCCTGTTGATACTCTTCTTCTTGGTGGTTGGAGGAAGGAGGATGCTACTTCAGCGGAGGTAGTGGATGCCACTGTTTATCGACAGTTGGTGGGGTCGCTTATGTATCTGGTCAATACACGAACCGATATATGCTATGCAGTTAACCAGCTTTCACAAGCTATGGTTAAGCCTACCAAGCTATTTTGGAAGGCGGGGAAGCATGTATTGCGTTATCTCAGAGGCACATCAGGATGTGGATTGTGGTACAGATAGTCGGATGAGATGAAGCTATGTGGCTTCACATATGCAGATTGGGCAGGGAGCCCAATAGATAGAAAGAGCACATCTGGAGGGATTTTCAGTATTGGGTCGACAGTATTTTCTTGGTACAGCAGGAAGCAGAGATTCGTGGCACTCAGTTCAGCAGAGGCCGAGTATATGGCAGCGAGTTTGGTTGCATGCGAGGCTATATGGATGAGGAAGATCCTGGTCAGGTTGTTCGGTTCACACTTAGAGCCTACTGTAATTTATTGTGATAATCAAAGTTGCATCAAACTCTCGGTTAATCCAGTATTTCATGATAGATATAAACACATTGACATCTGGTATCAGCATATCAGAGATTGTGTGCAGCAGAGAATCATGTTACTTTCATACATTCCTACGGAGGATTAGGATGCTGATATCTTGATGAAGGCGCTCACCAGGAGAAAATTCGAATACCACAGGGGCAGGATAGGGGTTGCAGATAATCCTTATCTTGTTGAGAGGGAGTGTTGAGATTGCAACAAAATGAGGAGCTTAGTGGAAAGGAGTCGCCTTCACTAAGTGGGCCTGCAGGGTATTTTTGGCGCAAAGTCTATTTTTAGACTATGTCTATTTTTAGACATATGGATCATGTTCTATGAGTTGCAGGATGCTATTTGTGGATGGTTGGTAAAGTCGAAAAAATAGATGGACTTCTATTTTTAGACATACTGGGCGGAATCTATTTTTAGATTTCTAGTCTAAAAATAGATATGTCGAATATTATTAGCTCTTAATAATATCTGGACTCTAAACATTATCTTATCCTCTTGGAGAACTTCAGTTTGATGCCTGGATGTGGCACATGTAGCTGACAGAAGGAATTACGCTATTCCTAGGGTTTAGTGGAGCTATTTCATGGTTGAATTCAGTTAGAACTCATGTGACAGAGTTTGGTGGAGTTGATGAGACAGTTAATGGAGTTGTGTTCAGTTTAACTTAGTTGAGCTAGTTGTATCTAGTCTAACTGATTGATACAATTAGTGAGAGTGGTGTGAATTAATTATTAATTAATTCACTAATTAATAACTCATAAATCAACTAAAGAATACATCAATTAACTGCAGTGCATGGACAGTTTCAGAGGAGACCAGTGAAGAGGTAGGTGAAAGAGCAAGTGTGACTATTAGTTGTGACTATACTGATGCATGAGATTTGCAAACACATTGATGGAGAAGCCAATGAGGATTGCGCAATACATACTGGTGGGATTTGAACCTTGTTCTCATGATTATCCATATGGGATTGCGCAGTAGAGGCTGGCTAACAGGTGGAGCAGATTGGAGCATGTGTTTTGTATGATCTGAGCTTGTGTAGTGTGTAACAATTGGAGATAGTGATGAGAGCTTGTGAGGAGTTTGTACTATGATTGTTACATGATCTTTATCATTATAATATACAGATAGCTGGGGGTTTTCAGCTTTAAGCTTTCCCATAAATACTGTGTTTATATGTGTGATTGTTTATGGTTTTAATGTGCGCATGCGATTGTTTAATTTCCGCAAATTGATGATCAATAGTAGAAGAGGTTATGTATTATGCATGAAGCTCAAATAGTGTGTGATCAGGATAATCTCGATGAATAATTTAACAGGTTATTCAAATTTCTACACTACCATGTGGCTCATTCAACAATTTCAATGCTTTAGCAACTGCTTTCTTAACAAATTTTCAGTTTCCAGTCAGATACGACAATGGCACATAATTATTGACTCCATTAAAAAAATCTATGTCTACGTACATATCCGATCACATACATGAATGGAGATGTAGAAGACGTTTGGTGAAATTTTTTATTCCAGATTAGATCTTGGCAGAATGGTTCATCAAACAATTACTTCCAAAGATCACTAAATATGTGGCTAAGGGAGGAGTTGTTACTAAGGAACAGGTCATTTCTCAAGCTTAGTACTTAGACCTCGTATATACACAGTTTGGTACTTTGTACGAAAACGTTCCTGATTTACAACGTCCTAATCAAATAACTGCAACTCCTTGAGGGTATCATGTTGTAGATGGTGTAATTGGTTTAGTTAACAAAAATTAAAGTAAGAAGAAGTCCTCAAAAACTACTTCTCCTATAATAAATTTACCTAATTCACCGAAAGGAGATTCTTCCCTTGAAACTCCTGTTGAAATTCATGTTGTAGATTCATCTAAAGATAAATCCAAAACTGGTAATAAGAAGAAGGGTAAGAATAAAATCAAATAGACTTCGTCTCCCAACGAGAAAACCGAAGAAATAGAACCATCTGATGATAAACAAAAACCTCATTATCCTTGTCTTATCTGTGACGAGGATCACTTTACTAAAGAGTGCCCACATCAGTCTGAGGTCTCTAAATTCGTCAAAGGTTCGCCCACACCCACTGTCTTGAAGGATCCTTTTCCTACTCAAGATAGCAAAATGATAGGATCTTCTTCACACTCATCAGGAGATATTTTAATGATGTCTGAGGTTATGGTTGCGACACGATCACAAGACTATGGAAATAAAAATCTTGTTACTGATAAAGAAGTAGAAAATTCTAATTCAACACCAGCCACATCTCCTTTGTTTTCTGGTCCACTGCATATCGAGAAACCTAATCCTGATCTAGTAATTAAACCGCCTGCTAAAGGTGTACTTCAGAAATCAAATTTCAATCCACATGCGAGAGCTACTCATAACTACAACATTATTGAAGACTTAGTGATTTCCCCCTCAGCAATGTCGGCCTTAGAAGTGCTGCAATCATGTCCAACACAAAGGAAATTAATTTTATCAGCTATTGGAGCTATATATCCTCGGGATTCTAACCTTATGGTCTTCGATTTAGAAAATTTTACATCAAGACTCCCCCATCAGATGGCTTTTCAAATTCCGGTATAAGTAAAAAAACAGATGAATTTTTCGTACTCTAATTGATGAGGGGGCATCTACATGCACAATGTCGTTAAACTGTTGGAAAAGTCTTGGTTCTCCAACGATCAACCAATCTCCGACAATCCTTAAAGCTTTTGATGGAAGAGGATTCCATCCGTATGGAATTTTACAGGATCTACCTATAGATGTCGAAGGTAAAATTGTTAATCTAGATATGGAAGTAGTTGATGCCCCATTAGATTACAATCTTCTTTTGGGTTGAGGTTGGTCTTATGCTATGACTGTTGTCGTGTCTTCCCTATTTCGGTTAATCATGTTTCCTCGTAAAGGAAATATTGTGAAAATTGATCAGCGGTCATATTATTCATTTGACCCAGCCTCTATGGATAGTATTCAAAATGTTGGAAAATCGACTATTCCTTATGAAGATGTTGGAGTAGGTTTAGTAAAGGACTCTGCTTTGATGAGAGATTTTTATATACCTCCACCCAACGTACCGCGTACTATTGCTAATATCAATATGATTTCATCAAGTACTATTCCATTTGATGATCCTTGGATAGTACCTTCAGAGTCATAAATCGATTCTTTTAATGGAAAGATGCCTTTGAGTCCTTTTGAGATAGCATATACAGTAGTATAGTCATTTTCTAACAAACCTTAAACTAATCCTCATCCAATGAATGTGGTCACCGAAGAATCTTCTTCACTATCAAGCTCAGCCTTGACATCTATTTCCGATCATTTTCAACAAGTGTTTTATATTGATGAAAGTATTCGCGAATTTTTGTCTATGGATGAATTACCATGGGATGATCTACATCATAGATCTTAGTTTTTACCTAAACTTGATAGGTTTGAAAATTATTTTTTGTCAATTTTTACAATTGATTATGTCAAGGAACCACAGAATCCAATCACGATTACAAATTCAGATTGTGAGATTAATTTGGGAAACATTTCTACAACCGTTCCTATTGACATATCAGTTAAACCTAGAGTTTTTGAAAACATTCATATAGAGATTCTTGTACGAATGAAAAAATTAATACATATAAAGCCCTATTTCAAGAATTCCGCGACATATTTGCCTAGTCCTACGAATAAATGCCAGGAATTGATCCAAAAATTGTCGTTCATGAAATAAAGACATACCCGGATGCAAATCCTATTAGACAACATTTATGTTCGGTACATCCGCGAAAAGCTGATTCTATTAAAGCTGAAGTTTAAAAACTACTAAGAGCAAGATTTATTTATCTGATCCCTTTAATAGATTGGGTATCTAATATAGTTCCCGTTACCAAAAAACAAGGGACTATATGAGTATGTGTCGATTATAGGGATATCAATAAAGCATGTCCAAAGGACAATTATCCTACCTCCTATATTGACCAAATCATCGATGATTGTGCTGGAAATGAGATGTTTTCATTTATGGATGGATTTTCCAGATATAATCAAATAAACATACTCCCTATTGATCCACCAAAAACAACATTCGTTTGTCCTTGGGGAACATTTTCTTATTGTAAACTACCTTTTCGATTAAAGAATGTTGGTGTAAATTTTCAAAGGGTATTGTATTACACTTTTCACAACATCAAACACATTGTGCATCCTTATCTGGATGATTTACCTGCTCACTCATTACACAAGGATGATCGTCCTGCTCATTTACGAGTAATTTTTATGAGATGTAGGTATTATTGGATTCGTTTGAATCTGCACAAATTTGTTTTTTGTGTGCAATCTAGACGATTACTGGGATTTGTTGTTTCCAAAGCCTGCATTCGTGTCAATCCCTCGAGGGTTGAGGCCATCATAAATCTACCTCCTCCTTCCACACTTGGCCAAATCCAAAGTTTGCAAGGGAAAGCAAAATTGCTGTGTAGATTTATCCCGAACTATGCTGAGTTAACAAAAGGTTTTACCAGGTTGTTGAAATAGAATGTTATTTTTATTTGGGATGAGATTGATGGTCGATATTTTGATGCTCTAAAACACGCATTAACCCATGTGTCGTTATTGCATCCACCCAGTTACAACCAGGACTAATTTTTATACCTAGCAGCCTCTGATTCCACCATTGGAATGGTTTTAGTTCAAGAGGATGAATTTCACAATGAGCATGTGATTTAATATCTAAATCAGAATTTGAATCCAACCGAAATTAAGTATTCACATGTGGAAAAATTGGCCTTGGCAGCAGTTCAAGATGTCCAAATATTTTGTCATTACATACTGTTACGCAAGGCAATTGTAATTTCTAATTGCAACCCAATGATGTACATTTTGAAAAAACAATTACTTGGGGAAAAATAATCTAAATGGATTGTTATCCTACAAGAGTTTGATTTGGAATTCGAAAAATCTAAATCAAATAAATCATTGGTGTTTGCAGAAATTATGTGTGACATTCCCAATACTGAGACAAAAACTGTGGTAGAGCATCCCATTACAGATGAATCTCTGTTTCTTATCAGTACATTAGATCAATGGTATGGATATATCGTCATTTATATTCAAACCCAAACCTTTCGACTTGAGATTTCATGTTCAAATCGACGAAATATCCATTATCAATCTCAACAATACAATATTTTTGGGGACACTTTATCGTCGTGGTGGGGATTTTGTTTTTCGATGTTGCATAACACATGAAGAGGCTAAAAGGGTTTTGAATAATTGTCACTCTGGAGCATGTGGTGGTAATATGTCTGGGTATGCCACAACCCAAATATATTGCGCGCGGGCTATTTTTGGCCGTCATTATTCAAAGATTTCATTCTTGCGGTCCAAAAATGCCACAACTGTCAAATATTGATCAAAATATGCGTGCACCACCAGCTCCACTTCACCCTATAATTGTTGTCAGTCCTTTTCTGAAATGGGGCATTGATTTCATTACATGTAACCCTCACTTGGCTGGGGGGCATGGGTATATTATTCTCGTTGTATATTACTTTACCAAATGGGCCGAGGCAATGCCTACATTCACGACAGATGGAAAAACTGTAGCTACATTCATATTCAATCATGTGATTGCTCCTTTTGATGTACCCCAATCTATTATCACTGACCATGGGAGTCATTTTTGAAATATAACGATGAATGAACTTTCTGATCAACTTGGCATGTGCCATGATAACTCTACTCCATATTACGCATAGGATAATGGTCAGGTTGAAGTCGTTAATAAATTTTTAACCACCATGATCAAACGGATTATCGGAACTCACAAATCGAATTGGCATACCATGTTTTTTTCAGTGCTACGGGCATATCGAACCTCAACAAAAAATGCTACAGGGTTCACTCCTTTTGAACTGGTTTACGATTTAGAAGTTGTGTTACCCATTGAATGCGAAATACCGTCACTCCAATTAGCCATAGAGTTACTACCAGGTACCTATGAAGAGGAAAAATGCTTTTTGTACTTAGCACAATTAGATGAAACTCGACGCACCGTTGCATTAGCTGCTAAAGCTCATAAAAAACACATTAAAGCTCAGTATGATCGAAGTGTTACACCTCATGTTTTTTCAGAAGGTGACCTAGTCTTGGTATATGATCAAGCTAACGATAAGCTAGGAGCTGGGAAATTCAAACCAATGTTGCATGGTCCTTACATTGTCAAGCGAGTGCTTGCCAAAGGGGCCTATGAATAGACTGATTATGATGGGGTCTCTTTAGATAAGCCCATAAATGGTCTTTATCTGAAGAGATATTATACTTGATTCTTGTGTGAAGATCTCATTTGTATATTAGTTATTTTTCTAGTTAGTGTGCCTTAGATTAGATAAGTGTGCCTAGTTTAAGTTTGCTTTTTCCACTATCACTGCTTATCTTAATTACTCTTGATATTGCAGATGTCAACATCCCTTCAAACATACATTGGTTTTACTAATTGTGCTTCTCGTAGTACACAGAATATTTCTTCCGCAGCTTGGGTTATCTATTCACCCACTGATGAGTTAGTTTCTATGCATGGGGTAAGCCTTGGTCAAACAACGAACAATATTGCAGAATATATCGTAGTGATTGAGTTATTATCTGATGCCATTTTATTTGGTATTCGATGTTTGATCATTAGGTTAGATTCAGAACTCATTGTATTACATTTAAACAGAGTATATGAAATTAAAAATCCAATGTTATTGAGATTGTTTTTGATGGTTTGTCTCTTGGAAAGACAATTTGATTACATCGAATATCAACACATTTCAAAAAATTTAAACATATTGGCTGATGCATTAGCTAATCCTGTTCTACACAGAAATTTGCAACATTAAAACAGTAAACCAAAACAACATTCAATACATGTTGAACAAGATAGTTAGAGAAAGTAGTAATATCATAGATAGGAGTTTTTGTTTTCAAAAAATATTACATCGTCTGCGATCATAGATTTAAACACCTTATGATTTGAAAGATACTGATACAAAAAAAAATATGTCAATCCCCGATGATCATGCACTATCCGTGGTGATGATCATGGTAGTAGACTATCGCATGCACCACCTTGCGCAGGAATCTCCTAAACTGCCCTAGAACACCAGTAACATGTCTATGGAGACGTAGAGGAATATCAATTGTCGATGTCTTTGGAATGTCTATATTCAACCTCTCCAGGTTGTGTTCCATGTCAGTGAGGATTTCTGTTGCCTGATCCTGTGGTTGTGCTATAGGCTCTGTTTCCCACCTTTCAAAGCGGCGGAGTGTAGCTGGCCGTCGTGGACCAAAATATGCATTTTAATTTTTGTTATCAGTATTGGAAGATTAAAAATAAATAAAAATTATAGTTAGAACACATCAAAATGATTCACTTACTTGATTCGTCCCATTGTGCCCCTGGAGGTAAGGACATCTCGGGATCACCTCTGAAATCGATACCCACATATGGGAAATCTTCAATTGTGAAGATTTGGTTCTGTAGCCACATAAAATACGCAAGAGTAAACCGAACCACTATACTGTTGTCGCCACCATGACGAGCCATCAGTGCAACCCAATGTACCATACGATGTTCTCTAAGTTCACCACGATCGACAGGAATAAGCTGAGGGGCGAGGAATGGAATCCTCTCCAAATAAAAAGAAATCAGGATGGTGCCATACCCAAAGTTTTTCAACTTTGCATTTTTTTCTCTGGTTAGTTGGCCTTTCATGTTGGCCAATACCCCTTCACACCAGTTGAAAATGGTGCCTCTGAAACATTCAACCGCGGTTTGCATCTGAGACTTGGTGGCCACATGTGGAGTCGCACTTCCACACAACCTGGTTACTATGAATGCAATGACTTTAAGATCAAGGTGCAATATATTCTTTATATCTATGCGATTATCCTTGGGATCTACTTCATCACTGCAAAAATCTTGTTTGTAACTAGTAACGTGTAGGCCACCCTGCCTAGCTCCAAACAAAGAAATGTTTCTCCTCTTTTGGATAATCCAATGAGAAAATAAATATCTTTGAGCTCAATTTCGAGCCGATGATCTCCAATGATAAAACAATGATCTTGAACATCCCACTTGTTCACTAGCCATGCCATCAGTTCCACTTGTGCCCTCATACCTTGAATTGCCTAGAATTTATGCAAACCACAATTTCTAAGTGCATGCATTTTGGCTAGATCATTCATAGCCACATAATTTGTACCTTCATGCTCGTGTTCTCTCCACTCTAGCATGGTGGAATAGTCTGCAAATGAATGTATTTAAAGATTAGAAACTTTTAGAGTGGGAAATTTTAACCATTTTTGTGAGAAATTATCAATTTTCATTTGGTCATGGTGCCTCTGTAGTTTTTGTGCAGAGACAGTGCAGATGTCTGCACGAGCTCTACACGAAAACCAGAGTAACCCGATAATTTTCCATTAAGAAAATTATCGGGGTCCGCAAGTAATGCATGTATGACCTGCAGATCCCCGAGAGCGGAATTTTAAACATAATTTCTCCTCAAAATTGATTTTAAAGCCTAAAACGATAATTTAATTGGATATAAATGAACATAATAGTGTTGTGGATTACCTGGTTCTAACGAATCTCGATTTGAGCGGTTGGTTCTCTCGTTATTAACTCTAGAACGTTTTCTGCCAAAAGCTCTCAATTTACAACTCTGAAGACAAAAGGTGAAAATGACTTTGTTAAACTCCTTTTTATAATATTTTTTGAATGAATAAAATATTATATTTTGTTTATTTTCCACTTAAAAAAGTAAATTTTCGATGTTTTTACTTATTGGAAACAGGTATGTTTAATCTTTTGAGTTTTTGTGCAAAATATAGATTTCTCTGGTGAAAAGAATTATTTTGATGATGAGTATCATTTTATCATTTTTCCAGGCTCTTGACAATTGCGAAAAAGAGAAACCCTGGAGTTCTTTTTTAAGCCCTTTTCAAACTCTTTAAACATGAAAAGATCGTTGAGTACTTGACTATTTGAACTCGTTAAAGGAAACGAACAGTCGTCCTTTTAGTATAAGTTTACTCCTTTTTCGGACTGAAATGGAGTATTTACGAAAAATGTATATGTTGACTAATCATGGTCAATAGAGTTCTCTCCTGTATTGTTTTATCTTTTTTCAGGCTCGAGAGACTAAATTTATGAAAAAATACAACCACAGAGTTTTCTCATGTTTTTCTTCTAACTCCTTAAAATTGAAAAACATCAAGTTTCACCTATACTGGACTCGTTAAAACTTAATAGTAAAGGACCTGTCGATTACAAATAGGAACAAACCACTCCTTATTAGGGTTTTATTTTAATACTAAGATGGACTCATCCGAAGGATGAGCTTACACAACAAGAAAATTTTATCCTCCTCAAGCTTGTAAAAAATAAAGAGGCACTTCCCAGTAATGGTGGGGGGAAAAGAGAGAAATTGAATCCACTTGTAAAAATTTGTTTTGAAAAGAAGTATACCACTCTTGAACACGACACTTTTTTCACACTCGTACCTAGGTTGGGAAAATCCTTTATCTAACTATTAATCAAACCACATTGAAAGTCTTCAGTCGGTTTCTGGGTATTAGCTTTAGGTCAATTGTCACCAAACCATATGCAGTTTTGTTATGTGCCCAAAATACAGTTCAAATAAACCATTCATTGCAAATATTTGTCTCCATTCACGTTGACCATCCCTGAGTCAGTCCTTGCCTAAAATTTCCTCAAAACTTGATCTAATGGTTTCGTGTCGTAGCCTTTCCTGCGACAGGTCACTTTCTTTTGATGATAGCTCATCATCTAAAAAGTTGATCTAGAACCCTATCAGTACCTTGGGATCTGCATGCCCTAATGGCAGGTTTCTCGCCTTCGACGATAGGTTGCATCATTGACCTTCGATTGAATGATTTTGTGAAGTGTTCAACTACAAATAATTCATTCACACTTCATGGATTGTACTGAGTACTTTGAGAGCCATTGTCATTATTGGTGGTTTCTATCACACTTGTTAGAAATTCATGTCATTGACTGGTAATCAAGTGGTTTCTATCATGTTTTACTTCAACACAATCAATCGCATGAGTAGAATCGTACTAGTTTGGGAAGCAAAAATCAAGACCCTGGATCTAGTTTCCACCATCCAGGCTACGAGGAGTTTTATTATTCATGATACAATAGACTACTTATGACATATGGCTGTGTCCATGTTGTGTCTACTATTGATGTAATTTTAAAATCACTTATGTACCAGAACATGTATTTAGTTTTGATCTAAGTATGGGAATTCCTACCTCAGCGATGATATACATATATATGTTTGCATTGAATGTTTTTACAGATTTTCGACCAATGTGTCCGCAATCCAATCCTCGGAAAGATAAAGTACTTCCCTCTTCAAAACTACATCAGACTTTGCACTTTAGGGGGCAATCTGTTACATGTTATTTTGTCACTATGATATTTGACTGTCAATATAGGTTCATCATTACCTGTATTACGCTCCTTTAGAAGTAAAAACTCCAATGTTCCTAAACCAAGTCTTGGAATTGGAGAAAAGCTCATTAAAACCCTAAAAAGTCTAACTCCGCACTTTTCCTAGACCTTGCATGCGAATCCGTAGATATTTGCTTTATAGCCTGCAACACATCCCACACATTTTTCTTATAAAAACCGTGGACCCTCGTAAACAGTCAAATAAAAGAAAAAGTAAGTTCTAAAAGCCTAGCTGGATGAATATTCTCCCAACTGGAAGCTTCTAGAGGCGCGTTCAGTTCGAGATTTGTCCTATACTCATGAGCTCTATCCCTTCACTCATGGAGTTTATCCCTTGGTATATGGAGCTCAAATCCTTTCATGAGAGGAATCCATCCCCCTCTTCATGGAACTGAAACTACCTCCATTTCCCTATAAATTGCGCTCATGTTTCAGTCTCAAGGGTAGACATACATATTAGTTGCTGAAGAATTTCATAAGAAATCATAATCTCTATACTAGCCATTTTTTATATGAGAATGATCACACACTCATGTCCATAACTTCATGCTAGTTCAGAGAGAAAAATTCTTGTCAATCTGAGGAGGAATGATTTTTCAGCACCCCAGAAGAACCTGTATAACATCAAGGCGAAAGGTTGTAAGGTTACTTCTTATTATACAAGTTAATAAAAATGGATTCCATTTTCTCATTGAATTGTTCATGTATATGTTTGAGTAATTCATTTCTTAGATTCCTTGATCACTGATATAGATTAGTTTTTTCTCAATTATTATATCTTGTAGGTGCTTTTAATCCTTTTATCTGTCTTTGATTGCAAGTTTCACATGCTAAAGTGACCTCTTTTGGAGTGACTGGATACAATTTTTCGACAAGCATTGGACTTCAAGTAGGGACATGTCCTCGCACTTTGTTATTAATAATTTTGAATCACAAATGATCTAGAGAAAATGGTTTGAATTTGGTTGTTTGTTTCTAGATATCGTTAGGATAATAGGGAGATCGTTCTTGTCCGCAAGAAGGATTTATCCGCATAACAATATGCAACTTTGTATCAAGGCAACAAAGTGGATGAATTAGATTATCATGTTTATGATGAATTGTTGTATCATCTTCGCAAGTTATGTATTCCATAGGGTGAAAGAGTCAACATCATAAAGGAAGCACATACTTCTCTTATTGTTGGAAACTTTGGTGGAGGAAAAATAGTGGAACAAATACAAAGGTATTTTTATTGGCCTCGTATGAATGAAAGTGTGTCATGATATGTAAGAGGATGTTCTATGTGTGCTATTAATAAACCTAGCAATAGAAACTTGGGAGTGTATACTCCACTTCTTGTTCCTT
This sequence comes from Pinus albicaulis, assembly GCA_034641835.2. NCBI lineage: Eukaryota > Viridiplantae > Streptophyta > Pinopsida > Pinales > Pinaceae > Pinus > Pinus albicaulis. The sequence goes on from CM076573.1 coordinate 253,032,699, forward strand.
CCCATCCTTGGGAAGGTGTTTCTATGGATTTTGTGGGAGATCTACCTATGTCTAGGAAAGGTCATGATTATCTTTATGTTGTTGTGGATTTTTTCAACAAAATGTGTATTTTGATGTGTTCTAAGAAGCTGGTTATAGTTGAACATGCTGCAAAAATATTCTTTCAAAATGTATGGGTGCATTTTTGGTTTCCCACATGCATGATTTCTGATCGAGGTTATCGATTTGTCGAGAAATTTTGGTCAAGTTTATGGGGACTCATGGACACCAAGTTGAAGAAGAGCAGAACATTCCATCCGCAAACCGATGGTCAAATAGAAGTGGTGAACAAAAATATTGTAAATATCCTTCGTGGTTATTGCAGCAAACATACTAAATATTTGGATCAACATTTTCACTACATTCAACATGCTTACAGCATGCCCAAGCATTCATCGACTCAAACATCTCCATTTGAGGCATGCTTGGGATACTTACCAAAATTTCCCTTAGATTTTATCTTTGGAAAAGGCGTCGTTATTGATGGACATAGTGACATAGATAAGGCCAAGTGATTCATTGAACAAGTTCAATTGGTGCATCAAATGGTTCAAGAACAGTTGTAAAAGAGTCAAGCCAAGTACAAGACAAGACATGATAAACATCGTGTTGATCAAAGTTTTCAAGTGGGTCTAGATGAATTTTGGCTTTACATTAGCAAGGAAAGACTTCAAGGAGAAGGTAAAAAAATCAAACCAATAAGATATGGTCCATTCAAGATCTTAGAAAATATTGGTAATAATGCTTTCCATTTAGATTTTCCTCCATATATGCAAGTCTATGCAATTGTTAATGCTGAAAACTTGAGATTATATGAACCTCCTTTGATTGAATATCAAGGAGATAATGTTAATATTCCTACAATTGAATATTTCTCTCCTGAATATCTTGAATAATTGAAGAAAGATACCCTTCTTGATAGGAAAAAAATAACTTCAAGATAAGGGAACATGGAGTACCTTAATGTGGGGCTCAAAGGTACTAATACAAACAATTACAAATGGATTGAGATTGGAAGGGTGAGGGAATTTTTCCCTCATCTATCTATTGATTGAAAATGATATTTTGGTGGTCCAAAAGCTTATAGTGGGGAGGAATGACCAAGGGATTCAGTAAAGTGCTTAAAATTAAAGTTTTCAAAAGTTCTCGAAATTAGTGCCAAAACGTAGAGCTCATCGTAATGAATCCAAAACAACTTGGATCACTCAAAATTGATATCGTATGCTCTAGATATCACATTCTGATTGTTTTCCTAAACAACTAAAAAAAAATTTACAGGTGGATAGACAGGACTTCTAACTAGGCAGTCTATACAGTGAGTCGCTAGGCTGACTAGGTAGCTATGGAGAAATTAGAGGCTGACAAGTGGCCTTGTGTGGTTCGTGCATATGGGTGATTTTTATTGGTTATTTCGTTTTGATGTGGATAATTGGAAGGATGCCACATGGCCCAATCATGGGCTGCCATGTGGCACCCCCAAGTAGTGCAAAATTTTGTTTGTTTGGAAAGAGGCCCAGACATGATTGAACCCCTAACCTGAATCTTACAAGTTTCACAATCTACAATCTTTTCTTCCATTGGTGCTTATAAACCATAGGCATAATCTTTTATTTAAAGTTTAATGAATGTCATGTTGGGGTAAGGGGACAGGGCTAAGTCCCTAACCCTCGGTCACCTAGCACCCCACACGACCGCAGGAGAGTCGAGACCAAAGGGCCCGGGGCTTAGCCCTGGACCATGTACATATACATTGCAATAGCATCGTGGTCAGAGTCAGTTGGAGCTAAGGTGAGGGGTGCGTGGAATAAGACCCGACCCCAATGTTTTATGGGATAACGGAACCATTAGCGGGGAGGATCGGTGCTAGTCCGGTGGGGGTAGATGGTTATCCAAAACCCCGGCCTCATGGGCCTTTATGTGACCATGCCCAACAGCAGAAGATGTAGAGTGGCAGGGACATAGTTAGCCCAGCCCCAACCCACATGCGCCATGAGATCAAGAGCGAGGGAAAAATATTCGGCACTAAGACCTTAGTGGAAAAATTAACCATCCAACAAAATGCACCAATTTCGACGTGAATCCCACCGACACGAGGCTAATTTGGCGATCAACGGTCTCCAAAATGGTGGAAAAAGTATGATGGCTAGACATACTTTCTACTTTGTAGATCAGTTAGCAACAAAACTTCTCTGATCCATAGCTTTGTGACTGTTTTTCCAATTTGAGCCCTAAAAGAGCCCATCTTGGAGTTTTTGGGTCTTTTGGAGCCATTGGAGACATTATTTTTATATTCCCAGCACATTAAATCCATGAAATACTAAATTGGAGCACTTAATGAAGGAAGCCCAACATTAGAAGTTGGACAAGGAGATGTAGTTGAGGTGGGGTGAACTCCTTTATCATTTTAATGTCTTGTGTTGTTTTTTATGGTATATTTGTCTCTAATTTTATGCTGCAAACTGAGTTGAAAAATCATTAAGTTATGTACTTTTTGGAATTTATCCATTCCCTAAAATACATAAAATTTCACTTCCAAATTTCCAAATAACCTTCAAGTTTGTAATACAGATCGCTTCCCCTTAATAGGCCTCTTTGAAACTCAGTTTAACATGGCTATAACTTACCAATAACATGGTTAAAATCTTTGTTAATAGAAGCACAATTAAAATCCATTTATATTTTTAAGAGGAGCCTATGTTTCGAACCTCAAGAATTACTCTTTATTCATTTGCATATATAATACCACTTGTACAACTTGTAGTTAATAGTGTGAATGGAGCATGAAATCTCCATTTGTTAAACCATCATGTTAACCTATGTGTCTTTTTTATATCTACATTTATTAGAATGGTATATTTTTAGTTACTCACAATAGCCTTACAATCTAACTCAATGAAATGGCTTCTTTAATTGCAAGGATAAGGAGGATCGCCATAGAACATGCAATAGATATCTAAGAAACCCATGCTCTCCTTAGGAACCTCTACTTTATAGAGGTTGGATGTAACAATATCTAAGAAAAACTATTCAAGTGGATACACAACCTATTTTCCTATTTAATAGTTCTTTTGGAGATTAGATAGTGATGACCACTTTGGATTTGAGCATAAAATGCATTTGTACTCATTAATTCAACATGTATCTCACCACCTTCTATAGCATCAAAGTAAAATCCAAATACTTTGAAATAGCCTTGTTCGTTCTTGAGTTAACAAAAGTTTCATTTGTCATCCACTCAAAAATTTATGGCCAATTTAGATTGTATGGCCTTAATGATTTGATAATATGTATTTGAAAGGAGGATAGGAAAGGAATTTGAGAAGATGTGCATTGTTTTTCTATCATTAGTTCTTGCACAAATGAGGAGGGGTGTCTATCTCATAAGTAGGTGGAAACAATATGATGATGATTAGGTAGATAACTAACATCATGAATGCATCAACATTTTTGATGTTCATGATAGGAAAAGCAAAAAATATCTTATGAATAACTAGTAGGTGGCAAAAACAAGTGTTTTGACTTATTAGTAAATCACATAGAAATCTTAACAAGTTTGATTTTTTTGAAATGTATAATTAAAACGAAGTTTCATAAAGTAACAAGGGCATTAATTTTTGGCCATTAATTTTTTCTTTAAACATTATGTATTTCGTGGATGCTTTATTTGAAATAGAATTATAGCAGTTCAATGTTCCACTTTGAAAGAATGAATACGATTAATATCAATGATATATATGAATGGTTTCATGTTGGATGGTAATAAAATATTAAGTAGATGCAATTTCATTGATTTCGGTAAAGATTTTTGAAGTAGCATCACACTTAAAATTGAAAACCTATATATTGAAGCAGAGAGTGAAGAAACAAATGGAGGTGGATGTAAATAACATGCAGGAACAACAGTGACATAAGTGAGCATAGGTGGAAAAAAAAGTGCCATTTTATCAATGTAATGCAAGTTGATTGGTTGGTTTGCATGTTTTTATAGTTGGTGTTTTTAATAGGTGGAAAATGTGCATCTGATTAATATGAATCAACCCATATTATCATAAAACAATTTTGAGATTATAAAGATAAAACATTCTGACATTGTACATAAGTGAGTGTTTACGAAAAACCCATATTGTAGCGGAAGCTATTAGTTAAGATAGAAAACTAATTTTGAAAAAACATTTTTGAAAATATACTATTAAAGAGAAAATATTATTATATTTTAGAAATTTTTGAATGGAAATTGTTTTTGGAAACCCTTGAGAGTTTAGGGTTTTTCCTAGTCTTCTAATTTTTTCTTGGTTTAAGTGGGTTTTTTTTAGGATAGTTTGTGTAAATTATTCAACTGTGAATCATTGTGATTTTGTACAATTCTTTGTTGAAATTTGATCTCGGTCTTAGCCTAGCTGAAGAAATTCCTTCCGTCAATGTTCTTATGGATTATGAAGCTTTGTGTTGTGAAAAATAATTTTCAGAGAATAGCCCCATTTTGGGTAAGGCTTCTGAACCTTCCCTTGCATTTATGGAGTCTTACATAGCTTTCCTCCATTAGGAATGTGTTACGAAAGTTTTATCATCATTGTTCTGAAAGTTAAAAAAATGACAATACGTATCTCTAAATTTGTGTGGAAATGAGTTTCAAAAAGGTTTTTACTAAGAATATTAACTTGATGGATCCAAGCTATGTTTTGGTCCAAAAACTCTATGAGAATATTTCATTTAGGTGTAAAGCATGTTATGAATTGAAACATGTAACTAAAAACTGCCCCTAACTTAATAAAATCAAGAAAAAAACCAAAAGACCCAAATGGCACATAAAGAAGACTAGGTGATCACTATACAGTTTACTGAAAGAAAGAGATTTAAAACCCAAAAAAGACAAGGAAGAAGAAAAATACAAGACAGGGTATGGAGCTCAAGATCTCGTTTCTTGAGCAGCACCTAGGAGATCCGAACACGGAACACAAAGGTGTTGCAAAGACGAGAGGATGATGATATTTAGCACATATATTTATATTTGTTTATTGGTTCAAATTCTTGAAAGTATCCTGGTTTGGAGACGGCTGGCATACTCCTCCTGTCGATCATATCAACCTTGTTAAAATATTTCTAAAATGTCTGCTTCATGACAACGATGTCCATTTTTGAACGTTCGATCGCAGTAAACAAGACGTTATGATTTCTCGTTAAACTTGTGATAAAGCTCTAGGGCTGTATTTGGTTGTGGACGGCTTTTCATGCATCACCTAATAAATCTCGCCTGCTTGACCGATCCAACGGTGTAACTTCTACATCTTCTAGGGAATAGTCAATGTTCGGAATAGAGATCATAATTTATTTCCACACAATAGTTGGTGAAGAGAGTGAGCTACTGGATGGCTTCACCGTATAACATTTTTTTTTTGGACATATGTGATAACATGTGGCCCCACGAAAAGGAAGTAATTAAGTCCATCGTCATTAGTTTGTAATGTTCTTTTTGTTAACTGTGGACAGTTTGGCAGGAATTCTCGCTATTATTGTTGACAAATTATATATAAATTTTGACTTGCTAATGATTTTTTCACACACTGCAATTTTTTGAAAGTTCTCTAGCTCAAATTAGTTAGGGATTGATTGAAATCACTAAGTTTTTTCATAATCAAATATACTAAAAAAAAGTTTTTCATAATCAAATATACGAAAAAAAAACTAATTTAAAATATACAAATTAATATTTAACCACAATTTTTCACTCATTCTAAATATAAATTAACTTAAAGAATTCTTAAAAAATCACATTTAAAAACTACTTTATTTCAAAATTATAACAAACTGAAAATATTAAGCTTTTTACGCGTTCGAATCTAGCAGATGGAATCGATGATGCTTTATTTCAAACAAATTCCTATTGAAAATATTAAGTTTTTTACACGTTCAAATCTGGCGAATTGAATCGATGATGCTTTATTTCAAACAAATTCCTATTTTTTATATTTTAATTTAAAATATTAAAATCACCTGCAAACCCCGTGCAGGTAGAAACATAGTACAACAGGGGTAGAGAAGGTTGAGTGCACGCCTTCGTGCATTTAATAGAAGTTTAATGGAGCAGTAAGGATGAATTTATGTTTTCCGGATGCGGATGTTGAAGCGGCTTGATGGGACTTGGGTCCCTGCGCAGCTCCCGAAGGAGCCCGCATGCGAAGCCCATATGGCTCCCTGTACCAGTATTAATGAAGCCATTAACTCGCCACCTCAGGAAGGCAATCACCCTCTTAATTATTCCGCTATGCCATTTCATATGGCGGTTCTCCTGGCCTCGGCTCTCAATATGGCCTGCGCGCATGACTGTGGTTGCTGTGGGAGATCTCCGACTCCCCTCCATGGTGAATGCCCTCCTGGCTTCGCAGATTCCAGCGTAAGAACCCAAACCGGTTGCCGGTGCAGCCTTCTTTCATGTCTGGAGACTCTCCCTGGGCATCATTTCTCTCACAGCCCCCTTTGCAGTGATAATCCTCCTCCTTGTGCTTCTACAGATCTTTCTGGAGGTCCAGACATTCCTGTCGGTGCTCATTTGGCTCTCCTATGTGGTATTCACTCTTCTCTTAGGGCTCCTGGGTTCTCCGGCGGTTCTTCCTTCTCATGGCACCTTCGCCCTGCTCCCTTCTCCATGCCTCGTCTCCACCAAAAGATGCGAAGCCGGCGAGGAGTTAGTCGGGGCCATGCCTCTTTTAATCGCCCTACGCTCTCCTCCGTTTCAGGATCTTCCTTCGCCAGTGAAGAGCTTGTCCAGCCTCATGCTCCGCGCAGGGGCAGAGGAAGAGGACGTGGGCACACCTTGGATTTTGGTCATGCTGGCCCTTCTACCCATCCTTCAGCCTCTGTTCCTTCTAGCAGCGCGCATGCTGGGACATTCATTCGGCAGACCACCCAACATGCTGAGCTTCGTTTCGATTGCACTTCTATTCAGTCCATCATTTCTGCTCTTATCACTGTCACTCTCTGCGAAGAGATCCCTTATCCCGCTCCCGCCTGCTCAGCTTCTCCCTCGCTCCCTCATGCCCCTTGCTCCACCGGCAAAGAAGTCCTCCCTGCGACTTCCATTCTCCCTCCTCATTCTGCGCTATGTAAAGAAGATGAAAACTCCGACTTGAAGGATGTGAGCCAAGCTGGAATGGACGACAACAACAAAGATTATGAATATGCATGCAGGATCGTCGAGGAACCGATGTCTCCAGCACATGAAGGGTGACAAGCTCAGTTTTCAAACTCTCCAGGTTTCTTTGTTTAATCATTGTTGGAGTTTTTTGCTTTCTGGTTTCAAGACTCAGCCGGAATGGCTGATGGCTATTTTCAGTGTCTATATCTTTGGTACTTTGGTATTCATGAACTTAAGGCCGGTTTCCCTTTTAAGGGCGGCCAAGACTTTGATGTTAACAGGATCGGTTTCCCATTCTGGGCGATCCAGACTCTCTATGACCAGCTTGACTATCAAGCCCAGTGGTCTGGCTCTCACAGCAGACGCTGAGGCAGTTTTGTACTAATACTTTTTTATACATAATAGAATTAGTCTTACATAGAAAAAAAAAGGATGAATTTATGTTTATGGGCCGCAGCCAACTTTGTAGGAGAACTTAAAGTTTTTCATGGTTCAACCACGCAACAGCAGAGTTTAATTAAAGAACAGTCTTATCGTGCTTTTAAGCCCTCACCAACCAAACAGAAAGAGTTTTGTTCAACGCGCCAAGTCTTTTTAAGTTTTTGAATGGGCCACGTCATAGTGGTCCCCACATTCATCGCCCATCGCAAATATTTTTGTTTTGTGTCTTGTTGATATGGAGTTTCGATGCGATGCGACGTTGCGATATTGCACATCGCACATCGCAAAGGAACAATGTAAAGCCGCCTCTACAAGTGTTTACCGTCGTTGTATTCTGATGTGATATCGCATATCACATGCACCATGTATTAAAGCCCACCGCATATGTTATGTTCCGAATTTTTTTTGCGATGCGATGTGGTCCCTACCACCATCGCAATCGCCAATATCAAGTTTCCGCTCTGTTAGTGTTAGTCTAGTCATACTGCCATCAGTGATCAAAAATGCTCTTTTGCATTTGTATATTAGGTGTCTCATACCGAATAAATTTCACCATTCCGCTAGGTCATGGATTCATTGATGGTAGTAATTTTTTATCAGTTGTCCCTCATGAGGTACTTGTTGATTTTCCTTTCTATGGTATTTAGTCATTAGTCACTTTTATTCTCAAAATCATATCAGTAGGTCATAGGATGGGTCTCATTAGTTTCTAGGGTCTCACCATGGTCAAATTAATGAGTCAAATGTCAATAATATCAGCAAGGTCATGAGGAAGTCAATAAAATCAGAAATCACAGCACCTTGAAGATCAAAAAGATATTTTGTTCAGCTTGATGTAATTTTCACCTCAAAACCATGTTTTGAGGTGAAAACGTGATATTTTGCCTTTATTATCATTCATTATGTAATTCTATATCATCATGTGTGATAAGTCACAATTCAGAAGTTGTTATCTCCACAAAGTGATGTCCCTGCCTTCAGAGATTTTTTCATAGCATGTTCAGAGCCAAATCATCTTCTAAGTAGATCTAGCAGAAAGAGCCCGGAAAGAGCTTTCCAACGGTATACTACACTCTCAAAACTGACTTATGGATTGAAATTTATGCTTAAGTGAAGTAAAAGCCCTTATACCCTTATATACCCCCTATTTCCCATTTTTCCCTTTAAACTTTATATTATTAAAGTTTTATATTTCTTTAATAAAAACCCCTTTTCCCCCTTTCCGATTACAAAATCGCATTATAAATTGTTTTAAAAAATATGTGATTTAATTGCTAACCACTTCCCCTCCATTTCCCGTAGAAACTTTATAATAAAAACCTTTATATTATAAAGTCCCGCCGTTATAAACCACTTCCCCTTTTCCATAACCCCTTAAACTTTATAATAAATTCTATGTTATATATTATAAACCCTGCCGCTTTTCAATCGCAAATCGCAAATTTTGTGCTCCGATCCGTTGATCGCACCATCCTCCGATGTCATCAATCGCAAATCGCAAAGTGTATGTTCTGACCTGCCAATCACACCATCCTCCGATCCACTGATCGCACCATCCTCCGATGTGATAAATCGCAAGTCCCTCCTTCCGATCTCCCGATCGCATATTTCCTTCTGATCACCTGATCACACCCCTCCCTCTGATTACCCGATCCGCTCCTTCGATCGTGACTACCCCCGATTGATCTCCCCACTGTCGATTTTCCCTGCCGATCGAACGGCCCATAGATAATTGGTCCATTGCAATCAGCATTCCCCATATGTGTTGCACTCCGCTCCCCCTCCGATTTTCGATTGTGATTAATCCCCGGTCCCACCATTTAATTCCTCCGTCGTTCATTACAAAATTCCCTTCTTCTTTGTAAAAGTTAAATTTATCCATTTTGTTTATTACAAAAGGCCATGTTCCCAATCGCATCGGAACTTTCGTTTCTTCGTTTAAATAATATCCTGCTCGACTCTGTTTCCGATTGTGATGGCGCCATATTACAGTGTGTTTACCTCTCCATCCCCCTCTATTGCGATTGCAATTATGACATGGGTCCCACCTCCTCTCCCTTCCTTCCTATTCATTATTTTCCCTTCACTAAAGGCAAAGTTTCATTTCAAAGGCATGTTATTCAAAAAGTCAGTTTTCTTCAAAACGGAAAATGGAAAGCGAAACGTCAGAGGCCGAGAACCAACGTTGTAACAGTCACATCTTTAGTTATGATTCAAAGGGATCCACGCTACAGGTTTCGCCTTCCCATTGGTTATCAACGAATTTCAAGTGGAATAATGTAACACTGTTCTTTCTTTAGGACAGATTGTTGGCTCTCTAGATTTCCGTTGTTGATGCTGTCAAACAGCTCCCTCCTTTCGTCGATCTGTTTTCCCACATTCCAGCCTATTTATTGAATTGTAAAATCATTTTAAAATGGTCTGAAGTCTGAGAATCTATAACTCAGAAAGTAGGGGAATAGTGTGGAAGAACATCTTTGCGCTACATTGTACAGTTTGACAGGAATTAATAAGAGATTCAGCTTTGATTTCTGGGATCCATGTAGTATGAGAGTTAGCATTTGTTTTCTCCTTTGTTTCATATGTGAATTGTTATGTGTTCCATCCATCCATAAACATTTCCTTTTGAATGCTTTCAGGATAGAAAGGTAGAATCCATTTTATATGCTCTGCCTTGGGAAATCATTCATACTCTGTATTTTTATTCTGTTTGAAAGGATCCATTTATTTTTCCCTTTTCGGCTCCTCACCAGTCTTTCCATCCCATCCTCTTTAAATTTTAATTGCTAATTTTCCTGCCTATCTTGCCCCATGAAATACCCTGTGTCCTGATTTAATTCCCGGTTTCAACTGTCCCTTTATATCCCACACATCCCTAAAATTCATTCATTCATTCATTTTATTAAAACCTTTTTTTTATCATTTTAACTAGCCTAATATCAGTCCATTTATTGTGTTCCATTGAATATTCTTTCATGGAGAGAGCCCTCTCCTGTCCTTGTAGGGCTAGCTACAAGGCTGAGCGTGGTTTAGTTGTTACCCTAATTTTCCTTTTGCAGCCTGGGGTCCAATTCAAGTGCTAACATCTCTAGCGACCATACTGGGGAAGTAATCTATTTAAAACAGTAAAGCATATCCTCCCTAGTAAAGGATGACAAAGTTTAGATCTGATTGTTGATGGTGAACAACAATCAGATGCATATAAAGGCTGAAAACATTCACCTGGCGACTCCATTCACTGAAAGATCCAGAAAATCAAATCCTTCATGGTGACTCCACTGTAGGAAGATCAGTAGCTTTAAATATTTTTAAGATAGAACGTATTCCAAGACGGTATGTTCCCATGAGCCGAGATCATATTCCAGGTTTCCCAAATAAAATGCCTAAGGTGGATTGGCTTAAGAATTTGCTTACGTTCAGAAATGCGGAATGTGATGATGCTGCTCTTCATCTGGTGAAATTTCATATTCATGTGCATAAATTAAAGATCGATTTTCCTTAAGACTGTTTGATGAAAATGTTTATGGCTACTCTGGAAGATGAAGCTTGATCTTGGTATGAAAGTTTGCCCCTTGCTTGTATTTATGGTTTAAAATATTTTCATACCATATTCTTTGAAAGGTACAGAGAATCTTGTCCGTCTTTAATGTTAGTTTAGAACTGTTGCGAACATGTTAATAGTTTCATTGAAAATCTTGAGAATTTTTATGGAGACGATGAATTCATGGACGAAGAAATCATGGAAGCATTGTATGAAAATCTGTTTCAGCAACACGCAGAAATCTTAAAGGATTCTTATCAAGATCAACAGGTTGAAGATTTCCATATGGTTGAAAATCATGGAAGACAAAGTTTTATTTTAGATCTGATTGAAATAAAGGATGATATGCAGGAAAATGATGTTCCAGTCTCAGATAGCGATAGAGTTAAACTAGAGCTGCATTCAAAATGTGATGATGATGAGTATGTTGTTCCCGATCCCATCACAGAGTGCTCTATTGTTAAGGACGCCTCAAATGAAGAAAATATAGTTACAGATCCAAACGTGCTCATCCCATCAGAACTAGATCCTCACAAGGAGGTAATCCATTCCCTTAATGAAAAACAAGACGAGATCTTTGTTCAAGTAAGTGAAAGAGTTTCTTTGGATGAATTTATGGTAGATGATAGAAATGATAGTGTTGGGTCTCAAGAACCATCTGAAGTTTCTTCTCTTATGATTGATTAATACGATGAGAAACATGACAATCTGGTTGTCATATCATATGAAGATGACAAACAATATATTCATATTACAGAAGATCAGAGCATTCAGGACTGCCATTCAGATTCTTCTTCCTATGTCTCATGTTTTGAAATGTTTTTTCAAGAGGAAATTTGTTCATCTACTTGTTCATATTTTTTTGAAGACCAGGAACACACTCTTACTGAGGTACATTGTGAAGGAAGATCAGAAACAAGAGAAAAAGACACCTTGTTTCTTCAGCAGGAGGTAAATCTTCATGTTTTTCAGGATCCAGTGGCAAATTTATTGCAGTCAACAGTGAAGGTAATTATTGCAGTATTCAGTGATGAAGGAGATCATGGCCAACCATGCTTTTGGATGCCCAGTTGCAAGTATCTATTGTTGACCAGAGGATCTGATCATGAGAATCAATTAAGGAGGCATCTGCTTGACTGGTTACATTAGCATTTTGATATAGCATGATGGTACATTGGCCTTCCAGAAACACAGGTGGTTATCATCAAAATTTGAAACCTAAAGTCTTGGTCATATACTACCACCAAAGCTTCAAATGTCAAGTTTTTTTTTCTAGGTTAGCTTTGAGTCACTTTTGAGTCAGTTTGTTGGGTCAAGTTTCTTTCAGTATTCATTTTAGTTTTCAACATTTTTGACTCCATGCCCAATGGATAAGGCTAGTCGGTCTACAGTGTTCTTGGCACCTCCAAGGAGCTACCATCACCATTGAGGCCAATGTTAGTGTCAGTCTAGTCATACTACCATCAGTGATTAAAACTACTCTTTTGCATTTGCATATTAGGTGTCTCATACCGAATAAATTTCACCACTCCGCTAGGTCATGGATTCATTGATGGTAGTAATTTTTTTATCAGTTGTCCCTCATGAGGTACTTGCTGATTTTCCTTTCTATGGTCTTTAGTCATTATTCACTTTCATTCTCAAAATCATATCAGTAGGTCAGAGGATGGGTCTCATTAGTTTCTAGGTTCTCACCATGGTCAAATTAATGAGTCAAATGTCAATAATATCAGCAAGGTCATGAGGAAGTCAATAAAATCAGAAGTCACAGCACCTGGAAGATCAAAAAGATATTTTTTTCAGCTTTATTTAATTTTCACCTCAAAACCATGTTTTGAGGTGAAAACGTGATATTTTGCCTTTATTATCATTCATTATGTAATTCTATATCATGTGTGATAAGTCACAATTCAGAAGCTGTTATCTCCACAAAGTGATGTCCCTGCCTTCAGAGAGTTTTTTCGTAGCATTTTTAGCACCAAATCATCTTCCAAGTAGATCCATCAGAAAGAGCCCGGAAAGAGCTTTCCAACGGTATACTACACTCTCAAAACTGACTTATGGATTGAAATTTATGCTTAAGTGAAGTAAAAGCCCTTATACCCTCATATACCCCCTATTTCCCATTTTTCCCTTTAAACTTTATATTATTATAGTTTTATATTTCTTTAGTAAAAACCCCTTTTCCCCCTTTCCGATTACAAAATCGAATTATAAATTGTTTTAAAAAATATGTGATTTAATTGCTAACCACTTCCCCTCCATTTCCTGTAGAAACTTTATAATAAAAACCTTTATATTATAAAGTCCCGCCGTTATAAACCACTTCCCCTTTTCCATGACCCCTTAAAATTTATAATAAAGTTTAAGTTATATATTATAAACCCCGCCACTTTTCAATTGCAAATCGCAAATTTTGTGCTCCGATCCGCTGATCGCACCATCCTCCGATGCGATCAATCGCAAATCACAAAGTGTATGTTCCGACCCGCCAATTGCACCACCCTTCGATCCGCTGATCGCACCATCCTCCGATGCGATAAATCACAAGTCCCTCCTTCTGATCTCCCGATCGCATATTTCCTTCCGATCACCCGATCGCACCCCTCCCTCCGATTACCCGATCTGCTCCTCCGATCGTGACTACCCCCGATTGATCTCCCCACCGTCGATTTTCCCCACCTATCAGACAACCCATAGCTAATCGGGCCATCACAATCGACATTCCCCATATGTGTTTCACTCCACTCCCCCTCCGATTTCTGATTGCGATTAATCCCCGGTCCAACCATTTAATTCCTCCATCTTTCATTACAAAATTACCTTCTTCTTTGTAAAAGTTAAATTTATCCATTTTGTTTATTACAAAAGGCCATGTTCCCAATCGCATCGGAACTTTCGTTTCTCTGTTTAAATAATATCCTTCCCGACTCCGATTCCGATTTCGATGGCGCCATATTACAGTGTGTTTACCTCTCCGCCTCCTCCATTGCGATTGCGATTATTACATGTATCCCACCTCCTCTCCCTTCCTTCCTATTCATTATTTTCCCTTCACTAAAGGCAAAGTTTCATTTCAAAGGCATGTTATTCAAAAAGTCAGTTTTCTTCAAAATGGAAAATGGAAAGCGAAACGCTAGAGGTCGAGAACCAACGTGTTAACAGTCACATCTTCAGTTACGATTCAAAGGGATCCACACTACAGGTTTCGCCTTCCCATTGGTTATCAGCGAATTTCAAGTGGAATAATGTAACACTATTCTTTCTTTAGGACTGATTGTTGGATATCTAGATTTCCGTTGTTGATGCTGTCAAACAGCTCCCTCCTTTCGTCGATCTATTTTCCCACATTCCAGCCTATTTATTGAATTTTAAAATCATTTGAAAATGGTCTGAAGTTTGAGAATCTGTAACTCAGAAAGTAGGGTAATAGTGTGGAAGAACATCTCTGCGCTACATTGTACAGTTTGACAGGAATTAATAAGAGATGCAACTCTGATTTGTGGGATCCATGTGGTATGAGAGTTAGCATTTGTTTTCTCCTTTGTTTCATATGTGAATTGTTATGTGTTCCATCCATCCATAAACATTTCCTTTTGAATGCTTTCAAGATAGAAAGGTAGAATCCATTTTATATGCTCTTCCTTGGGAAATCATTCATACTCTGTATTTTTCTTCTGTTTGAAAAGGATCCATTTATTGTGCCCTTTTTAACTCATCACCAGTCTTTCCATCCCATCCTCTTTAAATTTTAATTGCTAATTTTCCTGCCTATCTTACACCATGAAATACCCTGTGTCCTGATTTAATTCCCGGTTTCAACTGTCCCTTTATATCCCACACATCCCTGAAATTCATTCAGTCATTAATTTTATTAAAACCTTTTTTTTTATCATTTTATCTAGCCTAATATCAGTCCATTTATTGTGTTCCATTGAATATTCTTTCACGGAGAGAGCCCTCTCCTCTCCTTGTAGGGCTAGCTACAAGGCTGAGCATGGTTTAGTTGTTACCTTGATTTGCCTTTTGCAGCCTGGGGTCCAATTCAAGTGCTAACACGCTCAATCGCAACGTCCAACCGTTCCGCCAGCCGTCGATCCGCCAATATTGCTCATTGCAATATCGCTTCGCAAATTTTCAAGCCAACCGCCAAACCATTGTTCCATCTGATCATTGATCGCCGATGTGACGTGGTCCCACATGCCAACACATCACTCGTCGTCCAATCAACGTTTATTGTGTTCGTTTTGGCCTGACATCACCTTCAACTTTTATTATGCGAAAATAATGCAACATGCTTCAATTTTGTATTTGAGTTCCGATGGGGCCCAGTTCCAGCCAATAGGAGAGCATTCACGTTGGTTTCAGCCTTGCTGACATTATGCTCAGTTGTTACGCGAAAATATTGAAATCCAGTTCAATTTTTGTTTGAAGTCCGGGTTTATTAAGTTTATTAAACTTTGGTTAAAGTTAGTCCCGGCGTAGTATTAAAAGTTTGTTTTAATATGTTTTATGTTTTTATAATGTCGCGATATATAACAATTGAAAAAGCTCGTAGGCTTATTGTATGTGAGTATTACTGTGTAGTGTGTTTTTTGTGCCCGAAGGCAAAAACAAAAGACAGTGCACTATATGTGCGATTTTTGAGAGACATAGGAGATTAGTGAGCACTGCATCTGTAGCAGTCCACAGTTCATTTTGTAAATCCCTCAGGAAGAGGAAGAACTACAATTTTTGTAATATGGTTTTATGTTTTGAAATAGAAAGCATTTTTTATGCAATCTCTGTCCAATACTTCTCTATGTTAAAGGAGGAAAATTTTTATTCTCCCTGTGTGTTCGGAATATTCAGAAATTCCAACATGGTATCAGAGCTAATCTAGGCTCTTTGTAGGTGTCAAAGAAGCTGAAGGAAGAAGGAAGATTGTTGCAGCAGTTCACCAGCAAATCTCCAGCAAGCCCCACAGAAGTTAAATTCCAAGTATTTCTAAAAAAAAACAGAGTTTTGTTTTGTTTAAAAAGAGTGTAGTCCTCAGAGATAGAGTTTGCCTTTTAAAGAAGGAAAGACAGATTGTTTGAAAAAAACAGTCAAGTTTTATTTTAAAGTTCAATCTGTAAGTCATGGCTAGACCAAGCACTAGTATGAGTATTGGAAATACTCAACTCCCACAATTTAATGGGAAGAACTATGATTATTGGGCCATTACCATGAGAGTCTTGTTTGCCTCTCAAGACTTATGGGAGTTTGTTGAAGATGGTTTTGATAAATCAGTAGATGAAAATTCCTTTAATGCCTTAACACAGGCATAGAAGGATCTGTTGAAGAGAAATAGGAAGAAGGACTGTAAAGCCCTTTTCCTTTCTCTATCAAGCAGTACATGAGAGTGTGTTTCCAATGATAGCAGTAGCTAAAAGATCTAAGGATGCATGGGATACTCTTAAGAAAGCTTATCAAGGTATGGAGAAAGTGAAGACAACAAAACTACAATTGCTGACGAGAGATTTTGAAACTCTCTGTATGAAAGAGTCTGATAACATAGACTCATTCTTCACACATGTGATTGGGATGGTCACCTAGATAAGGTCTCATGGAGAGACACTTGAAGAAAGAAGGATTGTGGAGAAACTATTGAGGAGCCCACCGTCAAGGTTTGATGTTATTGTAACCACCATTGAAGAGACAAATGATCTCTCAAAGTTCACAGTTGATGAACTTCATGCATCACTGATGACTCGTGAACAAAGATTGGGAAGATCAGTAAACCCATATTTGGAGCATGCCTTCAAGACCCATATGCCTTTTGGAAGAGGAAGAGGTCAAGGCAAAGGAAGAGGAAGAGGCAGAAGCCAAAACAGAGGAGGAAGAAATAACCCTTCACATACTCATGGAAGGAGTAGCAATCAGAATCACAGCCAAGGCCAAAGCAGCAGCCAACAAGGTGGACATCAACATGCTCATGGACAAAGGTATGACAAATCCAATGTCCAGTGTCATTATTGCAAAAAATATGGGCATTATGCCAATGAGTGTAGGAAAAAGAAAAATGACATGAATAATAGGCAGAATGCTAATGTAGCAAAAGAAGAAAAGAATCCAAAGGATGTGATATTAACATGTAATGTAGCACAAGATAGGTAGGATGAAGTATGGTTCTTAGATTCAGGCTGCAGTAATCACATGACTGGAAACATAGCAATGTTTACCAATCTTGATGAAGATGTTAAATATGAAGTAACAACTGGAACTGATACTAAGATATCTATCAAGGGAAAAGGGAGAGTAAGTATCCATGCAAGAAATGGAGAGCAGAAATTTGTGCCAGATGTATACCACGTTCCTGGCTTGAAATGTAATCTTTTGAGCGTTGGGTAGCTCATTAACAAAGGTTACAATGTATTCTTCAAAAATGATGTGTGCACAATAATGGACATACCTCCAAGCAAGAAGGTTATTGCAGAAGTGAAAATGACCATCAATAGAATGTTTCCACTCAAACTCAATACAGACTTGAAGGGAAAGAGAAAGAATGTAGCAGCTGTAACTCAAGAGGTCTTTCAAAAGGAAGTGAAAGATGAGAATTGGTTATGGCACTTGAGATTTGGACATCTCAATTTTGGAAGACTGAATTTGTTGCATAGAAAAGGAATAGTAAGAGGACTACCATTTATTGAGAAACTGAACAGCCTATGTGAAGGCTTCATTTTGGGCAAACAACATAGATAAAACTTTCCATCAGGAAAGAGCATAAGGGCAAAGGCACCTTTAGAAATTATCCATTTAGATTTGTGTGGGCCAATGCAAACATCATCAATATCAGACAACAATTATGTGTTGACCTTCATTGATGATTTCACAAGAAAAGTATGGGTTTATTTCTTGAAATATAAAAGTGAAGTGTTTGAGAAATTTTGCCACTTTAAAGCTCTTGTAGAGAAACAAAGTGGGCAGCATATCAAAGTCCTTAGGATTGACAGAGGAGGTGAGTATATCTCAAAATAATTTTTGCATTTTTGCAGAGAAAATGGCATACACAAGAAATTTACAACAAGATACACACCGCAGAAATCGAACCATCATGGATATGGTGAGAAGTATGCTAAAGGAAAAACACTTGCCAAATGAGTATTGGGCAGAAGCAAAAAATTGTGCGGTATATATTTTGAATAGATGCCCAACAAAAGCAATGATGAACAGAGTTCCAGAAGAAGCATGGAGTTGCAGAAAACGGGGAGTCACCCACATGAGAGTTTTTAGGTGTGTGGCTTATGCACACATTCCAGATCAGCTGAGAAAGAAGTTGGACAGTAAGGGGGAGAAGTGCATCTTCCTTGGATACTATGAAGAATCCAAGGGATATAGATTGTATAACCCATCCACAAATAAATTTGTTATAAGCAGAGATGTGCAATTCATAGAAGAAGAAGCATGGGATGGAAGCATTGAGAAAACAGTCAATGTCAAAAATTGTTTGTCTCATGATGAAAATGAGGATGAAATGGCTGAAATACATCCATCATTAGCACCACTACCTCCACCAACACAAGGACAACAAGGGACACCACAAGATGGAGTAAGAACACCCTTGAGAAAAAATGAGAGTGCTTCTCCAAGAACACCACAAGGGGCAGATTTGAGTGCTTCTTCAATCACAAGTACACCAAATGAAAGAGGAACCAGATTCAGAAATTTAAATGAAATCTATGAGCAAGAAGCAAAAAATGAAGGTATGAATTCCTTATTTGCATTGTATTGTCATGTTAAGGATCCTATTCATTTTGAAGAAGCTATAAAAGATAAGAAATGGATAGAAGCTATGGATGAAGAAATAAATGCAATAGAGAAAAACAAAACATGGGAATTGGTTGATCTCCCAAATGGCAAGGAAGTCATTGGAGTAAAGAGGGTCTACAAGACCAAAAGCAATGCTGAAGGTATGATTGAAAGGCACAAGGCTAGACTTGTTGTCAAAGGCTATAAGTAGCAACATGGAAGATATTATGAAGAGACTTTTGCACCAGTTGCAAGAATGGAAACAATGAGAGCAGTGTTGTCCATAGCAGCACGAAACAAATGGAAGGTTTACCAAATGGATGCAAAATAAGAATTCCTAAATGGAGTTTTAATGAAATAGGTTTATGTTGAACAACCTCTAGGCTATGAGAAAGAAGGCCAAGAGCATAAATTTTGCAGATTGAAGAATGCTTTTTATGGGCTGAAACAAGCACCAAGAGCATGGTACAGTAGAATATATTCCTATCTACTGGAGAATGGGTTTGAAAAATGTGAAGGAGAACCCACATTATACATCAAGGAGAAAGATGGTAAGATGCTCATTATTGTTGTATATTTTGATGATGTGATATTCACAGGTAATGATGATTACCTCATTGAAAATTTTAAAACAGTCATGAAAGATGAATTTGAGATGACTGACATGGGATCGCTAAGATACTTCTTAGGAATATAAGTAGAGCAAAATGAAAATAAGATTTTTATTTCTAAAGCAAAGTATGTTAATGAAGTTTTGGAAATATTTAATATGCAGGATTGCAAGGCAACAATTACTCTCATAGTAATGGGATTGAAACTCAGCAAAAATGACAGCATCAAGGATTTTGATACTAGTTTGTACAAGAGCATAGTTGGCAGCCTCATGTATTTAACTACAACTAGGCCGGATATTATGCATGCTGTTAGTTTGATTTCCAGATTTATGGAAAGGCCAAAAGAAGCACATTGGCAAGCAGCAAAAATGATTCTAAGGTATGTGAATGGAACAAAAAGGTATGGAATTTTATATACTACTTCATAAAATTCCGAGTTAACTGGATACACTGACAGTGATTGGGCTGGAAGTGTAGATGATTGAAAAATCACATCCGGTTATGTTTTTCATATGGGTTCAGGAGCCATTTCATGGGCTTCTAAGAAACAGCCAATTGTGGCATTATCTACAGCAGAAGCAAAGTTGTGGCAGTTACAGCAGCAGTGTGTCAAGCAGTGTGGATGAGAAGAATGTTGAGGAGTTTATGTCAAGAACAAGTAAAAGGGACAATGATTTATTGTGACTATAGCTCAGCTATGACATTGTCAAAGAATTATGTGTTTCACAAAAGAAATAAACACATAGATGCCAAGTTTCATTACATCAAGGAATCAGTGAACAATGGAGAAATTGTTTTACAGCATTGTAGAATAGAGGAGCGGTTTGCAAACATTTTGGCAAAGTCATTGGGGCAAAAGAGTTTTGAATATTTAAGAAAATGCTTGGGTATGACTGATAACCCAGCAGCTGACTTTAAGGGGGAGTGTTGAAAATATTAAATTCACATGCAAACCTCGTGCAGGTAGAAAAAAAGTACAACAGGGGTAGAGAAGGTTGAGTGCACACCTTCGTGCATTTAACAAAATTTTAATGGAGTAGTAAGGATGAATTTATGTTTATGGGCCACAGCCGAATTTGCAGGAGAAATTGAAGTTTTTCGTGGTTCAACCATGCAACAGCAGAGTTTAATTGAAAAACAGTCTTATCGGGCTTTTAAGCCCTCACCAACCAAACAAAAAGAGTTTTGTTCAATGCGCCAAGTCTTTTTAAGTTTTTGAATGGGCCACGTCATAATGGTCCCCACATTCATTGCCCATCGGAAATATTTTTGTTTTGAGTCTTGTTGATATGGAGTTCTGATGCGATGCGATGTTGCGATATCGCATATCACACATCACAAAGGAATAATGTAAAGCCCCCTTCACAAGTGTTTACTGTCGTTGTATTCCGATGCGATATCACACATCGCATGCACCATGTATTAAAGCCCACCGTATATGTTATGTTCCAAAATTTGTTTGCAATGCGATGTGGTCCCTACCATCATCGAAATCGCTCATCGCAAGTTTCTTCTCAACCATTCCGCCCATCCGTAATTGTGTTAACCGCTGATGCAATATTGCAATGCGATGTGGTCCCCACGTCGCAGCATCGCAACATCGCAATCACACATCGCAACGTCCAACCGTTCCTCCAATCGCTCATCCACTAATGCCGATATCGCTCTCTCAATATCGCTTCGCAAATGTTCAAGCCGTTTTCCAAACCATTGTTCCATCTGATTTCCGATCGCCAATGCGATGTAGTCCCACATGCCAACACATTGCTCGTCGGCCAATCAATGTTTATCGCGTTTTTTTTGGCCTGACGTCACCTTCAACTTTTGTTACGCGAAAATAATGCAACATGGTTCAAATTTCTATTTGAGTTCTGATGGGGCCTAGCCCCAACCAATAGGAGAGCGTTCACGTTGGTTTTAGCCTCGCTGACGTTATGCTCATTTGTTACGTGAAAAGATTGAAATCCAGTTCAATTTTTGTTTGAAGTCCGGGTTTATTAAGTTTATTAAACTTTGGTTAAAGTTAGTCCCGACATAGTATTAAAAGTTTGTTTTAATATGTTTTATGTTTTTATAATTCTGCGAAATATAAAAAACAAAAAAGCCCGTAGGCTTATTGTATGTGAGTATTGCTGTGTAGTGTGTTTTTTGTGCCCGGAGGCAAAAACAAAAGACAGAGCACTGTATGTGCGATTTTTGAGAGACGGAGGAGATTAGTGAGCACTGCGTTTGTAGTAGTCTACAGTTCATTTTGTAAATCCAGCAGGAAGAGGAAGAACTACAATTTTTGTAATACAGTTTTATGTTTTGAAATAGAAAGCATTTTTTATGCCATCTCTGTCCAACATTTCTCTGTGTTAAAGGAGGAGAATTTATATTCTCCCCGTGTGTTCGGAATATACATGTTCAAATCTGGCGGATTGAATCGATGATGCTTTATTTCAAACAAATTCCTATTTTTTATATTTTAATTTATTATTTAAAATTTCAAAGAAAAGTGTAGACAACTAAAAGTCTATATTTTTTTCAGTATGAAAAAAACGCTGGTTTTTAAAAAAAACAGTTCATAATTCAAAAATTCAAGTGTCCTTATAATTATTCATGAAACCACATGGCAACCCAATTACTAATCTTGGTGCTAAGTGACATCTGTCTAGCAACCATTACTATTTAAAAATGATAACATCCTCTCTTTCAGCGAAAGAAACAAAATCTTCTAAGTTCTGCTATCTAAAAACACATATTCCTTTGCTAGCAATTATTTAAAAAAAAAAAACTTAAAAACAGACCTTGCAAGATCAAACTCTAAGAACCAAAGGGAAACTCTTAAAGTCTGTATAGCGTCCACCATAATCTTATAAGATTATTTTAGTGTCGAAATGGTTGCAAAGCGCAGACTTGTTGTGAATTGCTTTAAATTAACTGTAGAGTCCACTCTAATCTTTTAAGAAAATCCTATTGCAATGAAAGGTAATATGGAATTGAAAATTGGCAAACATTTCTCAATGATTCCCATCAAATTCTATGTTGAGAGGGTCCCATTTCGTTAGAAATACTGAAGTATAGGCTTGAGGGAGTGTGACATCACCAATTGGATAGGCGGGCATGTGTGGAAAATTTCCGCACACATTTTAAGATACGAATCACATCCACCCTCCCAATTTAATCTTTTATGAAATTTAAAGTTGTGAATGATGCAGTCATGTACAACACCAAGCCACAAGCCCAGTGCATATCACCAGAAAAAGACTGTTTTAGAGGTTTCTATTAATAGAGATCATATCAATGACACAGCACAACATATCGCTGAAATCATTTTCGTGGTAAGAAATTTGAACTCCACGCACACCATTCAATTTTTTATTTTATTTTTTTGTGGGTTCCTGACAAGTCCGTTTAGATATTTTTATCTAGGAACATCAAGTAAATTCAGGTTCTATGACGAAAATGTGCAGTCCAAATTTGTTCACTACTTTTTTCCACTGATTTGCCTATACATGCCTGCTTTTCAAATGTGGAACCCACATTCTCCTTTCGGAATGACCCAATATCTTATCTGTCACATTTAATTTAAAATAGAATAATTCGATGAACAAAGTATTCAATCACAGGGAAGGACAAGTCAAAGTGCCTTTAGATCGTTGTACCAAAAGGGAAAAAAATTCCTAACACCTCTCCATCCTTTATGACGCAATATCTTGCGTGCCAAATTATCTCCACTCTACCAATTTACTTTGATTGAAAAGTGCAACGAGCAACGAACAAATCAATTGTTCGACAACACCGAAAGGAAAAATTATGAACATGTTGATTCAACCAAAAGAAAAATGCGGATTCATCTTTTCTTAATGGTGGAAATTGGAATAACATATCACAATGATTACCTTTTCTTTAAATCTTTTTATTACTTTTTTTTGAAGTATCTTATTTTAATTTTTACTCCCTTTAGGTAGACGTTTTCACTCAAATGCGGAATCAACTCTCTTATTTTTCTTTTCGCTCTTTTTATTTAAACTTTTTTACTCATGCGCATTCAACTTTAAGGTGGAATAACATATCAAAATAATAGGTCCTTTTTTAAAACCTTTTTATGATTATTATTTTTTAATAGTATATTATTTTTCTATCTCTCGTAATGAATCAAATCTTCAAAGTTAGGAGAGGATGTCTCACATATTTATTTAAAGAGGAGTTGCAGATAGCGGTTCTAATGCAATGTCAAAAGTGGAGGTCGACGGCTCAAAGTCTTGTAATGTTTTTTGCAAAATTATAAACGAAAATAAATTACATCCTCAGCTAAATTGAATTCAATAGGAAGAATCGATATAAATAGGAGCTACGAAGAGTGGTTTTAATGCAACGTCAAAAAGTGTAGATCCCTGGCTCAAAGTTTAGTAATGGTTTTTCCAAAATTATAAATGAAAATAAATTACATCCTCTCCTAAATTGAATTCAATAAGAAGAATAAGAAGAATTATTTTCGGTATGAAAGATTTCTTCTTTTATTTACACGTTTCTATTTACACGTTTCAAGTTAATGTGAAGTCATTTTTAAAAATGCATTAATTTTGGTAAGGATATATTAAACTTGAAAGTCTAGACATTTTGATTGAAGAAAATTGTTTAGTCCACCATAATCTAAGAATAATTTTGGGTATGGAGCTTGATTATCATCTTGATTTAGAGTTATTTGTTTCAATTAGATGTATACTCCACGAAGATTGTACACCCCTCCACAGAAGGGGATTTGTTCTCCTAGCAAGGGTTCGAGGGAGCAGGGGAGGACGGAAAGGGGGAGGCATCCCCCAGACTGGGGTCCGGGAGCTAGCTGGGGTTCGGGGGCAGTGCCCCTGAAGCTAAAAATATATGTAAAATTTCCTTGTCAAATATTGTAATTTCCTAGTCAATCAGGGTGTTGGAATTTCGGAGTATTCCAAAACACATTGAGGAATAAAAGAATTTGTCCTCTAAACACAGATTAAATTAAAATTTTGCTGGACAGAGATGGCACACAAACAACTTCTATTTCATTAAAATAAAACACTATTACAAATTGATATTCTTCCTTCTTTAAGGGATTACAAAATGGAAACTGCTTCATACACAGTGTTCTTAAAAAAAAATTGATCTCTGTCACAAAAAACGCACATACACAGTGCTCTGTTCTATTTTAGCATTCAGGATTTTTTCAATAATAGACACTGTCATGTCACAACTTTTGTTTTGCCTTCAGGCCTTTTATATGTCTCACCAAAAAAATTCAAACTAAACTATTGAATTATATATATTATAAACTTAAAATGTTTATAATATATATATATATATATATATATATATATATTAACCATATATATATCTAAATTCAAAATGACTTTCACCGCTGCGTTAAAAAACACATAAGGGAAATGATATGATGAGGTTTTAAAACCTTAATACATTTGCTACGCATGAATAAAATTTAAACCAAAGCTCTTAAACCTTCGTCGCGGACTTCAAATTGAAAATTAAACTTCATCGCATACGGATTTTGCATACCAAATCCCCCTAATGACGTAAGGCTCCAAAACTATGTGATCGTTCTCCGATTGGTCGGAACTGGGACCCGTCGGATTTCAAAACTAAACTAAACTTCATTTCATGAAATTATTGCATACCAAAATGGTCTTGTGGCGTCACCCTCAAAACTGCGCGATAGAATTTTATTGGCTGGAGGGTTAGTGATGTGACAGAGGTGGGACCTCTTATCTTGTTGGCTGCGGGTATGGTGACTGGGCTCAGAATTGCGTGATAGCGCGTTCATTGGTCCATGTGGTGAGGATGTGGACCATGGGCTCCACCGCTACGTGGCCCGTTCAAATCAAATCTTTGGCAGTAAATGCAAACGGTGGGAGTTATGAGGGTTGGTTGGTTTTAATGCAAATGGGCATGGGTTTAAAAGAAATTGTATAGGATGATGGTGCGAGGGACAGTCAGTGAATAGCTAGGGATTGTGTGGTTAAACCAAAAAATTTACAGATCAAAACAGGGATACGGCCCATAATAAAAAAACATAACCTTGTTGGCTTTAACAACAATGCTAAATGCACAGTGAAGTGCACACAACCGAAAAACTCTGCCCCTACTCTACTTTTTTCATTCTCTATGTAGGGTAGTTGTTGAATTTAAAAATTCAACATAGGGG
This sequence comes from Pinus albicaulis, assembly GCA_034641835.2. Taxonomy (NCBI): domain Eukaryota; kingdom Viridiplantae; phylum Streptophyta; class Pinopsida; order Pinales; family Pinaceae; genus Pinus; species Pinus albicaulis. The sequence continues at coordinate 253,058,417 of CM076573.1, forward strand.
TCGTTCATTTGGCGAATGACATCACAGTAGAAGTTATGTTTAATTTACGGTTTTTTGCCCTAGAAGGTAACCCTTCGGTTCAGATGAGGGTATTGTATTTTGGTTCTGTGTTGAGTGAGTATTCGGAGCAAGAAAGAGAAAGGGGGACTGTGTTAGAGAGTAGAGAATATTACAACGGATCTGTTGTAGGTTTTGTCTCTTCATTTTTATTGAATAATAGAAAGGAAGGACTGCCTATTTCTCCGTGGACGTAGCCCAAGTTGGATATATCTATGTCTCTCTTGTCTTATATTTTTTTTTGTTTGTATTTCCGTATATTTTTATGTGTTTCATTTCTATGTAATATATAATTCTCTAATAGATAGAGATTTACTTATAGTGAAAAATGAGAGGCATTAAGAAATGGTGAAAAACGAGAGGCATTAAGAAATGGGTAGAGGAACATATGCTAGGTTTACATTCAATAATTTTTCATTAAATGAATGATCATGATTGCGATCGAGAATGAAGTGTTTTATTTAAGATTCTATAGCAGTGAAGAGCTAAGGGTTTAATTTAAGACTATATAAGGTATGGAGGGGGATGTGTAAAGGAGGAAGTTATTATTGGTTCACTATACATCTACTTGGAGGTTGTGGGCTTATCTTTATGAATATTTGTCGGGTGAGAGGGATAACGAATTATACAAGGGGATCCAAAATGAGCATGAAGTAGATATAAGTATAATTCTTTCCATCTCTAGAGAATGATGGGGTGAAGAAATTAGCACCACTATACAATGGCATGATGACTAAGGTTCATATTAATGCATTAGTTTTCATTGAGAGGGTGATTTCGAGAGGGTATACATTTTATGTGACCATAAAGAGAGATATTTTACAAGGAATGAGTCCAATGATCTAGGATTGCAATCCTAAAGGTGATAAAGGTGAATCAAGATCAAAGGAGTGATGGTAGAAGAAGTGATTATAGTAACAACACTATAACTAGCCCAAAAAACACCCACGTTCTTAGCGAGGAGATACATAGTACAAAATCACACCATTAAATTTCAAATGGAAATTTGTTGTTTTAAATTTAATAAAACTAAGTAAAATACCATACATAGTAAACCTAAATAAATTATATTTTATATAGTTGAGGTTAGGGAAGGTAAAAAAAGAAATGGTACTCATACTCAAAACTATTTTGAATTGCAGATATAAAAGAACTCAATCCTATAATGAGTTGTTTGATGAGTACAAAGCACAAGGGCTTCTCTCAATGAAAATATGACATTTGTTCATGGCATACTAAACAATACCCTTAGTTTGACTACATACTGGAAAATACCTCTAAAAATCTCATTATTTAACCCCCTGCCAATACAAACCCAATACAACTTCCCAATTTAAAAAATTCATATTTTCACTAGATATTATAGGTATCCATTTACCATTTATTGTTTATGATTGTTAAGATGAATCTTAATTCCAAGCGTAAAAAAAAATACCACTTTAGCTATGCATAAAAAATAGCCCTAACAGCAAATGTGGTTGCCAATATCCTCAGATCTGCAGTTAGGTGATCAAGATAAATGCTGCAAAAATCTAGATCTATGCATTAGAAGAAATTAAGCAGTAGAAAAAACAAGATTTACTCCATGCATCCAATAGACAATACAAGAATATGTTGAATGAATTTTGTATTAATGGCACCTGGGAGGTAAACACAGGAGGGTGTTCCCAGTTATCCTCAATGGGATGGGTTCTTGTAAGTCCTCAGCACTTCAAATCTAAAATTTCTCTCTCTTGATGGTGTAGAAAACCCAGACAAAAATGGTAGAAAAATATGACTATGATGGTGGATCAATAGTCAGACCAAAAGTATAGATCCAGAGTGATCTTTGGCAACAAAAGGTGGTAAATGAATGGGAAAAAAATTCTATTTATAACAAAATATTGAGTTAGTCTAGATATTGGTGCATAATTAAAATATTACTAACCAAATCAAGATCCAATTTTTATGGAATATTTTATTATATTTGTTGGAGGGAAAAGGAATTTGACTTGGGTCAAATCCCTTTATTTGCAAATAATAAATAAATAAATGATTTATTTATCATTTTAAGGATATGGTTGAGTAATAATCAAATAAATAATGATTTATTTAATTATTTATGGGTGATTTAGTCATATTTAACAAATAATATTATTTAAATAAGGTTTAAATAATTATTATTAGAAAATAATAAGATAAATAATGATTTATCTAATTAATTTCCTTGTTTTGGGTTAAATATAACGAGGAATATTAACTAAACTACTATTTAACTAATTATTCCTTGAGGAAAATCAAACAAATGTAGATTTATTTAATATTTCCTCATGGAGTTTCCTGTTTAGACCATAAACAACTTAATAAAGGTGGTTTACTAAGTTATTTTCATAGTGAAAGCAATTTTACTTAGGGTAAAATTGGTCTTACATAGTGTACTTGGGTCCATTTAATGATAATAGGTTAGATGACCAAAAAATGGTGTAACAAATTGCCCCCTAGCGTGCGAGCGTTAGGAGCTAATCGTATGACCGAAGTACTTTGTAAAAACACAATCACTAGACACCAAAGGGGAAGTCAGAGAGAGAGAAGTATAAGGTAGACCAAAGTGCTGAAAGGAATAGACCCTGAGGAGGCGAGACTTACAAGTGTGACAAGTCTTTTTTATGAGTGAGTACGTGTGCAATAGGCGACAGGGGAGGCATACCTATGCCCGCCGAGAAAGAGTACAAAAAGTAAGGCGTCCAGTAAACAAGGGATTGAACAATATAGTACATGCTGACATAAACATGAGCCAGATAAAAAACATGATAATGAATCCCACATACATATTGTGCCTGGGATAACAGCCAGGACTTGTACAATAATATCTGAGTACATGAGATACAAATACAACCCAGATGCCCCTGTAAATAGGAAAGGGCTCTGAAAATCTGACTGATACATGTAATCCAAAAGGCACTGCAAGCGGATGAGGCTGACATCATCGAATCTATGGAGCTGCATCGAAGGCTAAGATGAAGAGGTCATCTGGGCATGTGGGGGGCTGCCTGTAGGCCCACCCCCTCATGAGGGCTAATACATCTCACACACACCTGAGAATCACCGGTCCAATTTGCTGCATCACTGAACCATCGAGTATACAAATATCGATCATGCTGAAGGGAGTTGGAGCTGAGAAACAATCAAGTCAAAGGGCTATAAGGATTCCCTTTGCCTAATCTGAGGCATCGAACAAGAGTGGAAGTTGGAACCAAGGTAAACTGCCCTCTAGACCTGTCTTCTGGAATAAATGATCTGATGTTGACAGAAGGAGGTTCGCCATAGGTGAGGCAAAAAGGGGTCCTCAAATACAGCACGAGAGAAAATAGTAGATTGAATGACAGATGGACACTGGGGGTGATGATGAAATGGAGAGGACTGAGTAGCGGATAGACAAATTCCATTGTTAGAGCATAAAGGGCATGGATGACCTAGTAGCGACTGACACAATATCATGAGGGATAGGGGACAGTAGGACTGGAGGCCATAATGTGCGACACGAGAGAGGGACCAAGCAATGAAGGATGGAAGACTATAGCGGGATACGAAGAGACTTGGGATAGACTCCATGAATGCGATGATGACTCAACTCGGATGCTCTAAACAAGGGCAACTCGATGGTGCTGCCACACAGTAAAGGTCCAATGGGGAATTGTAAAACATGAGTACAAGATGGTAACTCGCAATGAAAATCGACACGAGCGTGGACAAGTATGTAGGCAAAGTGGTGCCCCTAGTACTAGTGTTGTAAGTGAAGAAATTCGGTTTTAAGGAGGGGTGAATTGACGCTTCTTGGGTAAAAAGTGTCCCAGTGAAGTATCAAATCACTAAAAAATAACGGATACCCATTTGAGGGCTCGGTGAGAGCTTTCCAATGGTGTAAACGGTTCGCCAAATTGAGCTACGGTTTGGCCTCAGCAGACGAAAGAAAAATCAGGGGTTTCTATTTTAATAAGACGTTTTTCCTCCAAATTCACTCATTTGCATGTGGAGCTGTGGTAAATGTAGAGAGGAGAGAAGGCCCTAAATCTTGCGGCAATCGTAGTGGACAAACAAGCCATTGGAATCAAGATCCGTCAGTTGAAAGTAAGAGGCCTAACCCTATTCTTTCATTTCAGTGGGTTGAACGTTCAGTTTAGGTCCCTAGAGCTCATGAACAGGCCAAGTCACACTTTTAGGGGTCTGTTCTGCGACTTGAGTAGAAGGTACTGAGGAGAAAACTGCGACCTGTCCCATGAAATTACCTGAAAAGTGCAACTTTTCAGAGAAAGGGGGTTTTAGTGCTATTTTTGGCTGAGATCTGGGATTTTTATGGTTGAGGGGCATCGGTGCCCCCAAGCATGTTGTGGTCATGCCAAAATGTCTTTAGAAAAAGGGGAATCTAAACACATTTTAATGATGTGGTGCGCCATTTTTTTTTGTTATGGTTATGCAATTTGAGAAAGGGAATGGAGGATTACCAATCTCTTTTGGTACTGCATATATGAATCAAATGTACTTTAAGTTTCCAGGTTGGCATACATGGTGTCACTATCTCAAAGAGAGGATTTGGAGATAATGAACTCGTGCTCTCCTAGAAAACTCACAGGTTGGTCAACAACAATGTCGAAGGGACCAGGTTGTTGATGTAAGATGAAGGAATGATGAGGGGTATCATCCCTAGAGTGATCTGAAGTGATATGGGACTCTTAGAGGTTCTTCTAAATGTGGAAGAATAATGGTACTAGAGTTGACACAACCAGATGCACTGGGAGAGTCTTGGAGAATTGCATCTCCTGGTCTCTCAAATATGGGTGCCCCCTTACCCAAACATTGGGTGTCAATGTAATGCCCACAAGGTGTATGTGGTTCAAAAGCATGGGTTTGATGTAAGGGGGGATAGATAAAGTTAGGGATGGTGATTCATTCCATAACGCCATCAACGTAATAGAAGATGGGGTGACTGGTGGAAGAAAAACCACCTGACGCGGCGAAGCTACCTGACTCATCATCATGAGAAGAGAGGTTCACATGCGCATCGTCACAAGGGGTGACAGAAAAACAAGTAGATGAAGGATCCACCGATGTTGAGCCCAAGGTGATCGCTGAAGGGATGTCACGCGAAACAGAAAAGGAAGGCCCAGGGGGGGCTTCCAACGAGGATTTCATAGATGATGAAAAGTAGTGGACAGTGGCTGAAGACTATGTCATTTCGACATCCGGAGGGGGAATGTCTATGGGAGTGGATGTGTCCTCTAGTTCTGCTGAAGAAAAATGTGCAAATAAGGGAGCGGTGGACTCATTTCACTTGGCCTCGAATTGGCAAACTGCTGCTAGAGATGTGCGGAAGTCCTCGAGGAGGGGAAATACGTAAGTATAGTGGTCATGGAAATCACACAAAGCACAGGGGTGATTTGTGCGCAAAGACTTGGGTTTTGGGACTGAATTAGGTATAGTGACGTATACCTCTGGGATATCAGACTCCATAAATTCTTCATTAACCATGGGCTTGAGGTGAGGCAACTCCGGACAAGTATGGGTGGCATGACCGACAACATCACACAAAGCACACTGGATAGTATGCTTTGGTGGCCGAGGAGGATCAGGGTTTGTCAGGGTAGCCTTGTCTTTTTCTGCCTTCTTGCAAGCTTTTCCCTTCTTACCCGAAGCGGGCACAACAGGAGGTGGTTCCTGTTGAGTTGGTTGAGGAACTATTGCAATGGGAAAAGTCATGGGGACCAGTTGAACTGAGGTCAAAGAGAGATAAGGTTTGGGCTGACCAGGCGGGGTAGCGGCTGAAGGATCAAGGTACCAGACGGGAATCCTAAGGGTCAAGTTAGGAAGAGAGAGGGTCCCCATGACAGGTGTCGTATAAACTCTTGGTGGGGGAGCTAGGAATGGTATCTGACCGCAGGGGTAATGGCCAGGTGGGATGGCTCCTAAACGGTTAAGGCCTAGAGGAATCGTTCTGGGAGGGTAGAGAGGCTCATGGATACTAGCTGAAGGGCCAGGAGGAGGAGGTCCAAAAGACGGAATCGAAGGGCTAAGAGTAGGCTGCAGAGGGAGAGGAGGCTGTCGACTAGCCAAGGCGGGCCGCTTGAGAGCAGCCCGAGACGATTGCATCATGCAAACATTTGATGAGCTGGGATCAGAGATAAGAGGATGAAGACCAAGGAATGTACCCAGGAATGAGGAATATTTGTAGAATCTGGGTGAGACACTGGTCAAAGGATCGATGGTTTGCTTGTTGGCCATCGAAGAGATAGTGGACTCAGGGGAGGTCTGAGACTTCGGTTCGTAATATGTAAACTGGTCAATGGTGACCATATTTCCGTTATGAGGGAAGGACATCTTGCGGTGGACCACGGAAGGGACAGCAGACATCACATAAGTGTAGCTACGACCCAATAGAATGTTGTAATATAAGGGGGAATCTATGACTTCTACGTCAACGCAAATAGTCTTGCCCGCAAGAGTAATAGGAAAATTGCAGAATAAGCCAATGGGCTGGGAGGCATGGCCATCCCACGCTCAGAGAGTGATCATGGAAGGAGCCAACTCAGAGGATCCGAGTTTATTCCAAACTGAAGTGGACATCACACAAGTGGATGCCCCCTCATCAATGATGCACCGAGAAACGTTGGCGTTCCGGATCTTGACTGGGATTTGGAAGGCATCGAAAGCAGGGAGAGGAGGATGTTCTGACCGGTAAACATCAAAGACAATCAATCGATCGTCAGAAGGATCTGCAGTGCCCATGGCAGATAGTAGAGCTTTTCGTTGTGAAGGGCACGATTGGAGGAGTTCCAGCGTTAAAACGGCAACAGGAGATTGCGCCAAATCATCTACTATGCTATACAAATGGGAAACTTTTCCAGAAGCAGCATTTTGGCATAGTGGTCCTTTAGGGATCTTGGTATGAACCTCTGCCTTAGGCTAAGCGATCTGCAAGGGACCATTAGGTGTCAAAAGAGGCTCTGTAGAGACCGAAGGAGGCGACTCGGGGATAGATGTAGTGGGAGGCTTGTTGTACTGACGGGATCGAGTCTGAAGATTGATATCTATGGTTAGAGGTTGAGCAGAGTTCATCATGAGAATCTGGTAATTGGAGGTACCAGATGGAAGAGGTTGAGTGGCCACCTGTCCTTTAGGTGGTTGGGTAGCCACAAATCCTTGCTGAGGGAAAGGATAAGTAAGTACAACCGGTTGACTAGGCGTAGCACTGGGAGGGACGGAAGGGGAGGCTTGTTGTCCTCGCAATGTTACTTGAGACTCCCATATCTGCTTCATCTATTGTAAAAAAGGACAATCGTGTGTGTAATTACCATAAACATCACAACAAGAACAAGGTTCGTTCGTGGGAACAGGCCTGCCCTGCTTGGGCTGAGTGCCCTGTTGCTGGTTAGTAGTGTTAGGTGCATTATTTTGAGGATTAGGTCTAGGATTACCTAGAGCAGATTTACTTTGAGTTCCTTTCCTCGTTTCTTTGGAGGGAGGAGGATTAGTCGTGCCCTATCGTGCATACAACTGCCTCTGAGGGGGCGGTGGCTGCTGTTGTGGGGGTTGAGAAGGAAAGGGAGGCGCAGGTGAAAATGCTGGAGGAGATGGAGCACTAAGCTGTGGATACGGATAATAAGGAGGTTGGGTAACAGTGTGGTAAACAGGAAGTTGGGAAAAAAGAGGAGGCACGTTGTATCCTGGATATGTGCTACCGAGAGGGGGAAAAGTGGAGAGGGTGCTAGCCCCCCCTAGGAAAACCATAGCCAATGGGAGGCTGAGCGTATGGATTAGAGAGAGCTCCAATGATACCGTCGGTGGCATGAGGTGCCCCCAATGTGTTGGCACCACCGGGTCTGAAAAGATCAGGTAGAACGGTATAAAAATAACTCGACTGAGCATAGATCAGGTCATATTTTAACGCCATTTGGAGAGCGGCTTCTTCGGTTTGAGGAAAATGTGATGCGACATCTTTCCCTATATGAGGCAAAAGAGACCTAAGGAACCAGTCCATGTAGACATGGTCTTTGAAGGTAGGGGCTTGACATAGGCTCTTTCTTCTCCGCCATTCCTAGACATGATCAAATAGGCGGGTCATAGATGATTGATGGAAAGAAGTCAAAATTTCGATACCAGCATCATAATGAAGGGGAAGCTGGAAGTAAGACAGAAAATCCTGGGCAAGAGTCACAAAGCTGGTATGAGAGGAAGGGGCCTGATCAACATACCACTTAGAAGCTTCACCTGTAAGCGTACATTGGAACAACTGAAGACAGACAGAGTCATCAGTAATGGAGTTAGATGAACACCATATGTGGAAAGATCAAACATGGTTCGTAGGATCTTCTCCAGTAAGGATTTCAAACTTTGGGATGTCAGAAGGGAGCTTTGTCAGCATAGCAGGCCAACTAGCGTCATGGTGTATAGGGTCATTTATCAACTGGTCAAAATCGGGAAGGCTGAGGCCTGCCATGAAGGGGAGCAAGGGCGCAGCTAGGGTAGTGTCCGTTGTGGTCCCACTAGTGGTATTCCCAGCATGAGGGCTGGGGTTACCACCAGCATTAGGTCCTGCACCAGACATGGTGAAGGTGACAGGGGGAGAACTGATGGTGGAACGAGAAGGAGAACCCAATGGACCAGAAGAAGAGTCGGAGTGTGGACTCGATGGAGGACTAAGTCGAATCCTACGTGGAGGAGTAAGGCTTCCTACCGGAAACTGAGGATGCAGGCCAAGAAGTCTCCAGGATAAACGTCTTGGTGGCACAATGATGACGACATAAAAACAACACAAAGGAAAAAGATACTGACAAGGGCAGGGAGGTGCAGGATCAACTGATTACATCGGATATTATTATATTATGTTTTAATTACCTTTTGAAAACGATTTTTTACATTTCAAAAGATTTTAACTATTAACCATATTAACCCTATTATAATAAGTATATAAATATTTTAATTGATAATAATCTTTTATTAATTAAATTATGTTTTAACTTATGTTTTAAATTGTGTTTTAATTTTTTTAGATTTTTATATTTTATTATGAAATTTGATTTTACATTTCAAAACATTCAACTATTAACCCTATTATAATAATGTATAATTAATAATAAACATTTATTAATAAAAAAAATTGAACTAATTAACAGCTAGTCTCAATGGCTCTCTCTGGGCAATGATGCATCCTAACTATTTATTCATTGAGATCAATCATATTTTTTCACCTTGTCCTGAGGATTAACCACATTATATGGTTCGAAACGTCGACCTAATCCTAATGATGTGATTAATCCGAAAGACATTTAATTAAATTATGGATCACAAAAGTCTTAGATATAATAGTAAAGAGCCTTATTAATAGTAAATTATATTAACATAAATATTACTAATAACATTTAAAGCATAATATTTAGGGCTCTCAAGGACAAACTAGTGATAACTGAGAATCAACAGAAGATGTATGCAGATAAAGGTTGTGTGGAGAGATAATTTGAGGTGGGGGACTTGGTTTACCTTCGCCTTCAACCTTACAGACAGTCTATGTTGAACAATATGTGGCCAAGAAGCTCAAGCCTCGCTCTATGGGCCAAACAGTCATACAGAGAGTGGGAGAGGTAGTATACAACTTGGAGTTGTCTCAGGGGAGATTGATATATAAAATTTTCCATGTGTCATGCCTGAAGAAGGCCTTGGGACAGTGGGTGACAACAACCACCAAGTTCCCCCCTATAGATGATGAGGGGAACTTGGTGCTCCAACCAGAGGCCATCTTAGACACTAGGGAGAGGCACTTGAGGAGTCGAGTGGTGAAGGAATACTTGATTCGGTTGAAGAACCTTTCAAATGAGCATGCGACTTGGGAAGGGGAGTAGATTCTCCAGCATCCATCACTGCAGATGCTTTCCTTTTGCGGGGAGGAGTGTAATATTCCTAATTAGTAGTATCACTAATTATAATATTAAATTTTGATAGATTTTTCTCTCTCTAATGTTAGGCAGAAATGAGGTGGGCCAGGTTCCCACAAATAATATTTAGGAAAATCTAAAGTCTATTTCTATACTTCCCAAGGGAAAAATTGCAGCTTTAGTGGGGTCCGAGTGGCCAGCATCGAATGGAGGCAGTTTCTTAGATGGCAGCGTGAGGGAGGCTCAAAAGAGGCAACGCTAGGAATGGAATCTTTGTGTACACTTGTCAGGGAAATTAGGCAACTTCACAGTTGAAGGAAGGTACTGCAGGGATTGAATCGGATTGAATCGTCCACTGCAGGGATTGAATCGTAATGTTAAAACCTGTGGTGGGTTTCGTACGCTTAGTTCACTGAACACTTCTTATCAAAATATTTGTACTTTGAAAATGAAGAATTACGCTAAATATTTTGCTGACAAATGTAAAACTGAAGGCACAATTAGGTAGCGACTAAAAGGATCATTATGTACTCTCGAGATTGATAACAAGCGTTGGCTTAAATAATGTAAAATACTAAACACTCACCTTGGAAGATATTAGTAACTGAACTCTGAGGATGGTTGGTGTAAAAATTAATGGTAGATATGCACTCATAAGCCTTGACAAGAGGATGAAACTCATTAAAGTTTTACTATGATTTGAGAGCTCCTCCATTTCATCAATGGAGAACCCACAGCTGAATACAGTAACAGTGTCAGGGTTCTATCTTCCTCAATGGCGTTCAATGTCACCTTTCGAAACTATGTGGGAAAAATATCATCCACACTAAGGTGAACCCATATCTCAAAAAAATCTTACACTCTTCTTTGTATTCTTACCATAAATATTTTTTGTGCCCTATTTATAGATAAATAAAGGAATTGTTAATATATATATATATATATATATATATATATATATATATATATATATATATATATAACAAAAACTTAAATAATACTACACCACTTATCAATAAAGTTTTCATCTTTAAATGCTAGTATTGAAGTGGTAAAGGCTCAAAACTTTATCTATTTTTGTAGATTTTACTATAAAACGTGTATACAATACTTTAAAACTTTAGTTTTCCCTTTCATAAATTCAAAATTAAAATAAATCTGAATCCATATATATGCTTTCTTCATGTACATGATACATCTATTATTATAACTAAGCAGAGTTCCATGGTAATGATATGGTTTTCCATGCATGCATCATTGAATAAGATATAAATTTAAAAGTAACTTAACTTGCAAACTTGATAATTTGTAAATGAAACAAATAAATCCATTCTAACTACATTAATCAAAAGTAATGTAATATTGATAAAATATAGCATTAAATCCACATCATGAATTTAAAAGACAATGAAGACATTGTCATATACACAAGTTCAAAGTCTTATATTTGTATTCCAAATTGGTCTAGTTATAACCAAATTGCTGCAAAAAATCAATAACCAATTAGTTGTAAAATCAAAATGAATAGAATCAATGGAGAATATTTACCTTCCTGGGTAGATGGTGGAGCACTTGGCGATGGATATAGGCATGGTTCATGGGTGATGGATAAAGACATGGTGGAAGTGAAATAGGAAAAAGGTAGTGGGTGTGGGCAGTGATACACCCCCACTGGTTGTACGATAGTGGGAATCATCCTAGGGGGGCGAATTGGAATGTCAAGGGTAGATTATTGGAACAATGAGAAGGGTGGATGACTAAATGGTAGGTGTGGGAATTGGGAAGGGTTTGGGGAGGTGGTTATTGTAATGGGAGACTTTATGAAGGAGAAAGGTGGTGGGTGTGGGCGACAATACATCACCATTGGTTGTACAATAGGAAGAAGCACCGTTGGGGAGGAAATTAGGGGCTAATGAATGGAGCCATTAGGGGAATTTTGAGGTCTAAAATGGGCCTCCTAAGGAAATTATAAAACAATAGTGGAAATAAGAAAATAATACTAGATTACATCATCAAATTTTGTAGGGAAAAAAGAAAAGTAAAAAGAATATAAAATAATAAAACTATTTTTCAACCCGTATTTTTAACTTATCTCCCTAAGTTTGTACTTAAATTCTGAGTGGGAGTACACGTTGGATGCAAAATTTAATTTCTCATCCTATGAGTACACATGTTGCATAATTTCGATCGACCCTGCTACACGAAAAATGACAAATACATAAAAAACGTGATTGCAATCACGTTTTTCAATTATTTCTAATTTATCGTGTAGGAAGTTCCATCGAAAGTATCCAACATGTGTACTCCTAGGATGATGAATTAAATTCTGCATCCAACAAATACTCTCACACATAATTTGAGTAAAAACTTAGGAAGATAGGTTGAAAATATGGGTTGAAAAAATAGTTTTATTATTTAATTATTTTTTATTATTTTTAGTTTCTTACTCCAAAAAAGGTTAATCATCCCCCATGGTTTACATCATCATCTTGAATCCTATTGATTCTTATAAATTTTATTTTGGTTGTAAATTTTCCTTAGGAGGCCCATTTTAGACCTCAAAATTCCCCTAATGAGTGTTCCTAGTGCTATATTTTTTTTCGCCAACATTCTCATCAAATAATTGAAGTCAACAAGTTGAAACATTGTGAGATATGGGTCCCTCTACTGTAACAATAAAAAATTTCATATAGTTATTCCAAATCACCGAAGATGATTATATATCATATTTCACACAAAACAATGTATACCATCAAATTTCCATACAATTTTTCTGTCTAATAGAATGTTGCACTAACTCAGGCATGTGGTCGACATTTCTTTTATGTTGAGAAGATAAGTCCAGTCGCTCATCCACGTTTATTTTTTTTGCACTAACTTGTCCAACCTTTTCAAATTGTGGTTTATCTTTCCCTAATTTTGACTTGCGCCCACATCACCTTTTCTTATTGGCTGGGCTCAAGAAACTATGTTTTCTCTTAGTAGTGATCATGGATGGAGTTATAGTATTGAAAAAAATTATGTTGTATCCTTGACATGCTTTGTCTACCAAATTGTTCAATGCATATGCTTGCTCCAAATTTGTAGGTATTCATTAGAGAACTTTTGAGGTCTAAAATGGGCCTCCTAAGAAAAATGTACAATCAAAATAAACTTTATAAGAAACAATAATATTCAAGATGATGATGTAAACCATGGGGGATGATTCACCATTTTTGGAGTAAAAAAGTAAAAAAATCAAAAAATATTAAAATATTAAAACTATTTTTTCAACTTATCTCCCTAAGGTTTTACTCAAATTTCGATATGGAGTACTTTTTAGATGAAAAATTTAATTCCTCGTCCAAGGAGTACCCATGTTGCATACTTTTCATGGACCTTGATACATGAAAAAATGTGATTGCAATCACATTTTTCATGTATTTCTCATATTTCACATAGAAGGGTCCATAGAAAGTATACAGCATGGGTACTCATTCGAAGAGGAATCAAATTTTGCATCCAATGAGTGTTTCCAATCGAAATTAGAGTAAACACATAGGGAGATAAGTTGAAAATATGAGTTGAAAAAATAGTTTTTTTCTTTCTTCCCTCTAGAATTTGATTATGTAATCTAATATTATTTTATTATTTCCACTATTATTTTATAATTTCCTTAGGAGGCCCATTTTAGAACTCAAAATTCCCCTAATGATGGATCTTAATTTCTCATGATTCAATTCGATATGTTGGAATCCAAACTCGAAGGAAGGGCTATATGGATAGGGCGGATAAAAAGTCAAGGAGCAAATCTCCAATGCCACTATATTCATATTATGTATATAAGGGTTAGGTTTCCATCCATCGGTGGACATACTGTGTCAGAGAGGATTGAACCATCGAAATCCTTCCATCCAGGTTCCGCCCAAGTTGATGTTTTCCACTTGTTCACAACTGAGCCGATCCAATCATATGCTTTTGAATTATCCTCTCCCAGATGTATTAAGACTTAGCCCGACTTTCTAAACGAAAAGGTTATTCTCCTCAACTGCTTCTTTCTTGAAGTTCCCATTCATTAACACATATGGGGTTACGGTGGTCGGTATGTCTGAACTTAAGAGTATTTCCCAACTGGAACATAAAAGGAAGTTCCAGTGAACCCGTCTGAACCTGGCACGAATCAATGATTTCAATATTTCCCCACCATCCATTTCTTAAAGTCGAGGAGACCCAGTCCCTTTTGGTACGGTCGATCCTTCAGATACCACAAGCATAAAGCCCAATTGTATCATAGTTGATTCTTCTCAATCCTGCCTCCTTCTAGGTGAGATAGGTGGAGTTAGAATGTGTTATGTGGGTCTGCTTCATCTCATCATCTTAAAATAATGCACTATATGGTCGTACATTGGTTTATTCAACATTATATGATAAAGTCTCTAAATTATCAATGCTTGTTTCATTATAATAATTTATATTGGGAGAAGAATCAAAGCATGTCGGAAGCTTTGTTTGGATTTATGGGCCCAATATAGGTGTTTCATTCAAATCAAATAAAATTGTAGGCCTTTCTATAGTAGGATTAGTGACATTAGGTAATACATTTTCACCCAACCTAATGTTACTCACCAACATCTCAACTTTCAGTACATGTTTACAAAAAATTCCATTCAAGGCGTAATTGCAATTACAGAAGTGTAGATTGGAACCTTTATATATTACATTGTACCAAATAACACTTGTAACCTTATTTTGGGTATGAACCCAATAATCATTGTTACTCTTTTCATCATGCACACAATCTTCATTTAGGATTTGGATAGCTCTACACATGGATGAATTCAAATGTTCCTCAATTTTTCTGGGCCATACAAAACTAGCTTATTGTAAACTTTGCATATGATTGTAATATAATACAACCTTTGTCAACAACACATATATTAACCAATAAACACGTCTATGACATGCATTTTTCTTCTCACTTAGGTACCTTTCCTTGATACATCGATGATAATATTCAATGGAATTATTTGTATCTTGATTGGAATGTGGAAACTTTACGTATGTTTTTGCCCACATATCTGTAGAAATAAATATATTAGTTATGAATTAATAATACATATGAAATGAAAAATAGATTCATTAAAGCCACTTACAAGAAACTTACATATTTTGTTTTTGGCTAACCAAGTTGTTTTAAAATATTCCAAAAACCTTGTATGGTCATTGAATCTTTCAAAGAACCTTTCAACTATCTTTTTTACAGATTTTTCATCTTCACATGTGCATGATTTCTTGTAAAGAACGAAAAATATGGATTTTTTTTTCCCTTCTTTGGACTTTATTTCCAACATTCTTCAACCATGCACGAAGAACATGCCACACACATAAAAATATTTTACGCTTGATTGAAGACCTAGAATAACATAATTTATTAGAGGGAATATCCATTAACAATATTTTATGTCTTTTATAAAATAATAAACACATCACCTTAATGCTTCAATTTCAGCAGTAGAATCATCTGTGATGAAGGCTTGAACATGCCAATCCGGTCGCCCTTTCTTCCCAATGGAAAAGAGAGTTGATATCCATTTAGAAATATTAGCTATAGTATTGCATGATGATATCACCCAAGCTACTGGAACCCCATTGTGATGCTCGTCAAAAACCATTAAGGTGCACAGTTGATAGTACATTACAAACAATCTACATAATTATATTTATATAAGTTACATGCATTAAAATGAGGTTGAATAAATGAATCAAAGTTAGGATAAATTTGTACTCACCCCATACGTATTTGTACTAAATCTTGAATCCATTCAGATTATATTATTGTGGGAATATTTTAGAATCATTAAGCGCATCCATTTTGTTTGTATGCTTATAATAAAAGGGATGTTTTCAATAAGATCTTATTTTCAGTAGAAGAAAAATATCTGAGGGTGTTCCTTATACCAACGTTTTGGATTGCTTGGATCACTTTGATATTTAACATACTCTAGCCTTACGGTATCATTGTAAATGTTTAATATATCTTGTCTTCTTATATATGTATCTCAAGATATCCTGGTGTATTACTCACCAAATCCATCCTTCACATCAGAGATGAACTTGTCCCATATCATCGTAACATTAAAACCTCTTTGGATTAAATGTTGGACAATAGATCAGATATCCCTTGTTAAATGTGATGCATAACTGAATCTCATAGGCCTACCAATTGCATCTTTCAATGACAAACAAGATTGGATGTATCAATATGCCTACATGTAGTATATATTATTACAACATCATTTGGTCTAAGTTGAAGTCATCGCACAATGAAGTGGCAATGGCAACCAACTTTAATACTTTCATGTTCATTGCATTTTTTTTTTCGATCTGAGGATGCACTCATAATTTTTCTTTTGCACTCTGGACCATGTGCACACAAATACCTGTATATAAATTTTTTACAACAAATTAGATATAACATATATGCATAGTGTAAAAAATTATACGCATATTGATAAATATATAAAGAATCACATAGCGTACTCTAGATATGTTGAATAATATGTTTGTTAGATATCCTCTACTTTTTTACTTCGATGAGAATAAATATGAAATTGAGTGGGTGCACTTTCACTCGATTCATATCCTATTACAAAATCATCAAGTCGACAATATGGAATAATTGCAACTTGGTCCCCATCAATATTTTTCCATGTTAAGTCTTCTGCTGGAAATTCAATCATATCCACAGAGTCTTCAACTTCCAACCCATTAATCCTCTCCCACTTAGTAATTCTTCAAATATTTGTACACATTCCATTGAAAATAATTTTGTTTGAGTAAATATTATGGTCTTGAATAATGCATATCACTAAGCATGGAAATCACATTTTTAGGTAAATATTTTATACTTTTTAGATAAACCACTTTGGAAAAAGTAATATTTCGGTCATTAATCAACTTAGATATTTCTCACAAATTTAGACTAACGATGTATGACATATGATGTTTTTATGGAGGTGTTGTCACCAACTTAGTGTCATGATGTGACTTATGATGAGTGGTTGAGGAGGAATGGGTCGAAGGGAACTACCTAACACTACCTAACATGCAAATAACATCAAAACAAGGATGTTACCAACACTGAGGCATGAGATGGTGTGCCAATGGGGGCTATTCGAAGAGGGAACAAAGGGAGAGACATAACACCTCTCTCAAAGGGGGGAAGGATTTTAATCTCCTAGATTGATGGTTTGGGTCAAAACTAATGTAGAAATATCACACCACTTTGATTTAGATCAGGAAAGAAGTAATTTTTCTAAAGGGAGCAAGACTTGACGCAATGTCGATACGAAGAGTGGGAATTCTGAAAAAAAAAAAGTGATTCCAACATTTTAGAGGCTTGATCCATATAGGGAAAAGGGGATTTTGATTCCTTCCTTCATATAACCTACATGGAAACCTAACTTTACCCTTTTCCCTAGCAACTTTAGAATAACTAGTCAATGGATCAACCATAAGTTGATGAGAATATTTAGACCACACTTCTAAGACTCTAGGTATACTAGAACAATCCTTAAGAAGGTCAGCACCCTTACAAATATTTCAAAGGTATTTGGGGTTGCGTTGCATGTTGTAGGGTTCCTCAACATTACTAACACTCACGACCATGGTTGGTTTTTAGACTCTTTCTTATCTTGCTTCTTTTTCTTCTTCCTTTTCTTCTTCTTCTTAGCCTCCTAGTTACTAGCATCAAGACTTTTAGCACGAGAAAAATAAGAAAGGGTAGAATACATGATGGGTGAAGAACTGATTTAATCATGATAAAATATTGGACAATATATGTCGAGCAGTCCAATGGTTACTAAATTAGACTCAAAATTTATCTATATATGTATGTATGGATTTCTTTACAATGAACGGGAGATTATTTTTATTTTTAAAATAAGCTACATTTATCATGAGATGATATAGTGTGCCTTGTTTATCATATACCTATGTTTTATGTTTGTTTTTAAAAGAAATTTTCTAATATTTTTTTGTTTAAAAAAGTGATTCTCTATGTATGGCACTCCCAAGTGCATTTCCAATTTATTATTCTACAAAAATTACATTAATCAATTAGTTGTAAAAAATAAAATGCATAGAATAAATTTCATTAATTCATATGAGATTTTTATCAATTTCCCATTCTCACCGTGAAGATATAAGGCAATAGAGAACATCACCCTTCCAAGGTAGATGGTGGAGCATTTGGTGATGAATATAGGCATGATTCAGGGGTGATGGATAAAGGCATGGTGTAGGTGAAATAGGAAAAAAGTAGTTGGTGTGGGCGATGATATACCCCCACTGATTATATGATAGTGGGAATCGGTGTGCTAATTGGGGCCCTTCAAAGAGGGATCAAAGGGAGAGAGATAACACCTCTCCCCAAAAAACCCCTGAATATCGAGAGTAGAACCACTAAAAAATGTTGTGAATTAAGAGAAGAGGAAATCCCCTCTATTAATTCTTCTTCGATAAAAAAAGACACAATGGTGGTGACTTACTCATTTTATAGAATAGGATAAGGACCATGCAAATCAACTAGCTCAGAAAGTCGAGACTCACCAAACCACACCTCATTTTGAAATCTAGTTCCTCCACCTAAAAAACCAAAGCCTATAACCATAATCCCTGAAGAATAAAGGGTGGAACGTATCACTAGTTCAAAATTGTGTGGAGCCAAATAGTTGCTTACATAACAAACGAGGGTGTGTGGGTATCTTCATGTTACATTCCCTACAATATGACTATTATATTAACTATGTGCCTCCATAAATAAGAGATACATGTCTTTTACTTCATGAGAAAATTAGGGGATATGGTAAATTCCCAACATATAATTGATAATCAAGCCCTCCTCTCTTTTATTACTAATGGATTGATTTTCATATCTCTCAATCAAAGCATTATTCTCCGTTAAAGCATGCAAGAACTTAACTCTAGAGAGGTCTTGGATACCTCCTTCACCCACTTTGGTATTAAAGCCAAACGAGTGTTCAATAGACTAATGTAAACCATACCCCTTTTTTAATTCTAAAATCCATCACCACCTTCAAATTTTGAAAAAAAAGTTGATGGAAGGCTGTAAACCTTTCCATAGTATATATAACTCAACATGAATATTTATTGAAATATCAAGAACCCAAACAAACGCACTTTCAATCAATCCTATAGAATCTGTCATATAACCCCTATATCACCCATCTCCCCACTCTATAACATGCTAATTAGTAAGTTAATAAAATTAATAGAGTTCTTAGAATTTTAACTGAATCATCAATAATTATTAGTGGTAGGGATTTAATTTTCGTGGAATATTCTAGAATATTTACGTTCTTTTTGTATTTTTAATTAAATTGACTAATAAAAAAATATCATACAACCAAGTGTCATATAAAACATGTTATGGTTTTTGGTCATGTGGTATTGAAAAGCCTTGATATTGTAACAAATCTTATTTACATTAGAAAATATCCACGGTAAAGTGATTATAAATTATCATGACTAAAAATCTTGTTAGAATTTTTTCTAAATGTTCATATATGTTTAATTTATGTGTTGTTTTTTTTTTTGTTGGGTAAACTAAAATATTTTATTTCAATTTCTATTTGTAGAATTTATTTTAATATATATTCAGGTGAAATAGGAATTGAAATGTTTTGTGTAGGGTAAAAATGCGAAGGTGGGTTACACTTTTGTGAAAAACGTGGGCGAAAAATTCATTTTTCCAATAGTTTGGCCGAACTATTAGAAAGTTTGGGCGAAGTTTGTAAATTAGTTCGACCAAACTATTTCTGTCATTTACATTGACGGCGTGGGTAAACAGATTTTTGGTCGGTGATGGGAAAACCAACAACAAAAGTTCGGTCAGACTATTAGTTCAACCAAACTTTTGAAACGAATTCGGCTGAACTATTTCTTATAAATATACCGGTCGGAAAACCGCAAGAGGCTTTTGGCTTGTTACCGTTTGTTTGTTACCGTTGTCTGATCTTTGTCTCATTGTTTGTTGTTGTTTGTTGTGTTTTCTGTTGTACGAGCTTTTTGTTGTAGGGGCGAGGAGGTGAGAAGCTTCTTGTTTCTGTTTATTGTTTTTTTTCCAGTATTTTTTTGTCGGTTTTTAATGTTTTTCTCTATTTTTTTTTCGCGTGTTACAAATAACCTGCATTTTTACTGATCTCCTTCCTCACTGCGGCATGCCTCGTTGTTTATTATCGATGTGGTCTACCTCATCGTTTTCTTCCATTTGTTGTCGTTTCGGCCTGCCTCGTCGTTTACTGTCGTCTCGTCGTCTCTAGGTAGATGAAAAAACTTGGAATCTAACTGTTGGTTACCAAAATGAAAATATGAGTATTACAAAACAATTTACAATAATATATTAAAGTTCATAATAGAAATTTATGAATGAACAGGAAATCATGTATGTCAAATAGATCATCTCATTATTAAGAAGTGTTTAAAGCTAAAGACATTGCTCATATACAGTGCAACATGACAGGGTGGTTTCTGAAACATTTGTAAATATAATTTTAATGAAAATATCTTAGAGGGCCCAATCCATTTTCATATACGGAACCTCCAAGGTCCTCGACTTTGATTTCTTTTAAGGTGGTCGATTCTGGGCACTGGAGCGAAAATTCAGGCCAGAGTGGTTGTTGTTATACTTATTCTTTTGTTCATTTGGTGTTATAATTCTTCTTTTGTTCGGTTTTTATGCTTCTTCTTTTGTTTCTGGTCAATGGCTTTCCATTGGCCAAAGCTCAATTTATCCACTCATAAAACTTGGAATCTGACTGTTGGTTACCACAATGAAAATAGATTACCATGAATTTACTTAGAATTTGATTGTTGGTTTAGCTTACCATGGTTACTGCTCCTTTTCTCTGGGATATGTGGAACCTAAGCTACAATCCATTAATATTTTTTTTGACTATTTAAGCTACAATCCATTGACTTTTTTTTTGTTCAGTAATTGGATATTGATCTTCATTTCCAATCAATTTATAGATCGCGATTGGCTGCCTTCTGCAATCTATGTTCATACCCAATAAACATATCTATGGGCTACTGGGTGGGTAGGAGATGCTCAATTGAATAGCACTACTCAGATTCAGTAGTGCTATTCAACTGGGCACATATAATTTTACTTCAATGTTATAAAATTTTGTGTTTGGTGGGTTTAAACATTTTGTGCGTGCTTGAATTAAAATTTATATTAGCAATTTCCTTCAAAATCTATTGGTATTTAACTCTTTAATAACTAAAATTGTTAGTAATCAGGGTTGGTTCAAATGTATTTGCAATATTGTTTGTTAATACTGTCCTTAAGTTTTCACTTGGCATGTTAATAGTTTGAAAGAATGTGACTACTGGCTTCAAATAACAGGAAAGAGAATGTCTAAACGAAGAAGTTATACATGAGAGTAAACAGATCATGGATTGAAAATGACTGATAGCTCTTTTGTTTCCTTTAGCCTCTACAGATCTAATATCTTTGTGTTCTTCTTATGAGCACCAACTCACAACTCTGTTCTTTCTTAAGCTTGTAGGTTGTATTTTTGTTTTTTTGCTTCCTCAGACCTTTGTTAGATTGTCTTTGTCTTTCAGCAGTGTGTTTGTTTGTGGTTACAATGCCTATCTTCCTGAATACTCCTTGCTAAGCTAAAACCTAATATTTTCTTTCTTATTCCTTAACTGAAGCTTCCTAATCTAGCTAGCTTTCTAATGCCTCAAAGAGTAGATTTGTATGTGTTTTCTTGATGGCTGATAGCTCTGTTCTTTCCTTCAACCTTTGCAGATCTAATATCTATGTGTTATTCTTATGAGCACCAACTCACAACTCTATTCTTTCTTAAGCTTGTAGGTTGTATTTGTGTTCTATTTCTTCCTTAGACCTTTGTTAGATTGTCTTTGTCTTTCATAAGAGTGTTTGTTTTTGGTTACAATAGATGCACACAAATTTTCTTCTACCTTTTTATGGAAGTGAAAAAATATTGATTCCTTATAAGCCGATATAATTACATTGGATACCTTTGATATGGCTGGAAAAATGAATACTGGGAATACATATGAAGTGAAATTGAATGGTATTCTATGAAAAAGGTGAAATTCATGTTGACTATAGTTTATCATTTTATGCATTCGGAGGCATGATGTTAATAGGAATGACTGATAGAAATGGTTTATTCGAGTGATCAAGACCCTTTCCTTCTTACAATAATGCTACTATAGGTTTTCCACTGTATTCATATTTATGTTGATGTTAACTATTTTTTATTAATGTACCTAAATTTACACCTTACATGATGTTCCTCTCCTAGTGTTGTCATTTACTTTTCTAATCTTGTAAAATGTTAAAAGTGGAGTGTTTTATGATGTAATGGATATTACTAATCTAGATTAAGTACATTTACTTTTATAATCTTATAAAATGTTAAAATTGGAGTGTTTTATGATGTAATGGATATTACTAATCTAGATTATGTATAGTGATATGAGGATAGTGTGTAGGTTGATCTCCCATAAAATTTAAGGAAAACCATGTACATGTGTCATTTCTCACATACATGTGTCATTTCTCTCATAAACGTTAGGAAAACAATGCACATGTCATTTCTCCCACAAACTCAAGGCTTTCTCCCATAAAATCAAGGCAAAATTTAAGGCCTAAAAACCTTTGTGAGAACCTAAATTGGTTGAACTTCCATAGGATTTGAGTCACTCTGTTGAGTGTTAACTTCTACAAGTTCTAAAGGCAGAGTCTGTAAAGGGCCAAGTAGCCTCTGGATGTCATCCTTTCTCAAAGGTGACATATCCAGTAAATGCCCCTACAGTCAATCTCTGGAACAAATCTAAATAGAAGTTCTTCATTGTAATATCCATTACTGCACATTCCGTTTCTCTGATAAACTTTAAGGCATTTGTTAGTGTTTTTGGAACAATGTACATGTCATTTATCCCATAAAATTTAAGGCAAACCATGTACATACATGTCATTTCTCCCATAAACTCAATGCAAAATTTAAGGATAACAATGTACATGTAATTTCTAGCATTTGCTAATGGTTTTGGAACCATGTACATGCCATTTCTCCCATAAAATTTAAGGAAAACCATGTACATGTGTCATTTCTCCCTTAAACTTTAAGGCCAACTTTAAGGCACGTCATTTCTATGTCATTTCTCTATCATTTCTATGTCATTTCTTGCATAAACTATAAGGCAAACATTAAGGCAAACCATGTACATGTCATTTCTCCCTTAAACTCTAGGAAAGGCAAACTTTAAGGCATGCCATTTCTAGATGTTATTTCTCCCATAAAATTTAAGGAAAACTTTAAGGAAAACCATGCACATGTCATTTCTCCCACAAACTCAAGGCCTTCTCCCATAAACTCAAGGAAAACTTTAAGGCCTAAAAACCTTGGTGAGAACTTAAGTGGTTGAACTTCCATAGGATTTGAGTCACTCTGTTGAGTGCTAACTTCTACAAGTTTTAAAGGAAAAGTTTGTACAGGGCCAGGTAGCCTCTGGATCTCATCCTTTCTCAAAGGTGACATATCTAGGAAATGCCCCTATAGTCAATCTCTGAAAGAGATATAAATAGAAGTTCTTCATTGTAATATCCATTTATGTACATGCCATTTACCCCATGAAATTTAAGGCATTTTCTAGTGTTTTTGGAACCATGTACATGTCATTTCTATGCCATTGATCCCATAATTTAAGGAAAACCATGTACATACATGTCATTTCTTCCATTTCTCCCAAAGCAAACTTTAAGGAAAACCATGTACATGTCATTTCTAGCATTTGCTAGAGTTTTTGGAACCATGTACATGTCATTTCTAGCATCTGCTAGAGTTTTTGGAACCATGTACATGTCATTTCTATGTCATTTCTCCCATAAAATTTAAGGCAAACCATGCACATGTGTCATTTCTCCGATAAATTTTAGGCAAACCATGCACATGTCATTTCTCCCATAAACTCAATGCAAACTTTAAGGCCTAAAAACCTTGGTGAGAACCTAAAGTGGCTAAACTTCCATAGGATTTGAGTCACTCTGTTGAGTGTTAACTTCTACAAGTTGTAAAGGCAGAGTCTATAAAGGGTAAGGTAGCCTCTAGATCTCATCCTTTCTCAAAGGTGACATATACAGTAAATGCCCCTACAGTCAATCTCTGGAACAGATCTAAATATAATTTCTTCATTTTAATATCCATTTTTGTACATTCCATCTCTCTGATAAGCTTTAAGGCATTTTCTATGGTTTTGTAACCATGTACATGTCATTTCTATGTCATTTCTCCCATAAACTTTAAGGAAAAATTTAAGGCAATCCATGTACATACATGTCATTTCTCCCATAAACGAAAGGAAAACTTTAAGGATAACCATGTACATGCCATTTATAGCATTTTCTAGTGTTTTTAGAACCATGTACATGTTATTTCTCCCATAAACTTTAAGGAAAACCATGTACATGTGTCATTTCTCCCAGAAACTTTAAGGCAAACTTTAAGGCATGTCATTTTTATGTCATTTTTCACATAAAATATAAGGCAAACCATGTACATGTCATTTATTCCTTAAACTCTATGCAAGGAAAACTTTAAGGCATGTTATTTCTAGCTGTGATTTCTCCCATAAACTTTAAGGAAAAGTTTAAGTCAAACCATGCACATGCCATTTCTCTCACAAACTCAAGGCTTTCTCCCATAAAATAAAGGAAAAATTTAAGGTTTACAAACCTTCGTGAGAACCTAAAGTGGTTGAACTTCCATAGGATTTGAGTCACTCTATTGAGTGTTAACTTCTACAAGTTCTAAAGGCAGAGTCTGTGAAGGGTCAGGTAGCCTCTAGATGTCATCCTTTCTCAAAGGTGACATATCCAGGAAATTCCCCTATAGTCAATCTCTGAAGCATATCTAAATAGAAGTTCTTCATTGTAGTATCCATTTCTATACATGCCATTTCTACCATAAACTTTAAGGCATTTGCTAATGTTTTTGGAACCATGTGCATGCCATTTTTATGTCATTTCTCCCATAACATTTAAGGAAAACTTTAAGGAAAACAATGTACATACATGTCATTTCTCCCATAAACTTTAATGAAAACTTTGAGGCATGTCATTTCTATGTCATTTCTCCCATAAACTATAAGAAAAACTTTAAGGCAAACCATGTACATGTCATTTCTCCCTTAAACTCTAGGCAAGACAAAATTTAACGCATCTTATTTCTAGATGTGATTTCTCCCATAAAATTTAATGAAAACTTTAAGAAAAGCCATGAACATGTCATTTCTACCACAAAATCAAGGCTTTCTCCCATAAACTCAAGGAAAACTTTAAGGCCTAAAAACCTCGGTGAGAAGCTAAAGTGGTTGAACTTCCTTAGGATTTGAGTCACTCTGTTGAGTGTTAACTTCTACAAGTTCAAAAGGATGAGTCTGTAAAGTGCCAAGTAGCCTCTGGATCTCATATCCAGTAAATGCCCCTACAGTCAATCTATGGAATAGATCTAAATAGAATTTCTTCATGGTAATATCCATTTGCTTGTGTTTTTGGAACCATGTACATGTAGTTTCTATGTCATTTCTTTCATAAACTTTAAGGCGAAATTTAAGGAAAACCATGTACATACATGTCATTTCTCCCATTTCTCCCATAAACTCAAGACAAACTTTAAGGATAACCATGTAAATGTCATTTCTAGCATTTTCTAGTGTTTTTGGAACCATGTACAAGTGATTTGTCTGTCATTTCTCCCATAAAATTTAAGGCAAACCATGTACATGTGTCATTTCTCCCATACATGTGTCATTTCTCCCATAAAATTTAAGGAAAAATTTAAAGCATGTCATTTATCTGTCATTTCTATGTCATTTCTCCCATAAACTATAAGGCAAACTTTAAGGAAAACCATGTACATTTCATTTCTCCCTTAAACTCTAGGAAAGACAAACTTCAAGGCATGTCATTCATAGATGTGATTTCTCCCATAAAATTTAAGGCAAACCATGCACATGTTATTTCTCCCATGCATTTGCAATAAATGTTAATTTAATATTTTTTATTGATTTTTTATTTTTTCAGGGACAAAAAAAACCTACTAAATATGGTTAAAAATGGAAATTATGCATAGATGTTTCTTGTTATCCCAATCCAAGGAAATCAGTGCTTACATATGTTCTTTGCAATATTGCGACTCACAAAGCCATCCAAAGGAAAATGAATATACCAGGAAGAACAACAAACAACTAGACATATTACATTGCATTGATAGAAGACTTGGTAATAGCTAGGGAGTATGGATAAAATGGAATTGTATTTTTCACCAATTCTGAACTTGTGTGAAACCAGATGAAAGGCGTGTACAAAGTTAAGAAGGAGAGGCTAAAACAACTGCATGGAAAAGCAAACAATATTGTTAGCCATTTTCAAAATTTTAGTATAATACATTGCGCAAATGTTAATAAGATGTCTGGTGATCTATTGTGTAGGGCAATGCCAATTCAAGATTCATCTATCAAATATGAATTAATATATGAATTAGTATTATACAGGGAAATGCCCATTCAAGATTCATCTCTTAAAGATGAATTAATGTTGAGATACTCTCCTTCAAAATTTATTAATGGACATTGTAACATATCTTTGATATGTGTGTGTTTTTTACTTATAAATGTGTCATTTTTAATGGCCATGTGTTTTTTTCAATTATATACCAAGTGTGCTCCCACCATGTAAAGCACAACTTGGTGAAATTCACATTTTTATAAAATTAAAATTGGAGGACTTCAACAATTTTTTGTTTAAATTGAGTTTCACACATCAATTAGTGCTTTGAAAGTTGTGTTTGACATCATTTGTGTACTAAATTACATTAATTTTTTGAAATCTTTTGAATTTATTTGAAATAGTAATTTAAAAATAATTGTAAATACCCATTGTAGATATATCTATATATATCATGGAGGATGAAAGGTGAAGATCAATAGAATCCCATGCCTCTATGAGAGAGGGGGATCATGGATCGAGAGATGTTCATGGTATTTATATAATCTTATCACTACACATACATGTGTGTACATGTGTGTATACATGTCGAATTAATTTTTTATTGACTATATATATGTATATATATAAATCCCCATGTACATACATGTATATATATGGAACTGTTTTTTTATCAATTTTGCGAGTTAAATTAGTTGTTAATAAGTTTTATTTTTTATGTTTTAGGAGTTAGGAGAACAAGGGTGTCTACTCCATCAATGGAGCATGGACATGGTTCACGCAATTGTGGTATGGTTCATGCAATTTAATCATTGATATGTACATGTATTTATATGTATGAATGTATTTTTGAATTGATTATAAATTCATATTTTTTTATGAAGCTTCCCTTTTCTCGCGTGAAGTTGGTGGTGGTATACGTTCCCCTGGAGCCCCATCAATAGGTGGTGGCCAATTACGTGAGGGTGGTGATATGAATTCCCCCATAGGCCAATCAATGGATGTTCATGTTGGTTCTCAACCAATAGGTGGTCATTTTGGTTCTCAACATTCTCAGAGTGGGCATGATGCTAGCCAACCATATCGAGGTGGCCATCAATCTGAATATTATTTTCATTCAATTTGTACAAATTTGTTTACATGTTTTTTTATTTATACAAAATTATATATATTGATGTTGAGGGTAAAAATGTTGCTCGAAAAAGATGTAGGACATAACGTTTTATTCAAGAAGAAGGTTGTACACCAACCACGACTTATCTGTCTAACATTTCCGATATACCTTAAGAATCAAACATGAAACAATGCACATTACAGAGGTGTCAACATCTTCATTCAAAATTGAAAAGAGATCTTGTGTCTTTGAAACTCCCTGTTGAGAGTCGAGAAAGCTTGCAAATAGTTACTCACTCTCTAGGTGAACTAGTAGATGTGTACCTAAAGCTTGGGCCAACCATTGATACTTTTGTAGAAGTGATGAGAAAAAGAAAGGAAACAGTGATGGGTCCCGATACATGAGAGGTTTTTAAACAAAAAGTTACAGCAGAAATGGCCAAGTATATGTTTAATTTCAAAGAAGGGCTGAAAATAAATATGCTAAAGATGAAATATTTCAAGCACCCTGATATAGCTGGCCATTTGTATGATAGGCACCTTGTTTCCTATGGAAGAATCCCATGGAACAATGAGGACTTGCTTTATTTTTCAAAATTATTTTATGCAAAATTATTTTATGGGAATGAAACCCAATTATAATGACCTTCCCTCTGAAATTTTTGGTCCTAAGAAAGGTCTATTATGTGACCATAGGGGCGTTAAGCGTGATGTTGAGTTGTCTCGCCCTGAGCCACCATTGGTTAGTCAATCTCTTCGTGTCAAAACTTTGCGGTCAGAGATGGATGTCACTTCTCAAATTAGTCGAGAACCAAGGGATACCATCATTAACAATGTTCAGAGTGGACTGGGTGGAGTTGATGTTTTTATGAATAAAAAAAGAGCACGAGAGAAGGCAAATGCTAATTTTGTGTATCATACAGATGAAGAGATAGACACCATGAGTGTTGAATATCTCAGAACAGATGAAAATAATTGTCGCAATGGTTGGCAGGACCTAATTATTTATGAGCATGAGGGTATGGGATCGATATGTGTTAATGGTTGGGGTGATTATTTTAACACATGTACAATTTGTAATAAATACATATATACATACATTTATTTGTATACATTAATCTAACAAAAATGTATCATATATGCTAACACCATTTTTAGTTCTCACGCTTGATGAACAAAAATTTTAATATCACAGTCGAAGCCTCTGGTTCACACAATCAAAATGGGTCTCACCATCAATCACACAATCAAGATGGCTCTCACCATAAAGATGATATGTTGGCACATGTTATTGTTTTTTAAGTGAAAATGATGATATACAATTATTTTTATCTGTTATTATATATATTGAAACATGATGACATATTTTTAAAATAAATAATTGTGCACACATGTACATGTATATATAATTAAATGTTAATAGATTCTGATTCTATCCTATGTTTTTGGGATGGAGGTACCTTCTTCTTCCTTGGGAGATATGCCAAATCCACCATCACATATATGAACAATTTTTCAGTTAAATATGTTTTTAAGTTATATATTGCAGCTCAAAAGTTCCATTAAAAAATGAAATCTAGATCTTGAGTTATTTTACAGTTTTAAATTTTTTGAATTTTATGTTTCTGGAGTTTTTCTTTCGGAGCCATCGTTAGGAAATGTGCCCAATCCACCATCACACGTATTCATTTTTTCACTTAAATATGTTTAAGTCATAAGTTATAGATTGAAGTTCAAAAGTTTTATTATAAATTGAGATCTAGATCTTCAGCTATTTTATACTTTTAAAATTTTTAAATTTTAGGTTTTTGGAGATGATTTCCCTTCTCCACGGACTCTAGCGATGGAGAGTATAATGGAGATAGGAACATCCACACCATTTGAACAAGTTGTCTAACTTTTTTTTTTAATATTATTGAAAATTATTTTATATGCATTTTCTGTTGAATATATATATATATATATATATATATATATATATATATATATATATATATATGTAGTACAGTTCTTTTAATGGAAAAGGTTCATGGAGGATGTTTTAATGGACGACAGCCAAACACAATGGAGAGACACATAAGGTGTTACATGATTTTTTTTCTGTTTGTTGTTTCCCTTGATTTCATATTCTCATTAATTTTAAACATTAATTTAGGAAATGTTTGTATCATGTATAGTTACATTCTTGTAGGATAGCACGAAGTTAGGACTTTATTATGAGATGCATAGATACATCTATGTTGATAGGTAGTCTTTATCTCTTAACATTATGTTGATAAGTCTAGTCTTAAATTTACTTTTTATATAAGCACTTATCTAAATTATATTATTTTCTATATAACTTAATACTTACAACACTGTATTGAAATATAAATATATATATATATATATCTCAATAATTGTACTGACATATAAATTATTAGTTATCTTTTCTTTGTTGGATATAGTTTTAAACTACATTTACTTTTATCAAGAATGATTTTAAATTTTGGATAGTTACATTTGGCATGTGATCACATGTTGTGATATATAATGTTTTGTTTTTAAAACTCAAGTTGTCATTTTATTTTTTAAATATAAAATGAATCTAGATGGAGATTTCAAATTATAAAACACATGTACATATGTATATTTTGGATAGTTGAACTACATTTGGCATGTGATCACATGTTGTGATATAACAATTTGTTTTTAAAACTCAAGTTGTCATTTTATTTGTTAAATATAAAATTCAAATCTAGATGGAAATTTCAAATTATAAATACGTGTATATTTTGGATAGTTCAACTACATTCGGCATGTGATCTCATGTTGTGATATAATGTTTTGTTTTTAAATTGGATATTTCAACTACATTTGGCATGTGATCTTATGTTGTGATATAATTTTTTGTTTTTAAAGCTCAGGTTGTCATTTTATTTGCTAAATATAAAATGAATCTCTAAATGGAAATTTCAAATTACATTTTCACAATGTGTATATTTTGGATAGTTGAACTACATTTGGCATATAATTGTGATAAAATGTTTTGTTTTTAAAAAGTTTTCATTTTATAAATGTTAAATATAAAATGAATCTCTCTAGATGGAAATTTCAAATTACAAACCATGTACATACATGTGTATATTTTGGCTAGTTGAACTACATTTGGCATGTAATCACATGTTGTGATATAATGTTTTGTTTTATGATATAATGTTTTTCTTTTTAAATTTAGGTTGTCATTTTATTTTTTAAATATAAAATGAATCTCTAGATGGAAATTTCAAATTGCATTTTCTCAATGTGTATATTTATTTTGGATGGTTGGACTACATTTGGCATGTGATTGTGACATAATGTTTTGTTTTTAAAAAGTTATCATTTTATAAACTTGTTAAAAATATAAAATCAATCTCTCTAGATGGAAATTTCGAATTACAAACAATGTATACATGTGTATATTTTGGATAGTTGAACTACATTTGGCATGTGATCACATGTTGTGATATAATTCTTTGTTTTTAAAACTCAAGTTGTCACTGTATTTGTTAAATATAAAATGAAGTTGGCATTATATTTGTTAAATATAAAATGAATCTAGATGGAAATTTCAAATTACAATTTACACATAAACGTGTATATTTTGGATAGTTTAACTACATTTGGTATGTGCTCACATGTTGTGATATAATGTTTTGGTCTTAAAACTCAAGTTGTAATTTTATTTGTTAAATATAAAATGAATCTAGATGGAAATTTCAAATTACATATAAGACATACTACATTAGTATGTATGTTATGCATTTGGACATGTGTGTGAATGTTATATAATTTTAGGATGTACATATATTATTTAGGTGACATTTAAGTACAATACGTATCGATGTTTTAAAATCTAAAAACAATCATAAAATTTATAGGTTAGAATCCATACCATGGCCCCGCACCAGCGTCAAAAACCCATCAAAGGCAACTACATAGGTGTTTTTAGGCCGCTCTCATTGTGGCAACGACCAACGATTGGAATCTACCGAGCGCTCTGCATCTGATAGCCATGAGGTGCTAGCTCCTTAAGCATTTGATAACATTCATGGGGAGACTGGTTTTCCTCCGGCAAAGCCCAAAGGTATAAGAGGCAATAAATCCACTATTATGAAATCTATGCAGCCTTTACCTAGGAAAACCAACCCGCTTCCATGTTATGAGCCCACGATGGAGGAGATAGGAGTTTGGGTTATGGACTCGGACAGTGTCTGGACCAGAGATTACAATGCGGTGTACCCATTCGCTCCCATCGTCCATGCGACCCCTCCAAAGCCTCCTCGAATGCCCATAGCTGAGGAGGAAGCCATTTCTAGAGAATACGGGTGCCTGATAGAGAAGAGGACTAGGCAACGGACGAATATGAATGAATGCCATGATTGTCACCTCAGGTTATACTTCAGCTCTGTTGTTTTTATATGGGCCACTGAATATTTTGTATTACAAGACTGGATGACACTCTTAAGGGGTTGGTTTCCTCCTTTGAAGTAGCCCCAAACTTGGTTTAATTTGAACACTACCACAGAAGAGATAAGCTAAGCACTGCTTTCCATCTTTGCCCATTGCCTCTATACAATTTTTCATGCTTTTAATATAGTTTAGCCCAAGTTACAAACAAAAAAATGTTCACATGAATATATGTACATAAAAATGATTGAAGTATACGTTTGAATATATGTTAAAACAATTGAAGTACAATACATATCGATGTATATATCTTAAAAAAAATCATAAAATTTTAGGTGTTCTTAGATGTTTCAAACAATCATAAAATTTTAAAATCACATTATAACATATATATCTAGTACACACGATTTTTTATTAATGTACATAGAAAAGCTACTTTTAGTTGATAGTAAACTGGAAATTACAAAAGACGTACCACACATTTTGCATTCAAGAATGAATATTATAATTTACTTTTAATAGACACATTTCTAAAACAAAATCATGCAACTTCAAATTTGCATTTTATCAATTATGCTAGATACACAGATATGTACATTGTGCAATAATGACATTATGAAAAATTGTATCAAAGAATGTATGAAATCATTTAGACCAGATAATATAGACATGTGTATGTGTACACGTGTATAAATTACTTGTGTGCATGTACCAAAATAATGTACATGTGCAAACACTTGTACATATGACATAAAAATGGAGTTCAATTTTTAGTTGAATTCTGGAAGTTCTAAAAGATGAATCCATAGAGAATAAATTGTTGGGTAGTTCGATCAAAAAAATTCCAATGGAACTCCATCTTCAATGATCCGTTCATGATCGAATTTTGACATTTTCCATTTCTTAATTTTCATTTTTTTTCTTTGATTGAACTTCTATCAACTTTATGCGTGTTGCACACACCAAGTGAATATATTGACAACTTATGACATCAGGTTGAAAGTCTTGAAAGTAAAAAAAATCCCCACTTTGATTAGTTTGTCTGAAAAAATAACCTTTCAGTATAATAGACCCTATGTCATATGCAAACCCGTGATCATCATAGTTTTCTAATAATTTCATATTTCATGCAATGCAATTCATCAAATAATACATCACATTTTCATCATCCATAGTAGGTGAAATTATAGAATAAACGTCTCCTTCACAATAAAACAAACTTATGTATTTAAATTTAGATCACAATAAACATGGAAAATTAACTTTAAAAATAAAATTTGTACTTGATTTTATTATCTATTTCTAGATCTCTATCATTTGAAAGCAATTGAAATGTTACCTTCTGTAAAAAGATAAGAAACTCGATCACCATCATATGATATTGTAGTCTCCTCTGATTTCATTTATTCAAAGCTTGCAACGACCATTTTCCCATTTGTATTTAGTTTTGTATGTTACCAATATTTACATACATTTTGTTTTCACAAACATCATTGGATTCTGTGTTGTTTATGAAAACCTGACAAAAACAAGAATATTTTCTTTTATCCAATGCAAACACATTTGCGAACAACTTTGTTTTAATTGAATGAAATTTTCGAGTCATTTTTATCATTTCAATATTGTCTAGAATCGATCTATCTACATCTTGGACCCAAATATGTCAAAAAAAACCTATATGGAAAATTCAAAGAAGAATATAAATATGATATGAAAATACCATCAAAGATAATCATTGTGATAAATGTACTATTTAAAATTACAAATCCAATAAAAATTAAATTGAATGTACATTTTTACTTCCCTTGATCTGTTAGTCTCATGGCTTAGTGCAGTGATGCACCATTGAACAACTTGTTCAGCTAAGACAAGTTGGTTTGCAGAGTGGTCCATTTGATATCTTCAAAGTGCTCATTTTATGCATTCACTTGCACCATCATGTTCTCCTTTTCCATAACTAGTCTCAAAGAAATTCCAACAATGTTTAATGGAGGTTTTCATATGAAGATGAAACAACCAAAATAATTATCGTGAAGATTTGAATTGACTTGCGCATCCATTTAGCCATATCCAATGTTCATTGAATTTTATTCCACGACTTTTCAAAGAGTCATAAATCTTTTCAAAACAATGTTGTACGAAATATGTGTCATGTGTACGATCGTCACTGATATAAAAGTGATATTCTTTAATAACATGTTGATTTTCACCGGTGCTTTCTATATGATCAACATTTTGTTCAGCATTTCTGTATATAATATGGACGACCATGGAGACTTGGTCAGAATGATAGTATTCACTCTGAATTTCTTTCTGTGGAACAAATGTGTAGTTTTCTACAAAATCAACTACTGAAAAAATGGTCCCTAGAGGAAAAACTTCACAGGATTTTTTGAATTGCAAGTCCTGCCATCGAGATCTATGGAAATGCTTGGTTTATTTATAAATTTCTGCCTCAAATTTTCTCAAAAAATATATCACAAAAATTTCTTCTTCTTGTAAATCAATTCTTTTAGCACTTAAACCTTGAATCGATGTATGGATACATTTATATCTCTTCCATTTCACTTTCATGTTGAACAATGATTGATAATTTATATCAGTACGATACTTGTTTTGAAATTTAGTCAAATTTCCACAATCATCGCATTTTCTACCACCGAGACATTTCTTTTGGTAAAATAATTCATGGTTTTGAATCTTTCCAAAAAAAAAAAACCAAAATTAAGGAATGTGTCATAATATGACTGAAATTCCACATGTTAACGACAACAACAAGTGTTATGGACAATGATAGGTTTTATAGACCATGGTTTTTGTTGCACAAAAGCAGTGATTGAGACATCAATTTCATGATTTTCTTCTTTGAACTTGTTGAAAATCTCTATCTAAGTGGTGTCCATGAAATGTTTTGGATGTTCTTCGTACTGATTTCGTGTTATTCTTCTTCACATCACATCCTTTTCTTTTGGTGAAACACATGAATTTTTCATCCATTATTCATATATTATTATTTTTTTTTAATTTTCTCCAAGTCTATCTTTGTATGGTTGCCTACAAATAGTTTTCCAACAAGCAAGTTCATCATTTATATCTATTTGCAACCAAAATTTCCGATGTTTGTGAAAAAACAATCGTGAGGTTCCTAATGCTCGTGCCATAGATTTTACCAAGCAATTCTCTTTAGTACTTAATTAAACCACTGCCATAAGTATTCCTACATGTGCATCTGAAACATTTTTCTTTCTAGATCTTCAAATTGAATTTAGAGCACTATTTATATTTTGCATCACGTTTTCCTTCATTTTTTATCTTTTGTTGATTTTCGAATACCCAATAAAGTCATAGCTTCTTTTAATTTCCTTGATGTTAAGAAACTTTTCAACAATTGGGCTTGAACTGCCACAACTTCATTTTTAAAGAACGAACCAATAATGTGATAAACATGATATCATATAACATGGTCAGCTTTTTTATCTTCATCTATGTGAATGTCAACATTTTCTAACATCCCATCATCGATATTGATTTCATCTGTACATATTAGAATTAAATGTACATCATAATTTTACATATTCAATAAATAACTAAATTAATAAATATGTATAATTTCAATAATACATGTGTTCAACATATATATATATATATAGTGATTCAATTTCTTCACTTGAATTTCTTTTAACATTTTCACCATCTTCAATAATTAGTTCAGTCTCTCTTTCACTTTCTCTTTCAAAATATTGTATCTCATCATCAACGATTTTAGGAATATCTCTCTTTTTTTACTTTGCAAAATATTTTTCAAATTAGTTCATCAAATAAAAATTAAGTTTCACAATTTACACTAGGAAAATTTTAAATATCAAATTTATAATATTTACATTTATATACCTACTTCACCTTCTAGTTGAAGTTGATTTTCCCTTTCAATATTTGAGCATTCTTCTCTCTTTTTTTGCGATATTCTCTCCCATGTTCTCTACGTTCCTTAGGGTCTCTTGTTCGATCATATTTTCTCTTGCAATTCCTTCAATTTCCCATGATAATAGAGTATGAAGCTCAAAAAATTTCCTTAAAAAATTTAGACAAAAACTCAATTAAAAAAAACATCACAAAAGATTTAATTAAAAAAAAAAAAAAAAAAAAAAACTCATTTTAAAAATTTTGCAAAAAAGACATACTTCAATCCAAAACGCTTACTTTAAAAAATTGAGAAAACAGTGTCTTCTAAAATTGAAATGAAGCTCAAAATATTTCCTTTCAAGTCCTGCAAAAAAATTTCATTTAAAAAGTTAGACAAAAACTCATTTTAAAAAATCATTATAAAAGATTTACTTCAACCCAAAACACGTACTCTAAAAAAAATTCACTTCAAAAAATACCTCCAAAAAATGTCCATTGAAAATTAAGCTCAACCTCTTAAAAAATGTCACTTCAAAAAATACCTCCAAAAAATGTCCTTTGAAATTAAGTCCAAAAATCTCTAAAAAAATGTCTAAAAACAAAATACCTCGAAACAATGTCCTTTGAAAAACAAGACCAAAAAGCCTCTAAAAAAATGTCACTTTAAAAAATACCTCCAAAAAATGTCCTTTGAATATTAAGCCTAAAAAGAGTCCTTTAGAAATTAAGCCCAAAAAATGTCCAAAAAATGTCTTTTGAAAATTAAGCCCGAAAACCTCTAAAAACAAAATACCTCCAAAAAAATGTCCTTTGAAAATTAAGCCCAAAAAGCATCTAAAAAAATATCACATAGGTCCAAAAAATTTCCTTTGAATATTAAGCCAGAAAGAGTCCTTTGAAAATTAAGACCAAAAAAACACTTTGCAAAATCAACCCAAATGAAGAAATGTGAGAAATTATGTCAAAATAATGATTCCGTTTACGCCTATTTATATAGCCGTGAAATGTTTTTTTGGAGGGGCTTGATTGAATTTTCCGGCCGATGTAAAGTCAATTAAAAGTTCGGACGAACTTTTGTAAAAACTTCAGCCGAACTTTTGTGTCATTAGAATTGACGGGTCGTTGAGACAAAAAAAAAATTCGACCGAACTTTTTTAAAACTTCGGTCGAACTAGCACGTATGCAATTATGCAACAACTCGGCTCTCAACACATTTCTTCAACTCTGGACTCATTAAACTCCATGAAAATTTATGAATTAACTGTCGGAACCAAGACAAGCATTTGCAGAATTCAATCTACTTTCAGGATATATATAACTTTTATGGAATTTCATAAATATTTATTAATTTTAATTAATTTTGTAATAAAATGGTTACAAACAATTTCTGAAGGACAATATGATTTAGTGAAATCAATATTCTGTATTTTCCAAAATATAATGTAAAAAAATTGAAAAAATTATGGTGCATTACATTGTTTCGTCATTTGTAATGGGTAGCTTTTAGATTTTTAGTTTATAACTTATATGTTCAGAAATTTTGTGCGAGTCGAAACATATTCAAAATATGCAGTATTTTCATATTGGATCAGCTCAAAAAATTCTAGTAATTGTGATTTGCATCAGTTGGTTTCGTAAATATAACGTTACGAAACCGAAGTAGACTCTGTCTAGATTGTTGTACACTATTTTGTTTCTCAAAAACACAAAGTTTTCAAAGAATACACCAACAGGTTTGAACGTGACTTTTTATGAATCCTTTAATTGTTAAAGAACACACACTCAAAGAAATGTTAAGTTGACATATCAAATGTGTAAAAAAATTTCAAAAAATAAGTAATAGAAAGCTAATAATAGTTCTAACAACTTTTACTTTTATCGTAAAATGAAATTCTAAACAGAAAATTTATTTTGGATTGCATAAATTTGAAGAACATAAAAAAAGTATACTTTTTTTTCTCAAAAAAGGGAAAAAAGTGTAACCCAACTTCACACTTTCACCCTGTATCATTTTCATATTATTCCTAATATGAAAAAGTAAGATATTTATGTACTCTTAAAATGGAGTATGTGTCATTTATGTGGTGAGGGTAGGGATAAGAATCAAAATAAATAAATTACATACATAAAAAAAAAGTGAAAAATAAATGGTTACTTTCCCCTTAAGTTATGTTACATGATCAATAAAATAAGAAAAATGGTTTTTGTTAGTTTTTTGTATGAGAAAATATCCTATGAAGAGCAATTCATCATTTCCACTCTCAAAGTAACTGGGCCTTGCGAAGATATCTTTTATGACAAGTATTGGGGCTACGTCCTGGAAGAACTGACGATACTTCCTATAGCCAAAAGAATCAACCAAGGTAATGAATGAGGCTTTAGTGTTTCCCACACCTCCACCTATAGGGAAACATGCCCTAAAATTTCGCCAGTAGGATACCTTCATCTCACGGGGGCACTGGAGTCTTTAGCTTCTTGCTAATCAGTAGTCAGTACCGAGCACTATACAGGTCGGGTAGCCCCGTATAGTACTGCACGCATTGGGACCGAAGACAAACTAATGTAGGAGCATCCTGCTAAAATGTCATTGGTTATTTGGGAAACTTAAAGGGTCTTATGTTTTCAAGAGAATTGGTTCTCTAAATGTAAGTTTAAAATATTTAGAGTGATTTAGAATAGGATTTAATTAATACTGTGAGCACAAATGTAAATGTTCTTGAATGAGAGAATTATATAGTTGAGATCTCATAGGGACTGAGAGATTTGAGAAATTATTGTAAATCCTAGATTAGGATTTAGTTTCATGAATTTATAGACTAGAGAGGATCCTTAGGGATAAGGAGAGATTTTAGCAATTAATGAGGACTTAGAAGAATTAGGGATTTGTTGAGTAAAGTATGGATCTGAACCAGAATTGGTTCATAGAAACTTTTGTATAAATTGTAAGCCTTGAAGGCATGAAAATATAGAGAGGCATAGCTCGAGAGGAAGGATGAGATAGTTAGAATCGACAGACAGATAGAGATAGAGAGCTGCATAATTGAGGTAATCAAACCGAAAGGGTCAAAGCTCTGTAGAGTTTATGAATAATAGATTTTAGCTTTGTGTGAAATTATGGTTCTGGTGTTGAGTTGGATCTGAAATCCTTTGAAGTTTTGAATTGGTATATATTGGTAATGTTTTTATTTTCTGAGTTAAAATTGGGCATATTCTCTGTTACACGTTATTAGTCAAATGACTGTATGAGGTTTCAATTCAACCTGGAGAAACTATATGGTTAACCTTAAATTCAAATCAATGTTTTAATTGTTTTGGAATATGATTTTGTTGGAATGAGAGTTGAAAGCATAGCAGAATCATGATGGAATCGTGTGATTTGGCCACTCCGAGAGGAACACTCTGTATCTTTGTGTTTAAATCAGAATGATGAATGGTTGAGGGTTTGAGTAATTTCAAAGGCTTCAACGCTTGCTCTCTTTCATAAGCGGAAGTAATTTGTATTGGTTCCAGATTATCTGTTTTGCAATAATTTGTGTGCTTCTGATTTAATTATGCAACCACCGGGATATAGAAATAGTCAAATTGTATTGTTAAATTAAAATTCTATGAGTTGATTGATGCATCAGAAGCATGCTTTGTTTGAAAGCTTGTCGAATATGGCAGGATTGAAGTCAATGAAATTACCGTAGTGTGTAGAGAGCAAGTTTTAATAATTTAAATGAGTCGTCCAGCATTTAGGTGATCCGACAACCCACGCAACAAGATTTCAGATTGAGC
This sequence comes from Pinus albicaulis, assembly GCA_034641835.2. Taxonomy (NCBI): domain Eukaryota; kingdom Viridiplantae; phylum Streptophyta; class Pinopsida; order Pinales; family Pinaceae; genus Pinus; species Pinus albicaulis. The sequence goes on from CM076573.1 coordinate 253,098,149, forward strand.
AGTTATCACATTCAGATATGCGATGATTTTAACAATCCAAACAGACCCGATATTTTATAAGTCAGGGTTAAGAATTTAAATTGACCATCCATTAATTCACTTGATGAGACAACCTTAGCAATAAGATCGATGATCAGATGGCCTTCGCATGAAAGCTATGGATCCAACGATTATCGCATACAAAATTGCATGGAGTTTAATGTGAATTTTGGATGCGATAAAATATAAAATGGGTGTTATTAATGTTTGAAGTTCGTGGGTTTTATAATTGTATAAAAGAAATAGTCCTATTAAGACTATATTTGAAAAATGGGATAGTTTGATCTTGGGCAAGCATATACATATGCAATTCATTGCATATTGTGGGTTGACGTAGCATTGGCTACATCACAAACCCCCTCTAAATTAGGTCTCTGGCGTGCCCGTGTAATATTTTCCATGAGATGGTGAAGGATTTGAAGCACCCTAAAATGAAACTTTTATGTTTAAAAATGTAACAAGAACATGGAGGCTTATTGGATGCCTACCCCCAGTGGTCCTAACCTGAACTATAAATTATTTTATGGCCCCTGTGGGCAACTTTAGTTTTTTCAAGTTATGATTACTTTTAGTAGTCTTCCTTCACTTATAGTGTGAAAAATTAAGCTCAAATAAACCAAGTACAAAAACTCTTGAAACTGGATGCCCTTTGTTCGAAGTTTAGAGTAGCTTAGTCTATGTAGTGAAATGTGCGTGTAAATGACAAAGTGAACATACAAAGTGTGTAGTGATGTGGATATGCGACGATTCTTGACAAAATTCCCTATTTACAGTAAGTTATGTTTTTTCATTACCTACAAAGAAAGTAATGTGTGGTTGATGGGCCACTTACTTCCTTTCTATTACACTCTGTAAGCCTAAAAAGGGATATGGAAAACCAAGTGCTTTGAGAAAGATTTCATATGCAACCCAGGATCATCTAAAAGACGCAAGGAAAGCAGTGGCTACTCCCTTTCTTTAATAACACCCAGTTCCTAGTCACAATGCTAATGAAGTAAAAATGATTTGGTTAGTAAAACAAATATGTGGATTATGTGCCACTTAATCCTTTTCTAATTAAGTTATGTGACTTGTGAAAAATATTTAAAAAAATTGAAAAATATGTAGCGATTATGGGCACTTACTTTTCCCTTTAATTAAGATATGTGTGAAATGTAAAAAGTTTAAGGTAAAGACTAAGTAACTACCCTATTAATTATTTAGATCTACATAAGTTAATAGTTGAAGGTAATTCTGATTATAGGAGCTCTTATTTAAATAAGTTAAGAGTTAAATTCCTCGGGGATGAAGTATATACAAATAAGAATTACATATGATAAGTGTTAAACAAAATTATAGAGATTAAGAGTGATAATGATTATAAATAATATGCCTTATGAATGTTCTAGATTATAACTTATATAATTAGGGAACAACATATTTTATAAATTATACTAGACTATAAATAATTTAATTAAAATTTACAAGATTCATTATAGTCATTGGTGTTGCTTGCCCTACATCCTTCGAAGGAAAACTCATATTCAGGTTGATTCATCTGCTTATCACTTCATTTCTCTTAAGGGGATAGCTACAAACTTTCATACACCAATATCTATCCTTCAATTAAATAAACAAAGTTAAATCTAATCTTTCATATTTAGGAAAAATGTGTATTATATAGAGAATTTATGTAGATAAATATGAGTAGATGTACAACTTTGAAACCAACATCATAACAAATTCACATGCAAAAGTTGGATATATATATATATATATATATATATATATATATATAGTTTGGTTCAATTAAATATCAAATTTCCAATTTTAATTCTCACAAAAATAAAAAGAACGACTCCTCAAAGCAACCAATGTGAAAGAACGAATTCAAAGAGAACGAGCATCTTGGACAAAAGGGCCAACATATTTTCAAACCTTCTTAGAAATTAAAGACAAAGCTTTAAAATATTCATACAATCAAGATGACAATACAGGCTAATCGAGATGAAAATATAGAAATATAGGGAATTTCAAATTGAGTGAAACTCCACTTAAATGGAGTTACACACATTATTGTGCCTTCCTACAAACTAGACTTCATCCTAATTTTCAATACGAGACAATATAATACATCATATGTACTATATAATGTAATGAAACAATGAAGTGATGAATGGTGAGTGCCCTCATAAAGGTGGTACTTCCCCTACCTTAACTATGTTTGACCATCCCTTGAGGTGGAAGATTTGAACTATCAAAGAGGTGAGAGGTAAAAATCCAATGGAGATGTCTTATGAAAAGATAGAAAACCTTCAAGGAATAAATTGAATCAAAAGCAATATATACCTATAGAGGTGATGGATATAACATGAGAGCGCGGAAAAGGAGTAGAGGAGCTAGATTGAGATTTGATGGAAATCCAATAGTGTTACTATGAGATATATAAAGAGAGATCAAATAGTTCAAAAGGCCTTACAAAGAGGAGGGGAGGGATATAAATAGGTTAGGATATGACTTCAAGGAGTTAATGAATTCCATGTTAGCCACTAGGAAAATTATGTCATCCATTGGAAGTGCACCATGAACTATGAACCATATGTTTGAGCCCTAAACCACAAATAATTCATTTTGAGTGCAAGAATTAAGGAAAGGGGCAAGGAAGGATTGACACATTGGACGGGGCAAGGAAGGATTGACACATTGGACCTTATGTTTATGAAGTACATTGTTTAGAACGTATTGAGTTTTATATCCTCATATACATATTTGACGCACCATCCAAGTCGAATAGATGCATACAATGAGAAATTAAGATGTTCCCAAAATGAACCATGGGAAATAAACCTATGGAAGGAAGCAGGTTGGCACATATCAAAACACCATCATAACAATGGTTTTGCAGCGATCGCAAGCATTTTGAATACATGTTATTTCATTTTTACCAAATGAAAAAATAAATTTTCTAATCTAGCTAATTGCCATGTTAAATTGAATGTGGTAGCCCAAAGGAGTTATAAGGCGAAGAAGGGCAGCAACGAGTGATCCCAGAGCCTTGAAGCCCACTCCCAATCTGACTTAGAAAAAGGGTTTATAAAAACAATGTTGACAATATTTTCCTTGTTAGAGAAGGGGGACTTGAGTTGTGTTACTCCAAATAATTAAAACAATTGTCGAAGAGAAAATGCCACCCAATTTCAAAACACAAATATCAAAAACCAATGAAATATTGCCAGCTTCTTCGGTTCAATATATGGCTTCGAGAAATTTGAAGTTGAATTTCGATCCATCCAGAGTTTTCTATGTCTTACTTGAATATTGTGATCCTTCTGAATTCCTAAATTTGAAAATATCAACCAGCTGCCCCAGAAACACCAAATTTGCACCCGCACCAACACTTCTACATAATTCTGGTAACTCTACAACAAACTAAAAATTTGCATTAGGAACCTGCATGAAAACATGATTTTTTTGTATAATGAACGAACGATTAAAATGTAAAGGCGTATGAACTGATAAAAATCAATTTAGATATTGTAAACTAACCATTTTACAAAATTCAGCTTTCTCCAACTTCGTTTTCTCCTTGATGAATAACATTCACAGTGATAAGATCAAAGGAACAGAGCGTTCAAAGTGTTCAGTAGAAGTGTTTAAATCTGAAATTGGATATAAGAAATCAAAAAGAAAGATTTGATTGAGAACAAGAAAACAATTTGAGTTCTATAGAAGAGGCTAACCTTAACAATTCTTGGAATCGTCAACTGCAGGGATTGAATTGGATTGAATCGTCGACTGCAGGGATTGAATGGTAACGCTCACTAAAACTTGAACTCTTATGATCAAAATCGAGTGAACTTAGGCATGCGAATGGGTGCCAATCTGGAGCGAATATAGAGTGGTTTGTATCGGCATGGGAATGGGTTCCAATCTGGAGCGAGTGGTTTACAAAGATGCACAAAAACGATATTTCTAGAGATTTTTGGCAGCGGGGAATAGTTTAGAATTTAATAGCTGCAGGTGCCGGTACTCCGATAAGACAACGAATTGAAGGCATAGGCATGGGCATTGGTACTCTTAAGGAGCATTAATAAGCCAATAGCTCAGAAAATATTGGTTGTCATGGTGGTCCGCTTCACTGCTTCACCACGTTTGAAGTGGTTGCACGAACGTGATAACATATAACCCAATAAAAACGAAATAATTTAATCTATCGTTTGTAATGCTTCTTTTTGTTAATTCGAAGTTCGAACTGATTTGCACACAGTGTCGCTGTTACTCTCTCTATATATATATATTTCAATTATCATAACAAAAAGAAAATCTTGCTCATAACTTTTCAAAAACACGCGAGTGTCTATATAATTATTATGTAAATTACAAATATTGTCAAAAACAGAAAAGATTGTTGATTAACTTTTTACATCAGGGTCCCCTCGACTCCTTATTTCAATCAAACTGTTACTCTTTTATGTTTTATGGTATTAATTAAATTTTCTTTAAAAGGAAAAAGGCCGACACTAAAAAATATATTATTGACCTAAAAACCCTAAAGAGTTCCATAAATTCAATATAGTGTTCACTAAAATATTTTAAGATGATTTTAGTATCGAAGCGATTGTTAAACAAAGACTCATCGTGAATTGCCTTAAATTAAATAAAGAATCCACTGTTATCTTTTAAAAAGTCCAGTGTTACACGGTAATTTGGAAAGAGATGAGCTTGGAAAACAATCCATGGACCTGAGATCAAGCTTTCACGCTAAATATCGCATGCATATGTTTGTAAATGAGAGAGTTCCATTTCCTTAGAAAAAAGTGAAGTATAAACGTCCCCAATTTGAGAGGCGGGCATACGTGAGAACTTCCGTCACTCATTTTAAGATATGAATCATATCCACCCACCCAGATTTAATCATGTATGAATTTCAAGTACAACACCAGGCCATATGCCCCGGTTCACACCAAAAGAAAAAGACAATTTTAGAGGTTTTCATTATTAGAGATCATATCAATGACACCAAGCATAAGATATCGCTGAAATCATTTTCGTGTTAAGACTTTTGAACTCCATGTACGCCTTTCAACTTTTGATTTGTGTGGGTTACTGACTGGTCCCTTTATATGTTTCTATCTAGAAATATCAAGTCAATGACACGAACCATAGTTGTGGCTCTTAATTTTCCAAGTTCTATTACGGTGATTTGTGTGGGTTACTGACTGGTCCCTTTATATGTTTCTATCTAGAAATATCAAGTCAATGACACGAACCATAGTTGTGGCGCCTAATTTTCCAAGTTCTATTACGGAAATGTGCAGTCCTTATTTGTTCGCTTCCTTTTTCCACCGATTTGCTTCTCGATGCCTGCGGAATCCCACGTTCTCTATTGTGAATGACCTATGACCTTATATGTTGTGTGCCAAATCGTCTATATTCTAACATTTACCGTGAAATAAAATAAATTCAATGTTTCAAGTGTTCAATCACATCGAAGGAGAAAGTCCTACTGGGTTGGCAGTACTAAAAAGAAAAATAAAGAAAATCCTCTATATTCTAACATTAAACTTGAAATAACCCCGGATGCGGGTGCATCCATTTGATACGATGGAGATCTGTGGACAGGCCGACGCGTGGCGAGGCCACATGGCCGCCTGCAACCCACATTCAAAGCGCATTGATCACATTAATACCACAATCAGTCACCTGCGATGGCATTCAAGCCGGTGGGGAAGACGAGGCAACCAACGTATTTCGATGTCGTCCTCCAGCTCCACACGCACATTCACCACCTCGATGCTTAAGTTCTTGGCTCTGCAGTTCATTTGGCTCGTCGACATGCAGAATTACATTCCTCCGCTCTGCTCTGGCTGTCCTCCGGAAGCCAAGCTATCCAGCTCCCGCACTGCATTGGGCAGGCGTTGCAATCTTTACTGCTGTGTGGAGTTTTTACCCGGCTTCCACCATTCTCAAAGCCCGTTTTGTCCTTTGTTTCTTGAAGCCCCACCTCTGTCTCTCCCGCCTGTCACTCTGAAGAATTCTCCGACTCGTTCGCTCTCTCTCGGTGGGAATCTGCCCAGGCTTCGGCACAGGCTCAGATGCCGCAGAGGCAGCACTCGAGCCAGGCCTTCCTCCAGGCGTCGCTCCCCCTCCAGCATTCCGTCGACCTCTGCTTCTGATTCCTCCCATGGCGCCTCTCCTCGCGCGTCCAACAGAGGCAGGCTTGAACGTGGCCCTGATAGACACCCTCCCTCTCCTCTGCGCGGTGCCCAAGTCCATCCGCCTCCATCTGGCCCTCGCAGCGCGGAGTCTGCCCACCTGGTTAACCCTTCCATGGCCTTGTTTCATTTCCCCTGTCTCACTTCCCAGCCTCTTGTGGTGGCGACGGTTTCTGTAACTTTCAAAGAACTCCCTCAATTTGGCTTTGCGTCCTTGCCTCCTGCGCATCCTGGAATTCAGCTTCGCACCCCTGGGTCTGACCAGGCAATCCAAACCGGTGTTCAGGACCTCTCGCAGGAAGCTGGTGGAGGCAGACATGGCGGTGGCAGTTCTAGTGTCAGGCAGCAGGCGCGGCAGCAAATCCCACTCTGGACGACGATGATGACAGCTACGGATGCAGAATCGAAGAAGAACCTCCCTCTGACGACTATGGCATCTAGGACTCACAGTTACTTTTTGTCTTTCAGGTCAGAATTTTTGTCTAGTTGGTGTTTTCAGGAATCTTGGCCATCTGGCATGTCAAAGCACTGTTACAGTGCTATGTTTTTTGTTCAATGCTGGTTTGTACTGCTACAGTCCTATGGTTTTTTCTCAATGCTGGTTTCCTCCTTTGAGGCAGCTATAAAACCTTTCTCTGACTGGTTTCCCCTTGTGGGCAGCGCTATTTTTGATATTGTGCTGAACTCTCAACACCCATGATGGCACACTATTGTATGTACCATATTTTTCAGTAATAGAATCTAGACTTACTTAGAAAAAAAAAAACATTAAACTTGAAATAAAATAAATTCAATGTTTAAGCAATCAATCACATCGAATGATAAAGTCTCACTGGGTCTGCAGTACTAAAAAGGAAAATAAAGCAAACACGCCTGCACCCTTTACGAGGGAATATCTTGAGTGCCAAATCATCCCCACTCTACCATTCACTTTGAATAGAAGAGTGCAATGAACAAGGCGTTCCATAACACTAAAAACGCGAAGTATGAACATGTTGATGTATCGAAAAGAAAAAGATGGCTTCCGTAGGGCTATCAAAAGTGTTTTTTAATCTATGGTAATTAATCAAGTCTTCAAAATTAGGTTTCCTTATGTATTGAGATTGTTGAGATTGGATGTTATTTTAAGTGTTTTTTAATCTCTGGTAATTAATCAAATTTTCAAAATGAGGCATAAAAATCTGGAATCATTATTTACCCAGTCTTCCAGTATGGTTTTATTGCAACTTTAAAAGTTGATATTGATGACTCAAAGCTAAGTGATAGTTTTCTCAAAGATATAAAAGAAATTGATACATTGAATTTGAATAATATTATTTTTTTTTATATAGATTGAAGTTTTTAATTTTATTAACTTTTGTAAAGTTTATTAAACTTTCCAACTAACATAATTTGTTTGAAGTAAATTTTTTGCTTTAAATATTCTTAAGAGGCATAGTTTTAGTCACATTGAAATTTGAAGGGCACTAAGAAATCGACTAAGAGACCTATGTTATGTTTACATTCAGCAATTTTTTATTAAACAAATGACTAAGAAGGATAGGGGTGAGAGCGAAGAGTTTGATCTAGGATTATATAGAGGTGAAGAGTGAAGGGTTTGATCTAGGATTACATGGAGGTGGAGAGCGAAGGGTTTGATCTATCTAGCATTGTATAAGGGAACAATGGGGAATGGGGGAGCCAAGGGGGGTGTGCAACGAAGGAAGTTATTATTGGTTCCATATTCATCTACTTGGGGAAGGTGGTTGGGGGAGTTAACTATATTTTTAAAGGCTTGTTGGGTGATAGGGATAATGGATTATAAAGGAATATCCAAAATAAGCCTTTGGTAGATAAACGTAGGATGCTTGAAATTTCTAAAGGATGATGAGGAAAAGGGATTAGCACCACTATACAATGCCATGATGACTGATGTGCCTATTAGGGCATTAATCTTCATAGAGAGAGCCATTTAGTGAGGGTTTACATTGGATGTGTCCATAAGGTGGGATATGTTGCAAGGAAGGATTTCGATGAGCCAAGATTGCAATACTAAAGTTGAATAAAGTAAATGGTCAGAGGGAACAACCAATGAAGGGGTCAAACTAGTGATGGTAGTGACATCACTATAATTAGTGAAAAACCATATTTTGTTGGTAAAGAGATCCATATAACAACATCATGCCATTAAAATTTTGAGTGAAAATTTATTGTTTCAATGTTATAAAACTATGTAAAATACTTATAAAACTATGTAAAGTCACTTAGTTGCATGTCATTATAGAGAATTCATTACTGAACCACATGAATTAAACATTTTATCTTTCTTTTTTCTTTGTTGGTTTAGTAGAATCCAATGATTTAACCTATAAAGTGATGGCCTTCCCCTTAATAGACCTCTCCAAATCTTAGTGTCTCCACATGGAAAATAAACTACTAATAACATTCTTAAATGATTTGTGAATATACCCACAGTTAAATTCCAATTAGATTATTAAGAGGGACATATGTCTGCAAACTCAACAATTGTTCATTCTTAATTTACTTATTTAAGAACACTTGTATATATTTTATTTAAGGATGGGGATGGAGCTTGAAAATCCTCTTTTCTAAACCATCATGTTATCTTATTTGTTTTTTCTATATTTGTGTTTATTAGAATGATGTACTTGGAGTGAGTCACAACATTACCATTTAACTCGATGTCACAAATTCTCTAATTAAAAGGACAAGGTGGGCCCCTGTAGAACAAATATTTACTTGTTCATTACCTTATACATAGTGAAATTCTCCCTAAAATGTCATGTGCATGTTATATCCCAACATATCATTTAGATTGACTAGCTTTGTATTTTTCTATTGCATATTTATTATGTATATAGGAGATTGGGGATATGTTACTGACAATACTAATAATGTTAATAATAGAATTGAAATTTGGTGCTCTGATTTTATTGATTGACTAGAATATGAAATGCACATATGGAATTGGTATAATTCTTCTTAGACACCTCTACACTAGGGAGGTTGGATGTGAGAATATCTCACAAACATTATTCAAGTGACTATACACATCGTTTTCCTATTTAATAGTTCTTTTGGATATTAATAGTCATAAGAAAGTGATTGTATCTCACCACATTCTATTTCAATAAAGACACAACCAAAGACCTTGCAATAGTTTGGATGGTTCACGAGTTAAAAAATATTCCTTTTTAGGTTGTATGGCCTCAATGAGTTTACAGTAATAACTGTTTAAATGAAAGATCAGAAAGGAATAGGAGGAAGTCAACATTAGATTTTTATTAGTGATTCTTTCATAAATGAAGAGTTGTCCCTACCATGAGTGGGTGGACGAAATGTGATGATTGGATGGATCAATAACATCATGAATGTGTCAATGATTTCTATGCACATGAGTATGATAGTCTATAGGAAAACAAAAAATATATCAGATAGAAAATGAGTAACCAATATGTGGAATATAAGTACTTTCACCACATTAGTAAATCACAAATTAATCTTACATGTATTATTTTAGCATTACACAAGTCCCATTGTTTGAGGTATCTAATTAACCTCTTTTGAAGTTTTCATAAAGTAACAAGGAATTATTATTTAGTTTATTTTTTCAACTTTCAATGCTAAAGAATGTGAGTATGAATATGTCATTTCTTTTTTTAGTGTCTCTACACTTAAGAATATAAGATATAAATTTACTTGGGTGTATTTTGCATGACATTTTACTTAGTTTTATAACATTGAAAATAATAAATTTCACTCATGATTTTAATGGTATGAGGTTGTGATATGGATCTCCTCACTAAGAGTATAGGGTATTCACTAATTATATTATTCAAACTATCATCATTGGTTTGATCTATTCATAGGATGTGCCTTCTCACCATTTTCCTTAGTCACCTTTAGTGTTTTAATCTTGGCCCATTGGACTCTTTCTTACAACATATCTTCCATTATGGTCATATCCAATGTAGAACCTCTCTAAATGACCCTCTCTGTGAAGATTAATGCCTTAATAGGAACCTTAATCATCTTGATGGTGTACAATCTTGCTAATTGCTAAAACAAAATCATCATGTAGAAGGGGAAAGCATCCTACCTCTATTTACCTAAATCTCATTTTGTATATTCTTCTCTAATCCTTTATCCGTCTCACCCAACAAACATTCAATAAAATGATTCAACCCCCAACTTCGTGAATAGTGAATCAATGATAACTTCCTTCCTTACACATCCCCTATGTGCCCTTGTATAACCCTAGATCAAACCCTTCCCTCTCCACCTCCATATAGTCCTAACAAAGCCCTTCACTCTCCACCATAGTCCTACTTGGTCATTCATTTAATGAAATATTTTTGAATGTAAATCTAGCATAGATCCCTCAACTAATTTGTTATTTCATTGTGAGTAAAACTATAGTGGAACAAAGAGTTTATTTTTAAAAAGTGTTTCGATTAAATTTAATAAAATTTTAAAAATTGATTTATATTAATTTGTAACTAAATGTAAAAAAATAATTTCCCAATTATCTATATGCAAAATTATGCTTATAACCATTTATTTATAATCATAATTTTAAGTGAAAATGTAATTTTTTTATAATACTTTGGAAAAACCATTAGTAAGCTTTGGATCATTTAACTTGAACTGTTGCAATAAAACCACTCACTCTATATAGTTATAGTTTAGATAACGATACTCGACTTTGTTCCTAATTTTGAAGATTTGATTCATTACCGGAGATAGAACACACTTTCGATAAACTCCACTCTCAATACATAGAAATCCAAAGTTGAAATATAATCATCAATAGATGACTTAGTTTGGATATAATAAAGATAAAAGATAATAGAAAGCAGAATAAATTAGTATAAAGAAGTAATAAAAAGATTTAAAAAAATGCGTATTATTGCGATATGTTATTCCGCCTTTATGGAAAGTTGAATCCATCATTCTTTTTTTGATATATCATTTTCATGATATGTCATTTTTAGTGTTTCGAATGCTTTTTTCGGTGTTATGATATGTGTTGAGTGGGGATGATTTGGCACGCAAGATATTGTGTCATAGAAGATGGAGGTGCATTGGATTTATCTTTATTTTTGGTAAAGCGGCATAATGGAACTTCATCCTTCCATGTTATTGAACACTTTTTTCATTGAATTATCTAATTTCAAAATCAATGTGAGAAGAGAGACAATTTGGCACATAGGATATTTTTGAATATGGTATTATTCAAAAATAAAGAATGTTGCTTTTTTTTTCATTCTTTGAGAAAAAATTGTTATTATTTATATTAATAATTAAAAGTAGTATAAAAAATTCTGGAACTTCTTTTTTTTTGGGTTACATTTTTCAGAAAAATATATCCAAGCATTTCTATCTAAAAAAAAAAATTGTAGACAATTACATCAAGTATCTTGTAAGCTTATCTTACTAAAAATATTTTGATCAATTCTATACTAGTGATACTTATTACAAAATATTCAACTTTTTAAACCAAGGAATCTATTGTTACTTTCACTTTCTCAAAATCCTCTTTTCCAATATGCCTTTGTCACTTTCTGCAGTCAAAGCGTCAACTCCCTTCATATTAATGATATATGGTCCAAATCTAGCATGCAAACCTTAGCAGCAACTCGATCCACAGGTAGGATCATGTATGGAAACCCTCACCTCCTCTCTATGCATAAAATTACTAAATGTGTTTTGAGCGAGAAAAGGTGTTTTAATAGGCTAGAGGTGGTCAGTAAACTTGGCCAACATCGGATAGTAAACTAAAGTTGATATTTAGTCATTCATGCAACATGGAGGTGTCAAATAAAAGTGATTTTATATTATGAAGGGAGAGTGATAATTACGACAGAAGGAGAAATGATTTCAAAAGGTGGGGACAATAGTCCAAAAGAGGAAACCCGTGTAGATGACATGTCATTGCAATGCTCCAATATTTTAACTCAAAAATGGAATATTATGTACTAGGGATCTACTTATCTTGCACATTCGCTCATTTCAAAAATAGTTAGAGATAGGACAAGTTCTTGTATGCCACCGAGGATTTTTGAACCTTGTTATGCAACTATTACATGAAGGAGCTACAAGAAGGTCTGCAATTGTTATAGGAGGGCCGAGACTCTGCTATATTAGGAATTAAAGGGTGAGAAGGGGCCGCAGTGATTCGAATTGGTCTTAAACATATCATATACATCCAAATCTACTTGAAAACAAGTAAGTAACATTCACCACCCTTGTTCTTACACCCAATTGCATGAAAATTCTAGCTTGCGATAGTATAATTTTGGAGTAGAAGGTCTCTTTGAGGATTGTAGTGGCTAGAAACAAGAAGATAATTTGTTGACAGGAATGTTAGCATAATTTTCACTCATTGCTACTAGGGAATTGAGCACTGTCCACCCCTAAAGTTATTAAAAAAAAGAAGGAAACCTTTCCCTTAACTAAAAAAACAAGGAGGTATAACAATAGAAGAGATGGGGGAGTATTCGACAGGAGAGATGGGGGGAGCACACTCTTGTAGTAAATACATTCAAAAGACACCAATGATTAGGTTCATTTGAGTTGCTAAAGGGGTATGATCATGACCTTGATCATGAATTTTCCATGGCATTGCATTCCCAAAGAAAGGATAGTGCCAACACTATTGTAGGAGGGTTAGCCATCTCTCTTAGCCCTGAAACCATTAGCAAAGTAATCACCCTACCTCTAGGGATTAGATGGAGAAAGGAAGACAAGGCAATGAGTGTCACAACTAGAAATAATTTATTTATTTTGAAAGAGAAGCTTGTTGAGGATAAGAATGGAGTCAAAAGGGAAATCCTACCTTATCCTTGGGATTAGGTGGCTTACAATATCCTAAATGATATTCCCTATTAAGGAAGAATGAGTGTGGCATATTCTTACCATTTCAGATTACTCCATGAGTTCAGATTCAAGGCAGAATTTCCTCTCCCTCAAATGCTTTGTATGCCCGACTTTCTCCTACAATCAATCATAGAGATGATTCAAAAGGTGAGGGAGGGAAAACACCAACATTTAGCACACCATGGCCTCATAAAATTGATAGTGATGGATAGGGAGACTTTCATAGGAACATAATCCATCACCCCCGGGGAGACATCAACCTCTAGTATTGGAGGTAGAGAGGAAAAAACAGAGGCAGAGGATACAAGAAAGACAGAATAAGAAGAGAGAAAAATAGAGGAAAAATAGACAGTGGAAAGAGAGAAAGGAGAAGCAAAAAGTGAAGAAGAAGAAGGGAAGAAACAAGTGGAAGAAGGAATAATCCCTAAGAAAACTTCTAAACCCCAAGAAGAAGAGGAACAACCACCTCAAACAATTATATCTACAGGGGTTAGTGAACAAGAAGTAGTTGCAACATTATCTACATTGGGAACACTTGTCAAGCCCAAAAGGAAGCAACCAGGACAAGGTCCCCTCTATTTCAAGACCAGAAAAATCACCAGAATTAAACAAGGGAAAGAAAAAACTCCCACAAGGGTCCCAATCATCATTGAAGAATCACTAAGGAAGAAAGAAGAGGTAGGACCCACTGAAGGAAAAATTGAAGAGGCCGCCTCTTCTAAACCCAAAACAAAGGCACTTGTAATATCTATGAGTAGGCCCGCCACCAGGTCATCTACCTTCAAGAAGCCAAAGACACAAGTCGCCCTTGAATAAGTAGAAAAAGGAAAGCTACAAGAGGGTCAAGTTTTGCTACAGCAGGGACATAGTGTACTGCAGGAGGGACATGGTTTGTTACAGGAGGGAAAAAGGGAGCTACAAGAGAAGAAAAAGGACTCCATGAGTTGAGATTCAAGGCATAATTACCTCTCGCTCAAATACTTTGTATGCCCTACTATCTCCTACAATCAATCATAGAGATGATTCAAAAGATGAGGGAGGGAAAACACCAACATTTAGCACACCATGGTCTCATAAAATTGATAGTGATGGATTGTTTAAGAAACTTGAGATTCCCTGTCCTATGGACTAAATTTGTGGACATAGATAGGGAGACATTCATAGGAACACAATCCATCACCCCCGGGGAGACATCAATCTCTAGTATTGGATGTATAGAGGGAAAAATAGAGGAGGATACAAGAAAGACAGAATAAGAAGAGATAAAAATAGAGGAAGAATAGACTACATGAAGAGAGAAAGGAGAAGAAAAAGGTGAAGAAGAATAAGGGAAGAAACAAGTGGAAGAAGGAATAATCCCTAAGAAAACTTCTAAACCCCAAGAAGCATAGGAACAACCAGCTAAAACAAGTATATCTACAGGGTTTAGTGAACAAGAAGTAGTTGCAACATTATCTATATTGGGAACACTTGTCAAGCCCAAAAGGAAGCAACCAAGACAAGGTCCCCTCTATTTCAAGACCAAAAAAATCACCAGAATTAAACAAGGGAAACAAAAATCTCCCACAAGGGTGCCAATCATTATTGAAGAATCACCAAGTAAGAATGAAGAGGTAGGACCCACTGAAGGAAAAATTGAAGAGGCCACCTCTCCTAAACCCAAACCAAAGGCACTTGCAATATCTATGAGTAGGCCCACCACCAGGTCATATACCTTCAAGAAGCCAAAGACACAAGTCACCCTTGAATAAGTAGAAAAAGGGAAGCTACAGGAGGGGCAAGGTTTGCTATAACAAGGACATAGAGTACTACAAGAGGGAAATAGTGTGCTACAGGAGGGAAAAAGAGAGCTACAAGAGAAGAAAAAGGAACCATAGGAAGTAGTAGCCTCCCAAAAAACATATGAAAAAGACATCCCAAAGCTCCAAGAGCCTGGTTTACAGCCTAGTCTAGGATCCTACTATAAATTCATTGAAGGAGGAAGCATCATCCATGAAAATTTTGTCACTCCACTCCTCCATGAGCTACAAATAGAGAGAGGAATGACCCATAAGTGCATGCAAATTTCCAAATCTAATAATGTGGAAGATGTGGGACTTAGGAAGAAAGTCATTGAGATAGGAAAAAAATTGGCTAATATGAGACTCGCGGAGTCTGTGATGGAAGAGAAACTAGAAGTAGAGAACATAAGGCTGAAATAGAGGTTGCAGGAGAAATAAACCTAAATTGCCACCATGGCAAGTCTCTCTATGGAATCCATGCAATGTAGGAAGCCTTCAAAATCTTCTGCTCTCTTTCTCAAAAAATAGTGGTTACAATACTAAATAAAGACACTAGCACAAAATGGCTATTTTACCTTCCATGAATACATGAATTTAATTGAGTTTTGCAAACAAAATAGTATGGAGGATAGGGCAAAGGCAACTGAATTCTACATGCACAACTTCATTTTGACCGATCTGGATTTTTATGACCCCAATTCTAGATTAGAAGACATGTAGCTCATGGATTTAGCATCTTTGTTGTTTCATGAAAACAAAAGGGTTGAGGAGTAGAAAAAGGCAATGCCACACGAGGAGAAGGAACCTTTGTACATCAAGGCAGAGCTAGTGATCCCTAAGGTTGTCATTAGAAATCATAAATTTATCTATTTTGATGCAACTTTGGAATTGGGAATCATACCAGAAATGTAAAGTGAAAAACAAGGCCAAGGGGCATTGTCACATCCAATGAACGGAAAAATAAAAACATATTGATATTGAAATTCGTACAAAGGAGAAAGCATGGCCATTTCTGCCTGCAGAACAGATGCAGTTGGCGTTAGTGCTCCCACGGGCACTATTGTGTAACATTTTTATATATGTTTTCTGGTTGCCTTACACATTTCTCCCACTACGTTTGTATTAGTTTTCCCTAGAAATCAACCTCCCATAACTATGGGAAAAATAATTGGCCCCAAGTAGAACACTTCCCGCACAACCTACAAACCTGAAACGACTCAGAAGATCATCCTAAGTCAGCAACACCTAAGAAAATAAACTTAAATGCATTCAGATTCCGGCATTTAAGAAATTTTCCACCATTGAATGAGAACTTTCAAAGCTCATATGTGTTCAGATTCTATCATTTAATAAAAATTTCACGGTTGAATCGTTACAAAAATCACATGAAAGAATCTGAAGAACAATCATCACATCAAATTTTCACTGTAAGTCGATCAAACTCTTCCGAAAGTGTTATTACCTGGTCACTAAGGAAATGAGCACCAATGTTTTAGCACAATGGGGGTTTCCTGGAAAATCCATGATCTCCAACCACTACATCAAGGTCATGGTTTTTTTATGTGATAAAGTGCCCATTGTGGTTTCCACCAAAGGATACATTTTCTCTATCACTACTGCCGCTGCATGCTCATAGCAGACTTTCGTTTACCGACCAGTTACTGACAGTGAAACCCACTGATCATAAACAAAAACTGATCCCAGGCCTTCCAATATAACATATTTATCTTATGTCTTTACAAAACTTCCATTGTCAATGGAACATAAATAGAATTTTCTTGATGGGAAGTTGTTTCCTTTGACGGCTTTTGCACTTCCACCACTGTCTCAGATGTAGACTTTGGTACCTTTGAATACCATGCAAGGTCTTCCTCCTCCAATAATTTAACATACAACCTCATAACTTCCTGAGAAGGCATATTTCCAAGGCTATTCAAGCTTTTCCATTTTATATGCTCAAATGGGTTCCAATTTTGAGGTTTAGAAACATTACATGGGCCCATAGTCACTTGCTAGTAAAGTCCATATAGAAGCAATGTGTTCTCGTTTTTAAAGCATGAAATTGCAACTTTCAAAGATTTTTGAGATGATCTGAGGCCTGCATAGGTAGTTGTAGTGTAAAACCTATCACGATATGACATTGCAGATCTTAACCTTGCAATTGGTTCCAGAAAAACAAATCTTTAAAAACGTCGTGATTTCGATCCAAACCCTAAGTAAAATGGATTCTTTTGTTAAACACTTTGCATCATCTGCATTGTTTACTTAACAAGGTCATGGTTGCAGAAGCTCAGAAATGACACCAATGCATGTAGGGAAATCGTGACTTGACATCACCTGACACGAAGTCGGTGGGAACAATGATATCCATGATTACACATGTCAGTTTTTTATTCGATCGAAGGGAGAAAATGAAAAGTTGGGATTGGCTGGGTCGAACAATGTTTGCCCAGCTGAATCCGGCAAAGAAAACACCTTCGGTGTAATTAATAATACAAAAAATAGAGAAAAATTGACCTTGAAAAGAGACAAAATACGTGAACAAAGAAATTTATAATTGTAAGGGCAACAATTATGAACCATTTAATATCATTGTGCACATGAGAGACACAAATGAAATGTACAGACTGTAATCGAATAAAACCCTTTACACCATGATTCAAAATAAGTTTTACGCACATATTTTAACGAGTATAACTTAAATAAAACGGTAAAACATAAACTTATTACATTTCTCACTGTAAATTTCAAAAGGAGATAATTGTGCCAGTGTCTATTGGAATAGACTGGAGACAATATCTCCACCATAAATTGAATAGTGTATTTATACAAATATAAGTTATCTGTTCATTTTATATTACAACATGAAAACATGGTAGAATGCCCTTAAGAAAGAAAGTAAAGATTTAAACACTCACTAGAGGAAAATCCAACCAAAAAAAAAAAATCACACATCCAGTCTTCAGGTCACCACACTTATTCAAGCCCTCAAGTGGGCAAAAGCCATAGAAAAATTTAGCAAACCCCAGGGTCGGATGCCACAACCTATCACAAGTCGAGATGGTTG
This sequence comes from Pinus albicaulis, assembly GCA_034641835.2. Lineage (NCBI taxonomy): Eukaryota > Viridiplantae > Streptophyta > Pinopsida > Pinales > Pinaceae > Pinus > Pinus albicaulis. The sequence goes on from CM076573.1 coordinate 253,116,109, forward strand.
GACCCTTATTAAAAATCGCAGTAGATGACTGGAATTTAGATGCGGGAAGGTGTAATAAGAAACTTGACTTACATAGAATCTTGTTAGGAAAATCTCTATGGGGTTCGACATAGCTGGCGTCCATTCTCAGCAAGTTGAAAACTTCTGAATGCATTGGCGATCTAGTACGGGACAAAAAACATCACTTGGTCGATGAAACTAAGTATAAAATTAGTTCCAGGAAAACCAAAACCCAAAAATTAAGATTTGAAAGACATGTAGATTCATACCTATGCCGAGGTTGGTGATCACCATCCTGTGGTTGTGCTCCTGTCGTAGGAAAACCTCCAAAAGATGTTATGCCAAACATTTAGGCAATAAAATGTGTCTCAAACCCTTTGAAAGGGGAAATTAATGAATTAAAAACTATGTAATCCAACTACCATTACAGATACAACAATATTGTGGGAAATTAATGAATTAAAAGCTATGCAATTCAACTACCATGACAGATAAAACAACCTTAACAAAGAGCAAGATTCCTAGTTACCTGTGAGCTAAGAACCGGAATAAAAAATTGTCACAGAAACGCTAAAAAGTTACAACGTTGCAGAGCCAATTCGAGCAGTGCGGCGAAAGAATGAGGGTGGACAGAGGGTGATGGGGTAGGGGACGAATACCCTAACACCTCCCCAAATGTTCTTGACTGTCTAATCATGCTGAAGTGAATCAACGACGGATAGCAATGCACCAGGCACTGGTTTTCATTGACAACCATCGGGGCAATAACAAGCACCCTCGCCTGGACGGTGGAGAAATCAAGGACGATTTAAACTCAGTCAATATTATGTTTACACATGTCAACATATAATTGGGTAGAAGGGCGATAAGGAAGCTTTGTGATTGGGTGGAGTGAATAGTGTTTTCCCACTCAATCTCATAAAGAAAAATCCTCCGACGTAATTATTATGTCCACAACTCTATTATTTTTCATTATTATGTTAGGTCATTATTATATAGGTCAGTAGGTATGATAATTTTGGAATAAATTTTTCATAATTTTATTTTAATTATTATCGAATTGGTTATTGAGTGAAAGATTGTTCGGCAATTTCATGTATTTAAGAATCCATTGTAGGAAGGGAATCAAATGGGATTTACATGAAATGGAATTGAAGAACATTTAACCATATCTCTTTAAAAATTGTAGAAATACAACTGATAAAAATACAAATCAAATCAAACTAGGAGGACACTGATACATATGCATTCGTCAATTGTAAAAGAGCAGGTCCCATGTCCTTCATGTTAGAATATTAATCACGATGCCGACTGTGACTCTTCCCATGATGACAAATTGTTTGTGTCTGTCAATGGGAGTCAGCGACAGGAGTTGATATAGATAAGAAAATAAATTTCATTCGGTGGGATTCAATGTTGAATCTCCAGCCCAACCATGTATAAATTTATGTGTCTGTAATGTAATCTATAAGCTCCTCAGGGAGTCTTCAAAGTTTTTTTCATGGTATCAGACCCAAAGAAGGGATCGGTGTCCGAAGCTGTGTGCTCGGTGGTTCTTAGAGCCGAGGGTTCGACTTAGTGTAATGAGCCTTGCGGTGTGAAGAGGTTTGGATTTTGTGTGCATGTGAAGAGGTGTGTGAAGAGACTAACACAGAAGAGATGTGTTGTTGCCTTGGTGTGTGTAGAGCAGCAGTAAGTGAGGTCTCGTGGTGTGTTCATCATTGCAGTTGTGATTGTGAACCAGAAGGCTGAGATTTGTGAGATATTGTTGAGCAAGAGTCATGAGGCTCTTTTTGCACTGATTTGTGATTCATTATTGGTAATCAAGAGTGTGAAAGGAGTACTAATGTTGTCGTTGGTATCTGCAGCATTGAAACTTGTTGAGAGAGCACACTGTGATGAGAACTTGAGCTCTGAGGTAGATGTTGTTGTGGGAAAGCAACATAGAAGCTTGCGTGATAGCTGTTTGAAGCCGACGGTGTAGATGTGTGACTTAATGGTGAGTAGGCGTTGCCAATGAGAAGCATATGTTGTTGAAGTGCATTGTTGATCTGATGTTGTGATGTGAATCGAGAGACCGCTGGTAATTGGCGTTCTACTCGATTATTGTGTTTTCTCTGCGTGTCGAGCATTGATTTTAGGAATTTCCATATAAATAAATGTTCTTCTTGTTCATTTTAGCTAAGTCAAGGGCAGTATTTGGTGGGGTGAAAGAGGCTTTAATTTTTTTTTTGAGCCAGTTGAGTGCTCTGCTTTTGTTCATGCTTCATTTTTTGTTTGTGCATGTGGACAACCTTCACCTGGAGATCGATGTGGATCGTTGAGTGATTCTATTGTGTGAAGCATGGAGTCGGAGGCCAGATCTGAGGGCTCGATGTGTCCGGAGACAAGTGGATTCGTGAAGGGTTCGAGCGTTGGAGCATTGGGCACTTGTTTAGAGTGTTCTATGTCTGAGACATTGTAACCTCCAACCTAGTTCATGAGTGGTGTTGAGAGTGGAATTGTGAAGCCTAAACTTTCAATGTAGCTGCCTTGTCAGTAGCAATTATTGTTCGTGCGGTGGTAACCTGAGAAAGTATTGTCGCTGCTAACTTGTGTCTAGAAATTGGTTACTCAAGGATTCAGTTGTGTGTCCTGTTGTGGTGTTGCACAGCAGCAGAGGAATACTGCAATGAGGGGAGGTGTATTAGGAGTCCGAGCGTCCATAAATGAGTGGGACAATGTTTGACAGTGATCTTTTCGATTATGCTTTTCTAGAGCGTTCATTTGGAAGTATTTTTGGGCCAATTAATATTTTCTATTCAAGTAGTATTTTTTAACCTGAAAAAATATTTGATAAACAAAATGACTATGAATATCAGGAGGTGGAGTCTATTCCACTTGTTCTTGAAATTACTGAGGGCATATATTTCTTAGCCCATAATCCAATTGATAGAGATTTGATTGGATTTGTTTCTAAAATGACTGCAACAATGCATGATACGACCATGGATATTGTTCAGAGATCGCTCATGTTTGAAGATGAATGTATGGGTCATGTTATTGGGCATGACTTAAAATACAATGTTGAGTTTGTGAAACTTGGTTGCACACTATATAAGGGTCTTTCTCATGGAAAGACGGGAGAGCATGAATTGGATTACCTTGTTTTGATTGTTTAGGATGTTGCTTTGCATCCCAATCCTGAAGAAGTTGCTGATGTAAGAAAAGAGCAGTTGAAGGAGCTCGTAAGGAAAGAAAGAAAGGCGGAGATGAAACTACATCAACAGATGAACAAGCATGGACCCATTTGCAAGAAGGAAAAAATGAAACCCTTTTTGTCAAGTTTTTTTCTATGTATTGTTGTAAGCCTAGCTGAGACTTAGACCAATAGGAAAGTTAATATTAAGGGGAGGTGTTAGAATATTAATCACGATGCTGACTGTGAATATTCCAATGATGACGAATTGTCTGTGTCTGTTAGTGGGAGTCGGCGGGAGTAGTTGATATAGATAAGAAAATAAATGTCATTCAGCAGGATTCACTATTGAATCTCCAACCCAACCATGTATAAATTGATGTGTCTGTAATGTAATATATAAGCTCCTCGGGGAGTCTTCAAAGTTTCTATCACCTCGAAGTCTCAGTTTTAGGGAGTGCAAGGTTAGCAAGATAAGAAACACATTCACCCTCTTTAATTTTATCCTATATATTTTAAATATGACGTGTGTGCTTGTTGATGCCTGGTCCAGGACCATCTATGACCTGAGACAATATTCTATGGATTATGTCTTTATTAGTGACCGTGTAGGGTATACGCCAAAGGAAGGGGAGTTGAATTTGAATAGTTTAAGAAGTTGAACCAACAGAGTGTCCATCTCCTAACCGTATGAGAAACATGACATCATTCAAGATAGGATGAGAGAAATATAAGCAAAAAGCCTTTTGGAGGTCCAGTTTGAAGGGTAGCCGATATTTATTAGAGACAGTGACGTACCCAGATAATACTTACCACAAAGGGATAGAGACACCCACGAGGATGACTTAGCACAATGGAATAGAGATACCCAAGACTCAAGAGAATGAAGATGAACTGCATATGAAATAGCTTACATATGGAATATCTTGTATTGCAAAAATAAAAGAGACTTAGACTCTCCATATGCGTTTCCTTACACAGGTTCAAAATTATTTGAACAAAAGTAACTATTCAATTATGTTATAGAGATAGTAACATACGTGCAAATGACTTAAACACCGAGGCATAGAAACACCCACGGGATAAAGATGAAATGCATATAAAATAGTTTGTATCCCAAAAATAAAGGAGATTATATTTATTTATTTATTTATTTATTTTCAGTACTACTATATAGAGAGGTTTTAAGACAATTTTTGAGTAAATTTTATTAATTTGAAATAAAAATATATTTGTTTATTGTCTTCATGTTTGTGTCTCAATTTATTATTAAAAAAATTATCTCTATAAAAACAATATAGAATACACATATTATTATTGTCTCTATAAAGAAAATATAAAACACAGTAATAATTATATGTTAAGAAACAATTTTATTTCTCTCTAAAAACAATATGGAAAAATGTGTCAAAAAAAAAAATTAAATGTTCTTTTAAAGTGGTTTCAACATTCAAAATCCTTAAATTGTGATTTTAATTACCTCCAATTTATGTTTTTTTGGTAAAAAAAAGAGAACAAATTCCAATATGTTTTTAAGATAATAAATTTTTTTTTTTAAATCTCAATGATAAAACAATTTCCAAAACTTATATTTGGAAAGAAACCTTCAAAATGATATGGTAACACACTTATATTTGCTAAAAATACATTCATGTCACTGAGTTGGTAAGAAAATACTTTTAATTTATTCTCTTGTTACCATATCTTCAGGGAATCCAATTGGATAGCTCATAGACTCTTTAAGGTGGGCATTAGAGAAGCGTTATGAGAACTAGATGATAGGCTTTCTAAGGTGGGTAGGTGGGTATTAGGAAACATTATGGAAATTGGCTGATTGTTGAAAATAAAGAAGAAGAATATTATGAATTTTAATATTTATACTGAATAAGGACAAGATCCTCAACAACATTAGGAACTTAAAATAAGTTTGTGGTCTTTTTTGTATATAGATTTTGTACACATTACAGAAAGGTCTGATGTTGAAATAAAGATGTTGATTAACATAGTAGCAAGATATTTATATTTTTAAATAGTTGTTATTATGAGAAATTTCACAAAATATAATGCAATTTTATTTAAATACATCAAAAAATGTATGTGAAACATGAAATTATATATATATATATATATATATATATATATATATAAAGAATCGAACACATTATTATTATAAGGTGAAGTAACAATATTGACTATGGATGGCCAACTACGTTGGAATGTCTGTAAATTTATTAGTGAGTGCAATCTTTAGTTGCCTTGTGGCCATCACATAGACCATTAAAAATTATTTAGCTATTAAAAAATTAAGACAAGATTTTGTGTCTTTCGTTTTGGTGCACATTTAACCTAAACAGGTTGGGGCCACTGCCCATGTTAGTGACGCCTACAAGTGGGACTTCGAAACTGAAACGTTATTCTAACAAACAAATGTTTGTTTTAAGCCTCTTCAACTTTATTGTTTTGGAATTCTTTTTTTCAGTAGAAAAAACCTCTGGTTTATATAATGTACCAACACAATGCCAATTTTTTTTGAGATTCAATACATTCACAAGGAAATAAAAAAGTATTCTCCATAGTTTATTTATGTATATCCTAAGATGTCCCAAATTTATCAAGAAGTTTCCATGGCTTTTCTTTGATAGTGTCTTACAAAAACAAAAATCTGAAAAGTGGTCCATGACTGAGAATATATTTGAGCAATCAGATAACGAATTCTCCAGTAAAACTGCAGTTGGTATCCATTCCATCCAGATAATCAACATGTATTTTGGTATGTTCCATCAGCATAATATACCCCTGTGTGTTATATCCCTATCCTTGAGAAACCAAACTGTCCTTTCCACAAAAAATTCTTGTTTCCTATGATCATTCCCTATCCATAAAATTATTCCTCTAACAGTAGGGATCATTCAAAAAAATTTAACAATACCCATAGCCCTGCTACCAGATGCATCAATGAGCTCATAATGCATCTCTCCAAAAGTCCCCCTCAACCCTTTCTTGGATAACCTGTCAGCAGCGATATTCTTTTCCCTAAATATATGCGTGAAGGATATGATGGTGAATGATCTTCTTAGATCATTAATCTTGTCAATACATGCCGAGAGATGTCCTGCAGAAAAGGTATTACGGTTGTTCAAATAATCTATCAGTACTTGTGAATCATCGAATACCCAAAGCTTGTCAATATAGAGGTGTTTAGAGAACCACGATAACCCCCACAGGGCCAACATCTTAGCCCTCATGTTAGTACCCTGTCCTCTAAACCAGTGAAGCTTATAATGACACTGAGCAGAAATCATCAGCTAAGCACCACATCTACAACTCATGTTTTGTGACGCTCCGTCGAAAAATCCCACAGTACAGTGGATTTCGAATGGTCTTATTCTTATCGAGAGATCACGAGGTGGTCGACTTCATGTCATCATGGAATCCCAATTCAGGATCATCTGAGCAGTGATCCATGCAAGGGTGTAATGGCGATCTTCAAAAATCCTTTTGTTCCTTCCACACCACAACATCTAGTGAAAAAATAGTGGGATGCTCCTGAACTGTATACCCTGCTCAAACCACTAATTTGTACAGTCTTTGACCTACGAGTATTCTTGCCCCTGAATTTTGAAATGATTGCAAAGAAAACACCAAATCTCTTGTGCTAATTTGCACTTGTAAAATATATGGGAGCTATCTTCCTCTGCATCCATGCAGAAGCTGCATATCCCAGGTCCAATATTACCCCTTTTCATAATATTAGACCATGTCAGATTTCTATCCTTCCAAACAAACCACAGAAAGATAATAATTTTTTATTGCACCTTTATCTTCCAAATATCCCTAAACCAGCATCTTCCACCCTGTACGCCTTGAATATTAATCATATTTTTATGTCTCTGATGTAATAATTTGGCCATTCAATAGGATGTTGCCCCAAGTAATGAGATCACCATATTTGTTATGTCTCCACCCCAAGCCCTTCAATCCAACCACGTATTCGTTCCACTCCACCGCTAGATGACCATAAGTCCCCATATCTGCAGCCAACTTCCACCTTGGGGAATTCTCCTCCCAATTTAAGATAGTTTGACCCAAATAAAAAATGCCCATGTCCTGTAATAGTTTCATCAACTGATTTATAATCATGGAGTTCTATGGGAATCCTCTGATGTCCCCAGCCCCAATGAATATGCTCCAGCCATTTCAAAAATTCCATTATAGCATCCCATGGAACAAGGTCCAAATTCTCCTAAAACTGTTCCAGATAAAAGATCCCCTCCTGGCCGTCCCTCCCTCCGATGAATATAATTCTTCGATATTCAAAGTACTGAGGTATTTAAATCTTATAATGTCATTCCAGATGCTTTGAGTCTTTAAGCATCTCTAGAGTGACTTCATAAGTAAATATTTTCCAAATGTATCTACCTCCAACAATCCCCATCCCCCTCGTTCCTTTGGCCAAGTTATTTGATCCCACCTAATAAGATGATATTTCCTTTCCTCCCGATCGCCACACCATATGAAATTTGCCATGGTTTTCTTTATTTTTTCAATGATGGCCTTTGGTATATAAAATAGATGAGCCCAAAAGACAGAGAGATGTTGAAGTACAGCCTGCACCAATATCATCCTCCCACCCTTAGAAATCCATTTAAGAGTCCATCCATCAATCCTTCTTCTATATTTTTCAATAATCCATGACCAATATTCCACCCCATATCTAGTGGGCTTCAAGCGAAATCCCAAATATCTCAACCGTCCCCAAAGTGACCTAATATTAAAATTAAAATTCTCCCCAATCTGTCTGATCATTTCAGGATCCCCATCTGAATAATAAAAGCAATATTTTCCTCCATTAGCCAGCATCCCCAATGCATCAGAAAAATTATTAAATATGTCATGTAGTTTCATCAGGTATTCCTTTTTTAATATCCCAAAAATAAACACGTCATCCACGAAAAACTGTGGGTGATCTCCTGAAGTGCATTTATTTTTATACCACGAAAATTGTTCATCATCACTGCCTGAGTGATTTGAATACTGGTCACATCCATAACTAGAATGAACAAGAGGGGTGAAAGTGCACAACCTTGTCTCAGTCCCCTACCTGGTTTGAAGAACCTGCTTTCAGATCCATTTATAAGAATCACCATCAACGTTCTGCATACTCACCCCATAATCCATTCCACAACATTACGGCTCATCCCAATTTTATATAGTGTCATTCTAAGGAATGCCCAATCCACCCAGTCGTAAGCCTTACTCAGATCTACTTTTAAGACCAAAGCCTTCATTTTCCGGTCCATTATAGTGTGCAAGATCTCCTGTGTCGAAGCCACAACATCATGAATTATGTGATTATTAAGGAAACCAAATTGCTCTAGAGAAATGTGTCTAGAGAAAGCATATTTAATTATGTAAGAAATGATTTTTTATATGATTTTATACAGTGTATTAAACAATGATATGGGGCAATAGTCATCAAAGAACACCCTACCTTTATTTTTCGGGATAAGTGCCAAGAAAGTAGAATTAATCGCTCTATGAACCATTCCTATCAATCTCGCCTCTTCAACCATTTTAGTGATATCATTTATCATAATGTCAGCAAAGTGTATGAAAAAATAAGGATTCTAGTCATCTGGGCCCAAACTTTTGCCTCAAGAGAATGATTTAAGAATCCCTTCAACCTTTACAACACAAAATTCTATGTATAGTCTCTGATTTTCCTCATCTCTGAACATCAACAGATATTCATCGACCGCCTTAATCTGAGCTTCCACTGAGATTGACTCATGTGTCTTATATAAAGATTCAAAAAATTTAACCGCGTGATCTTGTATTTGTGCAATGGTATTATATGAGTGTCCATCAGCCTCAATATTCCAAATAGCATTAGTATTCTTCCTTCAATTTGCTTCTAGGAGTGAAAATATTTTGTGTTTCTATCACCTTCTCTTATCCAAGTTGCATGACTCTTAAGTCTCCATGCTTGCTCCTGAATGAGAAGAATCTTTCTTTTCTCAGTCTCCAAATTTGTTATCCTTGTCTAGCTCTCAGTTGACATTTCCCATCCTATCATGTGGTTGAAAATCTTAGCAGTCTCTTGCTCAATCTCTTCCAAGTCGTGAATAATTTTTCATTTCTTGAGTTTCTCCCATTCTCAGACCTTTCCTTTCAAACTTCTTAAGTCGGTTGATAGGTATTCCATGGACAAAGAACCAACCCGCATCTTGTGTAGAGTGAAAATTTTCCAAACCATGGAGTTAAATTCCTTATCCTCCAGCCGTACTCTATTAAATTTAAAGGGCACCCCCTCAGTTTTTGCTCAAAAATCCATTCCATCACTATCAGTTTGTGGTCAGATATAAGAAGAGTCGCCACCCAATACTTAACTCTCCCCATTTGTGCATATAAGTCATCCTGTACTCCGATATATTCTATGCCTTTGCGCCCATTGATCCATGTTGGGCAATTCTTCTGCAATTCAATGTCCTTGAGATTAGAATCTCTAACCATATCCCCGATGTGATCAGGCAGTGGATTAATTCTCCCACCAACCCCCCAAATATCCTCGCTATGAAAATTACAATTAAAGTCCCTAGCTATGATGGAATTTCCCAGAGTGAAAATCCTGCATTTTTCCATCTTGTTCCAAAAGGGAACCCTCTCACTATATAGAGCATAGAGATTGACTAGATGAATTATGTATGACTAGTCAAAATGATGTCACCAAAAAAATTGAATGCTTTAAGTTCAATGAACTGCAGTTCCCAAATAATTGTTATACCCCAATCTCCCCACCGCATCTTTTGGACCTCTTCAACTTTATTGCCCTTATATGATATTCCATATATACTCACCTTTAATAAAACAATTGACCTCTTCAACTTTATTGACCTTATATGATATTCCATATATATTCACCTTTAATAGAACAATTGATCCATAAATTAAAGAATCGAGCGAAAGGTGACATCACTTTACTTGGAATAAAGTCTTTGAAATGGGGATGAGAAAGAAAACTTGTAAAACTTTTAACAAAGCTAGATTAAGCACTCTCCACATATTTTGAGGATTTGTTTTGCTAGATTAATATCAAAGCTCCTAAATGTCAAATACCAAGTTTAAAGTAATGTTAAACGATTTGCGTTGCAGAATTTGTCGAACAATTCAAATAATCAAATTTGTGGTGGTTAAAATGTTGTAGGACGTCTCATATGGACGAGATTCAAACAGGGGCTATACATTATAAAGAAAGTTTATAATTAATTTTATATAAATTAAATACATATTTTTTATAATAAAAATAATAATTTAAAATGTTTAAGTTTTATGATTTTTTTAATGCAATTTCAGAATATTTATCATTAATAATATGTATAGATCATAGAAGTTTATACTCTCAAAAAGTTTAAATTTAGTTAATTTTTATGGTTTTTTAATATTCACAATATAAAGTTAAGGTTAAGTGTTATATGATTTTTTAATATAATTGTACCATTAATATAATTATATAAATTTAAATTAAATAATTGGCAATTCATTTTATAAATATAAGTAATTTTCCACTAAACTAAGTGACTTAGTACCAAAGAAACAATCTCCTTCATGTTTGATCTCAAATATACCCTACTCATCCTCAAACAATTGTACTAATAAAACTTGACATCATATATCTCACATTAACACTTATTAAGTATTAAAAAAACATATAACAAAATAAAGATAATAATATAATAATAAAAATTTAATAATAATATATAACATTTTTTCCAATTTAAATTTTTAAATACAACTCGATTCTTTATTTTATCTATTACTAAAAATATTAATCTCATTTTTCAATTGTAATTATTACTTAAACTATTAATCTTATTCCTCTATTATAAGTATTACTTAAAAATATATTCACTTAAATATTTTTCAAAATTAAATTCATCCACCACTTAAAAGTTGATAATTAAAAATGAAAACCATATAGCAGACAAATGGACGTTATACAAATAGTGGTAACAAATGGTAAAATTGATGCAAACCATATGAATATGACCTACAATCAAAGATGGCAAAGTCAGCAGGACGGAGGAATGGTATGGTGCGGGTGTTTGGAGTATTGGAGGCGGGCGAAGGTTTGACTCCAGCCGTCCATCATCACCAACAATTTGAATATTGATAAAACGTCTGCTTCACAGCGCTTCATTTCTGAATTTTGGAGAACATTGGGGAAGACACATTCCACTAAATAAGTGAGGTAAGTGGATTTTCGTAAGCTTCACTAATCTGTGAGCAAGCCTGAAGGGTCGTGCTGTGATTACGGCGGGCTTCCAGTGTGCGGCTTATTTACAATCTCTCCGGTTTGACTGATCTAAAGGTGTAAGCTTCTGGAAAATCTGAAAGATTAAATATAAATTTCAATTTCAATTGTTCTAACACCAACCTTGCGGCATTGAAAAATTAAATAAAAATTTCAATGGCAAATTAAATATAAATATAAATTTCAATTGTTGTAATACTATCCTTCACGACATGGACAAATTAAATATACATATAATTTTCAATTGTTCTAATGTCAATTTAGATTCATTCTGAAAAAATTCATAACATTTTTCGTTAATGTAAAGAGCAGTTTCATACAGCTTGGGAGGATAAAGTTCCTCAATTATATAGCCAATTCGGTGAGAATAAACTACTACATTAGGCACAACACATCCAAAATAGTCAATTCGGTGAGAATAAACTACTACATTAGGCACAACGCATATCCAAAATAGGCCAGAGCCTTTAGGTGAGAACAAATTACTATATTAGTGTAGATTTATTGAGATTGATTTTTTTTTTTTCAATTTAAAACATGTTTGCACTCATGTATCTTAACGGATTTGATCCTCTACCCATTGGGTAAATGGAGCTAATATATAGTTTAGAGTCTAAAAACTATCTATTAATTTAAGTAAATTTTATTTTGTTTTTGTTTTTGTTTTTATGTAATTTGACTAACTAAAATATTATAATATCCCTTCCAATTAACTTATTACACAAAATGCATTTTGAATTTGTTAAGTAATTTGATAATGCTTTATTTAATAAAATCTATATGAATTTTATGTATATGTTAATAAATTTTATTTAAAAATATAACATACTCTAATAAACCATTTTTTTTTGTAAATAAGACTAATTCTATTAAGAGATCATATAGTACAAAATGAGGTTACAATCAAGAGAAGCTAGAAAATGGGAAAGCCAGAAATGATGAACTATCAACCTTAGTCCCGATAAGTAACTAGGAAATAAGAAAAAGAACCAGGAAGACTAACAAGGAAACAAAGTAGATAGACACTCGAATCTACCCAGAATGGGTCGAATCCTCCATAAAACATTTTTTCCTTTCTTTTTGTTAACTTTGACCCAGCCAGCATGGTGTGGATGGGCGAGAACCACTTAGAGACTGTTGTGGGAAGAATCTCCTTATTCGAATCAGAGGAGGAGGACTCATGAGTGTGTTTCTGAGTATTCGAAGAAACCATGGGTCCCTCAGGTTTAGCCAAGGGCGTATCCTTCATCTGCTTTGTAGCCTCCATTTCTGCTTCAGTCTCCTCCTCATCCGAGTTGAAGGAATCAATGTCATCCATGGGGGGTGGATCACATGGTTTCCAGCTTTCGGATTTTTATTTGCGATTTATTTTCTTCTTTTGGGCGAGGAACATGGTGCAGGAGTTCTGAAGGTGCCCTGTTTGATGGCAGTGGCGGCAGCGGAAGACAGTGTTCTCATAGTCCAGGGTCTGTGTCCACAGGAAATCACCAATTTTGAGATTGATTTGATCAAGCATACCTTTACTTATGTCTATTTCAGCACATATTCTGCCATAGGTGTATATTCATTTCTCCCCCCTAGAGGGATCCATTGCCAGAAAGCGACCTAAGGTGTTTCCTATTCCTTGGAAGACAGAAAATTGCCATAAATGCGCAGGTAAATTTGGAAGCCTGAACCAAATAGGAAGCTTGGTAATGACTGTCGTAGAGGGGTCAAAGTCTAGGAACCAGGGGGTGAGGAATAGCCCTGTTGTTCCCCAAAACTATGGACCTCTAATTAAGGCCTTTTGATAATCTTCACTGAAAGAAAACACAACTATGAAGAAACCCTTCGAGCAGAAGATAACCTTGTTTTTGTTGGTCAAAGTGGAGTGAATCCATTGGTAGAGATCTCATGTGTGAGGCCAAAGTCCATTAAATCAGCAGATGATGGTAGATTCTTTATATATTTGAAGCTGATCTTCAAGAGTTGGATGAGAGATTTCTATGGAGGGGACTTCCTCCAGTTTATCAACCAAAAAAGGCTTGGGAGTCTCAAAGGGTTGAGCAACTTTCTTGGAAGGTTGTGCATGGACAGCATCCTTGTAAAAGATAGCTGCAGCAGAAGATGGTTGCCCAGCTGCTCCCCCTCACAGACGAAGGGTTAAAACTACATAAGCATATCTTTCAATGTTATAAAATGAGAGGGGAAGAGAATCCTCTAGTTTTTTACCTCCATATAGAAATATCTCAAGAGCCGAGGGAATCCCCAACCTGTGTTCAAGGGCATGCGAGAGGTTCTACACCAAATCCGTTGAGCGTACCCAAGGAAGCTTGGATTTACCTAAGAGAAGTGAGATCTTAATCTAGAAAGCATGGGATGAGGGTTCTAGGAAACCCTGGCTACCATAGCGCATCTGAGAGGCCAGATTGACGATCCTAGTTGGATCACTGCAGTCCACGTCAGCATCTTTTCTTTGTAGTCTCCCCATGTGTGAAAGATGCTCAGACTTGTTAGATCCGAGGTAGTGCACTGGATCCTTGAAATATTGGGGCGCAGGGTCACACTAGAGCCCTCGAAGCCTAAATCATTGTTAGACATTTCGCAGAGGATCCTGGAGTCCTTCGAGAATCCATCGGGGTAGGGGTCGTCCTCATCTGATCTGTGTGGCGGCCGAAGACCTGCAAGTGAAGAGGAGTCGCCGCCATATCTGTTTCAGCGAGTGTGTAGCATGCATGGAGCCCAACACTTGCCTTCTTCTCATTATCCTCTGCATAGCTACGCTCATCCTCATTTGCCTGCGCTGGCCTAAGTGGAATCAGCGGCAAGCTTGACCTTTGGACACCATGATCCGTAGGGCCAAGGAGAGTCCTAACGGCTGTGGAAGGATGGGAGTCACCTGCTAGAAACTTAGGGTTCATCTTGGTCGCTCCACGCTAATAAACCATTATTAAGAGAAAGATAATGCTTTATTTATTGAAATATATATGCATTTTATGTATATATTAATAAATTTTATTTTAAAAGATAACACACCCAAATAAACTATTATTAAGTGAAATATTGATCAAGAGTTGCTTTAAATTCAATATAGGGTCAATAGAAATAAGATATTTTTGTTCCCGGGATGCGGGTGACACATCTAGATCGGGCGAGGACAGATCCTCCCATTCTTAGGTTGACGTCGCCCTGTAACGCTAGCTCGAACATGATGTAGAAACTAAAATCGTCAATCATTTTTACCAGCGCTTTGCCACACCTAACCTCTTGCTACACTTCGTATCACATGCAGTCACACTTGGATTGTCCCTCACCGCCTCTGTGCTCGTGCCACAGGTTTTCAAAAGGCACTGAAGCTCCTCATTAAGCCATCTCATTGCTGCTCCAACCAGTCTCGAGAGCCATCGATGTTATTCCCCTCGCCATCACATCGGTGCTCCAGCTTGCCTCGTGCACTCCATTTCCATTGTGCTCCCTGTTGCGCGTCCCATGTTGTGATTCCCCTGACGTGCTCCCTCCTGCTATGTACTCCTCCCCCTATGATTCTCCTTGCTACACGCCCCCTATTATGAGCCCCTCTGTTGTGCACTTCCTTGCTAAGAACCTCTCCTTCTTTGCTTCTCCCTGTTGCACGACACCTTGTTGTGTGCCCCGCCGCTGTGGGACTCTGCTGTGCGTACTCCAGTTGCACATCCCCCTACTCTTGGCCCGGTCTCACTACCGAATTCCCTCTCTTTGTTCGATATCCTCTCCATGGCCCTGCGACAACATCAAAATCCCATCAGGGGCAACCATAGAGGAGCGTTCTCGGGGCACTATCACCGCGGCCAAGGCCAGCGTCTGGAATCCATTGAAGGTTCCTCTTTAGGAAACCACGAAAGGCAGGCTACTCAAATGCCTGACTGCACCCAGGAAGAGGTTGTATTGACTCTAGATAAGCCTAGGGGTAGAAGAGGCCCCAGAAAATATACCATAGCACACTCTAAGTTTCCCACAACTCAGAAAACGGAGCCGCTTACTGTTCACGAGCCAACGGAGGAGGAGACAAACATTTGGATCATGGATTTGGATGGCGTTTGGACCAAAGTTTTAGATGTAGAGTACCCTGTTTCTCCTATCATCTGCACGGCTCCTCTCAAGCCTCTGCGCGAGCCCACAGCTGAGGAGGAAGCCATTGCGCGTGAATATGGGTACCTCATTGAGGACGAGGACCCCACAACAGAGGAAGATGAAGGAACACCATGACTGCTTGGTAGCACGGTTCATTTCTATTTTTTGTCAGCTTATTACATACGTCAGCTATTTTGTTTTTATCTGTGTCACAGAATATTTTGTAAAACATGATTGTATGACTCTATCAAGGGGTTGGTTTCCTCCCATGAGGCAGCCCCAAACCTACCTTATTTTGAAAAATACCAAGCCTGGGATTGGCTAAGCGTCGCTTGCCATCTCAACCCAATGCCTATGTAAAGTTTCTTTTATGATTTAATATAGTTTAGCCTAACTTACAAAAATAAAAATAAAAATACATTTTTGTTATTGAAAAGGTTATTGAGAGAAAGATCCTTCGAGAGTTTCCTGAATTTTAGAATAAATCCTCAAAAGAGAATCAAATGGGATTTACAAGAAATAAAATTGAAGAACATTTAACCATATCTCTTTACAAATTATAGCTATACAACTAATAAAAATACAAATCAAACTTTCCACGGTGAGACATATGGGTTCTATGTCCTTAGAAGTCTATGTTTTAGGGAATTCGAGGTCACCAAGTTAAGAAACACATTCACCCTTTTAAGTGTATATGTCGTTTGTGCCTGGTCTTACTTGACACAGGACCGTCTTTGACCTGAGGCAGTACTTTACAGACTGTCTTTATGAATCCATGTGCCTTACAAAGACAACAATCAGTGGAGGGTAGTACGGAAAAGGAAGCAGAGTTGACTTTGAATAGTTGAACCACGAGAGTGTCCATTTCCAAACCATGTAAGAAACATTACAACATTTAAGAGGAAGGGGGTTTTGGGGTTCACTTTGAGGGGTAGCCCAGATGTACCAGAGATAGCAACGTACGCAGTGAACACTTAGCACAAAGTGATAGAGATACCCAAGAGAATAAAGACGAACTGTATATTAAATAGCTTGTAAAGTAAAAACAGAGGAGACTTTGACATTCTAAATATGCCTCTCTTTCTACTTGTTCAAATTTTATTTGAACAAGAGAAACTATCCAATTATGTTCTAGAGACAATGATATACATAGAATACTCAACCATGGGAATAGAGGATAAATATAGAAATGTATATGAAATAGTATATATTGCAAAATCAAAGGATATTGAAACCATCTAAATATGTCACTCTTTGAGTAGGTTCAAAATTTCATTTAACGAGGCAAACTACCTAAAATTCCAGTTGTATGGTGTTAGTTAAAATTTGTGTAATTAATAAGAATGTTTGAAGTTGTTCACTTTGGTAGATCATCATGAATTTTGTAAATAGTCTTTGATTCTATGCCTAACATTAAGCAGTGTCAAATCTAAGTTAAGCTCTAAGTATGATCATTAGTTCGCAAGAATGTTTTGAGGAAGGACTTGAGAGAGGTAATTTAACAAGATTATTGGAAGGCAACTTGTGGAAAAATAAATCCATGGTAAGACCTATGACTGCTAGCTAATCAAGTTAAGGGTTACTAGAAAAACTGTGTGAATGTTACTGCTAAGAGAAGAAACAACAAAAAGAGGTGCTAGGAATCAAGCTATGGAGAAGCTAAGAAAGAGGACAAAAGAATTGGAAAAATGAAGAATTGGGTATATGCTTAAATAGACTTAGAAACAAAGGAAGAGATTGAAAAGGCATGAAATATTGAGGAAGGAGATTCCTCTATGTGTTTTATATATTTTCTAAAGGAAAAAGCGAATGCAAGGGTGAAGTCTTCATTCTAAGATGGTAGTTTGAAGGATATTTTTCTCATTCACAAGATAGGGGAGTTCAAAATGTACTTTTTAGTACGCAAATGTTCAAGATCCTAATTGGGTTTAATTTTCCATAAAAAATATAAAATAAAGTGTTGTACTTTGGTGGGTTATATTGAAAAACAGTATGGTAAACAACTGACATGAGAATATTGAAGCTAGAGGAAGATGGTGAGAAAAATTAAGAAAAAATTCCTACCTAGTGCTAGTAGAATCATCAAGAGAATGGTGAAAGCCAAAGGCACATTCTATTTGACAGCAATAAAATGGATCTCTTCTTAAGATATTTAACAAGGAATTTATATCTCTTAACATACAACGATAGCATGGATCACATGTACCACAATTTTTCCACAACCCTCTCCACTACCATCAACAAATTCTCTACCGAGATATCATATAAAAAGAACAATAAAACTTCCAACTCTTGTGGTATGATAAGGATTGTAAGCTTGCTAGGAAAGGGATTAGAGATGCCACTAACAAAAATTTTAAGCTTGATAAAATAAGTGTGTACAAAGCTCTTATAAAAAACAAGAAAAATACCATATAAATAAGAGACAAGAGTGCCTCCTTCAGGTCTCTAAAACTAACCCTAGAAAGTTTTGGAGGAATAATATTTTCCATAAAACAAAAGAAGAGAATTTGATTGGGATATATATATTAAGAATATTTATGACTCCCATCATCACTAAAAACATCATAGACACTCCTATAGACGAAGATGTATTTTCTTTGGAAGACATGGAGTTTTGGATTAAGAAGCTAGCTAATGGGAAAGCTAAGGATATTGAAGGTTACCAAGATGAAATTTTCAAAATGGGAAGGTCTATCCTCATCCCTCATATACACAAACTCCTCAATTTATAACTCACCATACTCCCTATTTATAATTTACCATACTCCTCAATTTATAACTTACAACCTCAATATTAAGGTAAATACTCCCTAACGTATTCTCTTGATTGAAGCTAGTCTCTCTCCCATTGAGGGCATGGCTATGTTTAGGTATATGATATACAAGAAGAATTTGTAGAACATAGAAGCTAAGAGGATCCCCAAGATTTCTTATATCTCAAATCAAAACCCCCACATTTGGTTAAGGGAGGCTCATATACCATAAAGGAGGAGATAATTTTGGAGAATAAGGATAATATTAAAAAAAAAACTAGGATGTTATAAGGAGGTGATCAACCCCTCTTGCTAACCAGAATTATCTTTATGTCTTAACTAGTACTGAGAAGAAAATGAAGATTGCAAAGATTAAAACTAATTCTCATGAGCTTCTAAGTAAAATCAAGAATTGGTCTATTCCTAGAGCTAAAATTTTAGACAAAAATTCATTTTTTTTAATTTATATTCTTTTCAATTATTTAATTTCATATATCTATATATATATATATATATATATATATATATTTTATGTAAAAATTATATAGTAATTTAATATTAACCTAAACTGAATTGTAAATAAATTATTAATAAATAAGAAAATCATAAGAGTAATAAATTTAGGTTGGAAACAGAAGAGAAAGAGAAAAAGGAAATCATGTGCATATTGAGAGCTCCACCAAAAAACAAGAGGTTAAATAACTAATTACATAACTACATATTATATGTGTTAGGAGGTTTCCCTTTCATGATTTATTTGAGTAATAGATATAATCAAAGCATTGTAAATAGTTAGTGATATCAATTCAGGCTTAATAAATAAATGAGGGAAGAGTGGTTAAATTAGGCTAGAAGAAGTATGCTTATGTGTTTTTTTATCAGTTAGAAATGAAAAAGTGAAGATAAAGTGGAAATTCAAGGTTTAAATGCTCTTGGTCAACCAAAACCTGCAGACTCTAAAAAATTAAGAAACCTTGAGTAGAGACATTACGGCCAGCGGAGCATAAATGAATTCATCGATCTTGAAGTCCAATAAGAAGTTAGTCTCTGGTCCTTAATCGATCATCACTCATAGTATTAAAAGGTAACGCAAGATGTGGCACATTTCTATTTCAAAAGTAAGACAAATATTTGGCATCTTTCGGTTGTTTTTCCTTCGTCTAACATGAAGAGAGGTCGAGGCCATTGCAATGTCACAGTATCATACAAAGAGTTGAATTTGAAACCGAAAGAACATTATTGTAATAACCAGAGCTATCAGTAGATCGATGGCAATAAAATAACTGAAATTGGACATTAGTAAGATGTGGTAGCAATTTTTTCACACAGCTAAATTGAAATGTTGGGAATAACTTTTTCTGGATAGATATCATTTTCAAATTCGTTTCTTCTGGTGAAATTGAGGAGAACGAATTTGGGATAAAATTATACCATAGTTAATATTAATCTCAAGGGTGTTGAAATTTTGTTCACCATGTCAGATACCAAATTTGTAAGAATGTCAAAAACTGTGTTGCACAATTTGCAGAAAAAATAAGAAATAAATTTTAATTGCTAAATATATGTTGCTTGTACCCTACAGGTATGACTAGTCTGCACGAGATTGAAGCACCGATTGTAAAGAATCAAAGAAATCTTGAATTCATTAAAGGCCACCGACAGTTTATAGTTCTCAAGCAACAAAAAAGAAATCCCCACCAAATAGCATGATTTGGGCGATGAAATCTCTTTTTAAATGATCCTCAAGGTGCGTTGCATCCTAGGATCATGGTAGAATTCAAACTATTGATAGTTTTCGATGTCATCTTCGATGTGCCAGTTTTCACCAAGGGATTTCAAATTCGGATTCCCTGGAAAACCCTCAGATGTTTCCTATGAAGATCGACATAATTCTTCCGTTATGTCCAAAACGGGGCTTGGAGGAATGCCAAGAACATCGTCTGAAGCGTCCAGGAGATAAGATAGATCAACACTCGAGTCTGTATCTCAGTTTAGGCCTTCGTGGTTGCCAGAGCTATCAGTGGCTACAGAATCATACCCCGAGTTAGGGGAAGGATAAGAAGTGGAACATGTGGCAACTTCTTCCTCAAGGCTTCTCATGACTCTGTTTACAACCTCCTCACTGGGACAAATTCATCTTCTTCGTTGTATTTTGTTAAAGCTTGATTTAATTGCAGTAGTTGAAGAAATTGATCTATTTCTTCTCCCTGAAAGCGTTTCCGCTCATGGACGTCTATGGACTCCGGCAGAGCCTCAAGCTCACAGTTGTGTTTCCTGAGTAGCGCCTTTGTCATGATCGAGCTAAGGCTCAAAGATCCAAACATATAACACAACGGTGTTGCAAGGATGAGAGGATGATGATAGTTTTTCTACTACGAAGAGCTATCTTTACTGATACGATAGTAGCGAACAGCAGGATAGACTATATATAGCTTTTTGGACTCTATATTTATATTTATTTATTGGTTCAAATTGTGTGAATGGTATGACTTTCGAGACGGCTAGCATGACTCCTCCTGTCTACCATATACGCTACATACAAAATTTATAAAATGTCTGCTTCACGGCAAAGCCTTCAATTTGCGTATATTCCAGTAAACCTCTATGAAGTGATTTATCCTGTTTAGGTTAAACTTGCAATAAAGCTCCAGGGGCGTATGTGGTTGTGGCCGGCTTGTCGTGCATCACCTATATCTTTCCAGCTTGACCAATGGTGTAAGTTATAGAAGATGAGGAATGGTCATTTGTTGGATGCCTTGAAAAGTTATGTATAATTTCACATTTTTTTTTTACATATATAATTTCTTACAAGAAACCGAACAGATAGTCCTTCTAAAACTTATAATAATTTCAATAAGCGTATTTATTTCAATTATGTGGGGTTGTGAATTTTTTGTTTTTATTGTCAAGGTTTAATTAGGAGAGGTATATGCCTTACAGAGTTTTTTTAGGATTATATGGCTGTTTTGTTTTCTAAATGTATTGTATATTTTAAATTAGTAAGATGTAAAGTTTTATTGTATGATTGTCAAAGTGATTTGCTTATTTTAAAAGGGATTAGAATCCAATTGTCAAAGTGATTTGCTTTCTTCTCATTCTCCTCGGCGTAGCTATGCTCGTCCTCATTTTCCTGCGCTAGCCTGAGTGGAATTGGGGGCAAGCCTGACCTCTGCACACCATGATCTGCAGGGCCAAGTAGAGGCCTTATAGTGGTGGAAGTATGGGAGTTGCCTACTAAAAACTTAGGGTTCATCTTGGCCGCTCCACGCTAATAAACCATTATTAAGAGAAAGATAATGCTTTATTTATTGAGCTATATATGCATTTTATGTATATATTAATAAATTTTATTTTAAAAGATAACACACCCTAATAAACCATTATTAAGCAAAATATTGATCGAGATTTTCCTTAAATTCAATATAGGGTCAATAGAAATAAGATATTTTGGTTCCCCGGATGCAGGTGACACATCCAGATCGTGCAAGGGCAGATTCTCCCATGCTTAGTTTGATGTCGCCCTGCAACGCCAGCTCTAACATGAGGCAGAAACTCAAATCGTTAATGATTTTTACTGGCGCTTTGCCACACCTAACCTCTTGCTACAATTCATATCACATGCAGTAACACTTGGATTGTCCCTCACTGCTTCTGCGCTTGTGCCATAGGTCTTCAAAAGGCATTGAAGCTCCTCATTAAGCCATTTCATTCAACCAGTCTTGAGAGCCATCGATGTTATTCCCCTCGCCATCACACCGCTGCTCCACCTTGCCTCGTGCATCTCCACTGCCATTGTGCTCCCTGTTGCGTGTCCCATGTTGTGATTCCTCTGTCACGCTCCCTCCTGCTGTGTACTCCTCCCGCTATGATTCTCCTTGCTACATGCTCCTTGCTGCGAGCCCCCCTGTTGTGCACTTCCTTGCTGAGAACCCCTCCTTTGCTTCTCCCTGTTGCGTGACCCCCTGTTGCGCGCCCCGCCGCTGCGGGACTTCGCGGTGCACACTCCAACTGCACATATCCCTACTATTGGCCCGGTCTCACTACCGGCTTCCCTCTCTCTGTTCGATATCCTCTCCATGGCCCCGCGAAAAAATCAAAATCCGATCAGGGGCAGCCATAGAGGAGCATTCTCGGGGCACTATCACCGCGGTCAAGGCCCGCATCTGGAATCCATTGAAGGCTCCTCTTTAGGAAGCCATGAAAGGCAGGATACTCAAATTCCTAACTACACCTAGGAAGAGGTTGTATTAACTCTAGATAAGACTAGGGGCAGAAGAGGCCCCAAAAAATATACCATAGTGCACTCTAAGTTTCCCACAACTCGGAAAATGGAGCCGCTCCCTGTTCACGAGCCAACGGAGGAGGAGAAAAATGTTTGGATCATGGATTCGAATGGTGTTTGGACCAAATTTTTAGATGCAGAGTACCCTGTTCCTCCTATCATCCGCGTGACCCCTCCAAAGCCTCTGCACGAGCCCACAGCTAAGGAGGAAGCCATTGCACGTGAATATGGGTGCCTCATCGAGGATGAGGACCCCACAACAGAGGAAGATGAAGGAACACCATGACTGCTTGGTAGCATGGTTCATTTCTATTTTTTTTCAACTTAGTACATACGCCACCTATTTCGTTTTTATCTGTGTCACGGAATATTTTGTAAAACATGATTGTATGACTCTATTAAGGGGTTGGTTTCTTCCCATGAGGCAGCCCCAAACATACTTTATTTTGAAAAATACCAAGCCTTAGATTGGCTAAGCTTCACTTTCCATCTCAGCCCAACGCCCATGTAAAGTTTCTTTTATGATCTAATATAGTTTAGCCTAATTTACAAAAAAAAAAGATATTTTTGTTATTGAAAAGGTCATTGAGAGAAAGATCCTTCAAGAGTTTCCTAAATTTTAGAATACATCCTCAAAAGAGATTCAAATGGGATTTACAAGAAATAAAATTGAAGAAAATTTAACCATATTTCTTTACAAATTATAGTTATACAACTAATAAAAATACAAATCAAACTTTCCACAGTGATACATATGGGTTCTATGTCCTCAGAAGTCTAAGTTTTAGGGAATTCGAGGTCACCAAGTTAAGAAACACATTCACCCTTTTAAGTATGTATGTCGTTTGTGCCTGGTCTTACTTGACGCAGGACCGTCCTTGACCTGAGGCAGTACTTTACAGACTGTCTTTATGCATCCATGTGCCTTACGAAGACAACAACCAGTGGAGGGTAGTACTGAAAAGGAAGCAGAGTTTATTTTGAATAGTTGAACCACGAGAGTGTCCATTTCCCAACCATGTAAGAAACACGACAACATTTAAGAGGAAGGGGGTTTTGGGTTTCACTTTGAGGGGTGGCCCAGATTTACCAAAGACAACGACGTACGCAGTGAACACTTAGCACAAAGTGATAGAGATACCCAAGAGAATAAAGACGAACTGTATATTAAATAGCTTGTAAAGAAAAAATAGAGGAGACTTTAACATTCTAAATATGCCTCTCTTTGTGCGTGTTCAAATTTTATTTGAACAAGAGAAACTATCCAATTATGTTCTAGAGAAAATGATACACATAGAATACTCAACAATGGGAATAAAGGGTAAATATAGAAATGTATATGAAATAGTATATATTTCCAAATCAAAGGAGATTGAAACCATCTAAATATGTCACTCTTTGAGTAGGTTCAAAATTGTATTTAACGAGGCAAACTACCCAAAATTCCATTTGTTTTGTATTAGTTAAAATTTGTGTAATTAATAAGAATGTTTGAAGATGTTCACTTTGGTAGATCATCACGAATGTTGTAAATATTATTTGATTCTATGCCTAACATTAAGAAGTATCATATCTAAGTTAAGCTCTAAGTATGATCATTAGTTCGCAAGAATGTTTCGAGGAAGGACTTGAGAGAGGTAGTTTAACAAGATTATTGGAAGGAAACTTGTGGAAAAATGAATCCATGGTAAGACATGTGACTGCTAATCAAGTTAAGGGTTAATAGAAAAAATGTGCGAATTTTACTACTAAGAGAAGAAACAACAAAAAGAGGTGCTAGGAATCAAGCTATGGAGAAGTTAAGAAAGAGGACAAAAGAATTGGAAAAAAGGAATAATTGGGTATATGCTTAAATAGACTTAGAAACAAAGGAAGATATTTAAAAGTGACGCAACAAACACTGAAAGTCCACCCCAAGGAGAGCTGGTCAACTGTGACGTGGCTCTGTGAGCATTTCCCTTATTTTTATCCCATGTGGCTCTTTATTTTCCCTTTATTTTATTTATCAAATTCAATCGAATTTGAAAAATAAATACAATTGCGACTTCATATGTTATATTATATTCCCGAAATATATATATATATATATATATATATATATATATATATATATATATATATATATATATATATATATATATATATATATATATATATATATATATATATATATATATATATGTATATATATATATATATATATATATATATATATATATATATATATATATTCTCCCCCGCATACTATAACCAATGTTGAACCTTCGAACCTTATATTAATACTCCATACTTTGGAAACAAACTGTATAATAGAGCCTTCACTCTAGGCCCACTTAGGTTAAATTTCATGCACCTTTGTTGTGCGACCACCGTCCGATGACTCTGCGCCAGATCGACAGCTCTCGACGGTATTGCTCGGCGTCCTCGTACTAACTTTAACATGCGATGAGAATACGGAAAGGCGGTTTTGCGTGGGTCCACTTCGCCACGTGTCGATTCCTCTATGGAGTCGCTCCCCCCTCAGGAAATACCGCTTATTCACCAAAGGCAGTGCGATATTGGCAACCCACTTGCGCAATTCCACTTGTGGTTTTGGAACAGTGCTTAATCAGGGTTCATGTGGGGTTGAGCTATCCTTTTAATTTGTTAACTCAGGTCAGGGTTCCGATATCAAACAAATCCATCATGTTGTAAAGAGGGAATTCTACCATTCAAACAACGTTCGCGACCATGGTTCCTCTACACAGACCCCGCCTGCGGGTGGTGTTAATCCAACAGGGTTAATCCAATCAAATTTAACAGAAATAATGGACCGAGGGATACAGAACCTATACGACAGGTTAATTCAACACACACACACACACACACACATATATATATATATATACAGAGTCCAATCACTTCACAGTTAAACCAATTTCTTCACAAGTAACGACACAAGACAGTTAGATACTCAACAGAGATTGAAATTCATTTAACTGGAAGCAATGCACAGATTTATTGCAGGAACCTCTCGTCCTCTTCCCCTTTTTTTTTCTTTTTCTATACATCCGGGGGATTACATTTATATACATCAACATATGTCCTTTCAGTTCCTCTGTGAGGAACGTTATGGTAACTCAAGCGCCTAATTACAATTATTGAAAACTAAAAACATGACAGATGGACTAACTATTCGACTTCTACAACTCTAACTAATATAAATAATACAATCAGCTAAGGTATTGACACATAGCTGTAACAATTCAAATGTTTTCAAACCCTCCTAGCCACAAAATGTGGACAAAACCTCCTACATTGCTGGCTAGTGTCTAATGCCCCTGCATCAAAAAGGCATGAAATATTGAGGAAGGAGATTCCTCTATGTGTTTTATATATTTTCTAAAGGAAAAAGGGAGTGGAAGGGTGAAGTCTTCATTCTAAGATGGTAGTTTGAAGGATATTTCTCTCATTCACAAGATAGGGGAGTTCAAAATGTACTTTTGAGTACGCGAATGTTCAAGGTCCCGATTGGGTTTAATTTTCTATAAAAAATATTAAATAAAGTGTTGTACTTTGGTGGGTTATATTGAAAAACAGTATGGTAAACAACTAACATGAGAATATTGAAGCTAGAGGAAGATGGTGAGAAGAATTAAGAAGAAATTCCTACCTAGTGCTAGTAGAATCATCAAGAGAATGGTGATAGCCAAAGGCACATTTTATTTGACAACAATAAAATGGATCTCTTATTAAGATATTTAACAAGGAATTTAGATCTCTTAACATATAATGATAGCATTGATCACATGTACCACAATTTTTCCACAACCCTCTCCACTACCATCAACAAATTCTCTACCGAGATATCATATAAAAAGAATAATAAAACTTCCAACTCTTGTGGTATGATAAGGATTGTAAGTTTGCCAGGAAATGGATTAGAGATGCCACTAACAAAATTTTTAAGCTTGATAAAATAAGTGTGTACAAAGATCTTATAAAAAACAAGAAAAATACTATATAAATAAGAGACAAGAGTGCCTCCTTCGGGTCTCTAAAACTAACCCTAGAAAGTTTTGAGGAATATTATTTTCCATAAAAAAAAGAAGAGAATTAGATTGGGATATATATCTTAAGAATATTTACGACTCCCATCATCACTAGAAACATCATAGACACTCCTATAGACGAAGATATATTTTCGTTGGAAGACATGGCGTTTTGGATTAAGAAGCTAGCTAATGGGAAAGTTAAGGATATTGAAGGTTACCAAGATGAACTTTTCAAAATTGGAAGGTCTATCCTCATCCCTCATATACACAAACTCTTCAATTTATAACTCACCATACTCCCTATTTATAATTTACCATACTCCTCAATTTATAACTTACAACCTCAATATTAAGGTAAATACTCCCTAACGTATTCTCTTGATTGAAGCTAGTCTCTTTCCCATTGACAGCATGGCTATGTTTAGGTATATGATATACAAGAAGAATTTGTACAACATCGAAGCTAAGAGGATCCCCAATATTGCTTCTATCTCAAATCAAAACCCCCACCTTTGGTTAAGGGAGGCTCATATACCATAAAGGAGGAGATCATCTTGGAGAATAAGGATAATATTAAAGAAAAAGAAACTAGGATGTTATAAGGAGGTGATCAACCCCTCTTGCTAACCAGAATTATCTTTATGTCTTGACTAGTACTAAGAAGAAAATGAAGATTACAAAGATTAGAACTAATTCTCATGAGCTTCTAAGTCAATTCAAGAATTGGTCTATTCCCAGAGCTAAAAGTTTAGACAAAAATCATTTTTTTTTTAATTTATATTCTTTTTAGTTATTTAATTCCATATATATATATATATATATATATATATATATATTTCATGTAAAAATTATATAGTAATTTAATATTAACCTAAACTGAATTGTAAATAATTGAATAAATTATTAATAAATAAGAAAATCATAAGAGTAATAAACTTAAGTTGGAAACAGAAGAGAAAAAGAAAAAGGAAATCATGTGCATATTGAGAGCTCCACCAAAAAACAAGAGGTTAAATAACTAATTACATAACTACATATTATATGTGTTAGGAGGTTTCCCTTTCATGATTTATTTGAGTAATAGATATAATCAAAGCGTTGTAAATAGTCAGCGATATCAATTCAGGTTTAATAAATAAATGAGGGAAGAGTGGTTAAATTAGGCTAGAAGAAGTATGCTTATGTGTTTTTGTATCTGTTAGAAATGAAAAAGTGAAGATAAAGTGGAAATTCAAAGTTGAAATTCTCTTGGTCAACCAAAACCTGCAGACTCCAAAAAAATAAGAAACCTTGAGTAGAGACATTACAGCCAGCGGAGCATAAATGAATTCGTCGATCTTGAAGTCCAATAATAAGTTAGTCTCTGGTCCTTAATCAACCATCACTCATAGTATTAAAAGGTAACGCAAGATGTGGCACATTTCTATTTCAAAAGTAAGACAAATATTTGGCATATTTCCGTTGTTTTTCCTTCGTTTAACATAAAGAGAGGTCGAGGCCATTGCAATGTCAGAGTATCATGCAAAGAGTTGAATTTGAAACCGAAAGAACATTATTGTAATAACCATAGCTATCAACGGATCGATAACAATAAAATAACTAAAATTGGGCATTAGTAAGAATTGGTAGCAATGTTTTCACATAGCTAAATTGAAATGTTGGGCATAACTTTTTCTAGACAGATATCATTTTCAAATTCGTTTCTTTTGGTGAAATCGAGGAGAACGAATGTGGGATAAAATTATACCATAGTTAAGATTAATCTCAAGAGTGTTGAAATGTTTTTCACCATGTCAGATACCAAATTCGTAATAATGTCAAAAACTATGTTGCACAATTTGCAGAAAAAATAAGAAAGAAATTTTAATTGCTAAATATATGTTGCTTGTATCCTATAGGTATGTCTTGTCCACACGAGATTGAAGCAATGACTGTACAGGATTAAAGAAAGCTTGCATTCATTAAAGGCCACCGACAGTTTATAGTTTTCAAGCAACAGAAAAGAAATCCCCACCAAATAGCATGATTTGGGCAATGAAATCTCTTTTCAGATGATTCTCAAGGTGCGTTGTATGCCAGGCATCATGGTAGAATTCAAACTGTTGATAGTTTTTGATGTCGTCTTCGATGTGCCATTTTTCACCAAGGGATTTCAAATTCGGATTCCCTAGAAAACCCTCAGATGTTTCCTGTGAAGATCGACATAATTCTTACGTTATGTCCAAAATGGGGCTTGGAGGAATGCCAAGATCATCGTCTGAAGCGTCCAGGAGATAAGATAGATCAACGCCCGAGTCTGTATCTCGGATTAGGCCTTCATGGTTGCCAGAGCTATCAGTGGCTGCAGAATCATACCCTGAGTTAGGGGAAGGATAAGAAGTGGAACATGTGGCAATTTCTTCCTCGAGGCTTCTCATAACTCTGTTTACAACCTCCTCACTGGGACATAATTCATCTTCTTCGTTGTCTTCTGCTAAAGCTTGATTTAATTGCAGTAGTTGAAGAAATTGGTCCGTTTCTTCTCCCTGAAAGTGTGTCCGCTCATGGACATCTATGGACTCCGACAGATCCTCGAGCTCACGGTTGCATTTCTTGAGCAGCGCCTTTGTCATGATCGAGATAAGGCTCAAAGCTCCGAACACATAATACAACAGTGTTACAAGGACGAGAGGATGATGATAATTTTTCTGCTGCGAAGAGCTGTCTTTACTGATACGATAATAGCGAACAGCAGGATAGACTATATATAGCTTTTTGGACTTTATATTTATATTTATTTATTGGTTCAAATTGTTTGAATAGTATGACTTTAGAGAAGGCTGGCATGGCTCCTCCCGTCTACCATATACACTACATGCAAAATTTCTAAAATGTCTACTTCACGGCAAAGTCATCAATTTCCGCATAGTCCAGTAAACCTCTATGAAGTGATTTATCTCATTTAGGTTAAACTTGCAATAAAGCTCCAAGGGCGTATGTGGTTGTGGCCGGCTTGTCTTGCATCACCTATATCTTGCCAGTTTGACCAACGGTGTAAGTTCTAGAAGATGAGGAATAGTAATTTGTTGGATGCCTTGAAAAGTGTATAATTTCACATTTTTTTTTACATATATAATTTCTTACAAGAAACCGAACAGATAGTCCTTCTAAAAATTATAATAATTTCAATAAGCGTATTTATTTCAATTATGTGGGGTTGTGAATTTTTTGTTTTTATTGTCGGGGTTTAATTAGGAGAGGTATATGCCTTACAGAGTTTTTTTTAGGATTATATGGCTGTTTTGTTTTCTAAATGTATTGCATATTTTAAATTAGTAAGATGTAAAGTTTGATTGTGTGATTGTCAAAATGAATTGCTTATTTTAAAAGGGATTAGAATTCAATTGTCAAAGTGATTTTCCTTCTTCTCATTCTCCTCCGCGTAGCTACGCTCATCCTCATTTTCCTACATTGGCCTGAGTGGAATCGGGAGCAAGCTTGACCTCTGGACACCATGATCCGCAGGGCCATGTAGAGGCCTAACGGCGGTGGAAGGATGGGAGTCGCCTGCTTGAAACTTAGGGTTCATCTTGGCCGCTCCACGCTAATAAACCATTTTTAAGAGAAAGATAATTCTTTATTTATTGAAATATGTATGCATTTTATGTATATATTAATAAATTCTATTTAAAAAGATAACACACCCTAATAAACCATTATTAAGCAAAATATTGATCGAGAGTTTCCTTAAATTCAATATAGGGTCAATAGAAATAAGATATTTTGGTTCCCCAGATGCGGGTGACACATCCAAATCGCGTGAGGGCAGATCCTCCCACGCTTAGTTTTGCATCGCCCTGCAACGCCAGCTCTAACATGATGCAGAAACTCAAATCATAAATCATTTTTACCAGCGCTTTGCCACACCTAACCTCTTTCTACACTTTGTTTCACATGCAGTCACACTTGGATTGTCCCTCACTGCCTCTGCGCTTGTGCCACAGGTCTTCAAAAGGCATTGAAGCTCTTCATTAAGCCATCTCATTGTTGCTCCAACCAGTCTCGAGAGCCATTGATGTTATTCCCCTCGCCATCACACCGCTGCTCCAGCTTGCCTCGTGCACCTTCACTGCCATTGCGCTTCCTACTGTGCGTCCTATGTTGTGATTCCCCTGTTGCGGTCCCTCCTACTGTGTACTCCTCCCCTTATGATTCTCCTTGCTACATGCCCCCTACTGTGAGCCCCCTTATTG
Organism: Pinus albicaulis; assembly: GCA_034641835.2. NCBI lineage: Eukaryota > Viridiplantae > Streptophyta > Pinopsida > Pinales > Pinaceae > Pinus > Pinus albicaulis. Next base: position 253,146,991 of record CM076573.1, read on the forward strand.
TGTGCTTCCTTGCTGAGAACCCCTCCTTCTTTTCTTCTCCATGTTGCGCGACCCCCTTTTGCGCGCCCCGCCGCTACGGGACTCTGCTGTGCACACTCCAGTTGCACATCCCCCTACTCTTGGCCTGGTCTCACTACTGGCTTCCCTCTCTCTGCTCGATATCCTCTCCATGGCCCCACGACAACATCAAAAGCCCATGAGGGGCAGCCATAGAGGAGCGTTCTCGGGGCACTATCACCGCAGCCAAGGCCAGCATTTGGAATCCATTGAAGGTTCCTCTTCAGGAAGCCATGAAAGGCAGGATACTCAAATGCTTAACTGCACCTAGGAAGACGTTGTCTTGACTCTAGATAAGCCTAGGGGCAGAAGAGGCCCCAAAAAATATACCATAGTGCTCTCTAAGTTTCCCACAACTCGGAAAATGGAGCCGCTCCCTGTTCATGAGCCAACGGAGGAGGATACAAACGTTTGTATCATGGATTCGGATGGCGTTTGGACCAAAGTTTTAGATGCGGAGTACTGTGTTCCTCTATCATCCGCGCGGCCCCTCCAAAGCCTCTGCACAAGCCCACAGCTGAGGAGGAAGCCATTTCACATGAATATGGGTGCCTCATCAAGGAGGAGGACCCCGAAACAGAGGAAGATGAACGAACACCATGACCGCTTGGTAGCATGGTTCATTTCTATTTTTTGTCAACTTAGTACATACGTCACATATTTTGTTTTTATCTGTGTCACGGAATATTTTGTAAAACATGATTGTATGACTCTATTAAGGGGTTGGTTTACTTCCATGAGGTAGCCCCAAACCTACTTTATTTTGAAAAATACCAAGCCTTGGATTGGCTAAGCGTCACTTACCATCTCAGCCCAACGCCTATGTAAAGTTTCTTTTATGATCTAACATAGTTTAGCCTAACTTACAAAAAGAAGAAGAAGATATTTTTCTTAATGAAAAGGTTATTGAGGGAAAGACCCTTTGAGAGTTTCATGAATTTTAGAATACATCCTCAGAAGAGAATCAAATGGGATTTACAAGAAATAAAATTGACGAACATTTAACCATTTCTCTTTACAAATTATAGGTAGACAACTAATAAAAATACAAATCAAACATTCCACGGTGAGACATATGGGTTCTATGTCCTTAGAAGTCTAAGCTTTAGGGAATTCGAGGTCACCAAGTTAAGAAACACATTCACCCTTTTAAGTATATATGCCATTTGTGCCTGGTCTTACTTGACGCAGGACCGTCTTTGACCTAAGGCAGTACTTTATAGACTACCTTTATGAATCCATGTGTCTTACGAAGACAACAATCAGTGGAGGGTAGTACGGCAAAGGAAGCGGAGTTGACTTTGAATAGTTGAACCACAAGAGTGTCCATTTCCCAACCATGTAAGAAACGTGACAACATTTAAGAGGAAGGGGGTTTTGGTAATCACTTGGAGGGGTGGCCCAGATGTACCAGAGACAGCGACGTACGTAGTGAACACTTAGCACAAAGTGATAGAGATACCCAAGAAAATAAAGACGAAATGTCTATGAAATGGCTTGTAAAGTAAAAACAGAGGAGACTTTGACATTCTAAATATGCCTCTCTTTCTGGGTGTTCAAATTTTATTTGAACAAGAGCTACTTTCCAATTATGTTCTAGAGACAATGATATACAGAGAATACTCAACAATGGGAATAGAGGATAAATATAGAAATGTGTATGAAATAGTATGTATTGAAAAATAAAAGGAGATTGAAAGCATCTAAATATGTCACTCTTTGAGTAGGTTCAAAATTGCATTGAACGAGGCAAACTACCCAAAATTCCAGTTTTTTGGGATTAGTTAAAATTTGTGTAATTAATAAGAATGTTTGAAGTTTTTCACTTTGGTAGATCATCACGAATGTTGTAAATAGTCTTTGATTCTATGCATAACATTAAGCAGTATCAGATCTAAGTTAAGCTCTAAGTATGATCATTAGTTCGCAAGAATGTTTCGAGGAAGGACTTGAGAGAGGTAGTTTAACAAGATTATTGGAAGGAAACTTGTGGAAAACTGAATCCATGGTAAGACTTGTGACTGCTAGTCAAGTTAAGGGTTACTAGACAAACTGTGTGAATGTTACTGCTAAGAGAAGAAAAAACGAAAAGAGGTGCTAGGAATCAAGCTATGGAGAAGCTAAGAAAGAGGACAAAAGAATTGGAAAGAGGAAGAATTGGGTATATGCTTAAATAGACTTAGAAACAAAGGAAGAGATTGAAAAGGCATGAAATATTGAGGAAGGAGATTCCTCTATGTGTTTTATATATTTTCTAAATGAAAGAGTGAGTGCAAGGGTGAAGTCTTCATTCTAAGATGCTAGTTTGAAGGATATTTCTCTCATTCACTAGATATGGGAGTTCAAAATGTACTTTTGAGTACGCGAATGTTCAAGGTCCCAATTGGGTTTAATTTTCCATAAAAAATATAAAATAAAGTGTTGTACTTTGGTGGGCTATATTGAAAAACAGTATGGTAAACAACTGACATGAGAAGATTGAAGCTAGATGAATATGGTGAGAAAAATTAAGAAGAAATTCCTACCTAGTGCTAGTAGAATCATCAAGAGAATGGTGAAAGCCAAAGGCACATTTTCTTTGACAACAATAAAATGGATCTCTTCTTAAGATATTTAACAAGGAATTTAGATCTCTTAACATATAATGATAGCATTGATCACATGTACCATAATTTTGCCACAACCCTCTCCACTACCATCAACAAATTCTCTACCAATATATCATATAAAAAGAACAATAAAACTTCCAACCCTTGTGGTATGATAAGGATTATAAGCTTGCCAATAAAGGGATTCGAGATGCCACTAACAAAATTGTTAAGCTTGATAAAGTAAGTGTGTACAAAGCTCTTATAAAAAAACATGAAAAATTCTATATAAATAAGAGACAAGGGTGCCTCCTTCAGGTCTCTAAAACTAACCCTAGAAAGTTTTGGAGGAATATTATTTTCCATAAAAAAAGAAGAAGAGAATTTGATTGGGATATATATCTTAAGAATATTTATGACTCCCATCATCACTGGAAACATCATAGGCACTCCCATAGACAAAGATATATTTTCTTTGGAAGACATGGAATTTTGGATTAAAAGGCTAGCTAATGGGAAAGCTAAGGATATTGAAGGTTACCAAGATGAAATTTTCAAAATGGGATGGTCTATCCTCATCCCTCATATACACAAACTCCTCAATTTATAACTCAGCATACTCCCTATTTATAATTTACTATACTCCTCAATTTATAACTTACAACCTCAATATTAAGGTAAATACTCCCTAACCTATTCTCTTGATTGAAGCTAGTCTCTCTCCCATTGAGACTATGGTTATGTTTAGGTATACGATATACAAGAAGAAGTTGTAGGACATCAAAGCTAAGAGGATCCCCAAGATTGCTTCTATCTCTAATCAAAACCCCCACCTTTGGTTAAGGGAGGCTCATATACCATAAATGAGGAGATCATCCTGGAGAATAAGGATAATATTAAAAAAAAAAAAAAAAAAAAAAAACTAGGATGTTATAAGGAGGTGATCAACCCCTCTTGCTAACCAGAATTATCTTTTTGTCTTGACTAGTACTAAGAAGAAAATGAAGATTGCAAAGATTAGAACTAATTCTCACGAGCATCTAAGTAAATCAAGAATTGGTCTATGCTCAGAGCTAAAAGTTTAGACAAAAATCATTTTTTAATTTATATTCTTTTTAATTATTTAATTTCATATATATATATATATATATATATATATATATATATATATATATATATATATATTTCATGTAAAAATTATATTGTAATTTAATATTAACCTAAACTAAATTGTAAATAATTGAATAATATATTAATAAATAAGAAAATCATAAAAGTAATAAATTTAAGTTGGAAACAAAAGAGAAAGAGAAAAATGAAATCATGCTCCTCCAACCCGACCCCCCCCCCCAAAAAGGGTTAAATAACTAATTACATAACTACATATTATATGTGTTAGGAGGTTTCCCTTTCATGATTTATTTGAGTAATAGTTATAATCAAAGCGTTGTAAATAGTCAGCGATATCAATGCAGGTTTAATAAATAAATGAGGGAAGAGTGGTTAAATCAGGCTAGAAGAAGTATGCTTATGTGTTTCTGTATCTGTTAGAAATGAAAAAGTGAAGATAAGTGGCAATTCAAAGTTAAAATGCTCTTGGTCAACCAAAACCTGCAGACTCTCAAAAAATAAGAAACCTCGAGTAGAGACATTACGGCCAGCGGAGCATAAATGAATTCATTCTTGAAGTCCAATAATAAGTTAGTCTCTGGTCCTTAATCGACCATCACTCATAGTATTACAAGGTAACGCAAGATGTGGCGCATTTCTATTTCAAAAGTAAGACAAATATTTGGCATCTTTCCGCTGTTTTTCCTTTGTTTAACATAAAGAGAGGTCGAGGCCATTGCAATGTCACAGTATCGTGCAAAGAGTTGAATTTGAAACCGAAAGAACATTATTGTAATAACCAGAGCTATCAGCGGATCGATGGCAATAAAATAACTGAAATTGGGCATTAGTAAGAAGTGGTAGCAAATTTTTCACACAGCTAAATTGAAATGTTGGGCATAACTTTTTCTGGACAGATATCATTTTCAAATTCGTTTCTTTTGGTGAAATCGAGGAGAACGAATTTGGGATAAAATTATACCATAGTTAAGATTAATCTCGAGAGTGTTGAAATTTTGTTCACCATGTCAGATACCAAATTTGTAAGAATGTCAAAAACTGTGTTGCACAATTTGCAGAAAAAATAAGAAAGAAATTTTAATTGCTAAATATATGTTGCTTGTATCCTACAGGTATGTCTAGTCCGAACGAGATTGAAGCACTGACTGTACAGAATTAAAGAAAGCTTGCATTCATTACAGGCCACCGGCAGTTTATAGTTTTCAAGCAACAGAAAAGAAATCCCCACCAAATAGCATGATTTGGGCGATGGAATCTCTTTTCAGATGATCCTCAAGGTGCGTTGCATCCCAGGCATCATGGTAGAATTCAAACTGTTGATAGTTTTCGATGTCGTCTTCGATGTGCCAGTTTTCACCAAGGGATTTCAGATTCGGATTCCCTGGCAAACCCTCGGATGTTTCCTGTGAAGATCGACAGAATTCTTCTGTTATGTCCAAAACGGGGCTTGGAGGAATGCCAAGATCATCGTCTGAAGCCTCCAGGAGATAAGATAGATCAACGCCCGAGTCTGTATCTCGGGTTAGGCCTTCGTGGTTGCCAGAGCTATCAGTGGCTGCAGAATCATACCCCGAGTTAGGGGAAGGATAAGAAGTGGAACATGTGGCAATTTCTTCCTCGAGGCTTCTCATGACTCTGTTTACAACCTCCTCACTGGGACAGAATTCATCTTCCTCGTTGTCTTCTGCTAAAGCTTGATTTAATTGCAGTAGTTGAAGAAACTGGTCCGTTTCTTCTCCCTGAAAGCGTTTCCGCTCATGGACGTCTATGGACTCCGGCAGAGCCTCGATCTCACGGTTGCGTTTCCTGAGCAGCGCCTTTGTCATGATCGAGATAAGGCTCAAAGATCCGAACACAGAACACAACGGTGTTGCAAGGACGAGAGGATAATGATAGTTTTTCTGCTGCGAAGAGCTGTCATTACTGATACGATAGTAGCGAACAGCAGGATAGACTATATATAGTTTTTTGGATTTTATATTTATATTTATTTATTGGTTCAAATTGTGTGAATAGTATGACTTTGGAGACGGCTGGCATGGCTCCTCCCGTCTACCATATACGCTACATACAAAATTTCTAAAACGGCTGCTTCACGGCAAAGCCGTCAATTTGCGCATATTCCAGTAAACCTCTGTGAAGTGATTTATCCCGTTTAGGTTAAACTTGCAATAAAGCTCCAGGGGCGTATGTGGTTGTGGCCGGCTTGTCGTGCATCACCTATATCTTGCCAGCTTGACCAACGGTTTAAGTTCTAGAAGATGTGGAATGGTCATTTGTTGGATGCCTTGAAAAGTCATGTATAATTTCACATTTTATTTTTACATATATAATTTCTTACAAGAAACCGAACAGATAGTCCTTTTAAAACTTATAATAATTTCAATAATCGTATTTATTTCAATTATGTGAGGTTGTGAATTTTTTGTTTGTATTGATGCCTTGCAGAGTTTTTTTTGGATTATATGGCTGTTTTGTTTTCTAAATGTATTGTATATTTTAAATTAGTAAGATGTAAAGTTTGATTGTGAAAGCAAATTTGATTGTGAAAGTGATTTGCTTATTTTAAAAGGGATTAGAATTCAATTGTTTGTGATTTGATTGTGGGTATTGTTATTAAATTTCAGGGATGTACTCTCAGAATTTTAATAAGCATAAATGATCATATATTTTTACTTAGATGCTCATTTTTAACTAACAAAAAAAACAAAAACTGTTTGATTTTTATTAACCTGTAGCATTTGCCCCTAATCCATTCATAATAGTTTGGATATTATAAAAGAGATTTCATCATGAAACACAACTCGATCTCTTATTGAGGATATAAAGACAAACTTAACATGAACGTTTGTCTTTGTCTCCCTGCATTCTGGTCTTATGGAAGGGACGAAATTGGAAGACATTTCTAATAGATTCAGATCAAACTTGGATGCAGAAATATTGCAGGCTTCAGTTTGTAAACGGCATGGCTCTCATTTAGTTTTAACTTTTTTATAAATTTTAAAACACAAATCATATTCATTTTAGGTTTTTATTTTTTTTTATGAATTTTAAAGGGAATTGTTTATGGAGAAGGAGGAATTGTTTGGATTGTCAAAAGTGACTGAAATCTAGGCAAAAAATAAAATAAAAAATCTTGTAGTAGCAGTGTTTGAATCATATTTTTGATAGTAAAAATAGATTAGTACCATCAAAAATCTCTTAAACACTCAAAATATTGAAATTTAATAACTATAATTTAAATTTATAAAAATCTCTATCAAATTTTCTTAAAATCTTTTGATAATTTCCATAATTTTCAAAACAAAAACACAGCATTTTAATATTGTGAATTGTGCCCAGGGCTACAAGTTCCATCCATATGAATGGAAAAATTATATTTTAGTGCGTAGTCTAAAAAGGCTGCATTTTCACCCAGAATCCGGTAATAATTTTCAGAAAATCCGGTGAAGATTTGCCCATAATCTTATTTACATTTGTTAAACTTCAGTATTTTGAGTACCCTAAGAGTTTTTGATAGTGCTGAATCCATTTCCAGCATCAAAAATGGATTCCAAACACTTCAAGCAACTGATTTTGTGAGTTTTAGTTAACTGAATTCCAACGATTTCTATTTCACGGGCTCAATAGACAACTCCATATTTTATTTTAGAGGTTTCTTTTAATAGAAATAATATCAATGACATCAACCAATAGATATCCCTAAAATCATTTTCGCGTGAAGTCGTTTGAACTCGATGTGCACCTTTCAACTTTTGATTTGTGTGGTTCCCGACAAGTCACCTTAGATGTTTCCATATGGAAAGATCATGTGAATGACTGGAAGCGTAGTTGTCGCCCATACTTTTCAAGTTCATTTACGAAAATGGGCAATCCATATTTGTTCACCATTTTTTTCCACGAATTTGCCTATCCATTCCTGCTTTTCAAATGCGGAGCCCACGTTCTCCATTCTGAATGGTCCGATATCTAGTGTGCCACATTTACTTTGAAATAAAATAATTCAATGAATAAAGTATCGTGCCAATGGTCCGATATCTAGTGTGCCACATTTACTTTGAAATAAAATAATTCAATGAATAAAGTATCGTGCCATTGCTTCGCTAGATAAAAAGAAAAAAAAAATTCTGACAGTCTTCAAAATAATTCAATGAACAAAGTATTCAGTCACTTGGAAGGGCAAAGTGCCATTAGTTCGCTGGACAAAAAGAAAAATAAATTCTGACACACCTCCATCCTTTATGACGTAATATCTTGCGTGCCAAATCATCTCCTCTCGGCCACTTACTTTGAATGAAGAGTGCAAAGTTCAGTAACGCCGAAAGCATAAAAGAAAAAGGCGGATTCAACTTTCCTTAAAGCGCAATAACATGAATTTTCGTTTTCTTTATAGTATCCTATTTTTCTTTTTAGTCCCTGCCCAAATGGCTGGCAGGGACTCTTGTAATCGATTTGCGTTAAAATCTAAGCCGGTTGATTAGTTTTACATGAAAATGAAAATCTGAACTTAAATTTTTTACAAAATTTTTATAATATATATCTTTTTGTTCTGGACATATTTTTAGTTGGCCAATAAAAGCTTTTAACATCTTATTTGGCCCTTTTTTGAGGCCCAAAGAGGCATATCATAGGGAAAACATATGATTAAAACTCATTCGTTAGACTTTTTTTTCATGGTGAACTAATGTTAGCTAACATTAATTGCTAGCCTCCGCTCGATGTGTTGCCACGATACTTCCTTCATCAAGGGCCACGAGTTGTCACCCCTTTCTTCGATGTGTTGCCACGATCCTTCCTTCATCGAGGGCCACGAATGTTGCCACGCTCTTTCTGCGAGTGTCGCCACGATTTTGAACCTTCTGGTACATGTTTGTACACGCATTCAACGTTGTTCGACTGTTTAACTATTGTGTTGTTCGGCTGGAGCTGGATGTTCTTGTTGTCAAAGAATGTTGAAGGTCAAGCCCATCGCAGAAAGGTCAAGCACATCGCGCGCAGAGGATGTCAAGGAACATTATGACAATAGTTCCTAAGTAAGGCAGTGTCGACGATCCAACTAACGCTTTCCAACAGTAGGTTTTACACAGCACACGTCATTAAATTATTTGCATAAAATAGGACGGGATTAGTGTAGTGAGCATATTTTATTGATTTCGGTGTGTCTTAAGTTTATTTGTAGAATATAGGATGGGATTAGTGTAGTGAGCATCTTTTATTGATTTCAGTGTGTCTTAAGTTTTGGGTTTAAGTGCAGTATTCTTGAGGTTGAGGGAGAAGATGATAGAGAATTATTGGAAACAATGTTGGGGGTTGATAATTCACCCTCTGGTCGCCCTATTCTTGGACTGCGTTGCTGCCTTCATGGTGGTCCCTCCTCTCACAGACATTACAATGTCTACTCTCTGCCCCGGCCTTGAAGAATGCAGCCAAGCTATCTACCTCACTAGACTATAGCATATGGCGAGCTTAATTTCATTCTCCTATAGCAACACTTTACGTGTTGTGTATCATTTTTTTGTACAATATAAGTCACTTGAATCACTTTACAAACAAGGGTTGACCATGGAATAAGAATTTACAATTTGATCATGGGTTTTTGAATTTTTCTATGGTGTTATGACAATGGTTTAGTTCTTTGTATAGTGTAACTCACTCGAATCACTGTACAAGTGTTGACCATGTAATAAGAATTTACAGTTTGATCATGGGTTTTTGAATTTTTCTATGGTGTTATGACAATGGTTTAGTTATTTAGAATTTTTGTTGTTGATTGCTTTGGATTTATGACCTTTTCCCATACTAATGGAGATATTTATTTTTGTAATTTTAAAATTTATTATATTTAAATTGATAACCTTGTTTTATTTCAGAATAAGGCTTTTAAATTTATTTTTTTTAAATTATAAAATATAATTTAATAATATGAAAATATCTTCTCTATCAAATCCCTGAAAGAAAAGTGTCCAAATGGTGTTTGGAAACTTATGCAATGTTTCTACTCCACTCCTGTTCTTAATTCTCAACTTTATATATATTAAATGAACTAATCAATTAAATGGCAACCATTTAATTTATGTGTTGCGGTAGTAATGATTATAATAATTATGATATTTGAACTGGGTGTTTGCATTCATTGCATGATTAAAATTTTGGAAATGTGTACTTTTGCTATGTAGCTGGTGTTATGGTTGTCGGACTATTGTGCCACCTGATAGATAGTTAATGAGACTTTTAAACATTCTAGTTTGATTATTCCACTAAAAAAAAATTTGGCATGTAATATATCTTTGGCATTGGAATAATGCTCGCGGTGTTATCTCCCTGTAATTCTAGCAGATTGGCAAGACTAAAACTGCAGGGGCAACATGTGAACCACTTTGGGATTCTAGGATCTAGCCTTCCTGAATCCGGAGAGGGATCTCTCTATAAAGTGCAAAGATTGATGATCTTTAAGGCTTGAAATATGATATTAGGCTAGTTATGAGGAACAAGGTTTTGTTTGTTTTGGTTGGGCTAAGATAAATGAAGATGAAGGGTGAAGGTGCATGAAAGTGAAAGATTTATTTAACTAAAAAGATAGGCAAGAAACAGCTTCAATCATTGGGCTATGGAGTCATAGTAGGATTTAATTGAAACAACAAGGTTTAAGAGTGGTCCATGGGGCAAGTCATCTATGTCAAAGGATCTCTTTAAAGTTGATATTATGGAATGGAATGAAACAATAAGAAGGGGAATCAAACAAATGAAGAACAAAGAGCAGCCTAAGATCAAGTAAGTACTTTGAAACTATCCTGCTTTCAGCATACACTTAAGAAAGACATAAAAGTTATCTAAGACCAGGTAAGAACTTTGAAACTAGCGTGCTTTCGATGTAATTTCAATAGAAAACATTTAAAACACAAATAGAATAGCTTAAGATCAAGTAAGAAATTTGAACCTATCTTGCTTTCAGCATATTCAAAGGGAAACTTTTCAAAGTAACTGTTGGAGAGGAAAATTAGAGGACAGGGCTAACCATAGACTTCCCTAGTTCATTCTTTAATTAGTAAACTTATCAAGACAACACTTAAGATAAACAAAGAATAGTCTAAGATCAGGTAAGGACTTTGAACCTGGCCTGCTTTCAACATACTCTTAGGGAAACTTTCAGACAACCTTTGGAGATAAAACTAGAGGATAGGGCTAACCATAGACTTCCGTAGTTCAACTTTACTTAGCAGACACTAAAAATAACATTCAAGAACAATGTTTAAAATCTAGACAGTAAGAGAAGGGAACACCAACATCTTGACTGGTTGAATTGTATTAAATCATTCTTAAACAACACAATTGGAAGAAAACATGTAGATAAAGCTTATCAATAAGAGCAGGGTACCTTTGACAGTAAATCCTAACTCTATAATTGCTGTTCTTTATCAGAGAAGATGGAAAAAATGGAAAGATAAATAAAATGACAAGTTACAATAAGAAAAACATCACCATTGACATAGACCAGGATCCCATAAATCAGCTTGTATTTGATGCTTCAAACCAGTTACAATCTTCAAGTCCAATGGGTCTCTAGAGCTTCAAACTTCTCATCTCAACTTAGGTATCTTTAATTACAAACAGAGCTTACAGCAGCTTCAGAAAACTATTTACATACACCAGATATTCAGAGACCAACCTTTGTCTCATCTTCTACAGGGGTATTTATAGAAGAAATGAGGAGGTGGGATGTAAAATAAGATCTTTAGGCTCAATAAATACAAATAAATGCTTCTCAGCCTTTGAGGGGCTCAATGGAGAAGCTTTCTGATATTTCCTCTGTATTAATTGATTTTCATTAAGTATTTTAGCCGCTTAGTAGAGTTTGTTGACTTTAAAATTCTTTAGGCAGAGTTTGTAATAACTTCGGTTGCTTTAAACAAAATATCCCTGACTGAGGCAATAACTTTGCATTCTTTTGATTTATTGAAAGAGGTAGGTGGCACTATGGTGGCTGGAGAGGATTCAATTCGCCTCTGATGTGGCAGTGGAGGCTTTTCGGACTGTTAAGTTTCTTTTTTATATCCTAAAACACCTTTAATTTGCTTTGATCTGTGTTTTAGGTTTGACTAGGCTTTATAGAGTCTTCAGGTCTTTATGTTGTCTTTAACTACGTGAATTAGGCCCTTGATAGTCGAATTTACGCCTTAATCCCTTAAAATGGTGTTTAAAATCTTTAAACACTGATTTTTGCTTTGATTTTATCCTGTCAAACTCATACTTTCTGTCTATGGTGTTTGCCGTGTTTTGTTGCTGCGCAGGCACTATAGAGGGTTTTATAATGTCACCAATGTTCATGAGGCACCGGTAAATCACGATGTGAAACCCTGCAGAATGATTCTCCTTATGAATAATGGTTCGAGGGATTGTCATCCCCGACCCTTTGTTTCATTTTAAAACAATGAGAAACCTTTAAAAACCTGCACAAACAAGCGAAAATTATAAAACCCTGCGTGGATGGGTTAAAATTGCTTCAGAGGTTTAGGTTAGAGCGAGGCCATTGAATGAATAGAACCAACGGTCAAGATTGCTTGTCGGGGTCAAAAGGAGAGGCGGTTGGACAAATGGTGGTTGGATTAAGTCTGAGCCGTTGGATAAGTTTGATCAACAGTCAAGATTAATCGGGTTTTTATAATTGAGAGGGGGTGACTTTATAATGAAATGGAGGAATTTACAAAGGAAATGGGGAAAAACCTTTATCGGCAGCGAAAAAGGCTTAAATGATATTTTGGATGCGCAGATAGATGAGAGCCGTTGGATTAGATTAATGAACAGAGATCAACGGTGGAGGTTTATCATAAGAAAATGTAATGTGATGGGGAAAAGTGGTTTTGGCTGAAGAAACCACTGGTGTCGCACTGCTCTTAATTGGTTTCCAAAATCTCCATAAAAAACGTGATATGCCTCTCCGCCCGCCATGTGTCATCAGGAAAACCACTTTTTTCACATTATTTTTAGGCGTTAAACCTTTGGTGCAGAAAAAATTTGAAACAGAATGCCAACCGTTGGATGGATGGGCGCAGATCCAACGGTGCAAATCACATGCGATGGAGGGTAAGATGCGAGGGCGGAAAAGGCGGTTAGGGTCAAAGGCAGATTAGATCTGGACCGTCGATCATAGGAATGAACGGTCAGGATTTGTCGATGGGGGAGGAAGGTCCCAATGGAGATGCGCCTATCAGGTTTAATCTAGACCATTGGATGAAAGGAATGAACGGTCCAGATTTAATCTTGGGGTATTGAAAGTAATATGAGACGGGGGTTCGGGCAGAGGTTGGGTAAATGTGGACCGTTGACCTGCAGAGATCAACAGCGGAGATTCACCGAAGGAAATATATTGACAAGGCTTTGTAAAATAATAAGGGAAGTCAGGTTAGATATGGACCATTGGATCTATGAAATGGACGGCCCAGATTCGATCGCAAGGTCACGAATCGATAGAGGTAAAAATAAAGGCATGATGAAAAGCACCAATGCGATTTAATGTGGTTCGTTAGATCTAGGAGAGATCAATGGTGGTTATTTAATCGGCAGGTGAAATGGTTAGGGCTACGAGCGAAGCGTGATTAAATCTGGGTTGTCGATTCTTGTGGATTCAACGGTCCAGATTAATTTGCAGGAGCGCATCGGCGGAGGGGAAAAAAAAGGGTGAAACAAAAAGTTGCGATGCGATTAGGTAACGACCATCGGATTAAAGGATGATCGACGGTCCTGATTGAATTGGAGATCGCACAATCGGGGAAAACCAAGGGATGGCACTCCAGGCTTTGCACGATGCGATTAAGCGCGAGCCGTTGATCTAGAAACTAGATCGACGGTGGAGATCAAGTTATGAAGGCAAAAAAGGGGAAACGGCGGGTGCAGAGGAAGCAATATGGACCGTCGGATCTGGGGGTAGTAAAGAGGATCAACGATTGATATCTGCCGAAAAAATGAATTGTCAGAATTAATGAAAATTCGGGTTTTTATGAAATATGAAGGGGTTTTTATGAAATATGAAGGGGAAAAAAGATTTTGGAAAGGATTTTTAATGTTTTTAGTGCCCGGTTGTTGGGTTATGTGAAGAAGGCAAAGGGATCGGGGGTTAAAAGAAACAAGGCTAATCGCAATCGAAGAAAAGGAAGGAACCAACAAAGGGTATAATGTTTATTTGTGATGTGATTGGCAGACAATCGTTTGATCGGTTTAGATCAATGGTCGATATTTTCCTAAACAAAAAATTGTCGGGTTTAGACAAAAAGTCGGGTTTTATGAATTTCAAAGGAGAAAAAAGCTTTTTGGATAAGTCTTAAGGACTTTTAGCACCCAGTTGTAGGGCTTATGGTCCTATGAGAGGTGGGTGTTAAAGAAGTTAAGCCCTCGGGGGCTAAAATTCTGTATAATGAAATATAAGTGTTTTTAGGCTAAAAACAGAGTTTTTAAGCCAATTGGAGGGTTCCGATAGGGGAATGAAGGATTTTTAAACCAAATGGTAGGAGACCAAATGGTTTTAAAAGGGTCTTGAAGTAATTTTGAAGGTTAAAATGAAGGAAAATGGAGGATTTTTATGAGGAAAAGGGGATGAAAAATGGAAGTCAATTATGAGTGAAAGATGGGTAAAACAAAGGGAAAAAATGGGTTTTTCAAGCAATATTTCTCTTTGGTAAACAACATATTTTTCAGTGTTAAGAGGGAAACAACAGTGAAGGTTTTCTGAAGGAAAAAGAGACATCACTAAGACTTCAAGAACTCACAATTTGAAAAATGAAATTGTTTCTTGAAGGCTAAAAAGATCTAGCCACCATTTGATATGACAAATTTTTACAGGTGGCTAATAGGCGGCACCCATCATGGGGGTTATCTCAGATAAATAGGAAAGGAAAGCACTACTTATGGTTCCCATGACTGTCACAATTATTCCCATAGGTAAGCTATGATACAGGAGATTTTGAAATCTGTTCATAGTTAGTTACCTATTGCTGAAAAAAATTGTCTTGAACATAAATAATTTGTAGGTGTCTTGGCTTACAATAGGGAAAAGGCATATGTATATGCATATATTGTGTTGAGAACAATTACTGCATCAGTCACTGACATTCACTTCCTTGCCCTAGCATATGCGGTACTTCATATTTTTCAGTTATTGATTGTAGATTTTTATGTTTATCATTATCAATGGCTACACTAATATGATGGTTCTTTTCTCTTTGATGGAATTTGTATTGAGGAACATGCCCTGAGGAAGGGTTGCACCACATAAGATGTTTCTTTTGGCTTAGCTATCAAGTTTGAGGAGTGAAATTATACCAAATTTTCCCAGGGTTTTCACTCAGTCACCTTTTTTGAAACACTCCATTCGAGTGGGGCAGACCGCAATGAGAATCTGTAAGATTTTGAGATACAAAGATCTAGATTTGAGAAACAATGAACAAACTTGCAAGAGAAGGAAGGAGCGAGCAAGAATAGAGAAAAGAATGAAATTGATTCTTCAATATTAGTTTTGGAATAAATACATAAACGCAACTAAGTTAAGCTTAATTGTACATGCAATAACTATGAATAGTTAAATCTAACTGAAGCTAAGTGTGCTTTATGTTATGCTAATGTGCACATGCACCACATGCAAGCAGTAAGTTAACTTAACTAATCAAGTGCACATCACATGCAAGCATTAAGTTAACTAAAGCTAATCTAGGTGCATGTACACCCAACACAGCTAGTCTAGGTGCATGTACACCAACACCCCCCCTTAAGCATAACTTAGGTGAGTGTGATGAAAAATGAATGAGTCCCAGCAACATGGCCATTTTAGGTACCCATATACAATGCATAAAAAGGAGGAAAGAGGGAAAACCTAGTGGGAAGAAAACCCCACCTCAAAATATAATGCAAAAGTAGAGAAAAGACAACTGCTAGGTAGTCGTGTCCTTCACCCCGAGACGATCTCGAAGGAATCGAAACTTCTGCTCAGTGAAAGTCTTGGTGAAGATATCAGCAGTCTGCTCGGAACTAGGACAATACTGAAAATCGATGATCCCATCATGAATGAGTTCTCTAATGAAGTGCATATGGATCTTGATGTGTTTGGTCCGATGCCAATACACTGGATCTCTGAAAAAATTTAGCGTACTTTGATTATCGCACCAGATGACAGTTGAATGATGGAAACTGATCCCAAACTCAAATAGGAAATGTTGTAGCCAAATTGCCTAAATAGTGGCATTAGTTGCTCCTCTATACTTGGCCTCTGCTGATGATAAGGCAATGGTAGCCTGCTTCTTGCTTGACTAACAAATTGAGCCAGATCCCAAACTAAGTACATAACCGGAGGTGGACTTGCGATCAATGGTGTCGCCAGCCCAGTCTAAATCTGTGAACCCAATGACATTCAAAGAAAAATTGGATGCATAATGAATCCCATAGGTGATTG
This sequence comes from Pinus albicaulis, assembly GCA_034641835.2. Taxonomy (NCBI): domain Eukaryota; kingdom Viridiplantae; phylum Streptophyta; class Pinopsida; order Pinales; family Pinaceae; genus Pinus; species Pinus albicaulis. Next base: position 253,163,203 of record CM076573.1, read on the forward strand.
TCCCCTGGACTTATCAAAGGATGCGCTTTGCAGCGTTCCAGTGTAACTAATGTGGCTCCTGCATGTATCTGGAAACTTCTCCTACGACATAGGAGAGATCATGACGGGAGTGACTGAGATAAAGAATAATTCCCACAAGCTGACGGTACAATGTGCAATCAGCCAATTGTGTGTCTTTGCCATTCTCAAGCTTTACCCCTGATAAGAAAGGTGTGGTTGTTGGCTTGCAGTCACTCATGTGAAATCGTGCCAAAATGTCTCTAGCATACTTTGGTTGAGAAATGGTAATCCCAGAATCACTCTGATTGCTCTCTAGTCCAAGGAAGAAATTTAGTAAGCCCATGCTTGTCATAGAAAATTGGTTATGCAATGCAGTTTTAATCTTAGTAATGACATAAGCTGAACTACCTGTTATCAAAAAATCATCTACGTAGAGTACTATGACCAACAAGGAGTCATTTTTCTTCAAAAAATAAACATTGGAATTAGATTTGCAGCGTACCAAATTTTGAGATAACAAATAAGAATCCATCTTTGCATACCATGCTCTAGGTGCCTGCTTGAGGCCATAGAAAGAATTCTTTAGTTTGCATACCAGAGATGAATTGTGCATGTATCCCGGTGGCTGCTCCATGTAGATTTCCTCCTTTAGATCACCATGAATAAAGACATTCTTCACATCCATATGGTGCACCTCCCATCCTCTTTTTGCCGCAATGGAGAGAGCTAGCGGAATGGAATCCATTTTGGCCACTAGAGCAAAAGTCTCATCATAGTCAACACCATGTATTTGTTGAAAACCTTTTGCTACCAATTGTGCCTTATATCAACTAACATGGCCATTTGATGCTTTCTTGGTCCAATAAACCCACTTGCACCTCACAAGTTTGCGATTAGAAGGTAGCGGAACCAAATCCCAAGTCTGGTTCTCAATGAGAGATTTATATTCCTCATCCATTGCGGCTTCGCATTCAGGATGCCCACTTGCTTATGCATAAGTTTTTGGATCAGATCCATGCATCATATAAGCATGCATGGGCATGGATGGCTCCATAGCTAAGAGTGCTTGTGGATCTTCCTCAAAAGGAGGGATAGAGGCGGGATCATCAAGGATATCACTCATGTTGCGCCATTTTTGTGTTGAAGGTGGTTGAGAATATTTCGAACTACATGCAGAAGTATGATCTCGATGTTCAACAACTGGTTGTCCAATAGGCGTCATAGGAAAAGACTCATCTTCATCAGAATTCTGATCTGAAGTTTCATCTACATACTCATCAATGAGTGGTGATGAAAACTTGGTAACAAGTTCATCTGCTAGTGCATGCAAAATATCTTCGTCAAACCTTACACTCCTTTCAATAAAGAGTACTTCAGTGTAGAAATCAAGCATTCTGTACCCTTTGACTTCATTAGAATATCTAAAAAACATGCATGCTTTACTTTGAGGCTCCAAAGCCTTTCTCTTCTACGTAGGAATGCGGACCCATGATCGAGATCCAAAAATGCGGAAATAACTAACTTTAGGTTGCATGCCAGTCGAAGCCTCAAAAGGTGTTTTTCCATTAACAGATTTATGAGGAGCTCTGTTCTGGATGTATGAGGCACAATCTATAGCTTTAGCCCATAAATTCGACGGAAGAGATCTTGCATGCTGTTAGCTCCCTGCAATTAGTAAGATTGGCAAAGTCCAACTGCAGGGAGAAACACTATTTCAACCACTTTGGGATTCTAGGATCTATCCCTCCTGAATCCGGAGAGGGATCTCTCCAATAAGTGCAAAGATGGATTTATCTTTAAAAGCTTTTGGGTAATGATATTAGGCTAGTTATGAAGTCTGAGGTTTTTTTTTTTTGTTTTGGATGGTTGAGCATGATTATTATTTGAGTGGAAAGTTCTAAATGGAAAGAGTTTCAAAGGTATGAAGTTGCAAGCAATCAGAACAAGTTTTAGTTGGAAGATAGATATAGCGCTGGTTTTTAGTCCATTGGGCTATGGAGTCATAATAGGGTTTAATTGAAATGACAAGGTTCAAGAGTGGTCCATGGGGCAAGTCATCTATGTCTAAGGATCTCTTTAAAGTTGATTTTATGGAATGAAATGATACAATAAGAAGGGGAATTAAAAAAATGAAGAACAAAGAGCAACCTAAGATCAGGTAAGTACTTTGAAACTATCCTGCTTTTGGCATACACTTAAGAAATACATAAAAGTAATCTAAGATCTGGTAAGTACTTTGAAACTAGCCAGATTTTGATGCACTTTCAATAGAAAAACATTTTAAACATAGAGGGAAACAAAAATGATAACGAAGAATAGTCTAAGATCAGGTAAGGACTTTTAACCTAGCCTGCTTTTAACACACTCTTAGGGAAACTTTCAGACAGTCTTTGGGGATAAAACTAAAGGACAAGGCTCACCATAACTTCCTTAGTTCATCTCTACTTAACATAAACTAAAAATAACATTCAGGAACAACATTTAGCCTAGACAGAAGGACGAGGGAACGCCAGCATTCCTAACTGCTCAAACTGAATTAAATCATTCCTAAACAACACGATTTGGAAGAAAACATATAGATAAAGCTTATCAGTCAGAGAAGGGTACTGATATATAGTAAATCCTAACTCTATGCTTGCTTTTCCTAATAAGATAATATGGAAAAAGTGAAAAAAGAAATAAAATAAAGATTTACAATAAGAAAATCATCACTGTTGACATAGACCAGGATCCCATAAATCAGCTTCTATTGATCCTTCAAACCAGTTACAGCTTTAAGTCCAATGTTTCAGTTTAGAAATCATCTTCACTTCTCAGCCTAACTTATTTAATCACAAGCAGAGCTTCAAGAGCCCGTGAACACTATTTACAAGTAGAAGTTTCAAGCTCAAGTATATTTCAAAGTTTTGCAACCAACATTTTCTCATCTTCTACAGGAGTATTTATAGAAGAAATGAGGAGGTGGGATGAAATAAAAGATCTCTTGGGTCAATTAATACAGAATTTAATACTTCTCGGCCTTTGATGGGCTTGATGGAGAAGTTTACAGATGTGTGTTCTATATTAATTGTTTTACATTTAAGAATTAAGATCGGTGAGAGCTTTTGTTGACTTTAAGGCTCTGATTCATGTTGTAATAACTCTACTGATATTTGCACTAAGTTCCTTTGGCATAATTAACTATTCGGCTGCGTTGAGGCAAATATCTGATTTTCTGATCATAACTTGGCCTCTGTTTGAATGCTTGAGGCTATAGGTGGCATTGGGTAGTTGAGAGGAATCAATTAGCCTCTGATGTGGCAGTGGAGGCTCTTTCTGACTGATAAATCTCTGATTTGTTTTTAATTTTGTTTTAATTTGGAGGATTAGGCTTTTGATTTTTGATCTTAGCCGTAATCCTCCAAAACTGTGAAAACAGTCTTCAATCCTTCATTTATGGCTTGTTTAATCTTCAACACTGATACTCTTTAGCTTTGATTTAATTGTTTATGTCTTGTTGATGTGCAGGGCCTCAAAGGACTCATATGGCATCAATGCTCATGAAGCATTGATGAAACGTGAATTTTGAACCCTGTGGATGGCTTCTCTTCTATGAACAAAGGTGCGGGGATCGTCATCCTTGTCCTTTGGTTTTCCTTTGATATAATGGAAAAACCATTAAAACCTGCTAAATACAAAAACAATTAAGAAATCCTGCATTATTGCATAAAACTGCTTCAGAGGTTGTGGGGAGGAGCGTGGCCGTTGGATGGAAGCATCTAACGGTGGAAATCATGCGTAGAAGTCAAAAGGAGAGTGGTTGATGAAATGGTGCTGAGGATTAAGTCTGAGCCGTTGATCTTGCAGAGATCAACGATCGAAATAAGTCGAGAGGAAATAAAGCGAAGGGGCACTTTATAGAGAAATGGCGGAAATATAAAGAAATAAGGTTAAAAACCTTTGTCAGAGGAAATCTGTTAAGAATTGGAATTGGTGTTTCGGGATGATCGTGGGCTGTCGGATAAGACCAGGCCACGAGATCAACAACAGAGACTGCACGTTAAAAACCCTTTGAAAGAAACGAAGGGCGATAGCGTAAGGCCAGATTAGATCTGAGCCGTTGATCTGAAAGATCGATGGCAGGAAGCATGCACGATAGAATACAATAGAAAACGAGGAAAGTGGTTTCGGGAGGTAAAACCACAGGTTTCGCATGGAGGAAAGGTGGGTAGGTGTTTTTTCCTTTTGGAACGCGATATGCCTTCCCGCCCGACACGTGGCTTTCAAAAATATCTTATATTGCGTGATTTTTGGAGGTTAACCTTCGCGCTTGAAATTATGCAAAAAAGCGCATCGGCCGTTGGATCTAGGGTCTCAGATCCGACGATGGAGAACGAGCGCGATATCGGATAGGTGCACGGGCAGAAGCAAGGGAAGTGGTTTCAATATGGACCGTTGGATCTAAAAAGGGACGACCAAGATCAAAAATTGAAGAAGGCAGGACACAGAGGAGGCAAGCCTATCGGGATTGATAATAATCGTTAGATGTACAGGATCAATGGTCAGGATTTGATCTGGGGATAAAATGGAAAAATGAACAAGGCGAAAGAAGGGTTAATAAGGGTCATTGATCTGCAGAGATCAACGACTGTGATTTGTTGGAAAAAACATTATAGAGCGGGGCTGCATGTTTTTAACCAAAGTCGAGAAACGCAATCTGGACCGTTCGATCTGGACACGTGGACGGTCCAGATGCAATCGGAGGCATGCGATCGACGGGGAAAAACTTTTTAATGGCGTCGATGCGATTTAGCACTGGCCGTCGATCTGAGGATCTAATCGATGGTAGGGAGTGAATCAGAGGGGCTTAACAAGGCGGAGGAAGAGTTTATGACCGGAGTAAATGAGGTCCATTGGATCTGAAATATGGTGGATAGATCCAATGGGGGAGGATCGATCGGGGGTGGTCAATCGGTGGGGGGGGGGGGGGGGGGTAATAAAATGCGCTCGTTAAAAACTTGCGACGCGATATTGCGCGGGTCGTTTGATCGGCTCAAGATCAACGACGAAGATTATCTCAAATATGGAACCGTCAAAAACCTTTTAAAACATATGAAAACCAAAAAATGAATGAAATACAAATTTTTTGGTGGCTCGGGGCGGGTTATATATATGTGGCTTGGTGCCCGGTTGCGGGGCCAGTGGTTTATATGGAAAACAAAAGGCCCGAGGCTTATACGTACAAGGGCCAATCGTATCGGAACTTCGGTTCTGGTCTTTCAATCTACCCATTCTGAATTCTCCGATGCGATGAGCGCTTCGGGACTTTTCAATCTACCCATTTCCATTAAAAAACATTTTTCTAGCGGGTTTAGACCAAAACTTAGGAAAAGTGGGTTTATGAATTTATAAAGGGAAATATGCATAGGAGATGGGTTTATACAATGTTTAAGTGCTCGATTGCAGGGCTAAGGGTTATATGAAGTGGTAATAAGATCGGGGGTTAATAAACAAGGGGCTAATCGCATGGGACTTTCAAATAACAAAAAGACTTGCGTTTGATGGAGAATCTCGATTGTGATAAGCGCTTTATGAGTCTAGCGCCTAGTTTTAGGGCATGGGCACATGTGGGGAAGTGGTTTAGGATTTATCCCAAGGGGGCTTAAACCTGCAGTTAAAACACTTATTTTTTATGAAATTTTTCACAGTTTTTGATGGATTTGGGGGTTTCGGCAAAGTTTAAAAGTGAGTTTTAAACTTTGTCAAGAGGTTTTTATGAAGGAAAAAGGGAAACAAATGGAAAATAGAGGAATTCGATGGGGAATGAAGGGGTAAAAATGAAGGTTAGTTTTGAGTAGAGGAAGGGAAAATGGGTGTTTTGCAATAGTCTTTTCTCTATGAAATCAACAGAATTTCAGAGTTTGAAATGGAAAAAACAATGAAGATTTAAGCAACGGGCATGATGTCTCGATGAGTCTTCGAGAGATAAATTTTTTTGCAATAAAAATTGTTTCTTGAAGGCTCCAAAATGATTTAGCCACCTTTTGATATAACCAATTTTATAGGTGGCTAACAATGGCTCCACTTGGGGATGGTGCCTTCTTGAAGGCATCAAGAACTTCAGACTTTCATTCTCTGGGAGGCTGAAATGCCTTATCCATTGGGCTGCAACTTTCTTACTTGGATGATCCTCTTTTGTTCTGAAAACATGTTAGCAGCCATGAAAAAACAATGGATCTTCATCAACACAAGCTTTCTACCTACCCAATCCTACTGATCTAACATTTTTTCTTCCTTAGAGTGTACTTGGATTGGAAAACTATTTTTACAACATTTTATTCTTTTGAAAGCATAAAACTAATCTAATTATACTCCTTATTTCTCCATGAACTCATATTAAACAGTTGAGTCCATATGCTTCTCTACCTAATCTACCAATCTGTTAGGATTAAACGGTCTAACATATTTTATTCTCTAATTTCTAAAACAGAAATTTAAAAACATACAAGTCAGGATTGAATAGTCTAACTTGATGCTAATCTATGGCACAAAAAACAAGTTGCACATAGATATTAATCCATAGAAAATTAAACCAAAATGGAAGGCTTAAGATCTGAAATTTCAAAGCACTTCCTTCATCTTTTTTCAACTTTGTTTTTACTTCTGTTTGAGCTGTTCTTTGCTTGTTCTCTGGTTCAAATTTTGAGCTGATTAGAACCATTTTTACCTCTATTTTGACTCGGAAATTAAAACATATTGGAGTCATTCTTTTTTGGAAACTTAGTTTCAGATTTTGAGCTTGTTTGAACCTTTAATTTCTAGCCTAATCTACCTACTGATAAGCCAAGATCAAGTTGTTTGGAAAATCGAATTCACTATCCTATCAGCAGTCAATTTAAAACTAATTAGCCATGATTAGGCTGTATGACTAATTAGAAGTGTGTTTTTCAGGAGTGGAATTTAAGCTTGCACACTTTCAGATTTGATTCTCTTTTTTCGTATGGGGCTGTACCTTTATTTTTTTCTCAATCTGCCCTCTTTTCTTTTTCTCACTGTTTTTGTATTTTTGATTTTTCTAACTTTGAATGGAATGATGGGTGAAATATTTATAATGAGAAAAAGATAAAAAGGCTTTCAGAACATGATAGAATCAAGAGAAGTAATGTTTAAGCATCTTGCCATTGATAGGACCCCCAAACAACTCTGCTCCATTCAACTCTTGTAAGAAAAAGGCATTATTACCAGCGGCTGAATGAATGAAATAAGGGCCAAGCCATAAGTTGTCAAATTTTCCGTACTTGCCTTTGTCTTCCCTTCTTGAGTCCCACTTTAAAACTTTGTCCCCAACATTAAAATTGCCGGCCTTTGTTGTTTTGTCAAAAAGTTTTTTGATGTTGTCCTGCTGTTGTAATGCTTTGTTGTAAACCTCCTGTCTAGTTTGCTGAAGGTGAATAGTCTGATTTATCCTTCTGATCATGTCATTTTCTTCAGACTGAATCTCTTGAATCAAATTCATAACTGGTACACCAAGGCTGGTAGGAAAAATTGTATCTATACCATACACAAGCTGGTAGGGTGACATACCAATAAATTTCTTCAATGTCAATCTGTCAGCCCAAAGTGCATGAACAAGATTTGTGTGCCAAGAATTTTTGTTGTCCTCCAATAGCTTCTTGATTATGTTCACCAAACTCTTGTTTGAGGATTATGCAAGTCCCTTACCTTGAGGGTAATAGGCTGTGGAATGACCCAATGTTATCTGATATTTGTGACAGAATTCAACCATCTTCTTTGATCCAAATACTGTTGCATTATCAGTGATGATTTTGGTAGGACAACCAAATCTAGAGAGAATATTAGTCTCCATAAATTTTATAATAACAGAATTGTTGGCTTGCCTACAAGGGATGGCTTCTATCCATTTGGTGAAGTAGTCTGTGGCAGTGAGAATCCATCTATGCTGGGCAGAGGATGGTGGTTGTTTTTTTCCTATGAATTCAAGTCCCCACTCTTGAAAAGGGGCTTCAACAGTGATTGGATGCAGAGGTAAGGGTAGCAGCTTCCTTTTGCCTTCAAAAAGTTGCCATTTATTGTAGGCAATTATCATCTTATGCACGTCAAGAAAAAGAGTAGGCCAATAGTAACCAGCCCTCGAGATTTTGTTGCCTGTTGTCTTCCAGTATAAATGGCCTCCACACTCCCCTTCATGGAACTCGTGCTTGACCTTCTCTACAGCATACTCAGGCAAATATTTAAGCAATATCCCACTTGCATTTTTCCAATAAAGACATTTATCTATAATGCAATAGTTTACAGCTTTTAACTTTAGGAACCTTGCCTTTGTTTTTGTCAAACCAGGAGGTGTATTCAAATTAAGAAAAACATAAAGAATATCAACATACCAAGAGGAATTCATAAAATGGTCTTCAACAATGGGAGTTGAGAAGTCTTCTTGGTCATCTAAAGCATTTTTCATATTAATATCAATAACTTCAAAATTCGATTCAGCCATCAATCTAGCTAGACCTTGGCCTTTGATGAGTTTAGTGGGCTTTATCTCTAAATCATATTCGAGAATAACAACAATCCACTTACCTCTCTTACCATCTGGGTCCTGTGTTAGAATGTCTTTCACAACTAAATTTGGGACAAAGGTAATGATGTGTGAATGCAAGATGTATACTCTGAAGTCTTTTAAAGCCTTAACCAAAGCAAAAGCTTGCTTTTCCATAATGTTATACTTCAGAGGGGCATCCTCAAAGCCTTGCCAAAGAATGCAATAGGCTGCTCTTGTCCTTGTAGATTTTTATGTAAAAGGAAAACAACTATTGTATGTTCTGATGCAAATGAGAAAATATAAAAATCTTTTGAGAAATCAGGACTTATCAGAACCGGTGTTTTGGTTAACGCTTGTCTCACCAGCTCAAAGGACTTCTTTGCTTCCAAGGTCCATTTTACCCCTTGCTCCTTCGTCAGCATGTTTGTTATATTCCTAAGGAGCTCAGCGAAATTGGGGATGAACCTTCTCAAGAAATTAATCTTTCCAATGAAAGATTGCAATTCCTTGATGTTTCGAGGATGAGAGATTTGAAATATGGCCTCAATCCTCTTCAGATCTATCTTAATACCCTTTTCTGAAATAATGTGCCCAAGAAGTTTACCTTCTTGGAGCCCAAACAATGTTTTCTTAGGGTTTAAAGATATCCCAAACTTTTTGAATTTCTCGAAAACTTTCCTCAAATGTTCTAAGTGCTCTTCATCTGTTTTTGAAAACACAGTGACATCATCAAGATAAATAATGATGAAGTAGCCCAATTCTTCTGAGAATTCTATGTCCATGGCTCTCTGAAAAGTTTATCCAGCATTCATTAGACCAAAGGGAATTTTCACATACATGAAAGTGCCCCAAGGTGTAGTAAACGATGTCTTTAATTGATCGTCAAGGTGGACTAAGATCTTATTGTACCCTGAATAGCCATCAAGCAAAGAAATTCTTTTTGAACCAACTACCCTTTGTAAAATATGGTCCATCTTGGGTAAAGGGTAGTTGTCCTTGAGTGAAGCTTTTTTTAAGTCTCTAAAGTATATACAAAGCCCGATCTCTCCTGTTTTATTCCTAACTGAAACCAAATTAGACACCCACTCATAATATCTAATAGGGACAATAATACCAACTTCATACATTTTCTTGATTTCCTTCTCAACCAAAGGCAGCGAAACAGGGTTTATTCTGTGCAGTTTTTGTTTAAATGGATTTTGGTTTTCTTTGAGAGGGATTTTGTGTCGTATTATTTCAGTGTCATAGGATTTAAGATCTTCGTAACTCCACGCAAAAACATCAGAAAATTCTTTAAACAGCTCTATGTATTTGAGTTTAATGTGAGCTGGTAAAGTCTTAGCCAATTTAATAATCATAGGTTTTAGTTCATTGCCTATATTTCACTCCTCAACTTCAGTCTCTACAGGCTCCAGTTTTGGCTTCTTGGGCACATCATTAAAATCGAACAACTATTCTAAAGGGGCCAAAACCTTGGGAAAACTTTGGTCTTTAAAATGCAGGGTTTCTAACTCCTCTGTTTCTAACCCTGAGATCATTTCTGTTTTGTTTTGAAGTTTTCTTGACAGCAAATTTATATCAAAAAGCTCAGGAGACGGTTCTTCTTCACCAAGAAAGTTTTCTACACTATTGCAATATGTTTCATAATATGAATCCAAACTGTGTAGCTCAAATTCATTTATGAATTGCATGAAGTCTTCTATTTGTTTGTCCCCGTCGAACACTTTCCAATATTTTTCGTTGTCAGGAACGGTTGGTCTGAATTTAATTTGAGTTGTGCATTATTTGGTTTCATATGGCATTAAACATGTCCTAGTAGCAAAGGCTAAGCTGTGGGCAACAATATTTCTTTTTCTTGGGAAAAAATTACCTCGTAATCCTCTAAAGTTTTCAAAAGATCCACGACATCATTTCGGTAGGCCCTAAGTCTGGGATGATTAGCGTTATACTCCCCATTGACTTGCCTAATGATTAATTCAGAATCCCCATGCACTTTGATTCTTTTGGCTCCTAATTTTTTCAACAATTGTAAGCCTAAGAGAAGGGATTCATATTCCGCTATGTTATTAGAACACTGGAAGTTTAATCTACAATAAATTCTTTCTGCGTGGTTGTTTTCAGTGTTACGAATCCAGACACCTGCAACAACGTTGCTTTTAGTGCATAACCCATCAAAGTACATACTCCATAGAGGACTAGTTTTAGGTTCCTTCGTTTGATTATTGTCCTCTTCAACTACTGTGCTTTCTGATTGTTCTTGAGTATCGACACTTGGTTGAATTTGTTTTAATTCCTCTGATTTTAAAATGAGTTGAGGGTTGCATTCTTGATTCTCAAGGTTAAAAAGTGATGGACGCAGGATTTGTAGTTTAAGACCTGTGTTTGGTTTGCTAAATTTTTCAAATGCAACAAATTGTTTTGACACTTCTATGGTGCTTACCTCTTCCTCTCTATTGGCCATTAATTCAGTTAAAGTGACTTGTTCATTGAATTTTTCATCGTTAAACATGATAAAGAATCGAGGCTTGTATTTACATAATACAGAGGAGAGTTTTGGGGTCTCTCTTGACTAGTCACCATATACTGCATATGGGACTCCCTGTAAAGTTTTCTTGTTTGATTAAACACATGGATGGTCACATAGGTCATGTCCATATGCATAGTTCCTTGTAACTTAGCCCCCCAAGACCTAGATAACAACATTCCATACTTTGGGGGTACATCGGCCACAACAATATCCATGACTAAGCATTTGGCTAGAATTTGAGCTAAGTTAACGTAGAGGTCTTTGATTAATCCTAAACATTTTACTCTGCTCGAGTAAAAGGAGTAAAGGTCTTTATAAGGTCTAGTGATTTCTAGACCCAGGCTCTCCATTACAACTTTGGGCATTAAATTATGAGAGGCCCTAGAATCATGCATAGTGTTATGAAAAATCTTGTCATGGATGTTTAAACTTACATAAAAGGGAGGAACAGGTCCCTCTTGATATCTACCTTCAATCTTAGGACCAAAAATAAGCTCAGGCTGGTCATCGTTAAGATTGACCGTGTCATTATTATCCTCTATGTTTAAAGCCTTCAAAATTTAGGTCCTATATACATTTTGTGCAGCCAGTTCAGAGAGAGGAACATAGATTTTAATTTTGGAAATTTCATGCTCTAGGCTGAAAGGAACCTGATTCTTTAAAGTGCTTGTTTCAGCCTTGTTAACTGCCACTCTGTCAGCAAAATCTATTTGCTGACTAGCTCTATTTACATTTGACAAAATGGTTTTAACAGTAGTACTAGCTGAAGTGTTAGTACTGCTAAGGTCTGCACTATGTTTTTCATTGTTTTGAGTGCCTTTCTCTTTACCTTTATCAGAATTTACAGCCACTGTTTTGTCTTTCTGTTTTACAACTTTAGGCTTGTTTACAGTGTTGTTTTGTGAAGATTTTTCAGAGGTTTTATTGCTGGGAGTTTTTTTTTTGGTTTTACTTCTAAGGTCATACTCTTTTTGAGATTCTATGATGACATTCTCCATGTCTTGATAATAACTTTCATCCTCGTCTCTTTTGTCATCATAGGGTGTGTAAAGACCTTGTTTTCTATCATAATGAACCTCAAAGTCATCATTATCTACTCCCAGCATGTTGATATCATCCTCCTATATTTTCTCATCTGTTTCCTCAACCTCACTCACATAGTTTTGATGAAAGGGAGGAGTGATCTGTTGATCATATTCCCTAGGTATGTTTGGAGGTTTGTTCCTTCTAAAATTCTGATTCTGGTTTTGATTTCTGTTTTGAGGAGAAGTTTGGTTTTGCCTTTCTTGTGCTCTCTCAAGGATGTTCATCTTCTTCATCATCTCCTCCATCATTCTTTCCATCTTTGAGCTGGAAGTAGAAGGTGTGGATTCCTCTCTGGAGGATATTCTCTTCTCATTTTTCATTCTTGCTCTTTTCTCCATCAAGTTAACTTCCACAGCAAGAGCCTCTTTTTGCATATATTCAACGGTTAGCGGATCTCTTTATCTCAGTTGATAGGCCATTTCAGGGTCAAACCCTTTAGGAAACTTGTTTAACGCTGAGCCTTGTGGAGGTTTTAGATCTGGGGGAAGGGCATTATACACACTATTAAATCTAGTGCAGTAAGCTTGTACACTTTCCCGAGTGTTTCGGTGGAGATTTTTGTAATCAGAGAGGATTTGGAGAGGATTCTTCTTCACTTCCCATTTGTTTAAGAATGTATGATGGAAGGCTTGGAGATCATTGATACTATGGGGGGCTAAACCTTTAAACCATTTTCTTACTTCTCCCCCCAGACTCTGAGCAAATAGTCTTAGTTTGACAGATTCATCATCAATTTCATTTCTGTCAAAGTAATCATTCATCTTATCCACATGTTGTGATGCAGTTGTAGCATTACTAGCATCATATAATGGTGTTTTGGACTGACAGTCCTGTGGAAGATTGAATAATGGTACAGGAAGGACTAAGGGAGCATACCATGTTGCCATGATATGTGGTGGAGGTGGATTTACAAGAGGTGGATTAACAAGAGGGAAAGTGGGTTGGAGTTGAGTGGTTTGGATAATGGATGTAGGATGAACAGATGTGGAAGGACTGGGAATAGATTGCTGAGCTGATCTTGGATGAGAGACACCTAAATTATGAAGGAAATGTAAATCAGGCAGTGTTGTTTCTCTACTACCAATATGTTCACTCGTTTCTAGTGATGAAAGCGAAGACTCAGAGTCTATCTGAATTATATCATCAAGTGACCTAGTTCTAAATGGATTTTCTAAGTCAACTTGTGATTGTTGTAGAGCTGAAAGATTTTCAGGAACTGAATTAGCTCTCAAGGGTGATCTGAAAACAGTTGAAAATTCAATCTTAGGAGACTTCCTAAGTATACTTTCAGGGTTATCAACTGTCTTAGGTGGGTTTGGGTCAGGGTAGGCTCTAGTATGAATCTTTCTAGGAGCCACTATGCTGTGTATTTCAGACCCAAGTAAACAAGGAAATTTTTAACCAGATATGACAATCTTTAAGAGGTTAACTGATATTTTTACACAAATTTTAATCCTACAGTCCTCTAACTGAGTCTGAATGATGTCACAAAGATTATGGGTCTTCCCAGTGGAGTCTTAAGGTCTGTTTAGGATTGTGGAGTTGCCAAGGGGAATTTTTTAGCTCTTTTGGAGGTAAAAGGTTTTATGGTCCACCACCATGTTTATTGAATACCAATCTGAAATGTTTTTTGGTTTTTCTGAGTTATTTTTTAGTCCTGTGGTTTCTAAGAGTGTCCTAAATCTGTTTCAAAACTTAGCTATGGTTATGAGACAAAGACAGTCTACTCTTATGGCTAAGCTAGCTGATCCTTCAAGGTTAGATAAACTCTTATGAGAATCCTAGGGTTTACCTAGTTTGTCACTGATTCAAACAAGTTTCATCATGATTACCGTTGCTTGGTAGTGCTTGAAAGGGCTGCTTTTACTCACTAAACATTGTTTGTTGGCCAGAGATGTTATGCCTAATGGCTTAACCAACTACAGAACAAATGTTATTGAAACAAAGGGATTTCTGATATCTTGTGATTACTTGAAATGAAAATCACTCAGTCCCCAGTTGAGTCGCCATAAGATGTTAGTTCCCTTTAATTAGCAAGATTGGCAAAGTCCAACTGCAAGGAGAAACACTATTTCAACCACTTTGGGATTCTAGGATCTAGCCCTCCTGAATCCGGAGAGGGATCTCTCCAATAAGTGCAAAGATGGATTTATCTTTAAAGCTTTTGGGTAATGATATTAGGCTAGTTATGAAGTCTGAGGGTTTTTGTTTGTTTTGGATGGTTGAGCATGATTATTATTTGAGTGGAAAGTTCTAAATGGAAAGAGTTTCAAAGGTATGAAGTTGCAAGAAATCAGAACAAGTTTTGGTTGGAAGATAGATATAACGCCGGTTTTTAGTCCATTGGGCTATGGAGTCATAATAGGGTTTAATTGAAACGACAAGTTTCAAGAGTGGTCCATGGGGCAAGTTATCTATGTCTAAGGATCTCTTTAAAGTTGATTTTATGGAATGAAATGATACAATAAGAAGGGGAATTAAACAAATGAAGAACAAAGATCAGCCTAAGATCAGGTAAGTACTTTCAAACTATCCTTCTTTTGGCATACATTTAAGAAAGACATAAAAGTAATCTAAGATCTGGTAAGTACTTTGAAACTAGCTAGATTTTGATGTACTTTCAATATAAAAACATTTTAAACACAGAGGGAAACACAAATGATAACAAAGAATAGTCTAAGATCAGGTAAGGACTTTTAACCTAGCCTGCTTTCAACACACTCTTAGGGAAACTTTCAGACAGTCTTTGGGGATAAAACTAAAGGACAGGGCTCACCATAACTTCCTTAGTTCATCTCTACTTAACATAAACTGAAAATAACATTCAGGAACAATGTTTAGCATAGACAGTAGGACGAGGGAATGCCAACATTCCTAATAGCTCAAACTGAATTAAATCATTCCTAAACAACATGATTTGGAAGAAAAAATATAGATAAAGCTTATCAGTCATATAAGGGTACTGATATATAGTAAATCCTAAATCTATGCTTTTTGTTCTTTATAAGAGAATATGGAAAAAGTGAAAACAGAAATAAAATAACGATTTACAATAAGAAAAACATCACCGTTGACATAGACCAAGATCCCATAAATCAGCTTGTATTGATGCTTCAAACCAGTTACAACTTTAAGTCCAATGTTTCAGTTCAGCAATCATCTTCACTTCTCAGCCTAACTTATTTAATCACAAACAGAGCTTCAAGAGCCTTTGAACACTATTTACAAGTAGAAGTTTCGAGCTCAAGTATATTTCAAAGTTCTGCAACCAACATTTTCTCATCTTCTATAGGAGTATTTATAGAAGAAATGAGGAGGTGGGATCTAATAAAAGATCTCCTAGGTCAATTAATACATACTTTAATACTTCTCTGCCTTTGATGGGCTCGATGGAGAAGTTTCCATATGTGTGTTATGTATTAATTGTTTTACATTTAAGAATTAAGATCGGTGAGAGCTTTTGTTGACTTTAAGGCTCTGATTCATGTTGTAATAACTCTGCTGATATTTGCATTAAGTTCCTTTGGCAGAATTAACTATTCGGCTGTGTTGAGGCAAATATTTGATTTTCTGATCATAACTCAGCCTCTGTTCAAATGCTTGAGGCTATAGGTGGCATTGGGTAGTTGAGAGGAATCAATTAGCCTCTGATGTGGCGGTGGAGGCTCTTTATGACTGATAAATCTCTGATTTGTCTTTAATTGTGTTTTAATTTGGAGGATTAGGCTTTTGGTTTTTGATCTTAGCCATAATCCTCCAAAACAGTGAAAACAGTCTTCAATCCATCATTTCTGGCTTGTTTAATCTTCAACATTGATACTCTTTAGGTTTGATTTAATTTTTTGTGTCTTCTTGATGTGCAGGGCCGCAAAGGGCTCATATGGCATCAATGCCCATGAAGCATTGACGAAACGTGAAGTTTGAACCCTGTGGATGGCTTCTCTTTTGTGAACAAAGGCGCGGGGATCGTCATCCTCGTCCTTTGGTTTTCCTTTGATATAATGGAAAAACCATTAAAACCTACAAAATACAAAAACAATTAAGAAATCCTGCATTATTGGGTAAAACTGCTTTAGAGGTTGTGGGGAGGAGCATGGCCGTTGGATGGCAGCATCGAACGGTGGAAATCATGCATAGAAATCAAAAGGAGAGTGGTTGATGAAATGGTGCTGAGGATTAATTCCGAGTCGTTGATCTTGCAGAGATCAACGGTCGAAATAAGTCAAGACGAAATAAAGCGAAGGAGTCACTTTATAGAGAAATGGCGGAAATATAAAGAAATAAGGTTAAAAACCTTTGTCGGAGGAAATTTGTTAAGAATTGGAATTGGGGTTTCGGGATGATCGTGGGCCGTCGGATAAGACCAGGCCACGAGATCAACGGCGGAGACTGCATTTTAAAAATCCTTTGGAAGAAGCGGAGGGCGATAACGTAAGGCCAGATTAGATGTGAGCCATTGATCTGCAAAGATTGACGGCGGGAAGCATGCATGATAGAATAGAATATAAAATGAGGAAAGTGGTTTCGGGAGGTAAAACCACAGGTTTTGCGCAGAGGAAAGGTGGGTAGGCGGTATTTCCTTTTGGAACGCGATATGCGTTCCCGCCCGACACGTGGCTTTCAAAAACAGCTTATATCGCGTGATTTTGGGAGGTTAACCTTTGCGCTTGAAATTACGCGAAAAAGCACATCGGCCGTTGGATCTAGGGTCTCAGATCCGACGATGGAGAATAAGCACAATATCGGATAGGTGCATAGGCAGAAGCAAGGGAAGCGGTTTCAATATGGACCATTGGATCTAAAAAGGGATGGCCGAGATCAAAACTTGAAGAAGGCGGGACCCAGAGGAGGCAGGCCTGTCAGGATTAATAAGAACTGTTAGATGTACATGATCAATGATCAGGATTTGATCTGGGGATAAAATGGAAAAATGAACAAGGCAGAAGAAGGGTTAATAAGGGTCGTTGATCTGCAGAGATCAACGACTATGATTTTTTGGAAAAAACATTATAGAGCGGGGTTGCATGTTTTTAACCAAAGACGGGAAATGTAATCTGGATTGTCTGATCTAGACACATGGACGGTCCAGATGCAATCGGAGGCATGCGATCAGCGGGGAAATCTTTTTGAATAGCGCTGATGCGATTTAGCGCTAGCTGTCGATTTGAGGATCAGATCGATGGTGGGGAGTGAATAGGAGGGGCTTAAAAAGGCGGAGGAAGATTTTATGATCAGAGTAAATGAGGTCCGTTGGATCTAAAATATGGCGGATAGATCCAACAGCGGAGGATTGATCGGGGGTAGTCAATTGGGGGGGGAGGGGGGGGGAATAAAATGCGCCGGATAAAAACTTGTGATGCGATATTGCACAGGCCATCTGATCGGCTCAAGATCAACGGCGGATATTATCTCAAATATGGAACCGACGAAAACCTTTTAAAATATATGAAAACCAAAAAATGAATGAAATACAAAGGTTTTGGTGGCTCGAGGCGGGTTATATATATGTGGATTGGTGCCCAGTTTTGGGGCCAAAGGTTTATATGGAAAAAAAAGGCCTGGGGCTTATATGTACAAGAGCCAATCACATCGGAACTTCGGTTCTGGTCTTTCAATCTACCCATTCTGAATTCTTCGATGCGCTGAGCGCTTCGGGACTTTTCAATCTACCCATTTCCATTAAAAAACATTTTTCTGGTGGGTTTAGACCAAAACTTAGGAAAAGTGGGTTTATGAATTTACAAAGGGAAATATGCATCGGAGAATGGTTTATACAATTTTTAAGCACTCGATTGTAGGGCTAAGGGTTATATGAAGTGGTAATAAGATCAGGGGTTAATAAAAAAGGGGCTAATCACATCGAACTTTGAAATAACAAAAGACTTGCATTTGATGGAGAATCTCGATTGCGATAAGCACTTTATGAGTCTAGCACCTGGTTCTAGGGTGTGGGCACATGTGGGGAAGTGGTTTAGGATTTAGCCCAAGGGGGCTTAAACCTGCTGTTAAAAAAACTTATTTTTTATGAAAATTTTCACAGTTTTTGATGGATTTGGGGGTTTTGGAAAAGTTTAAAAGTGAGTTTTAAACTTTGTAAAGAGGTTTTTATGAAGGAAAAAGGGAAACAAATGGAAAATAGAGGAATTCCATGGGGAATTAAGGGGTAAAAATGAAGGTTATTTTTGAGTGGAGGAAGGGAAAAATGGTGTTTTGCAGCAATCTTTTCTCTATGAAATCAACAGAATTTCAGAGTTTGAAATGGAAACAACAATGAATATTTAAGCAACGGGCATGATGTCTCAATGAGTCTTCAAGAGATAACATATTTTTCAATAAAACTTGTTTCTTGAAGGCTCCAAAATGATTTAGCCACCTTTTGATATAACAAATTTTATAGGTGGCTAACACATCCAACATGCAATTAGCCATCCCTTTCAAAGATTGATTTTTCCTTTCAGTTACGCCATTTTGCTATGGAGCGTAAGGAACTGTATGTTGTAACTATATGCCTGCTTCATTACAAATATTCTTGATATATTTTTTGACATATTCTGTCCCATTATCTGTGCGGAGTATCTTGATGCGTTTTCCAGACTGATTTTCTGCATGTGCTTTGAAAATCTTTAGATGTTGGAAAACTTCATACTTGAGTTTCAAGAAGTAAACCCAAGTGAATCTCATGTAATCATCTATAAATGACAACACATATCTTGCTTTGCTCATTGAAAGCAATGGAAATGGATCCATGAGATCACTGTGTACAAGTTCCAAAGGTGAAGAGGCTCTCCATGCATGCCCCTTCTTGAATTTGTCTTGTGGTTGAGTTCCAAGAGCACATCTATTACAAACATGATTTGAAAATTCAATGGTCGGCAATTGTTTGACCATCCCTTTCTTGTTAAGCTGTTTCATATATCTGAAATTCAAGTGCCCAAATCTCTCGTGCCAAATCATACTTTCTTCATTTGCATGTGTAAGTAGCAAAATGGAATCTAATTGAGGAACAAAATCAGAAAATGTATACAGACGAGATTGATCATTTACCTTTCCAGATGCAATATTCAAGTTGGTTTGCATGTCATAAATGCTCATGGAATCCGTGGTAAATTCCACTTTCCTTCCACTGCCTGTGTGTGTCATCTGATACACTGAGAGAAGATTTCCAGAAAGCCTTGGAATATGCAAGACATTCTTAAGAATTCCATCTTCGAATTCCAATATTCCTTGTCTAGTTGCTGCAACTGCAGAATTATCCCCCATGAGAATAGGAGGTCCTGAGTATGCATGTAGAGAAGAAAATGATTCCTTTGAAGAATCCATATGATGTGAAGCTCCTGAATCGATGATCCATTCTTGCGGTGCAGAATGAAGAGAAATCGAAGCATGCCCATTACCTCTTGGATCTGGTGCTTTTTCTCCAGACTTCTTCTTGGCATTCTCAGGAATGTGGTCTCCAAGATTGTGTTGCTGAAGTGTCTGTGCTATAAGATCTATAGTCTTCTTCATGCATGCCGATTCAAGGTGAAAAACATGATGGAAATAATTGCACATTGATTTCCCTTTTGTTCCTTTCCTTTCCTTTGAGGCGGATGATCCATCAGGGGGTTTGGGATTTCCTCCCTTTCTTGGATCATGATCCTTCTTCCATTTTCATTTTTGATAGTCTTTGGAATTTTCCTTTCCTTTTGCATGCACAGTTAGTGCATGCGCTTTGGAATTTTTAAGTGTGCCCATTTTGATGAGCTTATCTTGCTCATGCATCAAAGACTAAATAAAATAATCCAGTGAGGGAATCTTCCAAGCTGCACTGGTTTAAGATCTCACTGTGTGGAATGTAGAGACGAATACTGCATACTTTGGACCAATTTTTGATAAAATGGAAAGAATAAACTGATTTTATTTCTTGGATTTGTCGCTCCCGCATCCTTTCAGCTGAAGCAAAAAGCATTTATACCTTGTAAAAAAATCTTGAATGTTCTCAAATTTTCTCGGATCTAATGAGTTTTACTCATTTTCGAGAATGTGACCTTGCATTTCATCCTGTTTTCCAAACAATCCTTCCAAAGTTTTCCATACTTCATTTGGAGTTGAACATGATTCAACATGAAATAGCAATTCTGGAGAGATAGATAAACATAGGATGTCGAAAGCCTCATCCATGCGATTGAAATATCTTGTTTTCTCCATTACGAATGTTGGTTCAACTTCTGTTTCCATGGTTATTCGAAATAAGCCTCTACTTCTGAGATGAAGTAGAATCTTTGGCTTCCATTCAAAGTAATTATATGGAGTAAGAATTGTCGATTGTGGAAACTCCAATTTATACTCCATTCTTTGTTGTTGCTTCAATCTTCTAAACCTGCAAAAAAAAATTCTTGTACACTGATTACAAATCCCTGCGCTCCGATACCATGTAAGATTTTGAGATACAAAGATCTATATTTGCAAAACAATGAACAAACTTGCAAGAGAAGGAAGGATCGGGAAAGAATATAGAAAGGAATGAAATTGATTCTTCAATATTAGTTTTGGAATAAATACATAAAATAAACTAAGTTAAGCTTAATTTTACATGCAATAACTATGGATAGTTAAAGCTAAATAAGCTAAGTGTGCTTTATGTTATGCTAATGTGCACATGCACCACATGAAAGTAGTAAGTTAACTTAACTAAGCAAGTGCACATCACATGCAAGAAATAAGTTAACTAAATCTAATCTAGGTGCATGTACACCAACAGAATTGAACCTTGGTGGACAGTGGAAAACACTTTCAGAGTTTTATTGAGTATTATTGAGTAGGCTAAGAAAAGTGTAAATATTCATGGCTTTGGCTTCAATTAATGACTACTTATTATGTCTCTACTGAAATTGAATTTGTGATCCCAGTGTCTGAGTCAATTGAATCCCTTGACCATCTCACAAATCTCACACTGCTTCTAACCTTGCCACACATTATGGATGAGAAAATATTCCAGTTAATTATTGTTAAATAACTTGAGCTGATATACTATTGTTTAGTCTCCACTAGAAGCACTCTTAGAAGCAGAGCAGACACTCTTGAAAATAATGGAAAAATATAAAAAGTAGGCTAGTTTGGGCTTCACAACTTCTTTCGCAAATGATGAACATCACTCAAGTAATAGCAGGTCCAGGCTATGAAGATATGTAAGAATTGTCTTGATATCCACACAATATTTCAATATGGAACTGTTCTCGGGAAAACTTCCATTATTAGAAAGAAAATTTTCTGTAATTCATACCATTACAAGTCTATAATTTTTTAAATAGTCATTTTCATGCAGGTCAATCAGACATAGGTACTAGAAACTAATTATTTTTTCAGCGCCTCCATTGTGAAGAAATTAGCAATTATAGAGTAAATAATAAAATAAAATATAAATTTGTGAAGAAATTACCAAGTAAATAATAAAAATAATAATTTCAAATCATAATATTGTAAGGTTCTTTCTTTATATAATACAAGAGGAGGAACCCTAAAAATCCCTCAACCAGAAGAAGCTAGATTCACAATGAGAACTTGTTGAGAAAAAACAAGAAACAAGAGGAGAGAAATATTATGAATAGTAGTTAGAAAATATTATGAATAGTATCTGGAAAATATTATGAATAGTATTCAGAATATGGATCTGGAATAGAAGAATAAATATTTTCAATTTAAAATATAAACGAAAATATTTTAAAGAAGAAAATCTGAATATGGGTTAAACACAAATGAAATCTTAAACCTGATACGACTTATAATTTGTAAAGGGAGAAAATCTGAATATGGGTTAAACACAAATGAAATTTTAAACCTGATACAACTTATAATTTGTAAAGGGTATGTGATCAGCTAAGAAGAATCCCTATAGCTACACCAATCATTCTGTCTATTTACAGAATATCAGCCATAACCATTCTGTCTATTTACATAATATATTAAAATATTTTTTTGGTTCACCTGGAAACAACCCAGAACTAAATTATTAGAAGAAAATCCAAGTCTACTAAATTATTAGAAGAAAAATCCCAATAGAACGACTAAGAGTAGAGTAATGGGGAAAATGGAAAACATAGAAAAAAATGAATGCTTAAATTAAAAGTGATTGTCAACCATCATTCATATAATCCAAAACTAAACAAATTGCTACTTAGCCATAACAACATGATAAAGTAAGCTATATTTCATGATTTTATAGTATTTTAGAGTCTATTTTCAATGGCTCCTTATTATATATTATATATGTCAAAGCACAAAACCAAAAATAGAAAATACCTTCCCTCCTTACTTCCTTCCACCCTCAACCTCGACGATTAGATATTCAAGTACGACGGCAAGAAAAATGGGGGCTCCAAACCCAACCCTCTTAGCATACCTGCCATTCTTCAAATATATGGCAAGCCATCGAATAGGCGAGCCATCCAACAGGAAATTGAAGCCTAACCTTGACAGATTTTGTGATGGGCTTCTTCTTGGATCCTCCGTATCGGCGCCTTGCATGCTTCCCTTCTTTAGTAGAGGTTTCCATGGCTTCCTGAGTATCCTAGACTCTTTAGACTTTTTCCTGCAGAGCTTGGGTAAGAAATATTGTGTCTCCCTTACAACAATCCACGAGTTACACACAGTACACAATTATGCAGAGGCTATGAAGCCGAACAGACGGTAAGGTTTACTTCTCAATCTAGGGAAGTGAATGGGTCTAATTGAATTGGTCGGAATAGGCTTTGAATATTGTTAGAAGCTATAGAGCCACTCTCAGAAACTGAGAACTGCACAACGGGGATGGTCTTAATACCGAAACGAAGTTAATAAGTGTCTCTTAAAGTTCCATAAGATGCCACATGGAGTGCCCGGTTTAAGGCCAAATAAAGCATCTTTTAACTAAGTTGAAACACAAATGCTCATAGCAATTAAAGTTGGTGTGTCCCTTGCGTTATTTGAATGGATTAAATCATTACAGTGGTTCAAAAAGTCGGATAGTTTCGTAATTCTATGCCCATAATTATTGAACACATACGTTCTCTTTTTTGGGTCAAAACATTTTCTGAAATCAACATAAAAATGGTGAAAGCAAATAAAAAAAATCCTAAAATTTGAATATGAATTTAAACCGGACTTGTTGCTTTGCAGCTCGTCTTGTTTATTTAGAGTTTTTTATTAAAATTTATATAAAATAATTTAGAGATTATATTTGATCTTTGTGTTTCTATGTATCAAGAGTGGATTTAACCTAAAGTAGTTTCTATTCCTCGTAATCAATCAAATCTTCAAAGTTAGGAGCAGAGGTCTCACGAAGTTGCAGATAGTGGTTTTAATGCAACGTCAAAAGTTGAGACTGATGACTTAAAGGTTAGTATTTTTTTTTTTTTTTTTGTCAAAATTATAAATGAAAATAAATAAATTATATCCTCCACTAAATTTCATTAAATATGTGTCATCTAGTGAATTGAATTGAATGAGAAGGATGAAGATATTTTTTTCATTATTTTCATGTGTTCCAAGTTAATGTAAATTATTTTTTAAAATACATTGGCTTTGTTAATTGCATATTAAACTTGAAAACCAAAACATTTTTTGCAAGCAAATTGTTGAACCCACTATAATTTTAAAGATAAATATTTAGTTACAATGAAAATTGAGAGGCACTAAGAAATAATTTGAGGGACTGATATTAGGTTTACATTCAACAAACCTTCATTAAATAAATGGTCATGAATGAGATGGAGAGTGAAGAGTTTGATTTAAGGTTTTATGTCGGTGGAGAGTGAAGGGTTCAATTTAAGGTTATCTAAGGGTATGGAAATGGATAGGGCATACAAGGGGATGTGTAAAGGAGGAGGCCATTATTGGTTCATTATCCATCTACATGGGGTGGTGGCTTATCTTTATGAAGGTTTGTTGTGCGAGAGGGATAATGGATTAGACAAAGTCATCCAAAATGAGCATTAAGTATATAGAATTATAATGCTTTTCATTTCTAGAGGTTGATGGGGTGAAGGAATTAGCACAACTATACAATTCTATGATGACTAAGGTATTTATTAATGCCTTAATTTTCATTAAGAGGGTGATTTTGAGATGGTCCATAAAGAGAGATATTTTGCAAAGAACGAGTCCAATGAGCTAGCATTGCAATCCTAAAGGTGACAAGGTTAATCATAGGGTCAAAGTCTATAACTAGCAACAAAAGAACCCAATCTTCTTAGTGAGGAGCAACATCATCACATCAAATTTTGCATGGAAATTTGTTGATTAAATGTTATAAAACTAACTGAAATACCATGCAAAATGAACCTAATAAATTTATATTTTATATACTTAAGTTTAGGGAAGGTAAAAAAATAAATGGTAATTGCAATGAAAACTCTTTTTCATTGCAAATATAAAATAAATCGATCATCTAATAAGTTTTTAGACAAGCAGTTTTAAAATGGCCTTCATTAACATTAGCCTTCAATTAGAAAATATTCATTATATTTTTTAAATTGGAAAAGTTGACAGATAATTCCTAATCATCCAAATAAATTTATAGTAGATGCAATAATTATTTCTTGGTGATTTTTTTCCTTAGAAAATAATCATTCCTTTTCATTCCATAAAAAAATAGAAAAGTTACATCTTACATATAGAAATAAGCACTCAAAAGAAATTATGTCTCTCGAAAATAATAGGCATATGAGTTTACAAAGGCATTGGAAGAAACAACCCAAGTACAAACGCCTTATTAGAGGAGGATTATTAATCCACAGATTTCCTTTCTATCATTTCATATTTTTCTTCACTATAATCCATCCTACCATATTGGTTACCCATTAAGATATTGCTAAAGGAGCTATATTTAAACCAAAATTCTTGAAATATAAGTTTTTAGATTCATATAATCTATTAATGCTCTCCTCATTTTTCATATTAAAAGGAATGATTAAATCCTCCCTGAAATATGAGTTGTTAGATTCATATGATCTATTCATGTTCTCCTCATGAGAATTCATTTGTAGCTACAGCTTTTATAGACTTCCCTTGTTCTCTCTTCATTAAAGGGAGAAGTGATTCCTGAATTGAATCTTTTAGGAAAGCATCTATATGTTACATATCTTACATTGGAGATGTTTATTAGACATTTTTTTAATGTTCAAGCGAGTGTGAAACTTATTATTTTTATTTTGGTCCCTCTTTCCCTTTAATGGGAGCTCAAACGTGATGGTAAGATTCCTAAATATGACTTGTTTGTTTACTATTTTGGAAATAAGAACTAGTATTCTCATAATTTAAAATGTAAGTCTAGATCAATTTTCCCCTTTCTAGGTTTATCTTTTCTAATAAACCCTTATTACTAATATGAACAAAATTCCAACATATTCCAATGCATCTTATTAAATCTAGTCTAGATATGTTTTTATAAATCCACCTAATACATTCCGATTAAATTTTTAACACAACTAAATTCCATAAATACATTCCAAAATTCAAGAGAATTCTCAAAATTTTCATTGTGGTGGAATTCATGTTGTTATAATTAAATTTTAAGATCCATGGAATGAAAATTTGATGTACTCTACTTTAGCACCAAAACCACTTCCCACAAAGTTTCTAATAATTAGTGAAATGTGTAAAATGAAAAATGAAGATAGTTTTGAACATAAACATACATCACATTATATTTTGAAAATGGATTCAATTTATTGATATCTAGCGAATATAGAGGAGGTTATAGTCATTTAAATCGATGTATTGCCTAATTAAATGAAAATTATGAGAGTGGACAAAAAATATCCTATTATAATACTTTTAGCACAAGAATTCCAGATGATTTCTCCACTAAATAGAGAATATTTAGATATAAATTATTCAAATAAAGAAAGAAAAAATCACTTAGTGGCATATCATTGCAGAGAAGTCAGTATTGAAGCACAGGAATCCCATATTTTATTTCCTTATATTTTTTCTTTATTCGGTTTAGTAGTGTCTAATGATTTAACCTATACTGTAACAATCTTACTAATCCATGGGATTAGTAAAGTCCTAAAAAATCAATATATTAAAAGATTCTCAAAACCGGTTCCAAAATGTAGAGCTCTCCGTCCCGAATCCAACGCAACTTGAATCACTCGAAATCGTCATCGTATGCTCCAGATATTGCGTTTTGATTGTTTTCCTAAACAAATAAAACAAATTTATGAGGTGGATGGACAAGACTGTTGACTAGGGAATCCATACAGTGAGTCAATAGGATGACTCAGTACCTACGGACCAATTAGATGCTGAAAATTGGTCTTCTGTGGTTTGCACATATGGGCTAGTTTGACGGGTTATTGGATTTTGAAGTGGACCAATGGAAGGGTGCTACGTGGCACTCCTGGGTAACACACAATTTTTTTTGGTCAGCTAGAGGCCTGTGCAGGATCAAACCCCCAACATCAAGCCTACACGTTTCGCGCTCTACCATCTCGCCTTTCACTGGTGCTTATAAGCCATAGGAAAAATCTTTTATTTAAATTTTAATGATTGTCACGTTGGGGGGAGGGGACAGGGATAAGCCCCTATCCTCGGGTCATCCATCACTCCACACAACCACGCAGGAGCCGATACCAAAGGGCCTAGGGCTTAGCCCCGACCCATGGACATATATATTGCAATAGGACTAGGGGCAGAGTCATTTGGAGCCAAGGCGAGGGGCACATGGAATAGGCATCAATCCTGAGGTTTTATGGGATGATGGAACCACCTATAGGGAGGATGGGTTCTAGCTCGGAGGGGGCGGACGGTTAACCTAGCCCCTGGTCTCATGGGCCTTTATGTAACGATGCATGGTGGTAGAAGGTGCAGAGTGGCGATAGTGCGGTTA
Source organism: Pinus albicaulis (assembly GCA_034641835.2). Classification (NCBI taxonomy): domain Eukaryota; kingdom Viridiplantae; phylum Streptophyta; class Pinopsida; order Pinales; family Pinaceae; genus Pinus; species Pinus albicaulis. Next base: position 253,190,200 of record CM076573.1, read on the forward strand.
GCCTAGCCCCCGACCACATGTGCCATGAGACCAGGAGCGGGGCCAAAAAATTTGATGCTAAGCTATTAGTGGAAAAAATAAATGCATCAATTTTGGTGTGAATCCTGTTGGCATGAAGCAAATTTGGCACTTGGTAGTCTCTAGAATGGAAGAAAACATACGATGGTTAGACAGACTTGCAATTTTTTAGATCAGTTAGTACAAAAACTTCTCTGAGCCATAACATTGTGACTTTTAGGCCTATTTGAGCTCCAAAATAGCCCAAATTAGGGTTTTTGGGTCTTCTGGATCCATTGAAGACATGATTTATGAATTCTAAGCATTGTAAAACAATTAAATCACAAATTTGAGCACTTAATAAAAGAGGTCCAATATTGGAAATGGACCAAGAGATGTAGCCCAAGAGGGGTGACCTATTTTATCATTTTATTTTCTTAGGTTATTGTGTATGGTATATTTGTCTCCGCTTTTATTTTGAAAACTGAGTTTAGAAACCATTGAATTATGTACTTTTGCAAATTTATCCATTTCCTAAAATACATTAAATTTCACTTGCAAATTTCCCAATAACCTTCAAGTTCGTAATACAGATCAGTTTGATATCATAGCTATGGTTATTTTGAAGGTTTGATTTTGTTGCAAGTGTTTTATGATGCTTACAAGCTGAAGCTCAAAAGAAGAGAAGGAGTCTTGTGGAGCCAACTTCTCAAGTAGGTTCAAGGAGAACACATTCACCTCAAGCTTCATCAGTCATGGCACATGAAGAGGGCCATGAAGCCATGTCTGAGAATGAGAGAACTTTCAAAAAAAAAATCTTTGAAATATATGAAATGGTGAAAGTTCTATTTGAAGGGAGGAACACAAGGTTACAAGGAGAGAGCTCAAATCCTCCAAAATGGAATGGAGGAAATGGTGACAAACCACCACCACTACCTCCACCTTTTCGTTCACCTCCATCTTCACCTTTATCCTCTTCTACGTCAACCCCTTCACAAAATCCTCCAAGATCTCAATAGGGACATGGTAAATCTCCTTTGTTAAAGCTTGGCATAAAATTTGAATTGCCTATGTACAATGGAGAGGTAAACACTGAGAAATTGGATAATTGGGTTCATCACATTGAAGTGTATTGCAAGATACAAAGAATCATGGATGATGAGACCAAAATTCAACTTGATTCTCTAAGGTTGGAAAGTGCAGCACTCATTTGATGGGAGGCAAAAACTTAAGAATATCTCAAGAAAAGTGGTAAAATTATTTCTTCCTTGAATGATTTTGTAGATGCATTAAGAAGACAATTTGATCCATTAGCATATGTGAAAAAGGATATAATGGATTGGAAAATTTTTAGGAAAGATAAAGGTCAGAGTGTGCAAAATTATAGTCAAGAATTTAGAAGAAGAGCTTTAAATTTGTGTATATATTTATCCTCTCAATATAATCTATTTAAATTCATTGGAGGTTTACATATCTATTTGAGACACACAATTCTCATGTTTAACCCTACAAATCTAGATGAAGTATGTGTACATACAACTCATTTAGAAGCAAGAGGGAAGAATGTTGCTCAAGAGAATGGCAGGAATCAATTCAAGAGTGGAGACAAAGGAAAGGGGGAATTCAAAGGCAAGGGGAAAAATAATGCTTCGATCAAGAAATAGGAAGAGAAAATCACATGTAAGCATTGTTCAAAAGAAGGCCATGATGAAGACCATTGTTGGAAAATCCATCCCAAGATGAGAACCAAAAAGGTTAACAACAAAGGGAAACAAAATATTGTTGCAACTACTCAACATGATTTAAGATCTGATTCTTGAGATGAAACAAAGATCACAACCATGGGATTAGAAGTTAAGGATTCTATAACATGTAATAGTTCTTCTATTAACCTCAATGAAACTCAACATGATAAATAAAGAATAGATATTTTCCATATTAGAGTCACCTCAAAACATAATAAAGTAGATACTTTTTTTTTTATAATGGATCTCAAGCTAATCTTATTTCAGAATCCATTATTAATAAACTAAATTTGGAAACCATTCCTCATCCTAAACCTTATCCTTTGGGTTGGCTATGTGACAATGAAAAATTGTAAGTGACAAGAAAATGTAAACTGAAATTTGCCATCACTGCAAACATTATTGATGAGGTAGAGCTTGATTTTGTTCCACTTGACATATGTGGTATTGTTTTGAGAAGCCCATATTGATTGATAGTAAATCCATATTTTATCAACATGAGAACATGTATCATTTGTTTAACTATGGGGTTGAGTATATTTTTATAGCACATTGTAAGAAATTGAATTTGTATCTTGTGAATGCTGGAAAAATGAAGA